>JAUPFT010000010.1:19266054-19888554 GCA_036936625.1 Parnassius smintheus behrii | reverse complement strand
GCGCTGTTATTAGATGAAATAATGAAAGCCAAAACTATGCTATCTAGTAATATCAGCGACAGAAGGTTGGTGTGCGACTGGAAAGCCGTAAATTTTTTATTAGTTACATAAATAAGGTATAAGGTAACGTTGATTCTGCTAAAAACTCTTTGTTAAAAATATGCTACCGCTAGGGGTGAAAAACTATTTGACAATATGACCATAATATCATGAAATAGCAATATTGTTTAGTCATACGGACTCTATTCATTAATTAGGACAACTTTATTATGACGTGGTCCACAAACGGTGGAAATTACTATATAGTAGTAACTATTTCACGAAATTTATTACTTTAGGATATGATCGGTCTACGATTTGGTCACGAATTATATAAAAATCTCCTTTAATCCAACTATAAGAATTATGAGAACTTTGCAATAATTTCAGGCAGGTCAATTTAAATCAATTTACATTACATTAGTAATTAAACTAAAAAAACTTAAAGATTTTCATATTTTTGATAAACGTCACTTTTAAAACGATATAATGAAAATGTTAAAAAACGTTAGGATGTTTAAATAATTTTATTTATCTTATTATTTTAACATATAAATGTAATTTATAAAATTATATTTTATATTAGTTACTGAAGGCAAACGGTACTTTTTCTATCTGATAATAAATAGCGCTATTTTAAAAACTTTCTTGACCTTCCCCTCAAACCTCTTCGAGTAATTTGAGGGGAAGGTCAAGAGTACTCCGATACCTAGACGTGCGTGTGTGAAGAAGTTAATGAACCTGAAAGAAGCGAAAGAGGTATGTAAGGATCGTGACACTTGGCGATCTGATCTCTCTGGCTACCCCGTTAGGGATTGTGCGTGAAGATAAGTGAAGTGAAGTATTTTAAAAACTATAATGTAATTTGGTGGCTTAGTTTCAAATTATTAAACAAAGGTTAAAACTAATTTGAAACTTTATTTATAAATATGCTATTTTATATATTTGGAAAAATACCAGTCATCCTACGTATACATTAACAGACAAAATCATAATAGAAGATTAACATCTAAAGGAAGGAAAATATTTAACCCTCCTTTTTTGAAATTTCTTTAATCGGATAAAAAGTAGCCTATAAGTAGCCTCGGTTCACTAACTGCCTGTATACAAAATTTCATTGAGATCTGTCCGGAAGTTTTTGCGTAATTCTTTAATACACAGACAGACAGACAGACAGACAAAAATTCTAAAAACCCGTAATTTGTCTTCAGTATTCTTTATTTAGTCCCATGGACTTGTTTTCTCCAGGAAATATTGATACAGACACGACATTTCTACAGATTTATTATACGTATAGATATAGATAAGCGATAGCTCTTAAAAAGTTCTTTCTTAATAATATTGTCCTACTCATCCCGTGGGTATCGAAAAGACGAAACTAACGAATGAAGCAGTAGACGGACAGCAGCACATTTATAGTAACAACTCAAAGTAATGAAACTCTGCGGGTACCAAATCCACCTGCCAGCGTGGCAAATGGGATGCAAGCATTGGGCTTTTAATAAGTTGTATTTAATAAATGTAAAGCTCTTTGTGTCTCCGTTTTCTGCTAGTAACACCAAAAATACAGCTATACTTAAATATTGCATCTCAATACCTAGTGATTCAAATTAAGTACTTAAGGACCTATCAAGGTATCAAGTGACAATAGATATTAACACACAAGTATAATTTTCCACACAAAATTAATACATAAACTACGTAAATTACAGTCACACTAAATCTGTACAGTCAAAACAAACTGAAATGGACCGTAACTTAAGGCAATAAGAGTTTTAAAAGTGTACTTTTATTTGTATTATTACTAATTCTGCCATTCAATGAAAAAAAGAAAAAAGAACTTTATTTCAAGCAAGTTAAAGTCTTTGCGTTCTTGGATTTGTACTGTGACCACAACATTCTTCCGGAATTAGTATAACTATTTTGATAAATAATCAGTGCATAAAAATGTTTAACTAAGAATTCAGTGTATGTATTATGATTATAACATAAAATACTAATTGGGGTGTCTGAGGGTGTGCGTTAATTACGTTACGTATCGTATATGGTCGTAAACGTAATTGCTACGTACATAAAACCGTTGGTCCTGCGCCGATCTCTCTCCGCTCAAATCCGATTACATTCCCATCTGACTATGAGAGTGAAATATAGAGTGCTCCTGCACTTGCATAAATACTTGAGTACTATAATACTGTCTTGTGTAGATGGCTAGACTCCGTTTAGGCTAGCCGCCGTATTAGGTCACGATTTTTTTCTTCATATTATGGAATATTTATATTATCAAAAAAATTCCTGAAGGCGGAAATCTTTTGAAGGGCCTTTACGCGTAATTCAGTCTTCAGAAGTTATAATGTGAAAAATACATATTCTTTAATTTTTGAAGTCAGGTTTTTAATTAAAGGTCAATTATATTTTAAATATTGATTTAAGGGGAAATATTAAAAATACTACCTCATATGGCTTAGCAAGATCCTCCGTTATGCCAAAAATATTACTTAACATTAATTTTGAAATAAATATATGGCAAAGTTGAGGATTAATGTTAAGTACTATGTTAGACGAAAACAAGATTCCGTAAAATTTTTCGATAGAAAAAAATCCAAAGTTACATCCAAACTAAACAATAAAGTGCTGTTACTCATAACATATTTTAAATTAGACCATGAAACTTTACATACTAACTGTCACTTACGTTCACTATTTTGTTGTTTGTAATGTTCACTGTAAATAGAAATTACCTAAACTATCGGCGTCTTGAAGCTTGTTTCCTGTCGCCCGGTTAGTCTCGCTTCGGCTTTTGAATGGGGAAGCTGTGTCACTTACGATCAGAATACACATTACGCAACAGGACGTCGTAAAATTAAAATGGGAAATAACCGTAATAAAAATAAGAAGCGACTGGGTTGGCGTTAAGAAACAGGCATGAATATGATAAATCTAATGAAATAAGTATCTAACGACCTCTCTACTTACAGTATTAGTGATTACAAACATGTAGGTACATAGCGTACGACGCGCGGGGAAGTGAGGGCGAAATTAGAATTAGAGCTGAGTTACTACATCCCCTTAAATCAAACTATTATTGTTAATCTTTTAATCTTAAATAAATGCTTAAGACGATTTAAAAATATGTTTGACCTTAATTACACTACATTAATAACAACGAAGCGTCATTTGCAAAATTAAAACCCGCTTTGTTTGTTTCAGAAAAAAGGTTCTGAGATTAGGGAAATTAACATTTCCTTAATTTATTCGTTTTTATTTAAGATTTTCATTTCGCTTTTTTAGAAATGACTAAATAAATAAAAATATTGAAATAAAGTCATTAAAATAAAACAGCTTCTTAAAATATGTAATATATTATAAGAGTAATTTTGGTCCGTTATTTCATGTCCGCACTTTCATATTTAATCCGCCTATAAAACACCTAAAGTGCGAGATATCATACGAGTACCCTAGTTTTTTAAAATATTTCGGATACTTCACGCAATAAGATACCTTCAAATAAATAGAAAAATTCGGATGCATGCAGAGTCCTTTCGAAGTTTACATGATAGTATTGAAAAGGTTAAAATTATGAAAATAAGATAATTACAATCAAATTAAGATAATAACAACTGGTTTATTACCTTTATCAACCAACAAAAGATGCCTCATCATTATACTATAGGAACTAATCTGCTCCGGTCTGACCGAGTCTGGCGTGATCCAAACAAATCTACTATTGTTCTACTCCAACATATATTACTCTACTATTTATTGTTTTATCTTATCCCAATTTAGTCGAACCGATTTATCTATCTTTTTAACCGACTTCAAAAAGGAGGTTTTTATAATTTTGTTAGATATCTTCATCAATCGTAAACTGTATATTTTACCGTATAAAATCTTATTATATTATTATATATTACGAATTTAATTGATTCAAAACTTGGGATTCACGTGCGGTGAAGTTCCTAAAGGAACTGCTGCGAGTTGTCATTGCCGCTACTTCCTGCACCGCTCACAGGCTAAATATTTTAGCCATTCAGCGAGGAAACGCAGTCAGCGTTCTTGGTACTCTAACTACCGCGGGGAGTAGGCACAGAATGTACGATAATTATTTTTTAGGATTAATGCGTATTATAATAAGTTAAATAGTATTGAATATTATTATGTTATGTAAATAAACTTATAAATATTAATTTTTTATTAATGACTTATAAATAAAAATATTTTCATTGCAACAAAACATTTTTTTCACTGATCTTCTTTTTTATATTATATTATATTATATAATACTGTCGGGAAAGCCTTTAAAACACGCTTCAGCTATTATTTAAGGAATCAGTGACCGAACAGTTCAACAAAGATGAGGGATAAGGAGTGATTGCAAACACAAGATGAATGGATGGAAAAAATGTTGAAGCATTTTGCTTTATGACACGATACTGGTCAGCTCGTTATTTATATATTTTCTGCCCGACAGAACACTTTGCTTTTTGCCTTTACTCCTAGTCTTTAAATTATTTGAATTATCAACCTATATATTAGGTCTTTCCTACGAAATTGCCATTTTAACCCCCAAATAAAAATAGGTGTGTTATGTGCTTCTCCGCTATGTGTGTCTGCCTATCTGAATGTTTGTCTGTGGCACCGTAGTTTTAAACAATTAAACCGATTTGGGTGCGCTTTTGTATTAATAGATTAAGGCAGATTTTCTAGCGGTGCTTCGTAGACATGTTTTGTCAAAATCTGTGGTAGGAGTTCCAGAAAAAAAAACGCATTAGAACCGGTGCTAACTACGAGGCACTCAACTTCAGCACAATAGGAGGGACTCCATCAGGCCTACTCGACTTGTTGACACACAGGGAGAGGAGTGCTTTGCTCACTGAGCGCTGTGGAAACCACAAATCCAAGTATGGAGCAAGCTCACCGCGGGATGATTGGCGGTTACCCCTCGTCTTCGAGAGACTTTGGACTTATGACTCAAAAAGAGAACCTAAAAGATTGAATTTCTCCTTTGCGGCATTGGCCAGTGAGACGTTCTCCATGTGCAGAGATGGAACAGATGGCTGATAAAAGTATCAAATAATTCGGTCTTATATTTTTATATTCTATTTATTTGTTTTGAACCAAAAATAAAAAAAACAGCAAGAAGCAAAATAATTGCGGCACTTACTCTATTGTGTATTGAGAATAATATACGAAATTTTAATACTGTTTGTAAGTGGTGCTTGCAAACGCAGGCTCAGCACTTCCTTGAAGCTCGCGCCCTAGACTCCTGCCCAGGTAAAAAAGGTAAAGTTACAGCCTATATACGTCCCACTGCTGGGCACAAGCCTCCGCTCATTTCTGAGAGGGTTTTAGGGCAAGGAATAGTCCGCCGCGCTGCCCCAATGCGTGTTGGCGAATTTCACATGTCTTCGAATTTTTTTTTCTCAATGATTTCTTATATTTACGCGAACACTACACATTGAAATAATACTAGTTTTTACGGAATTTATCGCGTATATTTAACTTTTTAATACCCGACGTTTCGAGAGCTTTACAGCACCCATGGTCACGGGAAGGACTGAGATATTTAAC
This sequence comes from Parnassius smintheus behrii, assembly GCA_036936625.1. NCBI lineage: Eukaryota > Metazoa > Arthropoda > Insecta > Lepidoptera > Papilionidae > Parnassius > Parnassius smintheus. The sequence continues at coordinate 19,882,947 of JAUPFT010000010.1, read as the reverse complement.
GTCCAGATGTCATAGTTAACCGCGGTTACCATAGATTAAAATTTAACTTTTGTTCCGATCTACACAGTATGAACTTATGGTATCATGAAGTCTTGCAGTTGTATGCTTGGGTTGGGATTTAATTTTATTTATTATAGGATCCCAAGCAGATGGTAGCACCCAGCCATCTTCTCTATTGAAATTTTTTTTCTTATTTCTCAGACATGCAGGTTTCCTCACGATGTTTTCCTTCACCGCCGAGCACGTGGTAAATCAGTACTTGAAATTGCAATTTACAATTTCATTGGTGCCGGCGGGGATCGAACCCGGTTTGCTCGCGTATTGTGAAATTTACAGCGAGCGCTAACCATCTGAGCTACCACGGCTGCTCAGTTAGCCTGTGGTTAAATCAGGCCTTGCCCACAGCCACAACCAAACAAGGAACTCTCAACAGCATGATGCTGCTGTATTAAGTATGTCCAGTAAGAAGAATCTGAGACCCTTTTAACAAGAGGGACAGTATTTAAGCGCTAGTTTAGAATTTAAAAAAAACCTATAAACACTCGTTATATGTTAGTTCTCAGGGGTGACCAGTGACAATGTATCTGATTTTTAATTTTTACACCTGTATATAGAGCCACATAATCTATTTATCTTCAGGTGAACTGTGTGCTCTTTTGGCAACCTTACTTTCATTTGAAAGACTAATTCTTTCACCTGATGGGAAATCCTGTTCTACCGAAATATAACGAAGCGTATTACTTCTTTCATAAGCATTTTAGATGTTACGTAATAAGGTAAAAGCTCGCTTCTGCCTCTGGTAGATATCAATGTCCAACCTATTTTTTTTCCTTAGCTTAGAGTTGGTTGGCGTCTTTCATTGGTTGCAATCGTCACTAATAGCTTTGACACTTTTATTGTTTTCCATAGCATAGCATAGCTTTTGTGGTTTTACCAAAGCATTGCATTATTAAAATATTATAACGCTCTTAATCCTTGTTTTTTAAGTTAATAACTTTTGTACTATGCAGGACTCCTAATTTTGAAAGAACTAATTGCGGTTACAGTTATTAAGACGTTGTTTGAGTTTGATATAAAAAATCTTAAAGTCTTATAATCTTTTTAGGGAAAATCTTAAAGAAAATTCTTTTTCGATTTTATATTGCCTGTGGGGCTTTTTAGAAAAGTTGTACTAAAAGAATCTTTACTGAATATCCATTATGCGAAATCAACTTCTGTTGCTTGAAAAAAAATACCAAAGACATTTTTGATTCCCGCTTTTTGAGTATACTCGCAATAAGCTTGTAATTAATAACAAATTTCGATTTGTAAATAAAAACAATGCTAATAACAAGTTTAGTAAAGAACCATTTCAGAAATTTTATATTTCAGAAAAAGGAATACAGAAAGAAATTTTATTTTATATTGCTGTAAATGGTGAACTCAAGCCACTGGTAACACGCTGTGAGTCCTGGGTTCAAATTCCAATCAGAGCCAACATTTGTAAAAACACAAATTATTGAGTTTAGTAAGAGCTGGGGATGTGAGATGATTCACCTCGTATATTGTATATAACATATATGTATGACATTGCAAGCGAACCTACCTATGAATATTAGGTCTGTACCTGTTTTATGAAATAACAAATTTTTATTAAATATTTTTTATTTCAATTTGTCAAAGTAATCACCCATGCAATTGATGCATCTTTTCTAACGCTGTGGCAGTGTGTTGACGCCCTTCTTGAAGAAATTAGCTGGACGGGAGGCAACAAATTCTTCATAGGCGTTTTGTTCAGCCTCTCGGGTGTTGAAATATTCCCGTCAAAAAGTTGCCTTAATTCCGGAAAATGTAGAAGTCTGTAGGCATAGAACGTCTGTTGTGCAGTATTAAGCAGTAGCGACGAGCCAATGACTAAAGCTGTTTGGAGTAGTGCGAGCTTCTCCATCATTGTGCTCAGTTCTTCACAGTACACATCTGCAGTAAGAACATTCTTACCATTTGGTAAAAAGCTGTGATAAATCACACTGAAGCTAATTCAACAAACATTGACTATCATTTTTCGAAGAGTAAGTTTCCATTTAGGGCATTGTTAAGGTGCTGAACCGGAATCCAAACAACTTGCTGAGCGCTTGCGATTATCAAATTGGATCCATTTTTTGTCGCAGTTAACAATGCTGTTCAAAATTTCTTCTTAGTATGTGTGCCTATTGATTAGTACAAGGCACGTCTCAACGCGTACTTCGCGTTGACGATCATTAATTTCGTTGGGCACTCATTTGTCAAGCTTTTTTTTACTTTTGAAATGGACCAATATTGTTTTGATGCTAACATCAAAAGATGCTGCTAATTCAGCTGTAGATTGAGCATCATCAGCTCCCACTATCGACTTTCATTCATTATTGCCGTACAAAGTTTTACTGACCACGGGGTTCATTTTTCAGGTCGAAATTATTAGAACGGAAGCGTGCAAACCATAAACAGGTGGTGTATTACTTGTTCGCTCCGTAAACGTGGTTGATGCATGCTGCTAATGCCTCGCTGCTGCAACGACAGTATTCATATATCATAAATACCCGCATTCTTAACGTACCCAAGATGACGAAAAAGATATGCAACGAAAACATCATCATCATCGTCCACATCAAGTCCACTGCTGAACATAGGCCTCCCCCAAGTAATGCCACAAAGCACGGTCCTGAGGCGCCTGCATCCATCGACTTCCTGCATATCTTACCAGGTCGTCACTCCATCTAGTGGAGGGTCGCCCTACGCTACGCCTACCGGTACGAGGCTGCCACTCTAGAATCTTTCTTCCCGATAACCGATGTTATCGGTTCTTCGAGCTATATGGACGGCCCATTGTCACTTCAGCTTACTAATCCGTTGGGCTCCGTTGGGTTCGGTCACTCTGGTTTTACTGCGGATATCCTCATTTCTGAGTCTATCACGCAGAGAAACTCCGAGCATAGCCCTCTCCATAGCTCGCTGAGCGACCTTGAACGTCCTCATACGGCCAGCAGTGAAGGACCACGTCTCAGATCCGTAAGTCACCACTGGCAACACGCACTGGTTGTACAATCTAGTTTTTAGAGATTGAGGTATACCTGACGAGAAGATATGTCGTAATTTCCCGAACGCTGCCCAGCAGAGTTGAATCCGTCGATTGACCTCTCGGTCGAAGTTGGACTTGCCTAGTCGAACTATTTGTCCCAGGTAAACGTACTCGTCAACAACTTCGAGCATAGTGCTCCCAACAACTACCGGCATAGGTGTGACATGGACATTAAACATGATCTTTATTTTGTCCATGTTCATCTTAAGACCTACCCGTTGGGAGGCACTATTGAGGTTATTGAGCATAGTGCTTAAGTCAAATTGAGGCAAATCGAAGGTGAGCTGTAATTCCATCCTCGCCTGGGGCCTTGCCATTTTTAAGGTGCTGGAGAGCCATTCTAATCTCGCTTAGACTGACGTCCGGGATATCACCGGAATAGTGTCGGATAAGACTTGCTCTTGGATCGTTACTCACACTTGCGTGTGGCTCCAACGATGATGTGTACAGCTGCCCATAGAACCTCTCAATTTCGCTCAAAATCTCAGGTGTCCCGGAAACGATGCTGCCACACTCAGTCTTCAGCTTTGACAGTTGGCTCTTACTGGCAGACAGATCTCTGGCAAAGACTTTGGAGCCCTGGTTCCGCTCGATCGCTTCTTTAATACGAGCAGTATTAAAGTTGCGTAAGTCTTGCCGCATACATTTAATGATCTGTCTGTTCAGTTGCCTGTATGCTGTCAAATCTGTTGACGATTGCAGCCTCATCTCCCGTCTAACAGCCATGAGATTAAGAGTGTGATCGGAGAGTTTTGTGTTCTTCTGCGACGGGTCTTGCAGAACTTAGCTCCGACCGCATGGACAGTTTCCACGAGCTTGTCATTCATATTGTCCACTGCATTGCGATCTTGTAGGCACTGAAAACGGTTACGTAACTCGAGCTGAAAGTTTTCGGCATTCTGGATTAGAGCACGAGGGGGACGGAGCGTTGACTTCATTAGACGAGACCTCTCCAACTTAACGTTTAGGTTCAGTGTGCCTCTAACCATTCGGTGATCGTTGCCAGTTTTCACCCCTGCGATTACTGAGACATCACTGAACAGTTGGCGTCTGGTCGTCATAATGAAGTCAATCTCATTTTTTGTCGAACCGTCGGGGCTCGACCAGGTCCACTTCCTGTGGGGCCGCTTCTGGAAGAAAGAGTTCATCATAAAGAGTCCCTCTTTCTCCACAAAGCCGGCCAGCTGCTGGCCCCTTCGGTTCCGTTGCCCTACTCCAAATTTCCCTAAATTCAGCTCACCGTTTTCTCTTGTGCCTAGTTTTGCGTTGAAGTCTCCCATCAACACCGTGTGGGCTTTGGAGGAATGCATGGCTTTGGAAATATCCTCATACATTTCCTCCACCTCATCATCGGGATGTGCCGAGGTTGGTGCGTAAACCTGTATGACCTTCAGCGAATACCGTTTGGTGATTCTGAGTATCAGGTACGCGACCCTCGTCGACACACTCCCAATCTTTACAACGTATGAACTGATTGAAACTGGGCAAATCCTCATTAAAAAGGAATGATCAATGCACAGTAGTAAGCACTACATAATATAACCAGAAGATGATGGGAATTATAACGGCTCATCGAAATGAGCCGTTATGATTAAATACTGACATGTATTGAATAAAACTATTTATACAGATTTTATCGCGTTTAGCTAACTTATTTTTTTACGATATTTCGAGTGCTTTAAAGCACCCATGGTCACAGGGGGGACTGAGAAGTTTGTCGTCCCAATGTCTAAGTTAGCCCGGCTACCTTCAATTATTAAATATTATTGATTTTTGGTCCGATATACGCAGAACGAGCTTACAGTCTTGAATTCTTGTTATGTATGTATATTGTAATGGTACGCTTGGTTTTGGATTTCATTTTGTTAATTATAGGATCCCAAGCACATGGCAGTACCCATCCATCTTCTCTATTGAAATTAGGATGTTCTTTTTTAATTTTAATAGCCTCGCATATCACTCTTGGTAGAAATCTATTTCCATTTGCGAGGATTTTTGGTTTATCAAATCTGATGTAATGTTGAAGACGATCTTGAACATGTTCACAGACTGCAGATTTCCCGGGGCGTTGGTGCTTCACGTCAGCTATATGTTCTTTTACGCGGGTTTTTATAGATCCTATGTAAGAGAGACCACATTCACAATTTAGCTTAAACTCCTGCATTTTATAGAGGAATATTACACTTGATGGATGGTAAAAATGGACTAAACTTCTTCGGCAGCTTGTAATATTTTTTAATAGAAGCTCGCATCAAGATGTAACCAACCTTGTCTGTGACTCTTCTGATATGCGATAGTACAGAAGGACGACTTATTACGAAAGGAAGACTTGTGGACGATAAATCCGACACCTCCTTAGGACAGATGGTCGCCCTCCCGGTGATAGAACAAGTTGCCGGATTCGAGAATCACCGTGTCCTCCCCCTCTCTTCGGACCTCGGATAATCCTATAATATTTCAGCGCAACTTGTCTATCTCTTGTTGCCGGGTAGAGTCGTCATAAGTGGCAACCGAACCTCCACCAGAGATTCTTAGCACCCCCTGCCCTGCCGTTACCATGGTCGCCACCGTAGCCAGGAATAGCGGGGCCGCCGGGGACTGGGGGCCGTCTATTTGTGTAATTGTTCATGGGGGGTATATTGCCATAGTTGCCACGCTTGGTGAGCGGGTTGGCAACCGCAGTTTTTTTTGTCGTATAGTTGCTTTTATCAGGAAGATGATGCTGCCCATCTCCTGCCTGTTTCCCTCAGTCGCCTTTTACGACACCCACGGGAAGATATATACGATAATATAACGAAAACATAACGCTAATCAATAAACAAGTTACTTATTTTGATAGAAAGAATTCCATGCTTTTAAAATAAATTTAATTTGAAATTAGAATTCTCAATCAAACAAAAATTACTTTGATTTGAAATGGCCAATACTGCAGAATATTCGTAGGTCAAGACCTTTCATATCCCATCCGCTATTGGTAATTTAGAACATGTACGCGCCTTTTTTGCTGTACACTGTGGATCTGGAGAATATCTGGCTTCCAAAATGCACGAACAATGTCGGCGTGATTTAATTGCCTTTAAAACGCTAAAGTTACATTTCTATTCTAACTCGTTATATATCTTTTCTAAGGGTGGACATGAAATATTTAATATGCAAGGTACAAAATGTTACAGACTATGTACTGGCAGTTTTAGTATATCCACTACTCTATATCGTGCCGTGTATTTCGTAAGAGGCGACAGCGAGAATCAAATCAGGAGACGGGTAGCAGCGTCTTTCTAATAACAACTAAAATTAAAAAAAAACTGTAGTTGGCAACTCGCCTACCAAGTGTGGCAACTATCCATCTTTGAGGCAATCTTTGGGGAATGGTTATGTCTATGATCAACAAAGGACTTTGATAGGCTGTACGATAGCGGTACTAAATGTTATACGAATATGTATACTTTTAAGGATTACTTTTTTATACGAGTAAGGGTAGCAAACAAACATATAGTCCACGTGAATGTTAGTGGATGCTGTGTTCTATAGGCACCTACATTATGGCTTAATTGCCAACTCCCTTGCTAAGTGTGGAAAGTAAGGGGGATAATTGCCATAGGCATTGTTGACGACGCTCACGTTGCTTCTCGAACACCTGAAATATAAATAATATTAATCAATAAAAAATAAAATATGTAAAAAAATATACTCATAAAACATTGTTACTTACCTAATGTACTTGCTGTTTTTCTATAATAAATAAGTACGTGTGCATACGGGGACGGTGGCACTTACCGCGATTTTTATCAGTAGGGTGAAGGTATATTTGCAACAACGGTGTTGCACCGCTGAGTACATGATCCCGCGTTTCGAGTTAGTTGCACTAGAACATCATACGAGGTGACACCTATGTCTCCCTCCCCGCGGATGTACACGCGCTCACCAAATTTTTTTTGTATATTTTTCTCCCAGACGACACCAGCGGCCTACATCATCAACATAGTGGTCCTTCGAGCCGGATCCTTACGTCGTCTGCAAAAAATATAATAATAATAAGTACCAGTTATGTTCCACGCGCCGGCTACGCCGCAAAAAAAGCGACGACCACGTGGCACCGCTGCAAAATCGGAGTGCAAGAACAACCAAGATGTGTTACCATCGTTCAGCTTAAAGGATGAAGTGCTGGAAAAACCTGGAAATGCGCTAAGTGCCTCTAGTAAGAGTAAAAAGTCATGAAAGACCGCAGGCACGTCGTCAAGTACGGCACGCAAACGGCAATTGGAATACGAAACCGCTAAAGCTATGGCTCTCGTGGAAATACAAGCAGCGGAAGCTGAAGTGCAAGCAGCTGAAGCTGAAGCAGAAGCCAAAGTTAAGAGTGCTCAGGCAGAAGCTGCCAAGCTTAAGGCAAATATTCAGTCGAAGCTGCTAAACAAACAGCTTGCAGCTGAGATGGCAGAATTGGAGTCTCATTCACGCTCTTCCCACAAGTCGGCTATGAAATCTTCGACCAGCAAAGTTGAAAATTGGCTGAATGCTCCAGGAAACCAGCATGAGGAGAACCGAGAAGAGTACTCTTGTGAAAAAATCGGCCTAGAAAAGCTGGCACATGCCTTGAATGATGCAGTAGCTGCCTCATCATATAAAATACAGAACCAGGAGCTCTTAACAAGATTAGCAACGTCTAAAGACCTGCCTTTATTTTTTGGAGATCCAATGGAGTGGTTGCAGTTTAAACAGGCGTACCAAGAATCTACCCAATTATGCAAATATAGTGACACAGAGAATTTATGGCGGCTACGTAAGTGTCTTCGTGGCGATGCTAAAGAAGCAGTGACTTCACTCTTGATTGGTGGAACTACACCCGATTTAATAATTGACACCTTAGAACTTCGATTTGGCAAACCAGAAACAATTATGAGTAAAATAGTTTTACAGCTTAAAAAACTATGTCCGTTGCCGTTAACTTATCATAATGATATCATTAATTTTGCAATAAAAATAAAGAACTATGTGGCTGCTGCCAAAGCAATGCAACAAAGTGATTATCTTCGCAGCCCGGAGTTAGTATCGATTGTCGTATCTAAGCTTCCAACTTTGCTTGTCGCAAAATGGACCGACTACGTTTATGAACAGCGAGAGTGTAATTTACCGAAGCTAGAATTGCTTAGTGATTTTTTATATGAGGAAGCCACTAAAACAGCTGCATCAGGAGTAAGTCATATTCACGCTCAATATAATTTAAAGAAGCCCGATGAACGTAAACACCGTTCACACTCGTTGTTGTACACAAATAGTAATCAATTACAAAACGCGGAAAAGTGTACATTTTGCCGAAAATGGGCTCATGGTGTCGCAGATTGTTCACGGTTTAAGCGCGCCTTACGCAAAGATCGCTGGCGATTTGTACGCGTAAATAAACTTTGCTTCAAATGTCTTGCCCCCCGCCATACGAATGGTATGTCTTGTATTGGCAGTAATTGCGACATTGACGGCTGCAATCAACCGCATCATCGTTTACTGCACTGGATTAAACCATTGGAAGAAAGCTTAAAAACTGTGGAGCGAAGTGAGGATGAGCATCCCAGCACCAATGAAACAGTGACTCATACGGTGGCATCCCACTGTCACAAGGTGTTTTTGAAAGTGGTGCCGCTCACTCTTCACGGACCGAATGGCAGTTTGCATACGCATGCACTACTGGATGATGGAGCTACCGTGACGGTGATATCCTCTGATATCGCAGATGAGCTCGGATTATACGGTGCAAACGTGATATTGCGCGCGCGCAGCGCATGGGACTCGGGCGAGCTTGTGTGTGAATCTCAAGTAGTGAGTGTTAGTGTTACCAATTCGTATAACGAAATGTTTACTTTCCGTGCGCGTAAAATTAAAGAATTAAATTTACCAACACAAAAAGTGCCGAATATGGACTTTAAGAATTATGGATTGTTAAGTGAAGATCTTATGTTATGTAATTGTAACGCTAAGCCAAAATTATTAATAGGTCAGGACAACCATCATTTAATTTCTCCCATTCGTTGTGTTCGTGGTAAGCAGCGTGAGCCGTACATAACTCAAACTGCGCTTGGATGGTGTGTGCACGGACATATGGTAAGTGATGTTAATTGCACTGATCGCTTTGTCTCTTTCATTAATAGTTGCAGCGAAAAGGCGGGACAGTCGCAGTGTATCTTTCACTTACACACGGTAGAATCGATTGCTAGCGATCTCTCTCTCGATAACGATAACGGTGAATGCACCTGCGCGCAATTGCACGATGCGGTTCGTAGATCCTTCGCGTTAGAGTCTATTGGTGTAAGTTCGAAGCCGCGCCGCAACCCAGACGAAATACGCGCTTTACAAATTTTAGATGACACTGCAGAATTAGTAAATGGTCAATGGAATGTCGGCTTACCGTGGAAATACGATGAATTACATTTACCCGACTCTTACCCTAACGCTTTTAATCGTCTAAAGTCAATAGAAAGAAAATTTTTGCTCAACAAAGAGTATGCAACTCGTTATTGTGAAAGAATGAGATACTTATTTTCTAATGGTTATGCTAGAGAACTTAATGAGACCGATGAAAACTCTAATAAACGTATAATATGGTATTTGCCGCACTTTGGTGTAGATAATCCAAATAAGAAAAAACTGCGTTTAGTTTATGACGCGGCAGCAAAGTCGAACGGTTATTCTTTAAATGATTTTCTTTTACAAGGCCCTGATTTGTTACAATCGTTATTAGGAATAATGTTACGATTTAGAGAAAACCGCGTAGGTATCATAGGGGACATAAAAGATATGTTTTTAAGGATTAATGTACGAAAAGAAGATGTTAATTCTTTGCGTTTTTTGTGGAAAGATATCTATTTAAGCAATGAAAATGAACAATTAGGCTTCGGAAGTAGTAACAAAGGTTCAAAATTACCTATACAACATCCTGTTAAGAAATATGTTATGACGTCATTAATTTTTGGCGCTAACTGCTCCCCATTTATAGCACAATATATTAACCAAAATAAAAACACATTGCGCTTTCAGAATAAAATGCCGGATGCAGTTAATGCAATTAGGAAAAATCAATATATGGACGATTTTATCGATAGTTTACCAGACGTCGCTACTGCTACAAAAATGATAAAAGATGTTTCATATATTAATCAGCAAGGTGGTTTTGTGATGCGTAACTGGTTAAGTAACAAGTCAGATGTTCTTAATGATATGCCAAAAGAGACTTTAAATGACATGGCGATACGGTTTAATGTTGAATCCCAGCCGGAACGAACGCTTGGGCTTTTGTGGTTTCCCGCGAGTGGTATGTTCGGGTTCGATCTTTCGTTAAAGCGTATACCGAGTGATATTTTACAACTATCACGAAAACCGACTAAGCGTGAAGTTCTTCGTATTATAATGTCTGTATATGATATTCATGGTTTTTTAGCACCTTTTACGATAAAATCCAAAATTTTAATGCGCGAAATATGGAATGTAGGTATAAAGTGGGATCAGGAAATAACAGATAGTTTATTTGTTTTATTTAAAGATTGGATTTCGCAGTTACAAGAAATGAGTTACGTTCGAATCCCGCGGTGGTATTTCTATAGCAACGATTCTGTCGGTGTGAATGAGAAGAGCGGCCACACCGTAAACGACGATGAGACGTCGTTGCAATTGCATATTTTTTGTGATGCATCTCCATTCGCATACGCATGTGTTGCTTATTGGCGTAAACAAGACAGCAACGGCGTGCAGGTGTCATTCATTGCGAGTAAAAGTCGCGTTGCGCCGTTAAAACCGTTAACTATGCCTAAACTCGAACTTCAAGGCGCGCTATTAGCATGTCGCTTGGCAGAGACTATAAAAAAGGAGCATAGAATTAAACCGTCACGTGTTTTTTATTGGACTGATTCAATGATTGTTATTTATTGGATACGTAACGAGCATAGAAATTACAAAGTTTTTATTGCAAATAGGTTAGGTGAAATTGATGAGTTAAGTAAAATTGATGAGTGGCATTATGTGCCGACAAATTTAAATATAGCCGAAGCATTAAACAAAGGAGTTTCCTGGCAGTTTATACCACCAGCCAGTCCTCATATGGGGGGAGCTTGGGAGCGTCTGATTAGAAGTGTGAAAACGGCACTGAAAGTCGTTCTTAGAGAGAGGGCTCCACGAGAAGAAGTTTTATTAACGCTTCTCGCTGAAGTCGAAAATATAATTAATAGTAGACCGCTTACCCATGTTTCGGTGGACCCTCAAAGTAAAGAGGCATTAACTCCAAATCATTTTTTACTAGGATCTTCGTCGAACTTACCTGTACCTGGGGTCTTTGATGATGGCGACATGTATGTTAGACGACAGTGGCGTATTGCCCAACGGTTGACAGACTTATTTTGGAGCAGATGGGTAAAAGAGTTTTTGCCAGAGCTAATTCCTCGTCGTAAATGGGATAGGGAAGGTCCGCAATTAAAAGTAGGAGATCCATCATTATTTCGAAACTGTTGGCCAATAGGTATTATTGAAAAGGTTTATCCAGGTTCAGACGGCAGAGTCAGAGTAGTTGACGTTAGGACTAAGTCAGGAGTGATGAAGCGATCAGCTGCTCGCGTGGCCTTTCTCCAGCTTGATAATGAGTGTCGGCGAACCGACACTTGGGGGGAGGATGTTGACGACGCTCACGTTGCTTCTCGAACACCTGAAATATAAATAATATTAATCAATAAAAAATAAAATATGTAAAAAAATATACTCATAAAACATTGTTACTTACCTAATGTACTTGCTGTTTTTCTATAATAAATAAGTACGTGTGCATACGGGGACGGTGGCACTTACCGCGATTTTTATCAGTAGGGTGAAGGTATATTTGCAACAACGGTGTTGCACCGCTGAGTACATGATCCCGCGTTTCGAGTTAGTTGCACTAGAACATCATACGAGGTGACACCTATGTCTCCCTCCCCGCGGATGTACACGCGCTCACCAAATTTTTTTTGTATATTTTTCTCCCAGACGACACCAGCGGCCTACATCATCAACAGGCATGAAGTAAATCTATACAACAAATCTGTATAAGCTTTAGTGTGTTATTTTTATAATCAGTTAAAGCAAATTCTACGATAACCTCAAGACCTAATACAGCGAATTAAATAAATATGTGTACGTCGTGTATTTATTCAGTAATTAAGCCTGTTGACGCCCCGTCTCGTTGTGTCTCCACATCTCATTGTCAATGCCTCTCTTTCTAGTACATACGAAAGGGAAGTTCATATTACCAATCTTATATTACTAAGGTTATTGGAAATTCGAACAGTGCTACCTACATTACGAGCGGAGCCTATTGTAGCTTTTATAATTGGATGAAAAGCATTCAAAAGGAAAGGAAGGATTATAGTAGGAAGAAAGGATCCGCCATTCGACTACTGGCATGAACCACTCGTAACACAAGCAATTTCAGCTTACCACGAGTGATTAAGGGGAATATTAGTATTGTTTATAGCATTTTTAATATTCTTTTATAAAAAAATCATTTGCGATGTGACGAAAACCAGTTGTCACAGTCAAAATGGAAGAAAGATTTACGCTTATTTTAAGGTATACGTTGGATATTTACAATCGTAGTAAATCTTATTTTATTTTATAAATAAATGTTGAGAATTCGTTACGAGTAAATAAGAAAAAAAAAAACATGTTTAATTAACTTATTTTATATTCCCGCCGTTTTGAGTACTTTGCAGCAGCCATGGCGGGAGACTGACGTGTTAATATATTAAGATCTAAAAATCAACATCATTTACTCATGACTAAATGAACTTGCCTATACCTGAGCTAGACAGCTATAAATAACTGTAATGTAGCATTGGTTATGCATATAATAATGTCCTCCAGATTTTGGTTCGGTTATTGCGGCCGGTCCTAATAGATATTGTTGATCTGTGCAGAATATAATTAAAGTAAACGAGTGCGTCCACCAGCACAGGTGTACTCTTTATTCCTTTACTTTGATGAAACGACAATCTGACATGATCGGAGAAAGATCAGGCGCAGGACCAACGACTTTAGGTGGTTGTAAATACCACCAAATTATTGACTTCGGGTTGCTACGTGTAATTTCTTGACAGAAAACCCTAATAGGTTATTATGACCTCACTTGTGATTTAAACCTGGGAGCACATGACCATCAAGTGTGTTTACAACAACCAGACCAACGAGTCAAAAACGCGCAGAATATAATTATTTATAATTTAATTACCAAAATATATACTAAAACAGTTACAGTCCGTAGAGCACAAGGCGTCGCGCTGCCTAAGGTCAGGGTACTAATGACATAAATTTACGCCCTTCCAAGTAAATGATGCGTAAACAACAATTAAGTGAGAGGAATAAAAAAATAATTTAAGATTTAAGCTGTGTTTCTGTATTCAGACATCAGTGTAATACATTTAATTAATAAAATATTCAACGTGTGAAATTAGTAACGAAAATGACATAACAAAAAATATTTAATTTACAGAACAAATAAAAAAAGGACATTACAAGATATGAAGAAGCTGTAAAACAGTTTTCACGACTGGTTAAGAGTGTGTTGAAAATCCTGAAAAAGCTAATCTATCACCGAGAGTTACAACCGTACAGCTTTATAAAAAGCCACCGTAGTGTTATTTGTCGAAAAAGTTTGGGTCTTCCGACTTATACTATGAAAATATTTAGATTTTTACACTAAATTTATTTCATAAGTGTTGCATCATGAGCAATAAATAAAGTCGGTAACTATAATAGTTATTTCTACGAGAATAGGAAAGCTATTTTAACGAATTGGGGAACATAAAATAATAAGTACGCTTCTTCTTCACCAGCTCACGAAAATCCATTGATAGGCGTAGGCTTCTCTCGTTAAAGGAAGGAGATGCCTTTACCGTCACGCTTGGCAGGTAGATTAACGATCGCAGTTACCAGACGTTATCCATTTTTAACGCTGCTGCTCGTCGATGAAACCAAATATTCAACTGACTTGTCATACATTTCCATCTTTAACGGCATTTTACATACCCCCTCGTCTGTCCAAACGCCATATTCTGGCGTCGAGTGATAGCAAACTATTTGCAAAATATATATGATATATATAAAATACATAATATATATAACATATATATCTGTTATGCATAATCTGATAGCTTTTTTAATAACTTTTCCATTGATGTATGATTTTACTTACTTACTTACTTACTTACTTATCGTCACGCACAATCCCTAACGGGGTAGCCAGAGAGAACAGATCGCCAAGTGTCACGATCCTTACATACCTCTTTCGCTTTTAATATACTAATTTAATATATTTATGATTTTAATATACTAAGTTAGTATATATATATACTTAGTATACTTGTTATATACTTACTTTTTACTTCGGAAAGTGCTGGACAGATGCGCCATATTGGCCAAAATGACCCCGACATTCGAGTGGATGCTTTTGATTACAAAAGGTTTTTAAAAAGTCATACATTAACAATCACCCAGGTCGAAAATGATCCTTGCATTTTTACAAGACACTGGTATTAAGAGGAATAAAATAAATTTGATACGATTCAATTTCTTTTGCTTGAATTTACTTGTTCCTAATTTAAATTGGTTTTTTATGGTCTGGCTATTTTTGAAAGCACCGCAAGCAAGCATTTCTTGTTGTCATGGTTTGGGTACTGCGCCGACATCCTCACTTTTAACAGTGGTAGAGCCGCGTGGCAGCTTTGCTGTTGCACGTATGGGCCTGCTCAAACCGGGGTGGTACCACGACCTCACAGAATACCGGCGTGAAGTATAAGCTCTGTATCCGCGTTTCGTCTGGTGAGTGCAGGTGGCCGGAGGCCCAGACCTCCTCCCATAAACATGGTAGCGGAATTAAATGATGATAGACTACCCCAGGAGGGTACCAGCACCCCTGTAGAATCCCTCGCTGAGTATCCACGACCATGTTTTCTGGGGGGGGGGGGGAGGGCAAATTCCGCTCAAGACTACAACTGGACTGGACTAAACTGGCAAACGGAGCAACAAGACCAAGGCGACCCCCGCCACATTATCCCTGAATGTCTGCAATATCAGGGGACTTCACTCTAACCTACACGCCGTCCACTACCATCTCGAGACGGCGAGGCCGGCTCTGCAATTTCTGACCGAGACGCAGGTGTCCTCTCCAGCTGATGTCTCGTATCTCTCCTACCCGGGGTACAAACTAAAACACTCCTTTGTGCCTCGGGCTGGAGTTTGCGTTTACGTCAGAGAGGACATCAGTTCTAGACTCCTCGGCGGTCTTGAAGGTTCGGACCTGTCCATCCTTTGGCTACGCGTAGACAGCGACGACCGTCCGCGCGTCAACGGATGCCTCTATAGGTCCCATAGCGGCAATGCCGAAACAGACCGACTCTTCGACCACGTCCAAGTGGCTACAGATTCGTTGCTATAGCAGACCCCCTCCGCAGAGATTGTGATCTTCGGCGACTTTAACGTCCATCACGCCGAATGGCTTGGTTCACGTTTAACCGATCATGCGGGAGATCTGTTCATGATTTTGCCTTGGCATATGGTTTGACACAACTGGTTACTTCGCCTACGCGGATTCCAGATGTGGAGGATCATGCATCTTCCCTGTTGGACCTACTACTGACCTCTCACCCGGACGGATATCAAATTTCCGTCGACACCCCTTTAGGCTTCTTGGACCATTGTCTTGTCCAGAGTGTGGTTAAATCACGCTCAAATCGCAGTTGCATTCTGCAGGCTGCCGCCGTGTTTGGCACTATAGGGCAGCCGATTGGGATGGGATGCGGTCTTTCTATGCATCCTACCCTTGGAGGCAGGTTTGTTTCTTGCCAGACAACCCCAACGTTGTTGCGGATTCTGTCACCGATGTGGTATTTCAGGGTATGGAACTTTTTATTCCTTCCTCTGTGATGCCCATTGAAGGGAATTTCTGTCAGCCATTTCTTCCATTTCTGCACAGGGAGTACGACTCACTGGCCCACACCGCAAAGGAGAAAGCCGATCTGCTAGGCTCTTTCTTTGCGTCCAACTCGACTCTCGGTGACGGGGGGAGTATGCCAACGACCATCCCGCGTATTGAGTGCTCTATGCCGGAAGTGCAGTTCACACAGCACTCGTTCGCAAAGCACACCTCTACCTGGACGACGGTTACCCCCAATTGTGCTGATGACGTGTGCTTAAGAGTTGGCACCGTTTTTAACGCGTCTTTTCCGGTACTACTACTCCCTAGGCGTAGTCCCAATATTATGGAAGACGGATTTCGTCCACCCGATCACTAAAAAGGTGATCGCTCAGACCCATCCAACTACCGGCCTATTGCCATCACCTCCTTGTTCTCCGAAACAATGGAGTCTACTGTTAACTGCAAGCTCATAAGGTACCTTGAAGATCAACAGCTTATTAATAATCGTCAATACGGTTTTTGGCGTGGTTGGTCAGCTGGCGATCTTCTGGTCTACCCAACTCACAGATAGGCGCAGGCAGTAGAGTCCAAGAGAGAGGTATTGGCCGTTAGTTTGGACATAGCGAAGGCCTTCGATGTTGCCTCAGCCAGTATCGGAATCCTCGGCGTCGACATATCGAGTGACGTGCAGTTTCGTGGCCACTTGGAAGAGAAGACCAAATTGGCCTCCGAAAAGCTTGGCGTGCTCAGCAGAGCGGGACAGTATTTAATGCCGGCTCACTGCCTGCAACTTTGCAAGGGGCAATTTGCCTTGGCCATGACATGGAATAATGTTCCGATCTCTGGGCTGGGGCTCCCCAGTACCAGCTCCTTACACTTGACCGCATCCAGCGCAGAGTGGCTCGAATCGTCAACGACCGAGTGCTTTCCGATCGGCTCGATTCACTGGCGCTGCGAAGAGATGTTGCATCTCTTTGCATTTTCTTCCGCATATACCATGGGGAGTGCTCTGAGAAATTGTTGGGATTAATCCCAGCCGCCAAATTTCGTAAACGCACTACGCGGCAAACGTCCCGATACCATCCCCACCATCTGGGTGCTTGGCGGTCCATCACTGTACGTTTCAAAAGGAGTTTTCTTCCGCGTACAACCTCTCTGTGGAATAGTTTACCACCGGCGATTTTTCCGGACCGATACGACCTGGGGACCTTCAAGAAAAGATCTTACTCCTTTCTAAAGGGCTGGCAAGGCACCTGCAATTCCCCTGTTGCGGTTGATCATGGGCGGCGGTAGTCACTTAACATCAGGTGAGCCGCATGCTCGTTTGCTATTCTATAAAAAAAACACTGACCGAGAGAAATAGGCCGCAAACGAACGTTAATCTACAGTGCTGCCATACTATCGTCATGACATATATCGTCAGAGACATACGCATTGTTATAACTTGAAGCTGACTATTGATTGTCTTCCAGCAACTTACGGAATATCTTGAGAAAAAGACCATTCTTCCTCAATTGCAGTCTGGGTTTCGTAAGAGACGTAGTACTACTACAGCTCTGATTGATGTAATGGATAATATCCTGTCAGCCGAAGACGAGGGCATGTGCACCCTACTGGTGTTATTAGACTACTCGCGTGGCTTCGATGCCATAAATATACCTTCATTACTGTCCAAAATGAGTTTTTATGGTTTCGGACGTAGCACGCAGTCCTGGTTCAATAGTTACATACATAAACACTCACGTCTGTCACCCAGAGGGGTAGGCAGAGACTACGGACTTCCATTTGGCACGATCCTGACATACCTCTTTCGCCTCTTTTACATCCATATATCTACGCATACATGCTCGTCGGTTAAGGGTACTTCTAACGTGGCCCATTTTCAAAATATCGCCAATTTGGTCGATAAACTTTTTCCTAGGGCGTCCCTTCCCGACTCGGCCGTTCACATCTGCCATATAAATTTGCTTTGTCACTCTTTCCTCATTCATTCTTTACACATGACCAAACCACCGAAGCATTCCTTTCTTAATCCTGGTCACAACATCATCTTGCATACCACATTTATCTCTTATCACGCAATTTCTCACCCTGTCATTCAGATTCAACCCTAGAATATTCCTTAAAGACCGCATTTCTACAGCATTTATTCTACTTTCGTGCTTCTTCTGTCACACCCAGCTTTCACTACCATACATTAAAGTGGGGACTAACACAGCATTATGAATTACCATACGTGCCTGTTTTGACACATTCTGGTTCTTCGTATAGAGTGTAGTGCCCCATTCACTCTATTCCCTGCATTTACTCGTCGTTCTATATCCCTATCATATCTACCATCCCTGCTAAATACACATCCCAAATACACAAACTCATCCACTTGCTCAATTAACTCTCCTTCTATTCTTATTTCACATACCGTTTTGCTTTCTTCTCTTTCAAAAACCATCACTTTCGTCTTACATGCATTCACTTACATTCCCCTTTCTTTTAATTCCCAGTTCATTAATGTAACCATCATTTGCAACTCAGCCGCCGATAACGCAAATATGACTTGATCATCGGCATACAAAAGGCATTTGACGGTTAACTCGCCCATTCTTAACCCACATTCTTCATCTTTCAAAGTTTGCAAACACCGGTCCATAAATAGGTTAAACAGCCAAGGGGAAGCTACACAGCCCTGTCTGACACCTTTTTGGATGCCAAACCAGTCCGAGTAGACCCCATTGATCCTGACACAAGCACTAGAGTCCCTATAAAGAGACCTTAATGCCTGTATCAAACCTTCGCTGAACCCATATGAGTTCAGTGTTTGCCATAGCACATTCCTGTCCACTCTGTCATAAGCCTTTTGCAAGTCCATGAATGCACAAAAAACTTTCTGGTTTTTGGCCAAAAACTTCTCCGCAATCATGCGCATGGAAAAGACTTGATCTGTACACCCCATTCCCTTTCTAAAACCCGCTTGCACATCCCAAATTTTTCCATCAGTTTCTTTCATAACTCTTTCAATTAACACCTTAGCATACAGTTTACCCACAATACTCAAGCTGATACCGCGGTAGTTTTTGCAGTCCTGCTGTGACCCTTTTTCTATTTTTATTCAATAGTTATTTATCCAATCGAAAGCTATTGGGCAGTTTGTGTCGTGGGAATGAAACCTCTGTGGATTCTAACCTAGCACCTCTCAACAGTGGAGTGCCACAGGGTTCCATTCTAGGCCCTATTCTTTTTAACTTATATTGTGCGGACTTACCAAAAAATATTGTAAAATGTCAGTATCATATGTATGCAGACGACACACAACTTTACATCTCGTTCAAACCCAGTCAATGGAAAACAGCAGTTAAGGATCTAAATGACAAACGTAATTTAAAACGTGTCACTGTGTGGTCTGAGCATAACTGTTTAATATTAAACCCAGATAAAACTAATTATATGATATTTGGGACAAAGAATCAATTAAATAAATTACCTGAAGATTTAGGCAGCTAGGCTAGGCTAGGCTATAGGCTAAAAAGGGTAAAAATAGCACGGAACTTAGGTTTAAAGCTTGATGAGGGCTTACGGTTTGAGGAACAATGCTGGCTCAAAGTGTTATATAAAATTAGGCCGTATTTGTCGGACGAATTGCGTGTACAGCTGATCGATTTGTTAGTCTTATCCAAGCTTAATTATGCTGATGCTGTGTACGGTCCACGACTACTGGCAAGAATGGTGCGGCATGTTCAGCGCGTTCAAAACGCTTGCGCCCGTTTTTGTTTCACAGTTCCTTTTCGGGGGCACGTCACTCCGTTTTATAATGATAACGCAATACTTAAAATGAAGTCGAGACAGAAATTGCATCTGGCGTGCTTGCTTTTTGGGCGTCATAAAGCATTAAGAACAAGGAGGCAATGTGATAGAAGACAGTGCTAGCATCAACTTTCGGTACAAAAGCACAAATCGGCATCTTTCAAGGGAGCATTTCGATTTGCAGCCTCGAAAATATGGAATAACATACCACCACCTCCAAGGTAGCTAAGCTCTATAACTACCTTTAAAGGTCACCTAAAACAGTACTTATTAAATGCACAAAAAACCTAGGCATGGTTAACACTAATGCTAACATATTCTATATCTGCTGGTTATTAGAGAGGTACATTTTATGTTCTATATTTTATTTTAATTTATTTATTTTTTTGCTGATGTTATAATGTTTTTACAGTTTCACGCGCAGTATCTTGCTATTAATAAAGTATTTAATTAGTATCCTGTCACATATATATATATATATATATATATATATATATATATATATATATATATATATATATATATATATATATATATACATATTTTATTAATCATTTATTATATAAGTAATTACTTGTATATATGTTTTTTCATAGAGTTCACGTATACTGATTTTTCTTGCGGAAGTACACAGTAACTGGTTATAGAGGTGAAGACTAATGCAATCCAGGGGACCAATAGAAAATCAGCGTTAGGTTTCCAACCTGACATTATGCTGAATTGAAATCTATTTTCGCTGTGTTTCGCTACCAAAGAATACCTTGGTCCGGACTAAATTGGAAGGGACATCAAATACGTGAATTTTATATTGTACATTATATAATGTGAACTTTACTAAAAATTCATAACAGCATTATAATTTTGGGAGTGTCAGGTTTTAAATTTCAAACAAAGCCTACAAGATTGTTGTCACTTCTGAAGATTAGGATAAATACCACAATTTATTTACACAGCCTAACAAAATTCCACATCTGACATAGGCCCACCCATAAATTGCCTCATTCGTGGTGTAGTTGCCATAGCTGCAACGCCTGGCAGTCGGGTTAGCATCCGCCGTGTCCTAATTCCTATTAAGTTTTTATCAGAAAAATGTTATTGCTCGTCATCTCTTTTGGTTTTCCTCTATCGCCTCTTACATCACCCACGGAATGACTTGACTAGGGAACTTTTCTTACGCCGCCACTACATTGCAACTCTCTTTCTTTCAACCTGCACGCTACCAAGTCGCACTGCTGGACTGAAAAGGAATCTCATCTGACACTACCACCTTTTGCAAATATTTAATAAATTGCAAATATTATGGAACAAAATAAGAATAAAACCATTAATTCTTTTTTCTTTTCATTGAGTAGGAACTTTCAAAGCCTGTGTAATAAATGTAACCAACAATAGGAACTTTCAAAGCCTGTGTAATAAATGTAACCAACAATATTATAATAAGCTGATTTATATTTATGTGTCTTTGTTGTTATACCAAAACGGAAGCATTTGGGGGGATTTCGACAACTATCTAAACATAATAAACGTAAATCTTTCGAAATGCACCCTCATTCAGGGGCACTCATGCATTAATTGTTTGTCTTTTAACCTTTGACGAACTTTGATGTTACTAAATATCAGCTTTATATAAAACTTGCTCGGGTGTTTTACGTGTTGTTACAACACATATTGAAAATTATTGACATATATAAATAATCCAATAACTAATATCATAACGTGCCTATCGTAAGACGTGACAGGAGAAAAACGAAACGGAAGGTAACCAGCAGCGTCTTCCTGATAACAGCCCAAATAAAAAGATGCGAATATCAATCCGCTTGCCAAACGTGGCAACGGTGGCAAATATCTCCTATACTGCAAACTATATAGAGGTCAATGTATAGCCGTGACTTTGACAGGCTGTAATGATATCACGTATTATTTAATAAAACTAATATTTTGTATATTATTGCTTTTTACGCATTAAACTACCTTCAACAATATTTTGAGTGCTACTCACGGTCACAATGCGACGACAATGGGGAAGTTCTTGTGTCAGATGATCAGATAGCCCGAACTTCCTCTAGTTTTTAATTATTAATTTTTGTCCAATATACGCAGAAAAAATTGACGTGTAAAAATAATCCAATAACTAGTATCATAACGTGCCTATCGTAAGACGTGACAGGAGAAAAACGAAACGGAAGGTAACCAGCAGCGTCTTCCTGATAACAGCTCAAATAAAAATTTGAAGCGTAATATTTGGGTTAGATTAAATTTAAGTATTTCAAACTGATATAATAATTTCATTCACAACAATTAAATTCATATATAATAATTAAATTCTAAAAAAAATATATATAATAATTAAATTCATCACAAATTGATGCAATAATTTCATCGGTGGTTTACCAATAATAGTAGAAGAAGAAGAAGAAGAAAAAATATTTATTTTTGACACACACAAGGCACCAGAATAAACGTAAAAATCCTAACACTCTCTGTATTAGAATTTTTAAAGACTTACGTTTCATACACAAAATCCTCTACCAAAGTGTAGACTGATTTCCTGAAGTCGCGGATACAGTAGCTTTACACAATGTTACGGAAATTCTATTTCCTTCAAGAATAATAAGATTCATTTTTTGTGAATTTATGTCCTTACATTATTCGTTCTCATCTTCGTACTATATTTCAGTAAAAAGGTTGAAATAACGTATAACTTATTCATGTATAAAAAAACCATATTTAAAATGACATAAAATAGAGAATACTGAAGTAAAAGTCGAGTGAGAGCGCAGCTCACTTTAAAGGTTATGCAAAGCAAAATATAGTTGCCGATAAAAATAATTTGTATGAAAAATCTGTTTTAATTTTGTACCTTTTCTGCAACTAAAGGTCATTAGATTTATTCTACCTTTAAAAATATTTCGAATGATATAAAATTCAAAAACTAAAGTGGACGTAGTTTAACCTGAAACTGACGTCAATTTGAGCGAGAAATTGAACTAAACTAGAACGTAATTAAACTTGGCTTTTTGAAACGGTTTTAAAGCCAAATTAAATAAAGTTTATTTTGAATATCTTAGAAAAACACGTATTTTGTATAACTTTTAAAATACCTGAACGTTATATTAAATAAGTAATTCATCATCATCATCATTACAGCCCTTCACAAGTCCACAGCTGAACATAGGCCTCCCCCAAGTAATGCCACAAAGCACGGTCCTGAGCCACCTGCATCCATCGACTTCCTGCATGTCTTACCAGGTTGTCACTCCATCTAGTGGGGGGTCGCCCTACACTACACCTACCAGTACGAGGCTGCCACTCGAGAACCTTTCTTCCCCATCGGTTATCGGTTCTTCGAGCTATATGGCCGGCCCATTGCCACTTCAGCTAACTAATCCGTTGGGCTATGTCGGTCACTCTGGTTTTACTGCGGATATCCTCATTTCTGAGTCTATCACGTAGAGAAACTCCGAGCATAGCCCTCTCCATAGCTCGTTGAGCGACCTTGAGCGTCCTCATACGGCCAGCAGTGAAGGACCACGTCTCTGATCCGTAAGTCATCACTGGCAACACGCACTGGTTGTATATTTTAGTTTTCAGAGATTGACGTATACCTGACGAGAAGATGTGTCGTAATTTCCCTAACGCTGCTCAGTCAAATTGAATCCGACGATTGACCTCTCGGTCGAAGTTGGACTTACCTAGTCGGACGGATCGGGAAATAAGTAATAGTTTCAATAAATCAACGATTAAGTTTTCTCTAACTAATTATTATTTATATATAATATATTTTTTTCAATCATCAGATAAAATTTATCACTCGGCTCAATTTTAACGTGACTAAATATGAGAGTGAAACAATTGAACCATTTTATTGATACGGATGTTATTTTTTATTCGCTTATGTTGTATTTTACCTTAAAAGTAATTTTAACCCTCGTTTAAAAATTGGACCTAAATTTCACAGGTAGAATATAATAAATGTTTCTTGCCTAATTTTTCGTTAAATTTTAATTAGATTTCACTTCAATTTATAAATCTAATATCTACTTTTTTAAATAAAATATCAAGCAGCTGCAATTGTTTGCTAAACGAGGATATCAGTCATATGAATTTATTGTTATTTAGAACTAAATGAAGTAGAGAAACTTTTGGTACACGTATAACGACGAATGACGATGTTGTTATCGAGCTATTTACTTACAAGTAACAGGAGATAAGAAGCGAGTGGGAAGACTTAATGTTTATAAATCACCCTGGGGCGTATTAAATCCAGTACACTGCGAGCGAGTTATCAGATAGTACAACATGCATTACCTCTTGTGCTGCTTATATTTTGCGTTTATATTTATTTATTTTCGTTATTGTTATTATATTTAATCATTTATTGGGTTACTTAATTGAAAACAAATTATTTGCATAGTATATGAATAAAATAAAACAATACTTCCTGTCAGTTAATTAACTAGCAATCGAGCAATTAAAATTTAACCGAATTTTGTTTTCTGCAAAAGAAATCCTACAAACGCAAAAGTTTTAAATTATCAAAGCAAATCGAAAAAGTTTAAAAATACCGTATAATATTTCACTGAAGGGCCATGTATTTTTAATTTCTAAGCGAAATCCCATTTTGTGTTCTCTCTTTACGAAATGTTAACAATCAAAAGTCCACAGGTAGGGCTTTTCCTAAGTACGAAGGATATGCCTTAATCACCACAATGACTAATTACCAACTGTGGTACTAAACGTATCGTACCTACAAAATTGCTTCCTGTTTTGCGATTTATAACTAAATATAAATAATTACTAGTGTCTATCTCATACATAAGTTATAATATTTCCAGGACTCCTTTTCAATCGACTTCAAAGAGGAGGATGTCCTTAATTCAACAATTTTTTTATGTGTGTTACTTCAAAACTTTTTTCGGGGAAAATCCATTTTGATGATACTTTTCTTATTTGAAAGCTGGTGCTTCTTATGTAATCCCATATCAAATTGATCAAGATTAGTATTGAATTTTTCAGTTATTCTTAATAATGCGTATTTAATTGAATTCATCTACATGGGTGATTTAGAAGGTGAAATCGATTGTACAAAATTTTTATTTCACTACTTGTGCGTCTAGGAGTTTGTCTGGGTAGTATTGCCCTCTAACCTCCATTGTACCCTTATAACGTGAAGCGTTATTAGTTAGTGCTTTACTCTCGACACGTCAAGGTCGAGCAATTTCGTAATCTTAAAATGCCTATATCTTCTTCTTCCATCCCTGATTCCGTTATTTGGGGTCGGGTCTCCTCACTTGTCTGCGCCAAGAAAAACGGTCTTGGGTCGTCACATCCGGCAACTGGGCTTTCCTTAGGTCTCTTGCGATATTAGACCACCATGTCATTGGCGGGCGTCCTCTGCTTCTCTTTGTTTCTGGCAAGCTTAGAGCTATTTGAACTGCATGATCTTCGCTGCGTCTTTTAATATGTCCATACCATCTTAGGCGATTTTCAATGATTTCATCTGTAATAGGTGCGACTTTAAAGCTGCCGCGTATATGTTCATTACGGACTTTGTCAAGCCGAGTCACACCTCCCGCCCACCTAAGCATCTTCATTTCGTTAGTTCCAACATTCAGAACCATACAACAGCACGGGACGTACTGCGGTTTTATATACTTTGCCCCTAGTTTTTATGGGATTACGTGGATCACACAATACCCCCGTAAGTAATCGCCATTTCAGCCACGCGGCACTTATTCTGTGGGCCACGTCTGTGTCAACATTTGCATCTGTGGCAAGCATAGAGCCCAAGTATTTAAATTTATCTACTGTAGGAAGAGGTGTTGTCCCAATACAGATAGTTTCAGGTACCGTGTTTCCACTGAAAGGGCATTTCAAATACTCAGTTTTACTCCTACTTACCCTCAGGCCATACTTTTCAAGAGCGTGTGTCCACGTATTAAGAGTTTCCTGCAAATAGCTTGCGGTATCAGCAGCTAAGACAATGTCATCCGCGTATAGAATAGTCCATGGCAATGGGGCAGGTATATCCTTAGTGAGGTAGTCCATCACCAGATTGAATAGGAGGGGACTTAGAGCAGATCCCTGATGGGCACCCACTTTGACTTCAAAAGCTTTACTCACGCCGGTTGGGCTTCTGACTCTCGTGTTGGCCTTGCAGTACATATCTTTTATAAGTTCGATATAATACTCTGGCACCTTTTGGGCACGAAGTGCCTGCCATAACAGTCTACGTGGAACTCGATCAAAGGCTTATTCTACGTCCATGAATGCTAGGTGTAGGTCTTTATTGTTTATTTTATGTTTTTCCATCAGTATTCTAGTCGTTTGGATGGCATCAATAGTTGATCTGGATGCTGTAAAACTGAACTGATTTGGAGATATTTCAGCATTGTCAGTGAGCCTTTTATTAATAATTCGTTCGAATATTTTAAGTGTATGTGAGGTCAATTTAATACCTCTATAGTTTTCACACTGCGTTACATCGCCCTTATTTTTATAGAACGGTAGTAGATAGCTTTGACGCCAAGAGTCCGGAATGCGATTAGTCGTTAGAATAATGTTTAAAAGCTTGGTTAACCATACTGCCGCTATTGTACCAAGTCCTTTCCATAGATCCGCTGATATCTCGTCTGGGCCTGTAGGTTTTTCATTTTGGCTATTGCCTGTTTGACTTTAGCTATATCCACCTTAGGTATTGGTCCAGATGTAGATTTGCAGGGTGTAGGGTCTTCATTTGGAAATTCTTCATTTAATAGTTGTTTGTAATAATCATACCATCTATCCATAATTTGTGAGTTGTTTGTTAATAATGTTTGGTCTTTACTTTTAATGTATTTGTTTGTCTTTATATCCCTAGTGTTCCTGTTTCTAAATTTTGCTACTTTTAGTACGTCTGAAGCCACAACCAAGGGCAAAAAATGCCTATATCATAACCATATTTCACTTATACGATAATATGAGTAGCCGTATATCAAGAAAACACTAACTAATCCATCTTATATTTTATGAAAATCATTTTATATTGCTACTTTATAAAAAACGGCTTGAAAAAAATTTTACATGGACGTTCAGATGTTGATTTTGTATGTGGTTAAACTTTATCTGATAATTATCGTGATGAATATATAATGTATAATATTTGTTATACATTATACATTTATCACGGCCAAGGTGTGGAATTTATAGAATAGTTTCAGAGAAGAGAAAAACAAAACAAAACAAAACAATATAAGGTTCATCTGACGGTAAGGGAGCATCGCTACCTATTGCTATCCACAAAATCAGAGAAATAAGAGGTCGCCAGTCTTTCAGAAAGGAGAAGGCTTTTTTCTTGACAGCCTTTAAATCGTTTGACTAATTGATATCTTTAGATCAGGTGTAAGTAAAAGGCAAATCAAATTCAAATTATTGTTATTCAAAATCAGCACTTACAATGCTCGCAATTTTTGCGTTATAGAACCACACTGCCGCCTATGTATTATGACTGTAACTACAATGGGTCAGCTAGAATGGAGTAGGACCACGCTCTCTTAGAATACCAGCGTAAAATAGTAGCTTAATAATAATAATCATAATAATATTCCACAACTATCACACAACGCCATCTAGTCCCAAGCTAAGCAGAGCTTGTGTTATGGGTACTAGACAACTGATAAACATACTTATATATTTCTAAATACATAAATATTATAGATAAATTACACCCAGACACAGAACAAATGATCGTGCTCATCACACAAACATTTGTCCTGGGTGGGAATCGAACCCACGACCTGCGGCATAGCAGTCAGAGTCACTAACCACTAGACCAACAGGCCGGTCAAATTAATGCTGTTGTGTTTCGTATGGTGAGTGTAGAGACCCGGAGACCCTTTTTACTGGAAACTAGGCATTCCATCTTAGTCCTTACGGGTGACAACGCATCTGCATTTTGATTCGTAACCGAGGATAGATGTAGATGTCTATGGGCTACAGCAAGCACTTACTATCAGGTGGACTGTGTGCTCGTTTGTCACAATTTAAATAATGAAAATATATTCTTTTATTAAAATAATTTCTTATCTATTCCAATGCAGTAGGCGTTACATAAACATAAGATTATTTAAAGGGAATTTGGCCATTCTTTATTATATTGTAAAAACCGCTAAAAGCTTTTACGTCTTCATTTCAAATCTTATTTATTTTTCTGCAAAATGTAGCGAAAGAACATTATTTTGTTTATTTGAATACATTTGCAAATTATTCTCAATATTTTTTTGAAAAAAGATTTTTAATTCCATATAGTTCCATCATCAATATCATCATCGTCATTACAGCCCCTCACAAGTTCACTGCTTCAGGCTTCAGGCTGCCACTCGAGAACTTTTTCACCATCGGTTGTTGGTTCTTCAGCAGTACGAGCGGCCCACTGCCACTTCAGCTTACAAATCCGTTGAGCGATGTCGGTCACTTTGGATGTACTGCGGAAATCTTCATTTTTAAGTTTATAACTCAGCGAAACCGCAAGCATAGCTCTCTCCTTTCACCTTCCGTCGACCTTGACCGTCCTCATACAGCGATCGGTGAAGGACCACCCCACCACACCTTCAAAAAGGTACGCATTGAGAATAGCGATTGGATCTATGTAGTGTCGCAGGGTAGAGCAATTGTTGTGTTATTGTTGGCAAATATTTTCTTTCTATATTCCGTTCACTGTGCCGGTTCTTGTCAGATACTTCAGTCATTCAAAATATTTTCCAATGATTAAGAATAAACGACTTGCAAGTATGATAACATATTTCAATATTATCCTTTTTAATTTTTAATTTTTTTAATGATTTCTTAAATTAATTTAAAAATAAATTACTTTTAATTTTGTTCTCAACTTTTTAATTTTTTGGAAACATTAATTAATTCTTCTTCTGATGTATAAAAGTTTTGAATACACTGCCTGTCTGGCTTTACCGCACTAAGGTCTGAGTAGAGAGCCATCGGCGGGGCGTGTGATGTACATGTGTGATGTCGCGTTCAGAACAGGTACGCGTATATTTTGGGTAGCCACCTTTTAGGTCATTCTAATTGAAGATATAATATTTTTTAAATATAATTAATTATGCACTTAGATCAATCCGCCCTGCTCCACGCTCGTCACTGGCATCTTACACTTAGAATACAGCAAGCGTTCGAACGTAGATTTTGTTCTTCTTACTGTGAGAAATGATTATAGATTTCACAGAGATGAAACAGATTTTGAAATTTAAAATTGCATATATTTTGTGTCAATTACCTGAAATTATTGTATTTACCCTCTCGTTGTGTTTGATTAACAGAAATACTGTCGCTATAAGCATATTATAGTAATGAACATATTAAGTTTGAATACTCAACTATACAAAGTTTTTGTTGTTGTAGACTGGCCGAAATAATTCAACGTTGCAATGAATTTATTAATTAATAATACGTGCATACAAAATTTAAATGACGTCATTAGTGCATAAAAGTAAACATTCGTAATTATAAAACTCTATATGACGCATGCATGACACCGCCAATTTCGTTTAACACTATAAATTAATATAAAACGAAAACAGAATTGATTGCTTTTATTTTTTTCAGTTTCAGTGTATTTATAATCCTTTGAGTACGTGAATTTCACTAATTGTAAATTATAATTGATTGAATAAAACTATTATTTACGGATTTTATCGCGATTTAATTACTATAATTTTTTTTATTATCCCGAATGAGATGTTTGACGTCCCAACGTCATAGTTAGTTCGGCTACCTTCAGTTTTTTGAATATAAATTTTTGGTCCGATTTACGCAAAACGAGCTTATAGTATCTTCTATCTATTAAGAAATCATTAAATTACAATTGATTTTTAAAACAGAAATGAGGAGAAAACTATATAAATAAAGTTCTTTAAACTCTTTATTAATCATGAAAAATATTTTTAGCATTCCTTACGTTAAATGCCTAAAAATCTTAAGCACTTTATAAAGAATCGCATAAGCGCACTCAGGTGGTGTGGCACAATTTAAGAATTTCAAACACTACCCAAAAACGACATTTAAATCGGTAAAGTCATCTCGGGAAAAAATGTGAAATTCAAAATGATTACTAATCGAAAAAAAAATCCGTCGTCTGACAGTACCTACTCATAACACTGAGTGATTTATGAAACAATAACTCATCGTCATCAGTACCATCATTAGAGCATATCAAAGACCACTACACATTCGGTAGGCGGGATGGCAGCCGCAGTTTTTATTATTTGTTGAAGTGAGTAGTTACTACTGCCCGCCATCTGTTTCAGTTTCTCTGTGTCGCCTCTTACCACGCTCACGAAATTATAGTGTAGTTGATTCGCTTACGCTACCTTGAAAGGTAATAAGGTTATATTGGGTCCGATTGCGTTTCTTTGGGTCCGATTGCGTTTCTTTGGCGCACTTAAATAATTCCGAATAATAGACTTAAATTAGTCCAAAATTCTTACTAATATTATTGATATTGCGTTTGTTAATTAATTACGTCCACAACACTATTTATGTCCAATTCGGACTTAAATTATGTCTACGCATGTCTTTTGCTATTCCGTTTCTGACAATTTGACAGTTCGTTTGCTTTAAATGAACTTATACGTCTAGGAAGTGTTATTCTTTAAGTTCGCACCTATATAGTCCGTACGTTAGCTAAGTTTCTTCAGAAAATAGTGAAAAATGTTTCCTTATGGCTGGGCTATCATTCAAAGAAGACACAATGAGGAACGGCAACGGTATGAGTACGAAATTTATATTATAGAAACTGTTTTTCTTGCATACGGTAGGTATAAGCATAACATAACCTAACTTTTTTCGTTGTAGGGCTGCGCGAAGGATAGCGCATCGCCGTATTCGGGACCATTCCAACCCTTTCGACGTGCCTGCAGAGGTTTTTACCAAATTATACAGGCTCTCCAAAAGAACTGCGCATTTTAGTGGAGTGTCTTCACCAGAATTTAAATCGACAAAGGCAGCACGGAATTCCTGTGCATATCAAAGTTTTGGCTTCACTCCATTTCTTTGGACATGGCGGCTACCAAACAATGGTTGGGCAGGGGCAGTATTTAGGTTTAAGTCAGCCATCTGTAAGCAAATGCTTACAAGAAGTTGCTGATGCAATTATAACTGTTTTATTGAACGGTATGGTGCTATTTCCAGAGACTGAAGAGGAAAGGGCAGAAAATAAACAGAGGTTTTTACAGATAGCTGGGTTTCCTTCAGCCTTGGGTTTGATAGACTGTAGTCAAATCTCCATTGTTCGCCCAAAAGACACAGCACTTGTGCCAGCGAGATTATTTTTTAATCGCAAAGGCTTTTATAGTCTTAATTGCTAATTTGTATGTAATACAAAGATGGAAATAATTCATTTCAATGCCACTTTTCCTGGATCAACACATGATGCAGCGGTCTGGCAAGGATGCAGTTTGAGCCAATTGTTGGAAACCAATTATGTTAACGGAGTTTCAGCTGGTGAATGGCTTCTAGGAGACTCTGGATATACCCAACTGCCTTGGCTGATGACCCCGTATGCTGATGCGGATGAAAATACACCTGAGGCTAGATATAATTTAGCGCATACCAAAACGAGGATTCTTATTGAAAAATGTTTTGGAGTGATGAAAACAAGATTTAGATGCATTCACAAGCACAGGACGTTGTATTATGACCCCGTGAAGGCATCTAAAATAATAGCAGCTGTAGTTGTTCTTCATAACGTGGCAATTAAGAGAAATGAACCTTTACCAGATGAATTGGAACTCGAAGAAAGATTGCGGCCAGCAGATGATCCTTCCAGGGATATGAATTTTTTAAATGTGGCAAGAAATATTCGAAATAACATCACAAGATCATGATGTGTTTTAATTAAAGATTTAAATTAAAAAATTAATAATAAAACTACTAAATATAAAACTTAATTTCGAAAAAATAGTTTATTTATTTTTATTGATCGCTTCGACGAACATGGTAGCGGCACGCATTATGCAATCGCCAAGATACCGAGCGGCCTCTGTCCGCGCATTGGCGAGCGCCGTCTGCGCTTGGGCTTCCTCCCTTAAAGCCGCTATCATGGAATCTTCTTGCGGGGTGGCTGAATCGGCTGGCGGCACGAGTGTACGGGGTGTTGCTCGACGCGCGTTGCGGCGCTCGAGGCACGGAGTGTTGCGCACCAAGCCGTCCTGCAGTCTCTGTTCAGGGGTTGAGGCCACGATGTGTTCACGACTGCAACTGATCGTCGCCAGATCCCTATTTGCCGCTGGCATCATCAACGCGTTTACCGCAATTAGACCATTCTCAGAAGAACTAAAAAAAGCGATAATCAGACCTGTCTATAAGCAGGGATCGCATCGAGAATACACAAACTATAGACCCATCGCCATACTTAATGTAATCAATAAAATTACCGAAAAAATTGTTGTCAAACAAATTTCAGAATTCTTAGAAAATAATGATGTTATTACAGATTTACAATATGGATTTGGGCCAAAAAGAAGCACAGACATGGCTTTAGCTTGATTTACAGACGACGTGAATAACGCTCTTAATGACCAAAACCTAGTAGGTGTTATTTTTATCGATTTTAAAAAAGCTTTTGACACACTGGACCACGATAGCTCTTTGCAGTCTATGGAAGAGTGCGGTATTCGAGGACCCACAAACTTATGGTTCCGCAACTATTTAAAGGACAGAACGTTAGAAGTCCGCATTAGCGAAACTAGTAGTGACCTCGGTAAAATCAAATATGGAGTCCCAATCGGTTCAGTATTCGGTCCAGTAGAGTACATCATTCATGTAAATGGAATGAGCAAAGTAGTACGATCATGTGAAATGTATATGTATGCTGATGACACTTGCCTAATGTACTCGTACAAAGATCCAAAGACGATACAAATAGTTATGCAAAAAGACTTAGACAACATTGTTAAATGGGCGCATGATAATGGTATTATATTTAATATAAGCAAAACTAAATTTATGTTAATATCTTCGCCATACAATCGACAAAAGCATGCCGACATTGTAATTAAAGGGCATACCTACGATTGTTTCCACAGAAATAACAATGTAAATAACTGTAAATGTCTGAAGTTAGAACAAGTCTCATGCTACAAATACCTAGGACTAACTATAGATACCAGTTTTGTATGGAGTATACATGTTCAGCAAATGTGTAACAAATTACGTAGTGTATTGGGTAAATTGTACCACCTGAAATTTAGGCTAAGCAGACGTATGTTACACATGCTGTACTATGCGCTTGCGGATACAACTATAGATTACGGGTTGGGTAGCTATGGACTTACGTTCCCAGTGTATTTAAACAAAATCAAAGAACTACAAACAAGGTTGTTAACTATACTAGTAGATAATAAAGTGAAAAATGCGTGTAATAAAGAATATAATAAACTTTTCAAAATTTGTAAAATTGTACCTGTAGACAAAAAAGTGAAAATAAAGTTGATAATGGAACAGTATAATAAAAATGAGTTTAAAGTAGAAAGAGAATATGGCTACCCAACTCGTCAATCCACTAGAAAAGGAAAATATGTAGTACCTAAAATTAAAAATTACTTCGGTATGCGCACGAGACGATGGGTTATCCCGCAATTACATAACGAGCTGCCGCCGGATTTGCTTAGTAAAGTTATCTCAAAAAATCATTTAAAAAATATCCTAAGAAAACATTATCTATCATTGTGTCCATAAAGGTACGCCACAGGCCACGAGTAACGTACTGTTAAAATTAGCAGTCTATATGCGATGTGTGCTGTTTGAGTATGTGTTGAATTAGTGTATATGTGTATATACAGTATGTATATAATGAACCAATTTTGATATTTGGCTGATGTGGACCTCATAACAAACTTTGTACTAAATATGTATAGATAAAATAATAAAATAGATTTTGGGAGATATTATTATCTGTATAAGAAAATATACTTCACATAATATGTATAAACATAAGCATGTAAGACGAGAACTACTGCCGACAAACTGTAATGCAGTTTGGCAGATAAAAATGTTAAAAACGTTTATTGTATAATTGAAAGAAAATAAATTAATAAAAAAAAGTATGAAAACATCATGTTTTATTGGACGCCAATTATTTATATTATATGTTATTGAATAAAACTATTATTTACGGATTTTATCGCGTTTAATTACTTTAATTTATTTTTATTATTATCCCGACGTTTCGGGTGCTTTACAGCGCCCATGGTCACGGGGGGGGGGGACTGAGATGTTTGACGTCCCAATGCCATAGTTAGTCCGGCTACCTTCAGTTTTTTAATATTAATTTTTGGGCGATTTACGCAAAACGAGCTTATAGTATCATGAAGTCTTGCAGTGGTATGCTTGGGTTTGGGTTTAATTTTGTTAATTATAGGATCCCAAGCAAATGGTAGCACCCAACCATCTTCTCTATTGAAATTTGGATGTTTTTTTAATTTCAATAGCCTCGCGTATCATCCTTGGTAGGAATCGGTGTTCTTTTGCGGGAATTTGTGGTTTATCAAATCTAATGTAATGGTGGGGACGATCTTGAACATGTTCGCAGACTGCAGACTTCCCGGAGCGTCGGTGCTTCACATCAGCTATATGTTCCTTCACGCGGGTTTTTATAGATCTCTTTGTTTGACCTATGTAAGAGAGACCACATTCACAATCTAGCTTGTATACACCTGCATCTTGTAGAGGAATATTACATTTGATGGATGGTAAAAATTGACTAATCTTCTTCAGCGGCTTGTAGTATGTCTTAATGGACACTCGCCAACAAATTCTACTGAATCACCTACTCGCTGGCTGGAGCTACGTAGTAAAGCGAATGTATGAACGATTTTTTTGCATTGCAACAAAGCATATAGAGATTGAAGAATTATTTTAATTTTCTATTTCCTTTATTTTTTTATAAAATAGAATATAGGTGACAAGAAAGCATACAGACCATCTGATTGTAAGTGGATTCCGTGACGCATAGACATCTATCATATGCTGATGCGTTGTCATCCTTAAATGTGTTAAGGTTATGTAATATAGGGAAGGTGTTAATGAAGGAGACGTGTGGTTGGTACTAAAACTTTAATTAGACTGCCTCATTATTCTACCTTAATACTAAAGTATTACCGTGGGAGCACTACACTACACCTCCCACCGACAAAAGAATAAAAAAATATGCTATCTATATTTTTTTATCAATTATTAAAATAGATCCTTAAGATTATTCTAAAAAAAGGTTAATATCATTATGAAAACTCAGACATATCTAACACCCAAAAATGCATAGTCACAGTAGTATAATTGACATAATCAGGCATAATTATGTATAACATAAAATTATGTTTTGATTTTCATGAAAATTTACAATATTATTTATTCGTATCCTTTAGCTATTCATTACACATGTATGTTAATTCTTCACGTACACCGCTCGCGTATATACATGATCAAGAAAATTACCTATATCGTTTAATTCACTTCTTTACATTTCAGCTCATGTAATTCATTATTTAATTGTACCATAACTTTTACGTACACGGCTCGCGTACATACATGATCAAGATAGTGGACAATATTCCTATACAATTCATAATAAATTATCATTTCCCTCATTAAAATAAATTAAAACTTATTCCGCATTTAATCGTGTCCGAACAACCTTAAAAAATTAATCGGCTATTAGGTTTTCCAAACTCTCAGCTGATCAGGCTGATTGTATGTGGATATACTAACCTCCGATAATTTCTTTTATCTTTCTCTCGCAACTATACATTATCAATATTTTCATTTATAATTATGTATTCCGTAACTTAACCATACACTTAATCACATCTTTTACATTATATCATAAAATAATCTCGTATAATATTTAGTTACAGTGTCAGTCAGGGTTTGAGGTTCACAATGTGGGAACAACAAACTTTAAATCAATTAGTTGTGTAAAACATTATATATGTAGTGAGTTTCAAAATCGTATTATCCGAAGAAAATAATTTCATAATCTACTCAAATTAGTACTGTTTTCCAAGAAAATAATAAATTATAATAGTTAAAAGCTTATGATTTAAATATTCAACTTACTTACTTACTTACTTATCGTCACGCACAATCCCTAACGGGGTAGCCAGAGAGAACAGATCGCCAAGTGTCACGATCCTTACATACCTCTTTCGCTTCTTTCAGGTTCATTAACTTTTTTTTTCACTTCGTCATTCCACCATGCATCTCTTCTTTTACTACTACCTCTTTTTGTCGTACCACATACTTCTTCCGCTGCACTTACCATTCCATCCCTAAGGTTCTGCCATGTTCTCTCCACACATTCTTTCCTGCCATCGATGGTGTCAAGCTTTTCGGCTACCCTCGTGTGATATTTGTCCCTAGTATCCGCTTCCTGAAGCTTCCAGCTTCGGATGCGACAGTTACATATATACAGACATTTAAATATTCAAACAATATAAAACTGAAAATAAATTATTACATTTCACATTATGATAAACAGAACAAAGAAGTCAATGTTAAGCAACGTAATCATTATAATTAATATAGCAACACACAGATCAAAATACAAATTGTAATCCTAACACCGCAAATATTTGAAAACAAGTTTGTTTTAAATTCCAATGTACGTATAAGGCATCGTTTGTAATTACATCGGACTAGGATGATACGGTGTGATTCACGTCTAATTTTAAGGTAACTTTTACAATATTTTATAATATGAATGCAAGTAAAATGTACCTTGAAAGGATAATTTTAAACATTTCCTTAATTTACACAGAAGTTTAGAAATAGTTACATTGTTAATATTTATGTTACTTTTACATACATCACAAAATGTATGTTGCATGCATGCAGCATGCAATGTTTTAAAAAAAATACTTTTGCTATAAAAAAATCTTTTAAAAAAATCACTATAACAGCTATAAACTTCACACAATGATAGATTAATTTATTTAAACATTATAAAGAACAATTTTTAATATTTTAGGTAGGTTATTATATAAATTAATGATTTAATGCCTTTAGAAAAGAAAGAAAAAAAGACAATAATAGCAAATCGGTTATAACTCTCTTCAAAATTGTGTACATTTAAATAAAATTTACTACATAGAAAACACACACGAAATGTATAAACTTATGGTATCATGAAGTCTTGCAGTTGTATGCAATAAAATTAAATCCAAACCCAATCATACAACTGCAAGACTTCATGATACCATAAGTTCATACTGTGTAGATCGGAACAAAATTTAAATTTTAATCCATGATAACCGCGTTTAACTATGACATCTGGACGTTGAATATCTCAGTCCTTCCCGTGACCATGGGGACCGTAAAGCTCTCGAAACGTCGGGTATTTAAAAAGTTAAATATACGCGATAAATTCCGTAAAAACTAGTATTATTTCAATGATTTTTTCTTTATATTATTTATTTATTATTTCTTTAAATTATTTTCGCATTTTATTAAAAAAATTATCC
The DNA here is from genome assembly GCA_036936625.1 of Parnassius smintheus behrii. Classification (NCBI taxonomy): domain Eukaryota; kingdom Metazoa; phylum Arthropoda; class Insecta; order Lepidoptera; family Papilionidae; genus Parnassius; species Parnassius smintheus. The sequence continues at coordinate 19,845,623 of JAUPFT010000010.1, read as the reverse complement.
CATTTTATTAAATATTACAGGCCGCGGCGGTGCGCTGCGACAATGTACGCACCCACGCACGACAATCCTGGTAGGGTCGCCATGTAATATAGGAAAGGTGTTAATGAAGTGTGGTTGGTACTAAAACTTTAATTAGACTTCCTCATTGTGGGTGCACTATACTACAGTTAAGAGGCAGGGCAAACTAAAGATGGTCATGACTTTCTATCTTTCACAAGGAGTAGTGTAAACCTATTTGATTCTAGGCAAAACTTCGTCACTGACCAAACTGGAACCCCTGTCACGTCTACAAAGTAAGCGTACCTAATTCAATAAGACTGGATTAGGGGCTGTCAGAAATTAAACTCAAATTCGATGTCGTCAATGTTATAAAAATACAAAGTTTAGGTGCAGTTAGTGTGGGATTGGTTTGTGGCAATACTGTTCTCGTTTTTTAAGTTTGTGTACGAATCATACATATATTGTAGAATTGGTCGTTTCTGGTTGTCGAAAGAAGATGAGCCCATTTCTCGCATTTGCATCTCTATGTGCGTAATTTTTTAACATTCATAATGAAAATTTATGAAATTAAACTAACTAACCAAAACTAATGCATATTCGAATCGCGCTGGAATCCTCGAAAATAATTTACGATCTTACTGAATTTACTGCGTGGATCATCACGAGATAAGTTCCTCCTGGTCAATTTTAAAAGATATTGTTGGTGCGCGTTTTCCATATAATGTCTATACAACCATAAATAAGTATTTGTTTCAGTAGCAAAAAAAAAAACACATTAAGGGTATTTGAATCATAACGCCTTACCGAACTTCACAGTTTTATAATTTTGCTCGTTTGTATAAGCAGCTCCGTGACATCTTTGTAACTTCAGTTCCTTCAGAATAAGTTCTTATTTAAACTGGGCTCATCATAACCTACCACTGTATGCGACTTAGTTTACAAAATTTTATCTAGCTGATTTATCTGTACGTATGTATTTTGTATTAAAATCTGTACATAAAATACACAAAAAATAAAAATAGTTAACATAAGAGACAAGTAATTAAATATTGTATTTCCTAAAAACTAATAAACTAAGAAAAAATTAACTTTTTTTTGGACAAACATCATACCTAAATTAATTTATTTAGGTATGATGTTTGTCCAACGCATTCTGTAATAATTGCATCTTGATATTTTATAGATTCGAATACAAAACGTTATTAGTAGATTAAAAGGGCTAGCTTTGAAAAATAAATCTATCTAGAAATATTTCACCAGTCGCATTTTTGCTTTTGATTTAGTTAGATTATATCATCAAGTAATCATTCCCGTAATATGAGTTCTGTCCCTTTGCCGCTACTGAGAAAAGAATGGTCATTCAAGATCAAAATACTCGCATATCCTCTTAAATTAAGAACATGCATGCGATGTTTTTATTTTTTTATATTAATACTTTGCCATTACGTGTGAGCGTAACATAATTTATAGTCACACTAGCTTGAAAAAATTTGTGGGTCACTTATAAGCAAAAAAATATCCTATCTCTCAAGTTTAGCCAAACTGCACACGATTAATTAATTTAAAATTTAGGTTAATATCGGTTGAGTATTTTAGGAGTCCATCGCGGACAAACAACGTGACACGCAATTCATATATTTATAGTCACATGTTCCTCGTTGGTGTCGTAAGAGGTGACTGATAAATGGCAGAAAGATTTTCTTTCGACAGGAAGCGCTATAACTACTTCGTTTGCTCTACACCAATTATTAATTATTTATTCTGTGACTACAGGTAAAAACCGAAGCTTCAACAGGTCTAATAATAGGATCACAACTACATCTAATGTAGCATTTTTTTTAGAATAAGGATGACAAACTTGCACACAGTCCACCTGATGGTAAGTGGATGCTGTGGCACATAGACATCTTATTTATCATCGATTAAGAATGAAAACGAAGAATGCGTTGTCACCCCTCAGGACTATGATGAAATGCCTCGTTTCCAGTAAAAAAGGGTCTCCGGTCTCTACACTCACCATACGGATCGCAGCAGTACTAAGCTGCTATTTCACGCTGGTATTCTGTGAGATTGTGATTGTGAGATTAATGTTGAATCCTCCGACAGCGGTTGAATTAAATGCACTTTTACAGCGAAAAAAAGGAATTTTCAGTTACTCTATATACCACGGGAAGTGCTCTGAGGAATTGTTCGGACTAATTACTGCCGCACAATTTCACCATCGCATATCGCGACAAAATTCGTGATACCATCCATAACATCTGGATGACTGGCGGTCCACCACCATGTGACTTAAAAGAAGTTTTCTTCCTCGCACAACTTCCTTGTGGAATCGACTCGATTTTTCCAGACCGATACGACTTAGCGACCTTCAAGAAAAAAGCCTACTCCTTTTTAAAAAGATGGCAATGCATCTGCAATTCCCCTGGTGTTGCAGTTCTTCATGGGCTGCGGTATTCACTACGAGGGCGGCACTGAAAATTTCGGAAATCAAGGAAGTGACACAACATTACTATTTATAAAAGTATTAACTGCTTTTCGAAGTATTCTCCGCGAAATTTGACACATTTTTCCATACGATGGAACCAATCATTGAAGCAACCATTCCATTCGGAAGTTGGGGTCTCCAAAATGGCTGTTTTATAGGCGTCCACAGCTTCTTCAGGTGATGAAAATCTCTGTCCACGCAATTTATTCTTCATTTTAGGGAAAGTATGGAAATCATTAGGGCTTAGGTCGGGGCTGTAGGGCGGATGGCCTAATAACTGTATGTTTTCTTGCTCCTAAAACTCTTTTGTTCTGTGTGCGGTGTGAGAACTCGCATTGTCATGATGGAAGATGATGCGGCGGATGCAGTTCTCCTTACGGAGTTCAGAAACGACCTGTGACAAACAAATGCTAGCATACCGTTATGCATTAACCATTCTTTGTCCCTCAAGAGGAATAGTCGTAACATGGCCGGTTTTGGAGACAAACGTGGCCACCATTTTTTTTGCAACACTCCGTGAACGAACAATTTTTGTTGGCTTCAACTCGAACACCCAAACTCGTGACTGGTTTTTTGTTTCGGCTTCGTACGCGTGTATCCAGGATTCGTCACCTAATACGATGTTGTGTACAGCGTTTGAGGATCCTGCGTGGAATCTTTCGAGAGTTCTGACGCACCAAGTAACGCGAGCCGCTTTTTGCTCTTCACAGCGCGAATGCAGTATCCTTCGGGAAAGCAACTTTTTTACACCTAATTGTTCGTGCAAGATTATTTGTATTTGACTCATACCAATGTGTAAAGTTGCCTGAATTTCGCGGTATGATGTGACATACGAAATTCGATTCGCGAGATTCGTCGATCTGCCTCAATCAGCTTACGCGCAGCATCAACGTTTTCTTGGGTGACTGCAGTTTTTGGACGACCTTGACGGGGATCATCACTGAGCTTGACACGTCCACGTTGAAATTCAGCAAACCAGCGATGAATTGTGGTTTTGGATGGGGCTTCATCACCAAATGCAGAAATCATCCGGTTAACACATTGTTTTTGTGTTAAACCACTTCGAAAGTCATAATAAATCATCGCTCTTGAATTTTCTCGAGTATATTCAGTTTTCTCAACAACTAAACAAGTTTGACAAAACCTTGTGACAAGACCAAGAATCTTATTTTAAATAAATAAATGGTACTCGATTTTTAAAACCAAGGATTTTTTAATTAAAAAGATTTTAATATGACAGGAACAGTGGAAATATTCCATTCCCGATACTTTTAGTGCAGCCTAGGTAACTGTCAGGTGAGCCGTATGCTCGTTTGCTCCCTCTCCTATATAAATTAAACCTTGCGATTTGACACGAATGAACCAACATCGTTTTGATGCTAACGCCGAAAGCTGCTGCTGATTCAGCCGTAGATTAAGCATCATCAGCTTCTATTATTGCCTTTAGTTCATTATTGTCTACCAAAGTTTCAGCTGACCACGGTGTTCATTTTTCAGGTCACAATTTCTGTAACGGAACCGGTCAAACCAGTAAGAGATGATTCTTACGTAGTATTTGCTTTGTAAACATTGTTGATGTTGCGTGCCACTTGTACCTCGCTGCTGCCACGACGGTTGTCATATTTCATAAGTACTCGCATTTTTAACGTATCCATGATGACGAAAAAATCATATGCGATGAAAACATAACGCTAACCAATAATCAAATTACTGATTTTGAAAGAAAGAATCCCATGCTATTAAAATAAATTTCATTTGAAATTAGAATTCTTAGTCAAACAAAATTTACTTTTATTTGAAATGGCCAATACTGCAGATGTTCACAGGTAAAGACCTATTACATCCCATCCGCTATTGGTAATTTCGAACATGTAGGTACGCCTTTTTGTTGTACACTGTGGAGAGAGAGAGAGTGTCTAGAGAATATCAAGCTTCCGAAAATGCACGAACAATGTCGGCGTGAATTAATCGCCTTAAAACGCTATAAGTTACATTTCTCTTCTAACTCGTTACGTACCTATCTTTTCTAAGCGTTGACACAGAATATTTAATATGCAAGGTACAAAATGTTACAGACTACGTACTGGCAGTTTTAGTATATCCACTACCCTATATCGTGCCGTGTATTTCGTAAGAGGCGACAGCGAGAAATAAACCAGGAGAAGGATAGCAGCATTTTGCTAGTAACAACTAAAATAAAAACTGTGGTTGCCAACTCGCCTGCCAAGTGTGGCAACTATCTCTCTTTGAGGCAATCTTTGGGGAATGGTTATGCCTATGATCATCAATTGACTTTGATATGCTGTACGATAGCGGTACTAAATGTTATATAATATGTATAAATTAAATATTCTTTTTTTACAAGTAAGTGTAACAAACGAGCATTATAGACTACGTGAACGTTAATGGATGCTGTGTTCTACAAGCACCTATATTATGGCTTAATTGCCAACTCCCCTGCTAAGTGTGAAAACTATGTGGAATATTGCCATAGTCAATATGAGGTAATATATATAACAAATCTATGAAAGCTTTAGGGTGTTATTTTAACAAACAGTTGGAGCAAATTTTATGACAATCTCAAACCCAAATACAGCTAATTAAATAAATATGTATACGTCGTGTATTTATTCAGTAATTAAGTCTGTTGGGGCGTCTCGTTGTGTCTCCACGTCTCATTGTCAATGCCGCTCTTTCTAGTACATACGAAAGGGAAGTTCATGTTACCAACCTTATATGATTAAGGTTATTGGATATTCGAACAATGCTACCTACATTACGAGCGGAGCCTATTGTAGCTTTTATAATAGGATAAAAAGGATCCAATTATTTGCAATGTGACGAAAACCAATTGTCACAGTCAAAATGGAAGAAAGATTTACGCCGACTACAAGGTATACGTTGGATATTTACAATCATAGTAAATCCCATTTTATTTTATATATAAATTTTGAGAACTTGTTCTACGAGTAAATAAGAAAAATGAAACACGTTTAATTAACTTATTTTATATTCCCGACGTTTAAAGTACTTTGCAGAGCCAATGGCAGGGGACTGATCTGTTAATACATTAAGATCTAAAAATCGACATCATTTACTCATACCGAATGAACTTGCCTATCCCTGAGCTAGATAGGTAAAAATAACTGTAATGTAGCAATGGTTATGCACAGAATAGTGTCCTCTAGAATAATTTCGATTACTGCGGCCGGTCTTAATGGATGTTGTTGATCTGTGCAGAATAGAATTAAAGTAAATGAGTGTGTCCGCAAGCACAGGTGCACACTTTATTCCTGCACTTTGATGAGATGACAATCTGACATGATCGAAGAAAGATCAGGCGCAGGACCAATGGCTTTACGTGGTTATAAATACCACTTAATTCTTGACTTCGGGTTGCTACGGCTAATTTCTTGACAGAAAACCCCAACACGTTATTATGACCTCACCCGGGATTTAAACACGGGATCACTTGATAAGCAAGTGCGTTTACAACAACCAGACCAACTAGTAAAAAACACGCAGAATATAATTATAATTTAATTACCAAAAGATAAAATAAAACTGTTAAAGTGCGTAGAGCACAAGGAGTCGCGCTGCCTAGGCCAGGGTACTAATGACACGAATTTACGCACTTACAGGTAAATGATGCGTAAACCACAATTAAGTGAGAAGAATAAAAAATAATTAAATATTTAAGTTGTGTTTCTGTATTCGGACATCAGTGTAATACATTTTACTAATAAAATAAATATTCACCGTGTCAAATGAGCGAAAATTACATAACAAGAAAAAATGTTTAATATACAGAACAAATTAAAAAAGACATTACAAGATATGAAGAAGCTATAAAACAGTTTTAACGACTGGTTAAGTATGTATTGAAAAGCCGGAAGAAGCTAATCTATCACCGAGAGTTACGACCGTACAGCTCTATAAAAAGCCGCCGCAGTGTTATTTGCTGAAAAAGTCTTGGTCTCCTGACTTATACGATAAAATATTAAGACTTTTGCACTAAATTAATTTCAAAGTGTTGAATCATGAATAATAAATAAATTCGGTAACCATAATAATTATTTCTACGAAAATAGGAGAGCTATTTTATTGAAATAAGGAACAGTATTAATATGAAGAGCCGTGGTAGCTCAGATGTTAACGCTCGCTGGAAATATAACAAAACGGGAGTACCCGGGTTCGATCCGGCACCAACGAAATTGTTAATTGCAATTTTAAGTGCCGATTTACCACGTGCTTGGTGGTGAAGGAAAACATCGTGAGGAAATCTGAATGTCCGAGGAGTAAGAAAAAAGTATTTCGAAGACATCTCGCAAACATGCATTGGGACACCGCTGCGGACAATTCCTTGCCCTATAAATCCTTTCAGAAATGAGGGTAGGCCTGTGCCCAGCAGTGGGACGTATATAGGCTGTAACTTAAGGAACATAATATATTAAATCCTTTACACCAGCTCATGAAAATCCATTAATAGGCGTAGGATATTCTCTAGTCAGGGTAGTCTCTCATTGTTGAAAGGTGATGCCTTTTTCGTCACGCTTGGTAAGTAGATTAACGTTCGCAGTTACCAGACGTAACCCATATTAAAGCTGCTGCCCGTCGGCGAAACTAAATATTCCACTGAATTGTCATACATTTCTATCTTTAAAGGCATTTTACTTAATACATCAGTCGTAATTCATGAAAAATTAAACCATACCAACATATAATAACCAAATAACTAAATCAATGACAAAAAAGTCTATTATTTTGTAGAATTACAATAGGTACTAACTGGGATTTTATTTAAGTTTCCATTTAGGACATTGTTAAGGTGCTGAACCAGAATTCACCCAATTTGCTGAGCGCTTGCAATTATCAAATCGAATCCGTTTTTCGTTGCAGTTAACAATGCGGTTCAAAATTCCCTCGTATGTGTGCCTATTGATCAGTGCAAGGCACGTCTAAACGCCTTCGCGTTGACGATCATTAAGTTCGTTGGGCACTCATTCGTCAAGATTTTTTACCTTGTCAATTTGAAGGAAAGGGACCAATATTGTTTTGACGCTAACATCGAATGACGCTGCTAATTCAGCTGTAGATTAAGCATCATCAGCTCCCACTATCACCTTTAATTCATTATTGCCGACGGAGGTTTGGTTGCCACCTACGACGACTCGACCTGGAAACGTATAACGCACGCACCCTGAGGACTGACGAGAAGATACTGGAGCTGGAAGAAGAGGTAGACAAGTTGCGCTGGGATATTATTGGATTATCTGAGGTCCGAAGAGAGGGGGAGGACACGGCAATCCTCGAGTCCGGCAACTTGTTCTATTACCGGGATGGCGACCATCTGTCCCAAGGAGGTGTCGGATTTATCTTCTACAAGTCTCTCGTCAACAACGTTGTAAAGATTGAGAGTGTGTCGACGAGGGTCGCGTACCTGATACTCAGAATCACCAAACGGTATTCGCAGAAGCTCATACAGGTCTACGCACCAACCTTGGCACATCCCGATGAGGAGGTGAAGTAAATGTATGAGGATATTTCTAGAGCCATGCATTCCTACAAAACCCACTACAAGGTGTTGATGAGAGACTTCAACGCAAAACCAGGCACAAGAGAAGGCGGTGAGCTGAAGTTAGGGAAATTTGGAGTAGGATAACGGAACCGTAGGGACCAGCAGCTGGCTGACTTTATGGAGAAAAAGGGGCTCTTCATGATGAACTCTTTCTTCCAGAAGCGGCCCCACAGGAAGTGGACCTGGTCGAGCTCCGACGGTTCGACAAAAAATGAGATTGACTTCATTATGACGACCAGACGCCAACTGTTCAGTGATGTCGCAGTGATCACAAGGGCAAAAACCGGCAGCGATCACCGAATGGTTAGAGGCACACTGAGCCTTAACGTTAAGTTGGAGAGGTCTCGTCTAATGAAGTCAACGCTCCGTCCCCCTCGTGCTCTAATCCAGAATCCTGAGACTTTTCAGCTCGAGTTACGTAACCGGTTTCAGTACCTAGAGGATTGAAATGTAGTGGACGATATGAATGACAAGCTCGTGAAAACTGTCCATGCGGTCGGAGCTAAGTTCTGCAAGACCCGCCGCAGAAGAACACAAAAACTCTCCGATCACACTCTTAATCTCATGGCTGTTAGACGGGAGATGAGGCTGTAATCGTCAACAGATTTGACAGCACACAGGCAACTGAACAGACAGATCTCCAAATACATGCGGCGAGACTTACGCAACTTTAATACTGATCGTATTAAAGAAGCGATCGAGCGGAACCAGGGCTCCAAAGTCTTTGCCAGAGATCTGCCTGCCAGGAAGAGCCAACTGTCAAAGCTGAAGACTGAGTGTGGCAACATCGTTTCCAGGACACCTGAGATTCTGAGTGAGATTTAGAGGTTCTATGGGCAGCTGTACACCATCGTTGGAGCCACACGCAAGTGTGAGTAACGATCCAAGAGCAAGATTTACCCGACACTATTTCGATAATATCACGGACGTCAGTCTGAGCGAGATTAGAATGGCTCTCCAGCATCTTAAAAACGGCAGGGCCCCAGGCGAGGATGGAATTACAGCGGAGCTTTTGAAAGCGTGTGGAACACCGGTACTTGAAGTCCTTCAGAAGCTCTTCAATTCCGTCCTACATGGTGGCACTACTTCAGAGGCGTGGAGCAGAAGTGCGGTGGTCTTATTCTTTAAGAAAAGCGACAACACTCTCTTGAAGAACTACAGACCGATTTCCCTTCTGAGCCACGTCTACGTGCTGTTTTCGAGAGTCATTACGAATCGTTTCGCACGCAGACTCGACGACTTCCAGCCTCCCGTACAAGCCAATTTCTGAAAAGGCTTCAGTACCATAGACCACATACATAACCTGCGGCGGATTGTTCAAAAGATCAAAGAGTACAATCTGCCAGTTTGCCTGGCGTATGTGGACTGTGAGGAAGCCTTTGACTCCGTCGAAATTTGGGCGTTGCTACAGTCCCTTCAGCGGTGTCAAGTTGACTGTCGGTATATCGAAGTGCTGAAGTGTTTGTAAAGTAGGGCTACGATGGCTATCCGAGTATAGAACCAGGGTTCGAAACCTATCCAACTGTAGAGAGGTGTAAGACAGGGTGACGTTATATCACCGAAAGTCTTCACCGCTGCGTCGGAAGACGTTTTCAAGCTACTGGACTGGAAAGGATACGGTATTAACATCAATGGCGAGTACATCACTCACCTTCGATTTGCCGACAATATAGACCTTATGGCAGAATCGCTGGAGGACCTTAGCACTATGTTCAATGACCTCAATGGTGTCTCCCAACGGATAGGTCTTAAGATGAACATGTACAAAACAAAGATCATGTTTAATGTCCATGTCACACCTATGCCGGTAGTTGTTGGGAGCACTATGCTCGAAGTTGTTGACGAGTACGTTTACCTGGGACAAATAGTCCGACTAGGTAAGTCCAACTTTGACCGAGAGGTCAATCGACGGATTCAACTCGGCTGGGCAGCGTTCGGGAAATTACGACACATCTTCTCGTCAGGTATACCTCAATCTCTGAAAACTAAAGTGTACAACCAGTGCGTGTTGCCAGTGATGACTTACGGATCAGAGACGTGGTCCTTCACTGAAATGAGGATATCCACAGTAAAACCAGAGTGACCGACATAGCCCAACGGATTAGTAAGCTGAAGTGGCAATAGGCCGGCCATATAGCGCGAAGAACCGATAACCGATGGGGAAGACAGGTTCTCGAGTGGCAGCCTCGTACCGGTGGGCGTAGTGTAGGGTGACCCCACACTAGATGGAGTGACGACCTGGTAAGACATGTAGGAAGTCGATGGATGCAGGTGGCTCAGGTTCGTGCTTTGTGGCATTGCTTGGGGGAGGCTTATGTACAGCAGTGGACTTGTGAAGGGCTGTAATGATGAAGGTACAAAATGTTACAGACTGTGTAGTGGCGGTTTAAAAATATCCACTACTCTATATCGTGCCATGTATTTCGTAAGAGGTGACAGCGAGAAACAAACCAGGAGACCGGTAGCAGCGTCTTTCTAATAACAACTAAAATAAAAAATAAACTGTAGTATCAACTCGCCTGCCAAGTGCGGCAACTATCAATCTTTGGGGAATGGTTATGCCTATGACCAGCAAAGGACTTTGATAGGCTGTACGTTAGCGGTAAGTAAAGTAAAGTAAAGTTACAGCCTATATACGTCCCACTGCTGGGCTCAGGCCTCTCCTCATTTCTGAGAGGGTTTAGGGCACGGAAGTGTCCGCCGCGCTGCCCAAATGCGTGTTGACAAACTTCACATGTCTTCGAAATATTTTTTTTCTTATTTCTCAGACATGCAGGTTTCCTCACGATGTTTTCCTTCACCGCCGAGTACGTGGTAAATTAGCACTTAAAATTGCAATTAACAATTTCATTGGCGCCGGCGGGGATCGAACCCGGGTCACTCGCGTTCTGTTGAATTTACAGGGGGGTTAACCACTGAGCTACCACGGCTCTGTACGATAGCGGTACTAAATGTTATACGAATATGTATATCTTTTAAAGATTACTTTTTTATACTAGTAAGGGTAGCAAACAAACATATAGTCCACGTGAATGTTAGTGGATGCTGTTTTCTATAAGCACCTACATTATGGCTTAATTGCCAACTCCCTTGCTAAGTGTGGAAACTAAGGGGGATAATTGCCATAGGCCATGAAGTAAATCTATATAACAAATCTGTATAAACTTTAGGGTGTTATTTTTATAATCAGTGAAAACAAATTCTACGACAATCTCAAGCCCAAATACAGCGAAGTAAATAAATATGTGTACGTCGTGTATTTATTCAGTAATTAAGCCTGTTGGGGCGTCTCGTTGTGTCTCCACGTCTCATTATCAATGCATGTCTTTCTAGTACATATGAAAGGGAAGTCTATATTACCACTCTTATATTATTAAGGTTATTGGAAATTCGAACAATGCTACCTACATTACGAGCGGAGCCTATTGTAGCTTTTATAATAGGATAAAAAGGATTCAAAAGGAAAGGAAGGATTATTATAGAAGGAAAGGATCCGCCATTCGACTACTGGCGTGAACCACTCGTAACACAAGCAATTTAAGCTTACTACGAGTGGTATTCTTTTATAAAAAAATCATTTGCGATGTCCAGTTGTCACAGTCAAAATGGAAGAAAGATTTGCGCTTATTTTAAGGTATACGGTGGATATTTACAATCGTAGTAAATCCTATTTTATTTTATCAATAAATGTTGAGAATTCGTTACGAGTAAATAAGAAAAAAAAACATGTTTAATTAACTTATTTTATATTCCCGCCGTTTTGAGTACTTTGCAGCAGCCATGGCGGGAGACTGACGTGTTAATATATTAAGATCTAAAAATCAACATCATTTACTCATGACTAAATGAACTTGCCTATACCTGAGCTAGACAGCTATAAATAACTGTAATGTAGCATTGGTTATGCATATAATAATGTCCTCCAGATTTTGGTTCGGTTTTTGCGGCCGGTCCTAATAGATATTGTTGATCTGTGCAGAATATAATTAAAGTAAACGAGTGCGTCCACCAGCACAGGTGCACTCTTTATTCCTTTACTTTGATGAGACGACAATCTGACATGATCGGAGAAAGATCAGGCGCAGGACCAACGACTTTAGGTGTTTGTAAATACCACCAAATTATTGACTTCGGGTTGCTACGTGTATTTTCTTGACAGAAAACCCTAATAGGTTATTATGACCTCACTTGTGATGTAAACCTAGGAGCACATGACCATCAAGTGTGTTTACAATAACCAGACCAACGAGTCAAAAACGCGCAGAATATAATTATTTATAATTTAATTACAAAATATATAATAAAACAGTTACAGTCCGTAGAGCACAAGGCGTCGCGCTGCCTAAGGTCAGGGTACTAATACATAACATATACATAAACACTCACGCCTGTCACCTAGAGGGGTAGGCAGAGACTACAGACTTCCATTTAGCACGATCCTGACATACCTTTCTCGCCTCTTCCACATTCATATACCTACGCATACATGCTCGTCGGTTAAGGGTACTCTTAATTTGGCCCATTTTTAGTATATCGCCAATTTGGTCGACAAACTTCCGCCTAGGACGTCCCTTTCCGACTCTTCCATTTACTTCTGCAACATATATTTGCTTTGTCAGTCTTTCCGCATTCATTCTTTCTACATGACCAAACCACCGAAGCATTCCTTTCTTAATCCTGGTCACCGCATCATCTTGCAAACCACACTCTTCTTTTATCACACAGTTTCTCACCCTGTCACTCAGATTCAGCCCTAACATACTCCTTAGCGACCGCATTTCTACCGCATTTATTCTACTCTCGTGCTTCTTCTGCCACACCCAACTTTATAGGGTACTCTTTCAAGGGTACTAACGACATAAATTTACGCCCTTCCAAGTAAATGATGCGTAAACAACAATTAAGTGAGAGGAATAAAAAATAATTTAAGATTTAAGCTGTGTTTCTGTATTCGGACATCAGTGTAATACATTTAATTAATAAAATATTCAACGTGCAAAATTAGTAACGAAAATGACATAACAAAAAAATATTTAATTTACAGAACAAATAAAAAAAGGACATTACAAGATATGAAGAAGCTGTAAAACAGTTTTCACGACTGGTTAAGAGTGTGTTGAAAATCCAGAAAAAGTTAATCTATGTATCACCGAGAGTTACAACCGTACAGCTTTATAAAAAGCCACCGCAGTGTTATTTGTCGAAAAAGTTTGGGTCTCCCGACTTATACTATGTAAATATTTAGATTTTTACACTAAATTTATTTCATAAGTGTTGCATCATGAGCAATAAATAAAGTCGGTAACTATAATAGTTATTTCTACGAAAATAGGAAAGCTATTTTAACGAATTGGGGAACATAAAATAATAAGTACGCTTCTTCTTCATTGGATTTTCATGAGCTGGTCATGAAAATCCAATGATAGGCGTAGGCTTCTCTCGTTAAAGGAAGGAGATGCCTTTACCGTCACGCTTAGCAGGTAGATTAACGATCGCAGTTACCAGACGTTATCCATTTTTAACGCTGCTGCTCGTCGATGAAACCAAATATTCAACTGACTTGTCATACATTTCCATCTTTAACGGCATTTTACATACCCCCTCGTCTGTCGAAACGCCATATTCTGGCGTCGAGTGATAGCAAACTATTTGCAAAATGTATATGATTTATATAAAATACATAATATATAACATATATATCTGTTATGCATAATCTGATAGCTTTTTTAATAACTTTTCCATTGATGTATGATTTTAATATACTAAGTTAGTATATATATATATATATATATATATATATATATATATATATATATATATATATATATATATATATATATATATATATATATATATATTAATATATATATATATATATATATATATATATATATATATATATATATAATTTAATTCCGCTACCATAACAAGTATATAACAAGTAACTAGAGTATATAACAAGTATACTATATATATATATATATATATACTTAGTATACTTGTTATATACTTACTTTTTACTTCGGAAAGTGCTGGACAGATGCGCCATATTGACCAAAATGACCCCGACATTCGAGTGGATGCTTTTGATTACAAAAGGCTTTTAAAAAGTCATACTTTAACAATGACCCAGGTCGAAAATGATCCTTGCAGTTTTACGAGGCACTGGTATTAAGAGGAATAAAATAAATTTGATACGATTCAATTTCTTTTGCTTGAATTTACTTGTTCTTATAACGATTTCTTATATTTACGCGAACACTACACATGATTAAAACTACTTTTACGGATTTTATCGCGTTTATTTTTACTTTTTATTTTTATTTTTAATTCCCGACGTTTCGGGCACTTTCCAGCACCCATGGTCACGGGGGACTCAAGTCCCCCGTGACCATGGGTGGGTTAAAAATAAAAATAAAAAGTAAAAATAAACGCGATAAAATCCGTAAAAGTAGTTTTAATCATGTTTACTTGTTCTTAATTTAAAATGGTTTTTTATGGTCTGGCTATTTTTGAAAGCACCGCAAGCAAGCATTTCTTGTTGTCATGGTTTGGGTACTGCACCGACATCCTCACTTTTAACAGTGGTAGAGCCGCGTGGCAACTTTGCTGTTGCACGTATGGGCCTGCTCAAACCGGGGTGGTACCACGACCTCACAGAATACCGGCGTGAAGTATAAGCTCTGTATCCGCGTTTCGTCTGGTGAGTGCAGGTGGCCGGAGGCCCAGACCTCCCCCCATAAACGTGGTAGCGGAATTAAATGATGATAGACTACCCCAGGAGGGTACCAGCACCCCTGGAGAATCCCTCGCTGAGTATCCACGACCATTTTTCTCCACTTCTGAGCGTAGGTGCTCAGGCTGTCCTGCGTATTCTGGGGGGGGGGGGGGGGGGCAAATTCCGCTCAAGACTACAACTGGACTGGACTAAACCGGCTAACGGAGCAACAAGACCAAGGCGACCCCCGCCACATTATCCGTGAATATCTGCAATATCAGGGGACTTCACTCTAACCTACACGCCGTCCACTAGCATCTCGAGACGGCGAGGCCGGCTCTGCATTTTCTGACCGAGACGCAGGTTTCTCTCCGGCTGATGTCTCGTATCTCTCCTACCCGGGGTACAAACTGGAACACTCCTTTGTGCCTCGGGCTGGAGTTTGCGTTTACGTCAGAGAGGACATCAGTTCTAGACGCCTCGGCGGTCCTGAAGGTTCGGACCTGTCCATCCTTTGGCTACGCGTAGACAGCGACGACCGTCCGCGCGTCAACGGATGCCTCTATAGGTCCCATAGCGGTAATGCTGAAACAGACCGACTCTTCGACCACGTCCAAGTGGCTACAGATTCGTTGCTATAGCAGACCCCCTCCGCAGAGATTGTGATCCTCGGCAACTTTAACGTCCATCACGCCGAATGGCTTAGTTCACGTTTAACCGATCATGCGGGAGATCTGTTCATGATTTTGCCTTGGCATATGGTTTGACACAACTGGTTACTTCGCCTACGCGGATTCCAGATGTGGAGGATCATGCACCTTCCCTGTTGGACCTACTACTGACCTCTCACCCGGACGGATATCAAATTTCCGTCGACACCCCTTTAGGCTTCTTGGACCATTGTCTTGTCCAGAGTGTGGTGCCACTCACGCTCAAATCGCAGTTGCATTCTGCAGGCTGCCGCCGTGTTTGGCACTATAGGGCAGCCGATTGGGATGGGATGCGGTCTTTCTATGTATCCTATGTTTGGAGGCAGGTTTGCTTCTTGCCGGACGATCCCAACGTTGTTGCGGTTTCTGTCGCTGGTGTGGTACTTCAGGGTATGGAACTTTTTATTCCTTCCTCTGTGATGTCCATTGAAGGAAAATCTCAGCCATTGTTTGTTCGCTCCGGAAAAAAGCATCATGCTATAAGCAGGAGCGATACCAAGCCTGGGCTGACGCATCAACGTCCCGGGATGTAAACATCAGCGCTCTAAAAAAGAATTATGATTCCGCCTCTAGGTCCTTCAAAAGAGTCATTGTCAAGGCAAAGTCAGAGCACATAGGCAGAATGGGCGAGAAACTAGTTCACCTTCCTTCTGGAGCCCGTGCATTCTGGTCTCTCGCCAAGGCTGTCCATGGGAATTTCTGTCAGTCATTTCTTCCATTTCTGCATAGGGAGTACGACTCACTGGCCCACACCGCAAAGGAGAAAGCCGATCTGCTAGGCTCTTTCTTTGCGTCCAACTCGACTCTCGGTGACGGGGGGAGTATGCCAACGACCATCATGCGTATTGAGTGCTCTATGCCGAAAGTGCAGTTCACACAGCACTCGTTCGCAAAGCACTCCTCTACCTGGACGACGGTAACCCCCCAATTGTGCTGATGACGTGTGCTTAAGAGTTGGCACCGTTTTTAACGCGTCTTTTCCGGTACCACTACTCCCTAG
Source organism: Parnassius smintheus behrii (assembly GCA_036936625.1). NCBI lineage: Eukaryota > Metazoa > Arthropoda > Insecta > Lepidoptera > Papilionidae > Parnassius > Parnassius smintheus. The sequence continues at coordinate 19,829,129 of JAUPFT010000010.1, read as the reverse complement.
GCGTAGTCCCAATATTGTGGAAGACGGATTTCGTCCACCCGATCACTAAAAAAGGCGACCACTCAGGCCCACCCAACTACCGGCCTATCGCCATCACCTCCTTGTTCTCCAAAACAATGGAGTCTATTGTTAACTGCAAGCTCATGAGGTACCTTGAAGATCAACAGCTTATTAATAATCGTCAATACGGTTTTTGGCGTGGTTGGTCAGCTGGTGATCTTCTGGTCTACCCAACTCACAGATGGGCGCAGGCAGTAGAGTCCAAGAGAGAGGTATTGGCCGTTACTTTGGACATTGCGAAGGCCTTCGATGTTGCCAGTATCGGAATCCTCGGCGTCGACATATCGAGTGACGTGCAGTTTCGTGGCCACTTGGAAGAGAAGGCCAAATTAGCCTCCAAAAAGATTGGCGTGCTCAGCTGAGCGGGACAGTATTTAATGCCGGCTCACTGCCTGCAACTTTGCAAGGGGCAATTTGCCTTGGCCATGACATGGAATAATGTTCCGATCTCTGGGCTGGGGCTCCCCAGTACCAGCTCCTTACACTTGACCGCATCCAGCGCAGAGTGGCTCGAATCGTCAACGACCGAGTGCTTTCCGATCGGCTCGATTCACTGGCGCTGCGAAGAGATGTTGCATCTCTTTGCATTTTCTTCCGCATATACCATGGGGAGTGCTCTGAGGAATTGTTGGGATTAATCCCAGCCGCCAAATTTCGTAAACGCACTACGCGGCAAACGTCCCGATACCATCCACACCATCTGAATGCTTGGCGGTCCATCACTGTACGTTTCAAAAGGAGTTTTCTTCCGCGTACAACCTCTCTGTGGAATAGTTTACCACCGGTGATTTTTCCGGACCGATACTACCTGGGGACTTTCAAGAAAAGATCTTACTCCTTTCTAAAGGGCCGGCAACGCACCTGCAATTCCCCTGTTGCGGTTGATCATGGGCGGCGGTAGTCACTTAACATCAGGTGAGCCGCATGCTCGTTTGCTATTCTATAAAAAAAAAAAAACACTGACCGAGAGAAATAGGCCGCAAACGAACGTTAATCTACAGTGCTGCCATACTATGTCAGAGACATACGCATTGTTATAACTTGAAGCTGACTATTGATTGTCTGCCAGCAACTTACGGAATATCTTGAGAAAAAGAACATTCTTCCTCAATTGCAGTCTGGGTTTCGTAAGAGACGTGGTACTACTACAGCTCTGATTGATGTAGTGGATAATATCCCGTCAGCCCAAGACGAGGGCATGTGCACCCTACTGGTGTTATTAGAATACTCGCGTGCCTTCGATGCCATAAATATACCTCCATTACTGTCCAAAATGAGTTTTTATGGTTTCGGACGTAGCACGCAGTCCTGGTTCAATAGTTATTTATCCAATCGAAAGCTATTGGTCAGTTTGTGTCGTGGGAATGAAACCTCTGTGGATTCTAACCTAGCACCTCTGAACAGTGGAGTGCCACAGGGTTCCATTCTAGTCCCTATTCTTTTTAACTTATATTGTGCGGACTTACCAAAAAATATTGTAAAATGTCAGTATCATATGTATGCAGATGACACACAACTTTACATCTCGTTCAATTCCATTCAATGGAAAACAGCAGTTAAGGATCTAAATGACAAACGTAATTTAAAACGTGTCACTGTGTGGTCTGAGCATAACTGTTTACTATTAAACCCAGATAAAACTAATTATATGATATTTGGGACAAAGAATCAAATAAATTACCTGAAGATTTAGGCAGCTAGGCTAGGCTAGGCTATAGGCTAAAAAGGGTAAAAATAGCACGGAACTTAGGTTTAAAGCTTGATGAGGGCTTACGGTTTGAGGAACAATGCTGGCTCAAAGTGTTATATAAAATTAGGCCGTATTTGTCGGATGAATTACGTGTACAGCTGATCGATTCATTAGTCTTATCCAAGCTTAATTATGCTGATGCTGTGTATGGTCCACGACTACTGGCAAGGATGGAGCGGCTTGTTCAGCGCGTTCAAATCGCTTGCGCCCGTTTTTGTTTCACAGTTCCTTTTCGGGGACGTCACTCCCTTTTATAATACTTACTTACTTACTTACTTATCGTCACGCACAATCCCTAACGGGGTAGCCAGAGAGAACAGATCGCCAAGTGTCACGATCCTTACATACCTCTTTCGCTTCTTTCAGGTTCATTAACTTCTTCAAACATGCACGATCCCTTTTAATGATAACGCAATACTTAAAATGAAGTCGAGACAGAAATTGCATCAGGCGTGCTTGCTTTTTGGCGTCATAAAACATTAAGAACAAGGAGGCAATGTGATAGAAGACAGTGCTTGCATCAACTTTCGGTACAAAAGCACAAATCGGCATCTTTCAAGGGTGCATTTCGATATGCAGCCTCGAAAATATGGAATAACAAACCACCACCTCCAAGGTAGCTAAGCTCTATAACTACCTTTAAAAGTCACCTAAAACAGTACTTATTAAATGCACAAAAAACCTAGGCATGGTTAACACTAATGCTAACATATCCTATATCTGATGGTTATTTGAGAGGTACATTTTATGTTCTATATTTTATTTTAATTTATTTTTTTTTATTTTTTTTTGCTGATGTTATAATGTTTTTACAGTTTCACGCGCAGTATCTTGCTAATAATAAAGTATTTAATTAGTATCCTGTCATATATATATATATATATATATATATATATATATATATATATATATATATATATATATATATATATATATATATATATATTTTATTAATCATTTATTATATAAGTAATTACTTGTATATATGTTTTTTCATAGAGTTCACGTATACTGATTTTTCTTGCGGAAGTACACAGTAACTGGTTATAGAGGTGAAGACTAATGCAATTCAGGGGACCAATAGAAAATCAGCGTTAGGTTCCCAACCTGACATTATGCTGAGTTGGTTCCTATCTTTTGGAATCATCCTGAGGCAATAGTTTTAAGAATATATATTATGTGTAATTTTTTCCCTAATTTTAACTGGCTGTTTGTTTGTTCATAAATTGTTACTTTTTTGTTTTGACTTTGTTTCTGTGTTTCTTGTGGTTTGTTTATTCTGGTGCCTTGTGCCCCAAAAACGAATATTTTTTCTTCTTCTTCTTCTTCTACTATTATTGGTAAACCACCGATGAAATTATTGCTATCAGTTTGAAATACTTAAATTTAATCTAACCCAAATATTACGCTTCATCTTTTTATTTGGGCTGTTATCAGGAAGACGCTGCTGGTTACCTTCCGTTTCGTTTTTCTCCTGTCACGTCTTACGATAGCCACGGTATGATATTAGTTATTGGATTATTTTTACATGTCAATAATTTTCAATATGTGTTGTAACAACACGTAAAACACCCGAGCGAGTTTTTTATATAAAGTTGATATTTAGTAACATCAAAGTTCGTCAAAGGTTAAAAGACAAACAGCTAATGCATGAGTGCCCCTAAATGAGGGTGCATTTCGAAAGATTTACGTTTATTATGTTTAGATAGTTGTCGAAATCCCCCCAAATGCTTCCGTTTTGGTATAACAACAAAGACACATAAATATAAATCAGCTTATGATAATATTGTTGGTTACATTTATTACCCAGGCTTTGAAAGTTCCTAATCAATGAAAAGAAAAAAGAATTAATGGTTTTATTCTTATTTTGTTCCATAATATTTGCAATTTATTAAATATTTGCAAAAGGTGGTAGTGTCAGATGAGATTCCTTTTCAGTCCAGCAGTGCGACTTGGTAGCGTGCAGGTTGAAAGAAAGAGAGTTGCCATGTAGTGGCGGCGTAAGAAAAGTTCCCTAGTCAAGTCATTCCGTGGGTGATGTAAGAGGCGATAGAGGAAAACCAAAAGAGATGACGAGCAATAACATTTTTCTGATAAAAACTTAATAGGAATTAGGACACGGTGAATGCTAACCCGACTGCCAGGCGTTGCAGCTATGGCAACTACACCACGAATGAGGCAATTTATGGGTGGGCCTATGTCAGAAGTGGAATTTTGTTAGGCTGTGTAAATAAATTGTGGTATTTATCCTAATCTTCAGAAGTGACAACAATCTTGTAGGCTTTGTTTGAAATTTAAAACCTGACACTCCCAAAATTATAATGCTGTTATGAATTTTTAGTAAAGTTCACATTATATAATGTACAATATAAAATTCACGTATTTGATGTCCCTTCCAATTTAGTCCGGACCAAGGTATTCTTTGGTAGCGAAACACAGCGAAAATAGATTTTCTTTTACATTATTAAATACCTTACAATAGTAACAAGCACGCTTAATATTTTTTATATTAAATTGAAAGCATTGGGCCCTGTTCGTTACATAACATTGTGCTCTTTGGCATAGAAATAGTTATAATTCATGATGTTCACGATTAAGATGATTATTTTATGGAACAGAATTCAATCTTTAGGTTATTTTCAGTGATGTATAGTGGTAACGCCAGTTAACAATCTACTTTATCAACATTACATTACATATCGCATTGAGTTCGTCCTAAGTTATATCTACTTTATCAACATAACTAGTGCATATTTTTTGTTTCCTTCCTTCCTTCCCTTTCCTACCGCACGCGCTGCCGCCGAGGTGAAAAAGAGGATCTCGGCGCGCGTCATTATACTAAGTGATATTACGCCATCCGCAGCGCACGGCCACCCGTCGCGTCTTATGTACATTAACTGCAAACCGCGCAGGACGAACATTGAGTTCTCCTGTTTATGTTTAATATTCACCGCATCAGACATTGTGTCTTTGTAACTCATAAAAGTGTGAGACGCCCCCGTAAGGGCAAAGGTGGAGAGTGTGGGACTTCACGAGACTGTTCCGAGAGTGCGTGTGCGCCGAACCACGTGGCGAGCTCGCTATATAGCAGACACTCCAGGAGGAAGGCGCGGCAGCCCTCATCAGGTCAGTGCGTGCTATCCCACCTATTTATTTTCCCCTTTGCCGTATGCACCAAAATTACAGTCCACTAAATCTTTATCGAAGATACCTTAAGTTACTGGCGTCTCCATTTTTAATGGTCACTTCTCGCTGGATTGACCTTGACTTTCCGCCCTTATTAGATCGTTATCGTAATAAGCGTTTATGTAATTAATTATTTATATTTTAATCCGACTTCGGATTAACCCCGCCCTTATTAGAACACTAGAATAGGTCCTAATAGGTGACATTCATAGTAATTTTAAAACTATATTCATAGAATGAATAAGCATATAATTATCTATATAAATTATTTGTTGTATGTTCACATCACGTCATCAACTTTTAACTACATCTATAGATTATACTGTTAAATTACATTTATTATTTGCACATATATTTAAGCATTATATTCGTTACAAATAACTTCATAATTATTATAAAAGTTAACAATTAAAGTTCATCGTTAACAAAACTAATATTTAATAATTCAACCGCGTAGCGAGGTCGCTTACAGACTACCCGCTTATAATTATATTATTTTTGCCGCATAAATTAAGTTGTAATGCCGCCTAAAAAACAAATAGCATCGAATAATAGCGATTCCTCGGATAATGAGGGCACACCTGATGCTGAGTTGGTTTTATTGTTAGCTAAACGAGATGCTTTATTTGAAATAGTGCAAAAAATATATGATATGTCCTCGGACATCCTCACAAACACTTCAACGATGGAGCGTTTTCTTGATGGAAGTTCTAATATTAATGCTTTACGTATTGAGTTTAAACAGGTCTTAGATAATTATAATTCACATTTATTAAAAATAAACCCTATTGCTAAACCTGATTATAACAGCCTCATTGCGTTTGAGTCTCTTTGCGGTAGAATAAATAGGCTTTATTTACAATATTCGCAATCTAATTTACAAAGTACTAGTACACCATCTAAAGCCAGATTCACACTTCCGCCTATCGAACTTATGCCATTTTCGGGTGACATTCGCTCATGGCCTTTATTTTATGCTAGCTTTAAATCGACCGTCCATGACAACACATCGCTTACCGACGCTGAAAAGTTATACTATTTGCTAGGTAAACTAACGGGCAAAGCCCTATCTGTATGCTCAGGTATAACTCCTTGCGCTGAAAATTATAAAATTTCATTGCAAGCACTCGTTGACAAATATGAAGACCGGCGTGTGCTAGCATCTACATATATTAATCAGATGTTCGAATTTAAGCCATTGCAATCGGCCACCGCAAATAATTTTGATTTATTTACTGATAACTTTATAAGTGCAGTGCGCGCTTTACAAAACTTAAAGTTAGATAATCTCGCGGACTTAATTGTTCTTCATATCGCGCTTAAGAAGCTGGACCCGGATACCATTCGCTCTTTCGAATATAGTCATAACTCGATGGTACCTACCTTTGATGATTTAGTAAATTTTATTAAGACCCGCTCCAAAGTTTTGCAACGCACCGATTCTAGTACAAATTCTAATAGCGCACCAAACAATCGACGAGGTAACGGTAATAATCGTCGCTGTAATAATACTTCGTCGCCGAAGTATCAGGCGTACGTAAGCACGACGACTAGTTGCTCAAAGTGTCTGTGCGATAATATTGTGCATCAACACCTATTTAAGTGTGCAGACTTTAATAAAATGACGCCGCAGGAACGATTTAAATGCGTAAAGAGTAACAATGCATGTGTGAATTGTCTCAGTTTAAGTCATCGAGTGTCTAGTTGCTCTTCAAATTATAGTTGTCGAGTTTGTAAATTTAAACATCACACATTGTTGCACTTCCACCGCAGAAGCGATAATGCTTCCCCTGCGCTGGCGCGTTCTCCACCGCTTCAGCCAGTTACACTGAAGTCTACAACCCCCGCGCCCGCACACTCGCCACCCCTCACCGCAGGTGCGCGTTCAGACGTCGCGCTGTGTACTTCGTTCAAGAATGTTCCTCAACGTTCACCGCCTCCCGCGCGCGCAAGTCGTTTGCAGAGAACTGTTTTATTATCAACCGCTCAAGTATTTGCTTACGATGCTAAGGGAGAGAAACAAATTATTCGTATATTATTAGACTCCGCGGCTCAAAGCCATTTTATGACTAAAGAGTGCTGTCATCGTTTAGGCGTTCAACAACACGATACCGAATGTACTGTAGTAAAGGGATTCGGTGGAGTTGAAAAAATTGTAAAATCGAAATCGATTGATATTAAAATTTTCTCACGATTCGACTCGAATATTAACTTCAATATTTCAACGCTAGTTGTTGATCAAATCACCGACCTTTTGCCCACCGCTGTGGTAGACACATCTGTCTTATCACACTTCCATGGCATAAGACTCGCTGATGAATGTTATAGCATGCCTAATAAAATTGATGTTTTGATAGGCGCATCCCTTTTCCCGCACTTACTATGTCCAGACGTAATTTATTCGTCTAACGACTTGTCCGGGCCCTCGGCTTTGAATACGGTATTTGGTTACGTTATTATGGGCTCAGTGCCGACACTTCAGGTAAATCATTCTTTAACGTGCTGCTCAGTTCTAGAGTCTCCTATCGTTGACAAATTAGTGCAACGATTTTGGGAGCTTGAACAGCCACCCTCCGCACCGCCCATTCAGTGTCCTTCAGACATTGAATGTGAAGAGTTTTATAAATCTACGACATCCCGCGATCCTTTTACTGGTAGATATATTGTTGGCCTGCCATTTAAAGATGACGTTTACTCTCTCGGAGATTCTTATGAAACCTCTCGACGACGATTCATGTGCTTGGAGAGGAAACTTCAAGCCTCGCCTACATTAAGGTTAGCATATGATGACGTCATAAAGGAATACTTAGCTAAAAATTATATATCCCCCGCACCGCCGTATGACTCTCATGAACCCGCTCCAATATATGTCATACCGCATCATGGAGTCTTACGCGAAGATAAGAAGTCAACGCGTCTGCGCATCGTCCTGGATGCTAGCAGTAAGACTAGCACTGGGCGATCATTAAATGATATTCTGCATTCAGGACCAAATTTGCAAGGCGACTTGTTCAATATAATTTTAACTTTCCGCTTACATCCAATCGCTATGACAGCCGACTGTCGCCAACAATTTCTGCAAATAGTTGTTCGCGATTCTGATCGTCGTTACCAATGCTTCCTATACCGCTTCCGTCCACAAGACCCACTTGTGTTATACCACTTCAATCGCGTGTGCTTCGGTTTAACTTCGAGTCCATACCATGCATTGCGCACGGTAAGACAGCTCATTGATGACGACGGCGCAAAGTATCCACTTGCGAGTCGTATCGCATTTACTTCGCTATATATGGACGACATCGCGTTCTCTATGCCCAGTGAATCCGAGGCCAGTGAGACCTCTCGGCAGCTGATAGACTTATTCAAGGGTGCCCAATGGGACCTGATAAAATGGCATAGCAACCGTCGATCTGTTTTAGATGACCTCCCTACTTCCCATAAAATTACAGGAGAAGTAGAGTTCGATAAATCAATGCCACATAAAATACTAGGCTTGCATTGGTCTACCGATAGTGACGCCTTTTATTTTAAGATATCTGTTCCCGCTGATGTGACGTGCACTAAGCGCGCCATCTTATCTACTGTCGCTCGCCTGTGGGACATAATGGGTTTCGTTGCTCCCACAGTCGCGTACGCCAAATTGTTAATAAAGCAGCTTTGGCAACTTAATTTAGATTGGGACGACATACCACCACCGCCAATTATTAAGATGTGGAGGCAATTCTGTGCTGAATTACCAGCTCTTAATGATTTACGTATCCCGCGACATGTTCGTGTATCCAAAAACTGTACTGCGTCACTCCTGGGGTTTTCCGACGCCAGCGAGCACGCATACGGTGCCGTAGTCTACATACATGTAAAGAGCGTCAATGGTAACACCGTCCAGTTGATTTGTGCAAAGACTAAAGTCGCACCGACGAAACCACTATCTATTGCACGCCTTGAGCTTTGTGGAGCGGTTTTACTCTCAAAATTGCTTCGCAGAGTACTCGACAATTATTCTCTTGACCTTGCAATATCAGTCTATGCCTTTGTAGATTCAAAAGTAGCTCTGTACTGGATAAAGAGTTCGCCACACAAGTGGCAGACCTTTGTTGCAAACCGCGTTGTTCGGATTACCGACAATATTCGCGCTGATAACTTTTATCATGTCGCAGGTACTGAGAATCCCGCTGACATACTTTTACGTGGCGTTACGCCAAATAAATTAGTTTCAAACCCCCTGTGGCTCCATGGGCCTCAGTGGACTTCGTTAGATCCATCTCAATGGCCTCTTCGTACTTTAGACAATGAGGTTATTGCAAATATGCCTGAGAAGAAGATTTTGTCGCACACTGTGTGCACATCCGTCTGTAATTCTGCGATTTATGAGCTCGCACTCCGCATCTCTTCTTGGAGTAAACTTCTACGTATAATTGCGTACGTGTGTAAGTTTGCTAAATTATTGCCCCGCCGCAACACTACTGTAGTGACTGCTGATGATCTCAGTTTCTCTGAGGTTATAGTCCTCCGCGCCCTGCAAAAACAGCATTTTGCAGTGGAATATTTAAATATTGAAGGTAACAAACCTTGCTCGCCCGCTTTCAATCGTTTAAGGCCTTTTATTGAGAATGGTTTAATCCGCATTGGTGGTCGTCTTTCGAACTCCGCATTAGATTACACGCAAAAAACATCCAATTATACTCCCGCGCAGTGATCATGTAGTGAACATGATCATTGACTATTATCATATTAAAAATTTACACGCTGGGCCTGAATTGTTATTGTCATTGCTCCGTCAAAAATTTTGGATACTTTCCGCACGCCGCACTGTGAGAAGCAGAGTCTACAAGTGTAATATATGTTTCCGGCTTAGACCCCGTCCAACTTACCCTTTGATGGCTGATCTTCCCCATAGTCGTGTAAGACAAGCTATTAAGGCATTTACACACACGGGCCGCGATTATGCCGGTCCTATCGCATACACTCCTGTACGTCGTCGTGGTGTACGCAGCGAGAAGGCGTACTTATGTGTTTTCACATGCCTCACGACTCGAGCTGTACATATAGAAATCGCTACAGATCTTAGTAGTTCTAGTTTCCTCGCTGCGCTTAAACGTTTCCTCTCTAGACGAGGGCCGATTCAGTTTTTATATTCGGATAATGGAACGAATTTTAAAGGTGCCGCTTCGTATCTTCGCGATCTCTATAAATTTCTAAACGTTGAATACCGCCCAAAGCTTGAGCAAGAGTGTGCTGAGAATCGTATAACATGGAAGTTCATCTGTCCCAACTCTCCTCATTTTGGAGGCGCCTGGGAGAGTATGATCAAAGTCGTAAAAACGCATCTGTTCCGAGTTATCGGACATCAGTTACTTTCATACGAAGAGCTTAATACTGTTCTTGCGCAAATTGAGTGCTTGCTAAACTCGCGGCCCTTGACAGTATTAAGTTCTGATCCTGCAGAGCCTTCAGCTCTTACTCCGAGTCATTTTTTGAATACCGCACCTTTATTGTCATTACCCGCACCCAAAGTCAAATCTGACTCTACCAGTCTGTTACACAGGCATTCTTTACTGGATAAATTAGTTCAGTCGTTTTGGGACCGGTGGAGGACGGAATACCTTCACGGATTACAAGTTCGTCAGAAGTGGAACACCCCGTCTACGGCTATCGTAACAGGCATGGTTGTAATTGTGATAAATGATAATGAACCGCCCCTTGCTTGGCCATTAGCGATTGTCGAGTCTGTTCATCCTTCGAAGGATGGCGTAGTTCGAGTAGTGACCGTGAGAACTACTAAGGGAACATATCTCCGTCCTGTTGCTCATATTTGCCCTCTCCCAAGACAATAAATCACGATTATTTTGATTATAATTATTTATCTAAATTAGGAATTAAGTTTATATTTATATATATTAAAAAAGTATTAAACCGCAATATTATATTTATGTATACATTTTCTCGCTTACCAAGTAAGGTTAGTAGATGAGACATGCGCATTGAGCGCATCCTCTCACTTTATATACCGCTTATTTATTTGTTTTCCTTTTACTTTATATTACGGTTGTCTTTTAAAGGTGACCCTTTAAGGGCGGGAGGAAATGGTAACGCCAGTTAACAATCTACTTTATCAACATTACATTACATATCGCATTGAGTTCGTCCTAAGTTATATCTACTTTATCAACATGACTAGTGCATATTTTTTGTTTCCTTCCTTCCTTCCCTTTCCTACCGCACGCGCTGCCGCCGAGGTGAAAAAGAGGATCTCGGCGCGCGTCATTATACTAAGTGATATTACGCCATCCGCAGCGCACGGCCACCCGTCGCGTCTTATGTACATTAACTGCAAACCGCGCAGGACGAACATTGAGTTCTCCTGTTTATGTTTAATATTCACCGCATCAGACATTGTGTCTTTGTAACTCATAAAAGTGTGAGACGCCCCCGTAAGGGCAAAGGTGGAGAGTGTGGGACTTCACGAGACTGTTCCGAGAGTGCGTGTGCGCCGAACCACGTGGCGAGCTCGCTATATAGCAAACACTCCAGGAGGAAGGCGCGGCAGCCCTCATCAGGTCAGTGCGTGCTATCCCACCTATTTATTTTCCCCTTTGCCGTATGCACCAAAATTACAGTCCACTAAATCTTTATCGAAGATACCTTAAGTTACTGGCGTCTCCATATAGGTTATAATGTAGTTTTATGTGCATTATTTTCAGTTTTTCTCAAAAAATTGATTGAATTTATAGCATAACAAATTAAATTGAGTTCACACCGATAATCGACATGACGAACTCACGTTAACTCAATTTTTCCAGTAAAGTAAATGAAATTGGCTTTAGGAAAATTCGCAATATGGAGACGGTTTGACATTTCTGAATTTAGCATGTGGACTTTGAAATCAAAATTGTTTTGTTTTAATTATAAATATGGTTCGATGCTGTGCTATGAGCTATGTGTTCGAATTCCACACGAAACAAATATTTTTATGGCCTATAATTTATATTGCGTATACATTTTAGGCTATAAAATACTTATTAAATCGTTATAAAACGAAAGTGAGTTATTGTACGGTGGACATCAATCATAATTTATACAGCCATTGTTATCGCAGCCTTGCATAATCTTTGATGTTCGAAACTTTTATTAAGGTGCTGTATTGGATAAAATATTAGGTTTAACTGTGCTCATATTGTTCAGGAAATGAAATTTTACTAAAATCTGTTTAAAAATTATTAGGCGTGGTTTATAATTAAAGTAGATTTTTTATAGGATAGGGTAACAAATGAGCACACAGACCACCCGATGGTAAGTGGTTGCTAAAGCCCATAGACATATAAATCAAACCTCTATTACGAATCAAAATGCAAATGCGTTGTCATCCGTGAGGACTGGATCATAAATCAATGCATTCAAAAGATACGACATTATAGGTTACATATTTTGATACTCGCAAATTCACTCATTAAAACCTATGGGGTACTTACCGTTGACCTAGAATTATTAAATTTTGCCAAAAAGCATAGTCTCACAGCACAAGCTATCAAACTTACCTTTTCGTGAGAGCAAGTTACCTACGGTGTTAACCTTACTTTTAATTCCCAGAATAGATGAACCATTCATATACCTACATAATGAAATTTAAGGCCGGTCTAAGGTGACATACTACCCATAAACATCTATCCTCAATTAAAAATCAAAATGCAGATGCTTTGTCGTCTGAGGATTGAGATGAAATACCTCGCCACAGGTAAAAGTGTTTCCAGTTCTACCATATACAGCAGTTTTTGCTGCCATTTCACGCAGATATTCTACCACCGTTTTTCGCCGGTCGAGCTAACCAATTTGTGCTGCAATCTGTAGTGTATTATACACTACAGTGACCAACTACCATGTACGTAATATTATATATAATGTATTTATCTTTACGTATCTTCTGACAATAAATAAATGAGTCTTGATAGACGTAAGCAACGATTACTTAATCCAAATGTCATCAGTATCATTATATTTCTGTGCCACATACAGATCAGTTTGAGTATCACAGGACTGAATTAAGGCCATATGTGTTCATGCCACGTATTATAGAAATGGCTGATGTGTAAGTTTCAAGATGTGTCCACGTTTTAACAATTAAAGTATAAAATACTATTGATAAAAGCAATAGTGTATAGAGATTGTGAAGCAATGAAGTGAATTTCGTAATATAAGAATTTGGGAATAGAGAATCCACTTCGTGTATATAATGTACTCTGTCAGTTATATATGGTTATAAGTTATCTATGGTTGTGTTCTATAAGCCTGTTCAGTGCATACGGCTATAATACTTATACTTATACTTAATACTTTCACTTGTGCAATAGATAATGGCACAAATTGGTATATAAAATTATCTTTTTAATTATATTTAAATTAAAAGCTCAATTAAGTATTGTTACGAGCTTGAGGTTCGTGACAATAAAACTGCCGATTGAATAACCAAAATTTACACTTTACCACCACACTGATTCACTTTATTTCGCTCCGAAGCTTCGCTTGTCTCGCCAAATTCAATACTGCCCCGATCTTATCTTGCAGCGCCTTTAAATACACATTTTTCACCGAAACATCCTGAATATTCAAGTAAATACGCGCGCCAACCTACCAGGCGCAAAAAGTTTGAGTGTGGGGGCTTCCAGAAAGCTTAATTCTCCTATTCGATACTAGATGGCGCTGATGGTCGAAAGACAAGATTGACATTTTTTAGGAAGCCCTCCTCGCTCTCGTCCCCGACACTAGATGGTGCTAGTGCCGGGTACATGATGTCAACTTAGGCGCGCAACAGTATGTACGCGTGTGCGTACGTGCGTGCGTGTGCCAGCGCGCTTACCAAAGCGCGCGTATCTGCGTGCGTGTGTGCTTGTGTGTACACGTGTTTGCGTTTGTGCGTGCGGACTTGCGTTTTTCACAGTATTGGGTGCTATAAGAGCACACAATCCACCTGATGGTAAGTGGTTGCTGTGGTCCATAGACATCCACATTATCCTCAATTAAGAATTAAAATGCAAATGCGTCACCCCTGACAAAGGATCTCCGGTTCTATATACTCACCATACGAAACGCAGCAGCATAACTGACATATCATAATATTTTACGCTGGTTTTCTGTGAGAGAGTGATCCCACCTCGTTCTAGCTAACCCATTCTTGCTACAAATATAATATAGCTGCAGCATGGCTCTACTGCGTAAAGTAATGTAATTGCGTGCGTTCGTAGATCGTTTTTAAATAGTATTGAGCGTTTAATACTCTTGGGGGTGACAAGGCATTGGCATTTTGACATTTAAAAGACTGATGAAGATGTTTTTGACCCGCAGCATCCCATACTAGCGTATGGTCTAAGCTTTAAAAAAAGATTAAATACAATTTAACCCTGTGGTTAGACTTCGTATTATTTACACTATTGGTAAAGTAAAGTAAAACAAACAAGTTTTCTACTTACAATAAAGTTTTTATTATATAATACAATAAAAATCCTAACACTTTCTGTATTAGGATTTTTAAAGACTTACGTTTCATACACAAAATCCTCTACCAAAGTGTAGACTGATTTCCTGAAGTCGCGGATACAGTAGCTTTACACAACGTTACGGAAATTCTATTTCCTTCAAGAATAATAAGATTCATTTTTTGTGAATTTATGTCCTTACATTATTCGTTCTCATCTTCGTACTATATTTTAGTAAAAAGGTTGAAATAACGTATAACTTATTCATGTATAAAAAAACCATATTTAAAATGACATAAAATAGAGAATACTGAAGTAAAAGTCGAGTGAGAGCGCAGCTCACTTTAAAGGTTATGCAAAGCAAAATATAGTTGCCGATAAAAATAATTTGTATGAAAAATCTGTTTTAATTTTGTACCTTTTCTGTAACTAAAGGTCATTAGATTTATTCTACCTTTAAAAATATTTCGAATGATATAAAATTCAAAAACTAAAGTGGACGTAGTTTAACCCGAAACTGACGTCAATTTGAGCGAGAAATTGAACTAAACTAGAACGTAATTAAACTTGGCTTTTTGAAACGGTTTTAAAGCCAAATTAAATAAAGTTTATTTTGAATATCTTAGAAAAACATGTATTTTGTATAACTTTTAAAATACCTGAACGTTATATTAAATAAGTAATTCATCATCATCATCATTACAGCCCTTTACAAGTCCACTGCTGAACATAGGCCTCCCCCAAGTAATGCCACAAAGCACGGTCGTGAGCCACCTGCATCCATCGACTTCCTGCATGTCTTACCAGGTTGTCACTCCATCTAGTGGGGGGGTCGCCCTACACTACGCCTACCGGTACGAGGCTGCCACTCGAGAACCTTTCTTCCCCATCGGTTATCGGTTCTTCGAGCTATATGGCCGGCCCATTGCCATTTCAGCTAACTAAGCCGTTGGGCTATGTCGGTCACTCTGGTTTTACTGCGGATATCCTCATTTCTGAGTCTATCACGCGGAGAAACTCCGAGCATAGCCCTCTCCATAGCTCGTTGAGCGTCCTTGAGCGTCCTCATACGGCCAGCAGTGAAGGACCACGTCTCTGATCCGTAAGTCATCACTGGCAACACGCACTGGTTGTATACTTTAGTTTTCAGAGGTTGAGGTATACCTGACGAGAAGATGTGTCGTAATTTCCCTAACGCTGCCCAGTCAACAACAGTCAACGATTGACCTCGCGGTTGAAGTTGGACTTACCTAGTCGGACGGATCGGGAAATAAGTAATAGTTTCAATAAATCAACGATTAAGTTTTCTCTACTTAATTATTGTTTATCTATGATATAATATATTTTTTTTCAATCATCAGATAAAATTTATCACTCGACTCAATTTTAACGTGACTAAATATGAGAGTGAAACAATTGAAGCATTTTATTGATACGGATGTTATTTTTTATTCGCTTATGTTGTATTTTACCTTAAAAGTAATTTTAACCCTCGTTTAAAAATTGGACCTAAATTTCACAGGTAGAATATAATAAATGTTTCTTGCCTAATTTTTCGTTAAATACGTTCGTTTTATACGTGGTAGAGCCATGCTGCAATTATATTAGTAGTATAGTTGTAGCACGAATGGGTCGGCTCGACCGGGGAAGGACCACGCTCTCACAGAATACCAGCGTGAAATAGTAGCTTAATGCTGCTGTATTTCGTATGGTGAGTGTAGAGAACCGGAGACCCTTTTTACTGGAAATGAGGTATTCCATCTCAGTCCTCACGGGTGACAACGCATCTGCATTTTGATTTGTAATGGAAGATAGATGTAGATGTCTATGGGCCGCAGCAACCACTTACCATCAGGTGGACTGTGTGCTCGTTTGTCACCCCATTCTATAAAAAAAAAAAATAATTAGATTTCACTTCAATTTATAAATCTAATATCTACTTTTTAAATAAAATATCAGGCAGTTGCAATTGTTTGCTAAACGAGCATATCAGTCATATGAATTTATTTGTTATTTAGAACTACTTGAAGTAAAGAAACTTTTGGTACACGTATAACGACGAATGACGATGTTGTTATCGAGCTATTTACTTACAAGTAACAGGAGATAAGAAGCGAGTGGGAAGACTTAATTTTTATAAATCACCCTGGGGCGTATTAAATCCCGTACACTGCGAGCGAGTTATCAGATAGTACAACATGCATTACCTCTTGTGCTGCTTATATTATGCGTTTATATTTATTTATTTTCGTTATTGTTATTATATTTAATCATTTATTGGGTTACTTAATTGAAAACAAATTATTTGCATAGTATATGAATAAAATAAAACAATACTTCCTGTCAGTTAATTAACTAGCAATCGAGCAATTAAAATTTAACCGAATTTTGTTTTCTGCAAAAGAAATCCTACAAACGCAAAAGTTTTAAATTATCAAAGCAATTCGAAAAAGTTTAAAAATACCGTATAATATTTCACTGAAGGGCCATGTATTTTTAATTTCTAAGCGAAATCCCATTTTGTGTTCTCTCTTTACGAAATGTTAACAATCAAAAGTCCACAGGTAGGGCTTTTCCTAAGTACGAAGGATATGCCTTAATCACCACAATGACTAATTACCAACTGTGGTACTAAACGTATCGTACCTACAAAATTGCTTCCTGTTTTGCGATTTATAACTAAATATAAATAATTACTAGTGTCTATCTCATACATAAGTTATAATATTTCCAGGACTCCTTTTCAATCGACTTCAAAGAGGAGGATGTCCTCAATTCAATAATTTTTTTATGTGTGTTACTTCAAAACTTTTTTCGGGGAAAATCCATTTTGATGATACTTTTCTTATTTGAAAGCTGGTGCTTCTTATGTAGTCCCATATGAAATTGATCAAGATTAGTATTGAATTTTTCAGTTATTCTTAATAATGCGTATTTAATTGACTTCATCTACATGGATGATTTAGAAGTTAAAATCGGTTGTACAAAATTTTTATTTCACTACTTGTGCGTCTAGGAGTTCTTCTGGGTAGTATTGCCCTCTAACCTCCATTGTACCCTCATAACGTGAAGCGTTATTAGGTAGTGCTTTACTCTCGACACGTCAAGGTCAAGCAAATTCGTAATCTTAAAATGCCTATATCTTCTTCCTCCATCCCTGATCCCGTTATTTGGGGTCGGGTCTCCTCACTTGTCTGCGCCAAGAAAAACGGTCTTGGGTTGTCACATCCGGCAACTGGGCTTTCCTTAGGTCTCTTGCGATATTAGACCACCATGTCATTGGCGGGCGTCCTCTGCTTCTCTTTGTTTCTGGCAAGCTTAGAGCTATTTGAACCGCATGATCTTTGCTGCGTCTTTTAATATGTCCATACCATCTTAGGCGATTTTCAATGATTTTACCTGTAATAGGTGCGACTTTAAAGCTGCCGCGTATATGTTCATTACGGACTTTGTCCAGCCGAGTCACACCTCCCGCCCACCTAAGCATCTTCATTTCGATAGTATGGACCTTTTGCGTATGCGTCTTTTTTGTTGTCCAACATTCAGAACCATACAATAGCACGGGACGTACTGCGGTTTTATATACTTTGCCCCTAGTTTTTATGGGAATACGTGGATCACACAATACCCCTGTAAGTGATCGCCATTTCAGCCACGCGGCACTTATTCTATGGGCCACGTCTGTGTCAACATTTGCATCTGTGGTAAGCATAGAGCCCAAGTATTTAAATTTATCTACTGTAGGAATAGGTGTTGTCCCGATACAGATAGTTTCAGATACCGTATTTTCACTGAAAAGGCATTTCAAATACTCAGTTTTACTCCTACTTACCCTCAGGCCGTACTTTTCAAGAGCGTGTGTCCACGTATTAAGAGTTTCCTGCAAATAGCTTGCGGTATCAGTAGCTAAGACAATGTCATCCGCGTATAGAATAGTCAATGGCAATGGGGCAGGTATATCCTTAGTGAGGTAGTCCATCACCAGATTGAATAGGCGGGGACTTAGAGCAGATCCCTGATGGGCACCCACTTTAACTTCAAAAGAAAGCTTTTGAAGTCAAAGTGGGTGCCCATGCCAACTCACGCCGGTTGGGCTTCTGACTCTCGTGTTGGCCTTGCAGTACATATCTTTTATAAGTTCGATATAATGCTCTGGCACCCTTTGGGCACGAAGTGCCTGCCATACCAGCCTACGTGGAACTCGATCAAAGGCTTTTTCTACGTCTATGAATGCTAGGTGTAGGTCTTTATTGTTTATTTTATGTTTTTCCATCAGTATTCTAATCGTTTGGATGGCATCAATAGTTGATCTGGATGCTGTAAAACCGAACTGATTTGGAGATATTTCAGCAATGTCCGCGAGCCGTTTATTAATAATTCGTTCCCATATTTTAAGTGTATTTGAGGTCAATTTAATACCTCTATAGTTTTCACACTGCGTTACATCGCCCTTATTTTTATAGGACGGTAGTAGATAGCTTTGACGCCAAGAGTCCGGAATGCGATTAGTCGTTAGAATAATGTTTAAAAGCTTGGTTAACCATACCGCCGCTATTGTACCAAGTCCTTTCCGTAGATCCGCTGGTATCTCGTCTGGGCCTGTAGGTTTTTCATTTTGGCTATTGCCTGTTTGACTTCAGCTATATCCACCTTAGGTATTGGACCAGATGTAGATTTGCAGGGTGCAGGATCTTCATTTGGAAATTCTTCATTTAATATTTGTTTATAATAATCATACCATCTATCCATAATTTGTGAGTTGTTTGTTAATAATGTTTGGTCTTTACTTTTAATGTATTTGTTTGTCTTTATATCCCTAGTGGTCCTGTTTCTAAATTTTGCTACTTTTAGTACGTCTGAAGCCACAACCAAGGGCAAAAAATGCCTATATCATAACCATATTTCACTTATACGATAATATGAGTAGCCGTATATCAAGAAAACACTAACTAATCCATCTTATATTTTCCAAAAATCATTTTGTATTGCTACTTTATAAAAAACGGCTTGAAAAAAATTTTACGTGGACGTTCAGATGTTGATTTTGTATGTGGTTAAACTTTACCTGATAATTACCGTGATAAATATATAATGTATAATATTTGTTATACATTATACATTTATCACGGCCAAGGTGTGGAATTTATAGAATAGTTTCAGAGAAGAGAAAAACAAAACAAAACAAAACAATATAAGGTTCATCTGACGGTAAGGGAGCATCGCTACCTATTGCTATCCACAAAATCAGAGAAATAAGAGGTCGCCAGTCTTTCAGAAAGGAGAAGGCTTTTTTCTTGACAGCCTTTAAATCGTTTGACTAAATGATATCTTTAGATCAGGTGTAAGTAAAAGGCAAATCAAATTAAAATTATTGTTATTCAAAATCAGCACTTACAATGCTCGCAATTTTTGCGTTATAGAACCACACTGCCGCCTATGTATTATGACTGTAACTACTCCATTCTAACTCCATTCTAGCTGACCCATTGGGTCAGCTAGAATGGAGTAGGACCACGCTCTCTTAGAATACCAGCGTAAAAAGCAACTTAATGCTGCTTTCGTTTGGTGAGTGTAAAAAACCGGTGATCCTTTTTTACTGGAAACGAGGAATTTCATCTTTGTCGTCAGCGATGACAACGCATTTGCATTTTGATTAATTCAGGATAAATGTAGATGCTTATAGGCCACAGCATCCACCAGCGTCTTGGGTTATACGTCGTAGAGCCATGCTGCAGTTATATTAGTAGTATAGTTGTAGCACGAATGGGTCGGCTCAACCGGGGAAGGACCACGCTCTCACAGAATACCAGCGTGAAATAGCAGCTCAACGCTGTTGTGTTTCGTATGGTGAATGTAGAGAATCGGAGACCTTCTTTACTGGAAACGAGGCATTCCGTCTTAGTCCTCACGGGTGACAACGCATCTGCATTTTGATTCGTAACCGAGGATAGATGTAGATGTCTATGGGCCACAGCAACCACTTACTATCGGGTGGACTGTGTGCTCGTTTGTCACCCTTATTCTATAAAAATCGACTAAGCATTAGTTGGACTGTGTGCTCGTTTGTCACAATTTAAATAATGAAAATATATTCTTTTATTAAAATAATTTTTTATCTATTCCAATGCAGTAGGCGTTACATAAAAATAAGATTATTTAAAGGGAATTTGGCCATTCTTTGTTATATTGTAAAAACCGCTAAAAGCTTTTACGTCTTCATTTTGAAATCTTATTTATTTTTCTGCAAAATGTAGCGAAAGAACATTATTTTGTTTATTCGAATACATTTGCAAATTATTCTCAATATTTAAAAAAAAGGAAAAAAGGTTTTTAATTCCATATAGTTCCATCATCAATATCATCATCGTCATTACAGCCCCTCACAAGTTCAATGCTGGACATAGGCCTCCCTCAAGGAATGCCACTATGCACGGTCCTGAACCACCAGCATTCATCGACTTCCTGCATGTATTACCAGGTCATCACTTCATTTATTGGGGGTCACCTTATCCGATGCCTAACGGTACGAGGTTGCCACTCAAGAACTTTTTCCCCATCGGTTGTTGGTTCTTCAGCAGTACGGGCGGCCCATTGCCACTTCAGCTTACTAATCCGTTGAGCGATGTCGGTCACTTTGGATCTACTGCGGAAATCCTCATTTCTAAGTTTATAACTCAGAAAAACCGCAAACATAGCTCTCTCCGTTCGTCTTCCGTCGACCTTGACCGTCCTCATACAGCAAGCAGTGAAGGACCACCCCACCACACCTTCAAAAAGGTACGCATTGAGAATAGCGATTGGATCTATGTAGTGTCGCAGGGTAGAGCAAATGTTGTGTTAGTGTTGGCAAATATTTTCTTTTTATTATCCGTTCAGTGTGCCGGTTCTTGCCAGATACTTCAGTCATTCAAAATATTTTCCAATGGTTAAGAATAAATGACTTGCAAGTATGATAACATATTTCAATATTATCGTTTTTAATTTTTAGTTTTGTTCTCAAACTTTTTCATTTTTTGGAAACATTAATTAATTCTTCTTCTGATGTATAAAAGTTTTGAATACACTGCCTGTCTGGCTTTAACGCACTAAGGTCTGAGTAGAGAGCCATCGGCGGGGCGTGTGATGTACTATGTGTGATGTCACGTTCAGAACAGGTACGCGTATATTTTGGGTGGCCACTTTTTGGGTCATTCTAATTGAAGATATTATATTTTTTAAATATAATTAATTATGCACTTAGATCAATCCGTCCTGCTCCACGCTCGTCACTGGCATCTTACACTTAGAAGACAGCAAGGGTTCGAACGTAGGTTTTATTCTTCTTACTGTGAGAAATGATTATAGATTTCACAGAGATGAAACAGATTTTGAAATTTAAAATTGCATATATTTTGTGTAAATTACCTGAAATTATTGTATTTACCCTCTCGTTGTGTTTGATTAACAGAAATATTGTCGCTATACGCATATTATAGTAATGAACATATTAAGTTTGAATACTCAACTATACAAAGTTTTTGTTGTTGTAGACTGGCTGAAATAATTCAACGTTGCAATGAATTTATTAATTAATAATACGTGCATACAAAATTTAAATGATGTCATTAGTGAATAAAAGTAAACATTCGTGATTATAAAACTCTATATAACGCATGCATGACACCGCCAATTTCGTTTAACACGATAAATTAATATAATATTGTTGTAAATGAAATGACGCCCGTGTTAAAACGAAAACAGAATTGCTTTTATTTATTTCAGTTTCATTGTATTTATAATCCAATGAGTAAGTGAATTTCACTAATTGTAAATTATAATTGATTGAATAAAACTATTTTTCACGAATTTTATCGCGTTTTAATTACAACTATAACTTTTTTTTACTATCCCGACTGAGATGTTTGACGTCCCAATGTCATAGTTAGTCCGTCTACCTTCAGTTTTTTGAATATAAATTTTTGGTTCGATTTACGCAAAACGAGCTTATAGTATCTCTTTGTAGCATCTTCTATCTATTAAGAAATCATTAAATTATAATTGATTTTTAAAACAGAAATGAGGAGAAAACTAAATAAATAAAGTTCTTTAAACTCTTTATTAATCATGAAAAATATTTTTAGCATTCCTTACGTTAAATGCCTAAAAATCTTAAGCACTTCATAAAGAATCGCATAAGCGCACTCAGGTGGTGTGTCACAATTTAAGAATTTCAAACACTACCCAAAAACGACATTTAAATCTGTAAAGTAATCTCGGGAAAAAATGCGAAATTCAAAATGATTACTAATCGAAATAAAATCCGTCGTCCGACAGAACCTACTCATAACACTGAGTAATTTACGAAACAATAACTCATCGTCATCAGTACCATCATTAGAGCATCTCAAAGACCACTACACATTCGGTAGGTGGGATGGCAGCCGCAGTTTTTATTATTTGTTGACGTGAGTAGTCATCAAGAAGATACTACCGCCCACCTTCTATTTCAGTTTTTCTGTGTCGCCTCTTACCAGGCTTACGAAATTATAGTGTAATTGATTCGTTTACGCTACCTTGAAAGGTAATAAGGTTATATTATTACAGAATACACGAATGTGTGGATTACTGCTAAGTTATTGTGGCGATGATGAACCAACGTGTAATCCCGAAACATAGCCGAATGCCAAGAGCGATTTTGGTGCGCTAACGTTTGTTTTGATGGTGGCGTAGTTGTATCAGTAACAGAACACGTTATGTCACTTCATTGTCGTTCAAAGACTTACACCAGAGAATAGTTCTATACCAGACTGACACCTAAATACAACAGCGTCTCGGCGTTGCGACGCCGATGTAAGCGGCATTGCGTTGCCACTACGTTGAATGACAACGCCCGTGTGGCCTCACGAAGCGTAATCATTTTAATACAAGTCTAGTTACAAGTGAACATTTTCCCCCGCGCAACCGGTATACAGTTTAATCCATTTAGATTAGGCCCTTCTTACGGCAAAGATCATTTGCGGGAATCACCATACTTGATAGATGGATTAACTAATACAGTACCAGGTATCTAGCAGCAATGATGCTACTTCATGATGTCGGCTTACATCGAACATTACAAATATACGAGTACAAGATGGTGATGGATATAAAAAATCTAATTTTTACATTGGCCGCCGTATATTTTAGCTGGAAGATCTTCTATGCTTATCTTCAAGTAGACTTATCCACGGAACGGGTTGGTCCATAAATTAAAAATTTTAGTCTATTCTTTTTTATTTTAATTTAAATCTTTATTATAGTTTTTTATACTGCGTGTCACCTTTTAGTTAGATTTAATTTTATACAATGTTTTAACAATTTAAATAAATAAAGTCGCTGTTATTTCTAAGTTTATAATGTTGACGTTTGACAAACAAAAATAAAGTTTCATATTAAATACAGTTGAAAGTCATGGAGTTTAGTTCATAATTGGTGAATGGGCTGAGATCACATGTTTCATCTCTATAAAGAAAAGTATTTAATTGGCATAATACGAGTAAAAAGGAATGAAAGTTACAGAAAGTATAGTTTTCACGACTGGAACAGCAGTAGCTCCTAAAAAAATCTGCGATTATACGCTGAAAGCGGCGTGTTAGGAGTAATTTGTGTAAGCACACATAAATTATTCCTAACAGCGATTTATCTATGATCTAGATCGCTACACGTTTCAGAAGTAAATTGGAAAAGATATTAAAACATATGTTGCCAGGTAGCACTTTAAGTAATTTCTCATAACTTTGATCTTTAAATATACCAAAATGTCGGTCTGTTTTGTTTAATACGTATTAAGTTGTTCAGTAATTAACAAAATTTTAAAGTAACAAAATTTATCTCCTCGTTTGCGATACTATCAGGGAATAAATTATTTTTTGATATTGTTTTACTTTATTTTATCTATTTATAAATGTTGAAGGACATACATTTAGTTCGGACAACTGTGGAAAATGTTGTTCTTACTAGCAGATTTCAAATTACGATGAAGATTTTTCGAGTATTTTAAACATTTTCGGCTTTAAAAATATAACATTACAATGATGACAAATGCTTCTGTCATACTAATACTACCGTAGAAAAAAGAGCTTAAAATGTTTATCATTTTCTAAGTTGGCTGTTTTTTTGTTTCTTTTAGAACTAGTAAAGACATACTATAAAAAGCTTATGGCAAAAAATATCTTGGCTGAATTACAAATTCATTTTGCACAACGCCAACAAACTCCACCTACCTACACGCTGGCTGGAGCTACGTAGTAAAGCGAATATATGAACGATTTTTTTACATTGCAACATAAACATATAGAGATTGAATAATTATTTTAATTTTCTATTTCCTATTCTGTTTCCTATTTTTATAAAATAGAATATAGGTGACGAGCAATCACACAGACCACCTGATTGTAAGTGGACGCAGAGACTCATAGACATCTATCATATCATACGCAGATACGTTGTCATCCGTGATGGCAAAGGTGGAGGCAGGGCAAACTAAACATGGTCATGACTTTCTATCTTTCACAAGGACTAGTGTAAACCAATTTGATTTCTGGAAAAGCTTCGTCACTGACCAAACTGTTTGGAACCCCGGTCACATCTACAAAGTAAGTGTACCTAATTCAATAAGACTGGATTAAGGGCTGAAATTAAACTCAAATTCGATGTCGTCAATGTTATAAAACTACAAAGTTTATGTGCAGTTGGTGTGGGATTGGCTTGCATAAACACTGTTCTAGTATTTTAAGATTCTGTATGAATTATAATCGGCAGTTGGTCGTTTCTGGGTGTCACAAGAAGATTAGCTCATTTCTTGTATTTCAATCTCTATGTGCGTAATTTTTTAACATCCACAATGAACACACATGAAACTAAACTAACTAACCAAAACTAATGCATCTAAAAGCCTAGAAAATAATTTACGATCTGACTGAATTTACTGCGTGTATATATTCCTCCTGGTCGATTTTAAAAGATATTGTTGGTGCGGGTTTCACCATATAATGTGTATACAACTATAAATATTTGTTTCAAGAGATAAGAAAAAAATTACACGTTGTGGTGAATTTCAATCATAACATCTTACCGATCTTCACAGTTTTATAACTTTGCTCGTTTGTATAAGCAGCTGCGTAACATGGTTGTAACTTCAGTTCCTTGAGAATAAGTTTTTGTTTAAACTGGGCTCATCATAACCATAAAGTAAGTCGCGTACGGTTGCCACCGTACGCGACTTACTTTACAAAAGTTTATCTGGCTGATTTATCTGTATACGTTTTATATTAAAATCTGTACATAAAATACACAAATAATGAAAATAGTTAACATAAGCGCCAAATAATTTTGTGTTTCTTAAAAACTAATAAACTTAAAAAAAGTTAACTTCTTATTTATTTAGGTATGATACCTGTCCACCGTATCATATAATAATTGCATCTTGATATTTTCTATATCCGAATACAAATCGTTATTAGTAGATTAAAAGGGCTAACTTTGAAAAATAAATCTATCTTAAAATATTTCACCATTTGCGTTTTGCTTTTAATTTAGTTAGATTATATCATATCCATAATCATTACCGTAAGTAAGTAAGGTCTGTCCCTTTGTCGCTACTAAGAAAAGTATGGTCATTCAAGACCAAAAAAATCGCATATTTTATATATTAATACTTTGTCATTCCTTGTGAGCGCAACATAATCTATAATCACATGTTCGTCGTTGGTGTCGTAAAAGGTGACTGAAAAATGACAGATAGATTTTATTCCTTTCGACTGATGGCGGTATAGCTACTTCGTTTGCACTACGACACCAACTATTATTTATTCTGTGACCACACGTAAAAATCGAAGCTCCAACAAGTCTAATATCACAATCTATTCACAACTACACCTAATGTAGCATTTATTGCGAATCCTTCCACAACGGAGGATTGAAATGCACATCGAAAAAAAGATTTCTCTGTTACTCCTAAATCTGAATTAAGGGAACATCATTATCAACTCAATACATTATTAATTTTTTTTTTAAACTTTACCCCTACACTAGGATTTTCTCCTGTGTCGCGGGGGCAGTTTACAAACATAAATTTCACAAGGACAAACATCCAGACCCGGAACAATTATTTGTAGGCTATACAAAATACTTGTTCCGTGCGAGATTCGAACCCGCAACACCCAGCGCAGCCACTCATTGCTAAGCCACTACGCCACGGAGTCGTCATTCAAAAAAGTCATATTGATTCAAATGTGCTAATCAGCATCAGACGTTGTTTATTAACTAAGCCAAAAGACATTTTTTGTACCTAATTATTTACAATAAAATCGAAATAAGTTTTTATATAAGTACCTGCAACTGAGAATAATTACTTTCAGAAATTTCAGTTGGTATTTGAAAGCTTATACCGTTATATTAAGAAGATACTCTGGATGTAGATACATACTGAAGCTGATGTTTGGCACACGTGGTATAGCCACGCTACATTTGTATTATGTAACCGTTACACCGTTACAACCTATTAAAATCCACCGCTGAACATAAGCCTCCCCCATAGATTGCTTCATAGGGGGGATATTTGCCACAGTTGCCATGCTGAGCAAGCGGGTTAGTAACCGTAGTTTATTATTTTAAGTCGTTATAAGGAAGACGCTGCTGCTCATTCCCTGATTTGTTTCCCTCTGTCACCTTTTACGACACCCACGGGATGATATGGGTAGTGGATTACACTACCACTACACGGCGTATAATATGTAAAGTAGCAGTGGCTGCATACAACCGCCGGTTAGACATACTCCGCCGATCGTTGAGTCCGTTTACTCCGTGAGGCGTCGAGGTCACCGGCCTCTAGGTAGATTCTTAGGCACTCTAAAACGTTCGTGTTCTTCCGTGCCTAGTTGCGTTTTTGTGCCATCATACGTTCTTCCCCCAACCCTTTCATTAGGAAAGGGGTAGGCAGTGCCCCATTCCCTAAGCCAATTTCTTGCATTACCCCTTCCATCGCGCCGCGTACAAATGATATGCTGCGATGCTCTAATGCGTGCTGAACTCCACGTGTCCCCAAAATATTTTATTTCTTAGATATGCAGGTTTCCTCACGATATTTTTCTTCACCACCGAACATGATATATCAGAACTTGCAACAATTAACTATTCCATTCGTGTTTAGTACTTAGCCCCTGAGACACTACGGCGAAGTTTTTTATGTAGTTGTTTTATTCCTACAACACAAATTGTTCGGGTCGACCAAGGAACCACAACATTTCATAGAAAACCAGCGTAATATAGTAGCCATAATGAAATAAATTTATAAAAATATGCTATTATAAAATAGTTTCGTATAATGAGACCTTTCATCTTAGACGCAGAGGCAACATTTATATTTTGATTCTTTATCGGGGATATTTGTAGGTGTCTATGAACACCACCTTGGTGCTCCGATCTGCAAGATCGGAACTAGTGATCCAACTGCACAATTACTCAAAATGCCTCATCACTGAGGTGGAGTTTTTAAAACACCCACTCAAATATACACCAAAATTATACAAATTAATTTTACTATGATTTATAGCCCGAACTATAATAAATATTTTTTTTACTTTCATTATAACGCCTCCGCAATCCCCTTCGTTAGTAGAATTTCGTAAAATTTGTTCTCAGTTCAGAACTCAAGATGACAAAAATGATAATTTCGCCAAATTTAAAACTAGCTATAATAATATATAATAAATAATAAAAATTAGGCTTTTAAGCCAAAGATTAAAAACTTAATATTTTATTATTTTAAACCTCCCCCCGCACTGCCCAGGTAGAATTTCATAAAATACGTTCTTGGTAATTTATAATCTGCCAAAAAGAATATTTTGGCTAAGTTTTATACCCCTCACAGGTCGATTTCCTAAAATCTTACGTGCTTAGCTAACCTTTACTCGGTACAAGGAATATTCCTACCAAATTTAAAGTCTATTAGGCCTTATGATTTTAGAGATATCGTGATGAGTCAGTAAATACGTGGAAATCTCATATATATATATATATATATATATATATATATATATATATATATATATATATATATATATATATGGAAATCTCATATATATATATATATGAGTTTTAAATATACATATATATATATATATATATATATATATATATATATATATATATGAGATTTCCACGTATTTACTGACTCATCACGATATCTCTAAAATCATAAGGCCTAATAGACTTTAAATTTGGTAGGAATATTCCTTGTAGAAAAAGTCAATTCCTACGCAAAGATTGATCAACTCATACACAAAATGGCTGGGCAGACGAGTTAGTAATCATCGCACTCGTGATATCTTTTTTCCTTCAGGAGGCTGTGGGGCTTAGATTCGGAATTAATTATTATCATCATTTTAACAGCCTTTTTTTCATTTATTTATTATTAAAAATACAACTTTTGGTTTTAAATATACATATTCCTGTAAAAATGCTTACACAGTTTGTCTGCAGGAACATTTGAGTCTCATTTACATGATATATAATATTGTTAAGCACTGAGACTTGTCAATAAATATTTCTTTAATTTATTTTTAAATATGTTTTATACTGGTTCACGTCGAATGTCCTCAGGCAAACTATTGAAAAAGTACAGTATTAAAAAAGTAGTTAAAGTTCTATCCCCGAAGTAGTTATTTACTTTTGGTAGAACAAATTTGCCTGCAGACATCGACCGTGTACCTTGACCATGCTGGACCGATATTAGAGTACGGTCTCGACAGTTGTAATTGTTTATGGCAAGTAAATATTTATGTTTTAAACTTACTGGGAGTATTTTGCAGATTTTGAATATTTTTGTGTAACCGCCTTTACAAATAACTTTAGTTTTTTTTATTAACTAATAACTTTAAAAAACTAATTTGTAATGCTTCAAGCTCATCAATGTAGGTTATAAATGTCCAAGACCATAATTGTCAAGAGCGTATCCCAAAATCGAATCTACCAATATAATCTTTCAAAAGTCCACCGATGAACATAGACCTACCTCACAGATTACCTCATAGGGAAGATGCTCTATGAGAGATACGCTACAGGCAAGTACACAAATTGAACACTTGTGGTCCATAGACACATATATTTTCAAATAATAATCAAAATGTATTTGCGTTGTTACCCCTGAGGATAAAGATAAAATGCTACGTTACCAGTAAAAAATGTTTACGATTCTCTACATTTAGCATACGAAACGCAGCAAGAGAAGTTGTTCACCAATTCATTTGTTCACAATTGGATCACTAGTTCTTGTAGATCGAAGCATCATGGTTGTAGTGGGCGGTGCAAGTTTCGACTACCACCTCGCACGACTTCTTTGTGAAATCGTCTACCACCATTTTTCCAGACATATACTACTTAGGAGTCTTCAAGATATAATATAATATGTATAATATATTACGTTTAATCCTTTTTAAAAGGCCGGCAACGTACTTTAAAGTATGTGTTAACAATAATCGTATATTAAATTAGATATCGGTGTTTTACATATTAATGTATACAGTTAGGGTATACACAAACGCGCACACAGTCCAGTTCACCTGTTGGTAAATGTATGCTGTGACCAATGGACACTTACATGTGTCCTCGATTAAGAATCAGAATCCAAATCCGTCGTTATTCTAGTTCGTTAGAGGGAGTGCCTCATCACTAAAGGAGTCTCCAGTTCTCTTTATTCGTCATAAAAAGCACAACAACAGTTTGTATTACATTACCATTTTGGCTGCGTTTGCACTAATATAGCTGCAGTTTTCTTTATTTAACAAACGACAGATATTATGATGTCAGACAGGAAAACTTACAGAAAAGGAATCGGTTCATGAATAGAATAGAATAATTTTTTATTCAACATGGATCACATGTAGTTCTTATTGAAAGTAATTTTTTAATTTACCAAATAAAACAACTAAAGCAGCGTATAATATTTTTATAGCTAATTAAGAGAAATACGCTTTAAAAAAATTATTTCCTCGTAATTTGCCATCCCAATATTATTATTAAACAATATAGGATTAGCCGCGCAAGAATAAGGAAAAATTCAATTTCCTTTGCTTGGTTCAAGCTGTGATCCATGTAGCTAACGGGAAGGCGGCAAAGATGAAAAACGTTTACAGATGCAGATTTGTAATAAGAAAATTACCAATTTATATGTAAGGATGAAACTTTAAGATGTCCGTTAAAAAACAACTTCAGAAATGTGTAAAAAATTTGAAGTTTATAAAACTTCGATGGTTTCATAAATCTCAAATTTTTTACACTTGTAACGTGTTATTTACTACGAGATCAGCGGTGATGGAAAACATCGTAAGGAAACCTGCATATCTGGGAAATAAGAAAAAAATATTTCGTAACATGTGATGTTCACCAACACGCATTGGGGCAGCGCGGCGAACATTTCCTTGTCCTAATACCTAAAAGATATGATTGGAGTTCTGTGCCCAGCAGTGAGACGTATTTAGGCTCTAATATTACTTTACTTTTATTATTAGCCTATGCTTGACTACAATCCCACCACCGCCATCCGGTGGTAAGTGCTAATGAAGTGATAGTGATAAAGAAGAATTTAAACGCTAAATTACACTGTCTTAGCATAACAAAGACCCATTCATTCGTGCCTTGAAGATAAATTGACGCAGATTTGATGCACTAATAAAGATCCAGAAACCTACAATTTGCGGCTTCATACATATGTCAACTAAGGCTGGGCTCCAGGATATGCCGCGCAGCACTCCGATACAACCACAAAGTTACGCGGTTGTCACAAGGTACTACAATTGACATCTTCAGTTTAGTAGTAGCATTAAAAAGGTTTATCCCTATTTCATCTCAGGTATCCAAGAATCAACAAGTGAAATTCGGACAAAGACTATGATTGTATGATATGTTTCGTATATGTTTCGAATTAAGTCTGCCGCCGGTTTATGGAGTACAGTGGTTATAACTTCTTTTTTTGCCGACAAAATTATCGTTTCTTCGATGGTGTGTGGTTTACCTGTTTGAGCAATTAACAAAGAGATATTGTATAAAGCTCGAAGTCTGTCATCGTCTTTCTTAGCAGCCAACGAAAAAAGTTTTGATACACTTGATTGAGCACTATGCTTCTTTTACGTTTTTGTCCTTCCTATCTGAATGCACTTTATTCATATGATCTTTGAAGGCTTCATCGCTTTGTTTGAGAATTTTTTTGAACAAAGATGGGACAAAGGCCAAAATGGATTTGCCAAAATTTCTATGAATACATTTTTATTATGAAGAGAAGAGTGTGGTTTGCAAAATGGTGTTGTGACCAGGATTAACAAAGGAATGCTTCGGTGGTTTGGTCATGTGGAAAGAATGAATGAGGAAAGAGTGACAAAGAAAATTTATGTTGCAGAAGTGAATGGCAGAGTCGGAAAGGGACGTCCTAGGCAAAATTTATAGACCAAATTGGCGATTTATTGAAAACGGGCCAAATTAGGAGTACCCTTAACCGACGAGCATGTATGCGTAAGTGTATGAATGTGAAAGAGGCGAGAAAGGTGTGTCAGGATCATGCCAAATGGAAGTCTGTAGTCTCTGCCTACCCCTCTGGGTGACAGGCATGAGTGTTTATGTATGTTATGTTTGTATTAGGTACTATGATGACGCAACATGTCGTATCAAATTTCATGTAATAATGCTCGCTTCATTTTAAAGAGGCCTTAAAGTGACTATTATTAAGATACTTGAGATGTCTCCCGAGGATTTCAAGTGGCAATATTTGGGTTTTGTTAAGACCGCTTCATGATATAATCATATCGTTTCACAACATTTTACTTGACGTTTTATCATGTATAAGTAATAACTCGAGCTTATTGTTGTCTAGTTAGTGTGTTATTATGTGTATGGCTAGGATTGGGATAAGCCTTTCTTGGCTTATGTTCTTCCGTCGCTCATACAAATAATACGTTATTCGCTTTGTTTGATGATGGGAAAATTAAAACGATCTTTTACAATCAAACATTTATTTATCCAAATATATACCAAAACTTAACATTCTTATAATTTTATGGCAAAGTCAAACCATGGCTGTTACAGCACAAAATAATTGGGTTAATAAATGGCTATTCCATTGATATAGGTATAGAGCTAAAGTAATGGGATGTAAAAAATATACACATACGTTTTTACTCCGTGGTAGGGCTTTTTTTCTATCCAGGATTCCGTTGGTAAGTTACCGTCCTCTTATCTATTTCTGCCGCGAAATAAGTGTGTATGTTTTAAATGATAGCAATAAAGGCTCTAACAATGTTTAACAAAGGAAGTAGAAATTAGAAAATTTGAATTATTTCAACAGTATATAATTATTGATCATTAAAGTGAAACTTGCGTGCAATAGTAAGTTATAATTTTCGATCCTGGGTTTTAGTTGAAACCTGTGATTTGTCAATTTAACATTTTTTTTTGTTAAAGTATAATTTAAATAAAAGTTAATAACATAACTAAACTGCAATTTTCATTTAAATTTGTAAGTAGTCTAAAGTAAATATTGACTTGAATAAATAAATATTTCGAGGACAGTATCACATACTCATACCAGCTTAATCTAATATAACGCTGCTGTGATTCGTACGGTAATTGACGGATACCCTATTTACTTCAAATTAATAATGAATAAGAATTTCATCTTTGTCCTTAGAGTCGACAACGCGTGCTTTTTGACTCCTTATCAATGATAAAGGGACTGTGACAGGTTGGCACACTAGAAATGTTCCTTTCAACATTAGTAAATGAAATACTTAGGGTATCAGATAAAAGTGATCAATAAACTAAATTTTAATCTGAATTATACTTAAAACAGTAATTTTTAGCTTGTTTATGTTTTTTATCCTACTAATGACTTATCTGATCATTGAAAAATCAGCCCTTATTAATGTAAAAACAAATTCATATAAAAAGTTACATGTAAATCATGGTATCTATAAAAATGTAAAGAAAAAAAATGAGGTAAATATAATGTAATGTTTAAAAGCAGTAGCCTAATGGTAGGGTTTTTTTTATAGAATAAGGGCGCCAACGAGCACATAGACCGTGACGGTAAGTGAAGTGGAACGGAAGTGGCCTATAGGCATCTACATTTATACTCGATTAAGAATCGAAATGCAGATGTGTTGTCAACCCTGAGAACCGAGATTGAATGCGTTGTTTCCAATACAAAGGGTCTCCGGTTCTCCATACTAACCACTCTGTGAGAGCATGGTTCTACACGGTCGAGCTGAACCAAGTAGATGCAGTGTGACTCTACCACGTATATTAATTGCATTTAACTAAGTATAGGATATGTACTGTAAACTCATAGTCGTTGGGTACGATTTTTTTTAACTTATTATAAGACGGTGCTTGACCACAATCTCATCTGGTGATGTTGCTAGTGGTGATGCAGCTTTAGATGGTAAATTGCACTATCTTAGCGTAACAAAAGCGTATTGACACTTTTGCCTTGAAGACGCCCAGATTGTATACGGACGGAAAGATAGTAATCCGGCAAACTATTCCACTCCTTTGCTGTATGCACGGAAAAAGTCAAAGCAAACCTTTTGGTTCTAATGCGTAAAATATGGACAACAAAGGGGTGAAGACCATCTGATGATGGAAAGGAGAGGGAGGAATTAAAGCGTTCAATTCATGCGCACACTCACTGAAATGCATCATATAGAATACCGAGAAGCTGGCTACTGTGCACCTGTAATCAAGGCTGACAAGGTTGGTTTGACCAACCAAATCATGGTCACCAATGAGCCTCGTAGCACGTCTCTCCACTGAGTCCAACATTTTGCGGCACCAGTGCATATGTGACAGCAGTACTCCGTGCACGACAGGACTTGCGCTTCATATGAGGTAAGAAGCTGCCCCAAGAAGCACACCAAATTTCCTTGCAGCTGATTTGGCTCTGGATTTAACTTTAAAAAAATTAGATTTAAATTTTACGACGAGTCCCCCGTGACCATGCGTGCTGGAAAGCGCCCGAAACGATAACGATAAAAGTAATTAAATGCAAAAATAAACGCGATAAAATCCGTAAAAGTAGTTTTAATCAAGATTTAATTCCTCATTTCCAGTAAAAAAGAGTCTCCGGACATCTTTATGACACTCAATATACGAAACACAGCAGTATTAAGCTTCTATTTTGCGCTGTTATTCTGTAATAGCGTGGTTTTGCTACGGTTGAGCCAATCCATTCGTGTTACAACCATAATATAGCTACAGCATGGCTCTACCACGTATAGTCTGTAAACCATCACTACCATCACTGCACAGAGAGTGCGACACACTAGCCCACGCTGCAAAAGAGAAAGCCGATCTTTGAGGCTCCCTTTTTAAGTCCAACTCGACTCTTAATGACGGAAGGAACACACCGCCAATCATCTCTCAAATACTGTCCCGCTCTTTAGAGGCCAGTTTGGCCTACTATTCCAAGTGACCACGAAACTGCACGTCATGTGATATGTCTACGAAGGCCATCAAACTGAGAAGATGCAACAAAGAAGTTCTTTTCGGCGATAAATGCGCAGACTTTTGTCTTCTGTGGATTGAACTGGACTAGATTTAGTTATAGCCAATCAAAGGCTTTGTTCAGCAATGTCTCGACCTTGGTAAAAGGTCACCTTTTCCCAATTAATGTTTGCGCGGCCAGTGAATAAATGTTACCGGTTTACAACATATCATTGAGATGCAGAAGAAACAGCGTTGGTGGTAGCACGCAGCCTTGTGGAACAACAGCGGTAATAACATTGTACACGGAGCATGCACCGTCTACTACGACTTTGATACTCCGATCAGCTAGAAAGCTGGTGATCTAATTGCACAAGATCTCGGGAAGCTCATCAGAAGGAAGCTTCGAGAGAAGCGCTTTGTGGCAAACCCGATTTAAGGCCTTCGCTATGTCCAAACTAACCGCCAAAGCCTGCCCCCAGGGCTCGACTGCCTACGCCGATTGGTGTGTTAGATAAACAGGTAGATCACTAACTGAGTGACCCCGCGGGAATCATAGTGGTCCTCTCTAATCAGTCGGTGCTCACAAAGGTACCGCATGCGCTGAATGTTAATAATGGACTCCATCATTTGGAGAACAAGGAGGTAATGCCGACAGGCCTGTAGTTGGATGGATCAGGGCAGTTACCATTTTTAGGGATTGAGTGCACAAAGGCAGTCTTTCATGATTTTGGGACTTTCCCTATGGAGTAAGAGTAAAGGACAACACTCGTTAAGGGGAAATAGTGAAAAATTAAGGGCCTATGTTACCTCAAATAACTTAGCAATATCCTCCGTTATGCCGAAAATATTGCAGCATTAATTTTGAAATAAATGTATGGTTAAGTTGAGGATTAATGTTAAGTACGACGTTAGACAAAAACACTATTCCGTAAAATTTTCTTGATGGAAAAAAATCCAAAGTTACCTCCAAACTAAACAATAAACCGCTGGTATTCGTAAAAAACTTTAAATTAGATCATGAAACTTTGCGTACTAACTGAACTAACTATAAAGCAAGGCCTATGTATTTTTATGTTTTTATTTACCATTATTTTCACTGTATAAAGAAATTACCTAAACTATAGGCCTCCTGAACCTTGTTCCCAGCCGTCCATTTCTTCTTTGCTTTCGAAAGGAAAAGATATGTCGCTTGTCGTGAAGCGACAATTAAAAACTAAAGAACCTAACCTAACAACGAAACAACCAAAAAGAAAATAATTTATTTAAAATTTGTAAAGATATTTACAGTTTCTTTTATAAAATGTCGTAAAGCGACAATTAAAAACTATAGAACTTAACCTAACAACGAAACAACCAAAAAGAAA
Source organism: Parnassius smintheus behrii (assembly GCA_036936625.1). Lineage (NCBI taxonomy): Eukaryota > Metazoa > Arthropoda > Insecta > Lepidoptera > Papilionidae > Parnassius > Parnassius smintheus. The sequence continues at coordinate 19,792,812 of JAUPFT010000010.1, read as the reverse complement.
ATAATTTATTTAAAATTTGTAAAGATATTTACAGTTTCTTTTATAAAAAAAGGTATGAAGGTGATGATGGGCTGTATTGATGATAGTGAATTACAATTTTTTAAAAAAAGTTAATAAATATAAATGAGTACTGAAACAATGTATGCACAGGCTATGCCTATGGTAGGTGCACAGCGCCTAATCTAGGTACACGCAGCGCTTGAGGTAGGCACACACAGCGACCAGAGTGAGCACACACAACGCCCGGAGTAGACACACACAGCGCCTGGAGTAGACACGCAGCGTCTGGAGTAGGTCCACGCAGCGTCTGGAGTAGGTACACACAGCGTATTGAGCAGGTACACGCAGCGCTTAAAGTAGGCACACACAGCGCTCGGAGTAAGCACACACAACGCCCGGAGTAGACACACACAGCGCCCGGAGTAGACACGCAGCGTCTGGAGTAGGAACACGCAGCGTCTGGAGTAGACACACGCAGCGCTTGAGGCAAGCACGCACAGCGGCCGAAGATAGCGCGGGCACTAGTAGGTGGAGGCGTAGGCGTGGCTAGGCGACGACTTCAGGAGAAGGCAGAGGCTTGCAAGATCCCGAGGCAGTGCGGATAAAGCCTCTAAGAGGTGCTTCTCGTATGAAAGCTGAAGTGAGAACCTCTATTGGCCGATTGTTCGGCTTTTATACTTTTTGACGGATCTGGGATAAGAACGAGAAATTATTTAAATTAAATTTGAAATTATTTAAATTAAAAGCAAATTTTTGTAAATGGCCAAGAAGAAAAGAGTATTTTTGAAGTAAAAACATCAGGCTGGTAACGATATTTGAATAAAAATTGCCATGACAACCAGATAAACAACGATGTCAAAACATGTCAAATTTTGGTTTTAGGCTCGTAATAGAGAAACGGCAAGGTTTAAGTGAAAAATGAGATATTATTGATATAGGAAAAATGGAAGCGTAACAGCGCGCACGAAGCCCGAAATTGCAGAGTTACGGAGAACTAAATAAAAGACCGAAAAAGGTAGACTCCATTGACATCGATTTAAAAAGTGCTGATAACGTGAAAATACGACGTGAAAATGATTTGTTATTGTGTTCTTATGGTTTAAAAATGTTACAGGTTCCTATGGAAATAAAGGTGATGCAAAATATCCAGTTTTGAGATGAATGCAGAAAATCAAAAACAGAATGGAAAAATAAATTTAAAATAGTGTAAAATGGTATGTAAGTAGCATAACACTACACGCTTACGATCGGAATGCACATTACGCAACGGGATGACGTAAAATTGAAATGGGAAATAACCGTAATAAAAATAAGGAGCAACTGGGTTGGCGTAAAGAAGCGGGGATATTTATTTATTTATTATGACACATCAACAGCATAACACACAATACATTTATATGCAAATCTTACATAAAACAAAGGCCTGGTATGTACGCCAATAAAAGACGTGTACAACATTCTCTTAAAATCTAAGACATGTTATTATAAATACGAATATTAGAAAACAAAAAAAGTACAAAAATAGTACGCAGATTATCAAAATAATTTCACAAAATTTCAAGAAATTTTAAGAACCTGCTTAGAGAGCAGGTACACAGATATCTTCTTTCTCAAACTAATGCATGAGTCATGAAAAATGTCAATGTCAACAAATGCACATACCCAGTTGTATTCGGCGCAAATTTTTGATATAGGCGAATTTTTTAAGAGGTTTGTTCTACTGGCAGGGATGTAAAAGATTTTAGTAATAGGATCGCGTGGATAGTTGCATGGGATGTTAAGATTAATGCACTGAAGTAGGTTGTTACAATCTACGGCACCAGAAATTATTTTTTTTTAAAACAATATATTCAGCAATACACGACGGTTACAAAGTGACATCATTGCGAAATGTTTGAGACGAACGTTATAGGTGTTACGGTGGGAAATGCCCGAAGAATGGAACGCAAGATGTCTAGTAAATGAACGCTGTATGCTTTCAATGCGTTGGGAATAAGTGATAAACTGAGGACCCCAAACCACCGATGCAAACTCTAGGTGACTTCGAACCAAGGCGTTATATAAAATTATTTTGGTTTTGGCTGACATAAAACCTTTAGCGTTTCGTTTTAGGAAGCCAAGCATTCTTCCAGCTTTTTGGACGGTAGCGTCAATGTGAGACTTAAAATTTAATTTGCTATCCACTATTACGCCTAAATCTCGAACTTCTTTAACCTGCTCCAAGGTATCAGAGTTCATCTTATAGGAGGACGTAAAAGGTATAAACTTTCTTGAGAATTTAATATGATATGATTTTTTAGTATTAAGTATCATACCATTTAATTGACACCATGTACTAATTCTGTTTAAATCACTTTGGATGAGTTGCACGTCTACAGTAGATTTTTACTGTTTTGTATATTTTTAAATCGTCAGCAAAAAGACAGAATTCAGAGTTGCGTATTTCAAAAATTATATCATTGATAAAGGCAGCAAAAAGGACTGGACCCAGATGCGATCCTTGCGGGACGCCTGAGAACGCTATATAACTTTCTGATTTGTAACCATTCACTACCACAAACTGGAGTCTTTTTGCTAAATAAGACTGGAACCATTCTAGCAAAGATCCACGTACCCCACATCTTTTTAGCTCGTTAATTAAGCGCGAGTGACAGACTTTATCGAATGCACTAGAAAAATCCATATATATAGCATCAACTTCCTGTCCTTTGTCAATTTCTTTACCGAGGTACGACATAAATGATACAAGGTTAGTTTCAATCGAATGGCCCTTCCTAAACCCATGTTGATGGTCTGATATACACGTGCTTAAGTGACGCGTAATAATTGGACATATCAAGGATTCAAACAATTTAGGAATACATGAAATAATTGAAATCGGTCTGTAGTTACTAACGTCATTAATAACGCCTTTTTTAAATACCGGAACGATCTTTGAATTTTTCCAAATATCAGGAAATACTCCATCACGCAAAGATTGATTGAAAATAATAGCCAGTGGTAGCGCTAAGGCCGAGATACAACGTTTGACGAAAACGGGGGAATCTCATCTGGGCTAGCTGCCTTGAAAATGTCAAGCTTTTTGACTGCACCTATAATGTCTCTTTCAGTTAATTTTACAGAATTTAAACATGAATTATTGAACATAGATACGTCACCGCCATCGTTTGCAGCCACTCTACTAAAAACAGATGAAAATTTGTTTGCAAACATTTGGGCAATATCTGGTCCAGTGTTTGCGACCTGATCAGCTTGATACATTATGGCTGGGATATTGGATACACCATTGCGCTTATCCTTCACAAAACGCCAAAAGCTTTTTGGATTTTTAGAAATATCGCTTTCAATTCTTTTTTTAAAATTAAAAAGGCATTGACTACTTACATTATGAGCCCGTTCGCGAAGAAGTTCGTATTCTAGTTGATCACGAGGGTTCTTATATTTCAAATATTTTAACCTTTTTTTGCTTTTCTCGGAAATTATTTTAATTAGGGAATTGCTAAATCACGAAGGAAATTTTGTTAGTTTAGGTCTTGTTTTAGGAATATAGGATGCTACGGCTATATTTAAAAAGTGGTAAAATATATTAGTCATTTCGTTAACATTTTGACATTTTTCTAGCTCCACTTGCCAGTTAATGCTCTTCAAGTAAGGTGCAATATTGCCATAGTCTGCTCTAAAGTATTTGTAACGATGGCTTATTATCGGCTTGAGGTACTCGGAAGTAAGTTTTGGGATCGATATCAAAATTGAAGGATGTTTTTGATCTACTTTGCTAAGCATACTTATAGATTTAGTAACATTTAAACAATCAACATTGGATAGAACTACATCTAGTATTCTACCATCAACATTAGACACATCGTTCATTTGCGATAAATTATTGACAGCCATAAAGTCAATAAGAGAGAGTCCTAGTTTCGAACCATAATTTGTTGCAATACATGGGTCACTATCCGACTTACGGGACCAATCAATAAAACCTAAGTTAAAGTCGCCCAATATTATGACTTTATCTGATATATCTATGATATCAGTAGAGTTTTCTAAAAAGCTAGATAAAGTTTCAGAAGAAACAGGAGGAGGTAAGTAAACGGCGCAGATAGAAATTTTTTGGAGTGTGTCGTTAGTTTTAACATCAATAGATACCCATAAATCTTCTGCATTACTTTCCCAATTTGATTGTCGAGAAGAAGGAATATTTTTAGACACTGCAACCATCACACCTCCTCCGTCTTTCTTTGAACTCCTTGAACATGATCTATCCTTTCTATATACAACGTAACGTTTATCTATAAATTCACTGTTCATTATATTACTATTCAATCATGTTTCAGTAAATACAATTAAGCTATAATTATTCATAAGTATATTTTTAAGAAAATCCTCCGTTTTAGTCCTCAAACCTCGTACGTTTTGATAGTAAATTGTTAGACATTTTAAAGGATAATCTGTCGTAACATTGAGTTTCTAACACTAGACAATTAATTTCAAGCTTCCTTCATGTTTAATATAGATGGCATGACTCTGTTCATGTTTCCGAACAAAGATCCTACCGTCCCGCACCCAAAAAAATTTGGCGCCGGTCTCTTTTGCTTTTTTTCGAGCCGCCGCATGTAGGTGCTTATTTTTCGGTTTTAAATGTTCGCTAACATATACAGGCACTCGACGTCCACCAATTTCCAAATGCTCAGAGTTTAATTTGTTATCAGGATTTTTTTTATTAAACTTTGTTACTGCTGCTAACAACTCATCGCGACAGCGTTGACTACGTAGTTTGACAATTACGGAGCGGGGTCAGTCGCTCTCCTTGTTGAGCTTCGCAATACGGGATACGTGCAAAACATCATTGTCACCGAGGCGGTTTTCAATCGCAAATCCCAGCTGCTCTATAGTTTTTAGAAGATTTTCCGATTTATGCTCTGGGATCCCATTGATTTCGACGTTAGAAGCACGCATGTTTTGCTCTATTTGCTCTATCCTCTCTGTTAAACTCCTTACCTGCGACGATAGATTGTAATTTTTCTGAATTAAACTCTGTATTACTTCGTTTCTTTCCTTCACAGTTTGCATAAGTTAGTCATATTGTTTACTAAAGAATGCTAGAGATTCGTGGAAGCCAGTCACCTGAGACGCGATATTTGCTAGGTGTTTAGAAACCAATTGCTTGATGGTGTCAGTTATCTCCTGCTTTATTATTGAACGTAACGAATCTTCTTTAATGTAGGAATCGTTCCTATCGGATTTAGAGCGCTGTTTTTTTTGTCCGTACAGTGATATTACTCTCCTCTTCAACATTGGTATCATCGCCAGATACCATGGGACGATATGTTGTGCGCACAGGTGTATTTGTATTATCGGATTTAGGTTGTTTACTAGAGCATTCCTGACATCTCCAATTATTTTTCCGCTCTTGATCCATAAGGTAGAAGCGTTTAAGTGTTATATTAGCACAGAATAAATCGTACCCGAGATTACACGTGACACATACCATATGTTCCCTTTTTGGCAAATTGTTTTTACAGCCAGAGCACTTCTTGGTGGTAGAAGACATTTTTCTCAAAAAAATTTTTTTTTTCAAAAAAAAAATATAATAATAATGATACTAGAAAAAATATATCAGCAAACGGAATAATATTTTAAAAAGTCTGATATTATTGATAAAAAAAAATAAAGGGGAAAAAGTTTGTTCGGTCGGGATCGATCTTCCGACCTTTACTCTATGAGTAATACGCTTGCACCGCTACACCACGCCGTCAACAACGATGCGCTTGAATTTTAAGAATGGTTCTAACTATGGTCAAGCACTCCTTGCTACAAGCTTATCGCATCTAGTGAGTCCAAAGTCCAATCTTTTGTTCTCCGTGCAGTGAATAGTTTTACCAACGGAATATTTTAAAACAATTTTTGGTTTTATTCACTTGTTTACACAATAATTAGCTATAACTTTTGCACAGATTCACCAACTTAATACACTAAACACGGTGGTATAACTCAAAGAATGATCTAAACAGTTTTTGCACATTAATTAGATTAAAATCGCTCCGAATTACAATTACACGTCTATATCAACACACGCCAGCCATCAAACTAGATAAATAGGATACACCTAATAACATAAGTATCTAACGACCTATCTACTTACAGTATTAGTGATTACAAACATGTCGGTACATAGCATACGACGTGCGGGGAAATGGGGGCGAAATTAGAATTTGAGCTGAGGTAGTATAGGCCCTTAAAATCGGTGCCAACTCTGGAGCACACATCCTCAGCACAGTTGTGGGGACTTCTGTTTGGCCCACTCAACTTGTAAATGTCCAGGGAGAGGAGTGCTTTACGTACTGAGCACTGTGTGAATCGCACATCAGTTATAAATCACTCGCACCGAGGAATGGCCGGCGGTGTGTTCCCTCCGTCATTGAGAGTCAAGTTGGACTTAAAAAAAGAATCTAAAAGATCGGCTTTCTCTTTTGCAGCGTGGGCCAGTGTGTCGTCCTCTCTGTGCAGTGATGATAGTGATGGCTTACAGATTGTACATGGTAGAGCCATGCTGCAGCTATATTATGGTTGTAACACGAATGGGTGTGCTAGAACTTAGAAAAACCACGCTATTCAAGAATAACAGCGCAAAATAGTAGCTTAACCCATCATCCACAGCATCTTCTTACCATTACGTGGACTGTGTGTTCGTTTGTCACCCTCATTCTATAAAGAAACCTTGGACATCCATGGTGAAAGACAGTAATGCACGAGTTCACGAAGGAAGGTGAACTAACTTCTGGCCAATTCTGTCAATATGCTTATACTTTACCTTGGCAATAACCCTTTTGAAGGACCTAGCAGCAAAGTTATACTCCTTTTTAAGCTTGCTGCTGTTTACATCCCTCAGCCCTGGCTTGATAACACTCCTGCGTAATGCAGTCCCACAAGAGTGATCTAACTAACGTTGGATTTGCCTCCAATGGGTACCACTGATAATGGAATAAATAGTTCCATTCTAGGAGCACCACATCATTGACAAAGTCATCAACACCCCTGAGGTCATCCTGTGAGAACCAAACTCGTCCCCAAGGGTAGGATGCAAGGAAAGGTTACATTTCGGTCCAATCCGCTGACCTTTAACGCCAAACACGGCGGCAACCTGCAAATCGCAATCGCAAAGGGAGCGTGAGTGGCACCACACTTCGAATCAGACAATGATCCGAAGACCCGAGAGGGGCGTCAACGTACATCTGATATCCGTTCAAATGAGACATCAGCAGAAGGTCCTACAGCGGAAGGTGTATGATCTTCCACATCTGGAATCTATGAAACCGAAGTAACATTTTGTGTCAGAGTATATGCCAAGGCAAACTTATATACATCTCACCGTATTATCGGTTAAACGTGAACCGACCCATTTGGCATGGTAGGCGTTAAAATCGCCAAGTATCACGATCTCTGTGGATGGGATCTGTTGTAGCAAGGAATCTGTAGCCATTTCGACGTGGTCGATGGGTCGGTCTGTTTCAGCATTTCCGCTATGGGAACTATAGTTCAATGAAGAATAAACAAATAATACAAAACCGCAACTGTAGAAATATCATTACATCTATTCTTATTAATCGACTGTGAAATTTTGTACATATTTTAATTTGACCCCGACATTCGAGTGGTTAAACAATAACTACATAACGGTGGAAATTCCTAACTAGGCTCACTAATCGGTATAGAAACTATACTATCATTTAAATGAGAGCAAGAGTAAATTACAAAATTTAATTGAAATCACGTAATTGTGTGACAAGTAATTTTTATATATGAAGCTACTAACACTAACCATTAAAAACGGTTTTTAGATAATATATTGTGCAAAAGCAATCAAGATTGGTAATATTTATTGACTTCCAACTTATATTAAATGTTTTATGGCGTTATTTGTATTTTTACTTAATTTGTTAAATAGATAATTTTGGGTACACATGAGGTTGGATTCCCATTCAGATCATAATTTTTCCTCGATAAATTTGCCATGTGTTTTTTGTATTCTTACATATAACATCAAAAATATAAATATAATATTATTATTAAGATAATTTAGAACATCTTGAACATTACTTTGATAAAAAAAAAACGTTAAGTTAGTAAAAGTTTAGGCAGTACAGTAGTTTGTAGACGTTTCCTTTTCATTGTTATGAAGTCTCATGTAATTTTTGTGCAGCGGTTTCTAAAACTTTTATATTGTTACTGCTTTTATTTCCGTTATCGCTATCAGAATAATTTCAAATGTAACCCTCAGAATTTATTCGGGGCGGACCGAAAATCAAAACTGCAATCTCGTGGCTTATGCTCCACCACTTCATCATAGCACGCGATTTTATAATGAGTATACTTCTTTTCTTTATTCTACTTTCTTTACGTTTGTTTGTTTGTCAATAAGTCACTTTTTTTTTCTTTAATTGAAAAATGTTATATGTGGTAGATGTAAGTGCTGGAATAAATGTTTTTATGTCTTTACGCGAGAACTGGGGTTCGATCTCCGCCGGCGCCAATGAAATTGTTAATTGAAATTTTAAATGCTGATTAACAATGTACTCGACAGTGAAGGAAAACATCGTGAGGAAACCTACATGTCTGAGAAATAAGAAAAAATATAAGTGACGTTCGCCAACACGCATTGGGGTAGCGCCGTGGACATTTCACTGCCCTAAGGCACTCCAAAATAAGAGGAAACCTGTGTCCAACAATGGGCCGTATATAGGCTGTAATTTTATTTTACTTTTATTATTAGCCTATTTGTAACTACAATCCCACCACCGCCATCCGGCGGTAAGTGGTAATGAAGCCCTATATATAAAATTGCATTGTCTTAGCGTGATAAAGGCCTATTTACTCTTCTCTTGGAGACACCCTGATTTATTTATTATTTATTTATTATTCTTTTTGTACACCACAATACAGAGACATCAAGTACAGTTAAAACTATATTAAAGTATGTACAATAGGCAGTCTTATCACTCTGAAAGTGATTTCTTCCAGGCAACCTTTGCGTAGAGGAATGATGCAAACAAAAGTTAAAATAGAGGGGGGCATACAAAACAGTAATAAAGACTATAATAATATATATATAAATGAAGATAAGTGAAAATTATATATAAAATATCATATAATAGATTAAATGAAAAGAGTACGAGAAAGGTAAAGTAATTTATCTAATAGCATTCTAAATAATACGATTTAACAAGACTTTTGAAAGAGTGAAGAGATTTAGCATGACGAATATGGAGAGGTAAGAAGTTCCACAATCGCACAGCAGTTACGGTAAAGGATTTCTTGAAAAAGGAAAAAGAGTGCAAAGGTGTAGAGTGAGAAAGATTGACGGAGGGTCGAAGAAACCGATTATGTGTAAGAGAAAGATACTGGAAACGGTTTTTTAAATAAAGAGGAATGGAAGGATTAAACAGCACGCTATTCAACGCGGAAAGAATGTGAGTATTCCTGCGAAGGCGGATCGGGAGCCATTTGAGCTACGAGGGCGGCACTGAAAATTTCGGGAATCAAGGAAGTGACACAACATTACTATTTAAAAATGTATTTATCGCTTTTTGAAGTATTCTCCGCGAAATTTGACACATTTTTCCATACAATGGAACCAATCAATGAAGTTGGGGTCTCCAAAATGGCCGTTTTGTAGGCGTCCACAGATTCTTCAGATGATGAAAATCTCTGTCCACGCAATTTATTCTTTATTTTAGGGAAAGTATAGATATTATTAGGGCTTAGGTCGGGACTGTACGGCGGATGGTCTAATAATTCTATGATTTCTTGCTCTAAAAACTCTTTTGTTCTGTGTGTGGTGTGAGAACTCGCATTGTCGTGATGGAGGATGATGCGGCGGTTGCAGTTCTCTTTACGGAGTTCAGAAACGACCTGTGGCAAACAAATGCTAGCATACCGTTCTGCATTAACCGTTCTTTGTCCCTTGAGAGGAATAGTCGTAACATGGCCGGTTTTGGAAACAAACGTGGCCACCATTTTCTTTGCAACAATCCGTGAACGAACAACTTTTGTTGGCTTTAACTCATTTACAAACACCCTAACTCGTGACTGGTTTCTTGTTTCGGGTTCATACGCATATATACAAGATTCGTCACCGGATACAATGTTGTGTACAGCATTTGAGGATCCTGCGTGGAATCTTTCGAGAGTTCTGACGCACCAAGTAACGTGAGCCGCTTTTTGCTCTTCACAGAGCGAATGCGGTATCCATCGGGAAAACAACATTTTTACACCTAATTGTTCATGCAAGATTATTTGTATTTGACTCATGCCAATGTCTAAAGTTGCCTGAATTTCGCGGTATGTCACACGTCGATCTTCCTCAATCAGCTTACGCACAGCATTAACGTTTTCTTGGGTGACTGCAGTTTTTGGACGACCTTGACAGGGATCATCACTGAGCTTGACACGTCCACGTTGAAATTCAACACACCAGCGTTAAATTGTGGTTTTGGATGGGGCTTCATCACCAAATGCAGAAATCATCCGGTCAATACACTGTTTTTGTGTTAAACCACTTCGAAAGTCATATTAAGTCATCACTCTTGATTTTTCTCGAGTTAATTCCATATTCTCAACGACAAGACCGAGAATCTTTTTTAAATAAATAAATGGTATTCGATTTTTAAAACGGAGTTTTCAATTAAAAAGATATTAATATGACAGGAACAGCGGAAATATTCCATTCCCGATACTTTTAGTGCAGCCTAGTGTTTGCGAAATTCGGAGATATGATCATATTTGCAAAGCCCAAATATAAATCTAATTCATAAATTTTGAATGCGCTCAAGCTTATTAAGCCGCTCGGTTATGTCAAGATTGCAAATATCAGCATAGTCAGGGATAGGCAGAAGTAGAGACTGGGCGAGCGTAACTTTAGTGGGAATATAATTACGTAATCTACGTAAAGAGCAAACGTTTTTCTACTGACCTTATTAACCTGTGAGGTCCAAGACATACAGTAGTCAAGATACAACCCCAGGTTTTTAACCTTGTTACTGTAAGGGATTAGAGCGCAGTCTAGTATAATAAGGGGTAGGGAAGACCAGTCGATTTTACCGATTAATCTAGAACTACCGACGACAATGACCTGAATTTTCTTAGTTAAACCATAAAATTTACTCCAATTCGAAATAAAGTCAGATCAGCGTTAATAGTGACAAGCAACAAATTGACAGATTTTATAGAGAGTACTGAGTATAGATTTGGAGATCATCAGCATACAAGTGTTAGGAAGAGGACAAATTATGACTTATAGAGTTAATGAAAATTGCAAACAGGAGAGGAGACAACACCACGCCACCTTGTGGTACACCAGCAGTTGTAGTAGTCCAGGTAGGAAAAACCCCTTGCACCTGAATTCGCTGTCGGCGACCCAACAAGTAACTTCGAAACCAGTCGACTACAGTTGGAGATATGTGGAGAGAGCGTAGGATGCCTAACAAGATATCAAAATCTACAGTATTAAATGCGTTACTAAAATCAAGCAACGTGAGAATGGTAAGCTTTTGTTTCTCCATACCATACCGAATATCATCAGTAATTTGTAAAAGTGCAGTAGCCGAGGAGAGGGATCCTCCCGCTTTACACGCACTGGACGAACAGGAGCATAAACGTCGTAAAGCTGAATTAACAGAGAGTTGAACAAAGCTATCTGTTCATCAACAGTAGACGCATTGATGACTACACTCCAATCAATCTTTACAGCGTCATTTCCAAATCTAAGTCACTAAAGTTACGCTGAAGTAGTATCCTTGACTTAGCTTTGGGGGGACGGATTTTGTAAGACAAGTATAAAGGGTCGTGATAGGAATAAGAATCAGCAGCATGTTGCCCAAATTTATGAACATGGTCAGGTGAAGACACAAACATTATGTCGAGAAGAGAAGGGGCACAGTTCGGAAAAAAGTGTGTGGCAGAAGTAGAAAGAAGTTTTAAATTTGCTGTTTCAATTAGGAATAATTAAATAGAGTTATGTTTTATTGATCTAAAGATTAAAAGGCAAGTATTAAAATCACCCATAATAATACTGTGATAATAGATAGGTGTAAGATTGTCAAGAATATTTTCTAACATGGTGAAGTAGTCAACAGTGAGAGAGGGGCTGTAAAAGACTCCGAGAAGTAATTTTGTATCACCGAGAAGAACTTCGATAAAGAGAAATTCAGCTTCGCTTCCAGTCTCCGAACAATTTGAAACTTGAATTACTGAAAAAGGTATATGAGAGGTACGGTCAATTGAAAACCTGGAAGCGAGTAGGATGTTGAGGGAAGACATGGTTTTAACCACGACTTCGAAACAAGGATAGCGTGAATGTTTTTGCTATCAAAACTTGACATGTCGGTGTAATAAGCAGCAATACTTTGAGCAGTTATGTGAATAGCGTTAAACTTTTTGCTAAATTCAGAAAAAAGTTGAATCTAACATAATATTTAAGGGTGCAATGCAATTGCAATGCAATCCATCAGAGGCAGAATCAAAGGCGAAGGAATTGGAACTCCGAACACTATCATCTGAAGAAATCATATTAAATTGTATCTGATTACTAAATATATGCAAAACTAAGTAAATATGTATAAAATAAATAATTCAAAAATAAATAAGTCATCAGTAAACTACCTGCCAGCATTATGGAAAGAAATGTATATTTCACTTAACAATAAGTGAAGAAACGGAACGTTAACATACCATAGACACAAAAGTGAGGGGTGTTAATATCAGATGAGTCAAAATGAGAAAAGTGACAGTACGTTAACTAGCAATTATCTACCTTACAATGTACTTTTATCACTAATAATAAACATTCCAAAGAAATATTATAATAAAAATTACCAACATACAAGACAAATTATAGCACTAAATAATAAACATTCCAAAGAGAGATTGTTAATCATTACAATATACTATCTAATCAACGATTAACAAGGAAAAGTAATGAAGATTTAACGATAAAAAGAAATCAAAAATATGAAGTCCAGAGAAAAGTTATCAATAATAATATAACAGAATTACAAAAATTAATAAAATAAAATTATTAACGAAAAAAGGAAATTTTTTACCGGCCCTCTTAGTATGCTGTGGTGCACCTTTATCTTCGGGGGCCTTATTTGCCTCAACCACAATAGGATAAACGGGTGAAGCAGAAGTTGACCCGTTGTATAATGCGTCAAGCTCAGACAAAGACTCAAGTTGGTGCCCTGTGCCATCTTGAGTAAAAATATTGATAACTCCATCCCTGGTCCAACATTTGGTGATGTCATACCTTCGCCTAGCTTCTAGAAAAACACTGTGGCGCTTCTTTGTTAGAAACTCAGACTGGGTTATACCTGTGCCCTTAAGTTTGGTTTTGGAGTACCAAACCTTGTCTTGCATCACAGTATCGCTGAATTTGACAACCACAGGCCTGGAAGATTTATTGGAAGGGCGTCGCAGACGATGACAACGGCTTATGGATGTTTTACTGAAACCTGAGACTAGGAGTTTCGTGCTGATAAGTGTACTTATGACGGCAGTTGTATCCTCAGATTTTTCTTCAGGAACTCCTTGGAGTAGGATCATCTTTCTGTGGCGACGCAGAATTGATGCACTAATTGATCCAGATTTGATGCAGAAACCAACAATTTGCGTTTTCACAGAAATACCAGCTATGACTGACCTATATCCAGGATATACTGCGCAGCAACGAGATACAACCACAAAGATACGCGGTCATCATCTGATACTACAATTTACATCTCCAGTTTATTAGTACCATTATATAATGCTTTATCCCTATTTCGTCTTAGGCATATTAGAATTAACAAGTGAAATTAGTACGAAGACTATGATTATGTCGTTCATAGCGCAGAATTATCATTTCTGTTGAAGCTACTGCGTGTTGACATTAACGACTTATCGAACCGAAATGTGGTGCTTCACTGCTGGCTGTACGATTGGGAAGCTTAAATTCACGCTGCAAGCTATGTAAAGCGTCACGTATAGCTCAAAACTTTATGGCAAGGTTGTACAAATAGTGCGTATTGCTAGTGAGATAGTATATAGATATTGGACCATCACCGATAGCTCGAAAAACAACAAGCGATGCGGTTCTCATAGGCAGACTCGTACAGACATGCGGATATCCGCATCCACTCGATCCGGTGGCGGGCGCCTATATATATAGGCGCCCGCCACCGGATCGAGTGGCAACCTGATAAATATACAAGGAGTCTACTCATATAAATGCAGGTAGCTCAGAACATTGCTTTGTGATAATCTAAGAGTGAAGATGTTCATCAGCGGACTTTTAATGGACTGTAATACTAAGCAATGACCGCATAAGAGAAGCCACTACTCTATATCATCCCGTGGGTGTCGTAAGAAGGGACAGTAAGAATGAGTCCCCCCACCCTCCCGTGATCGTGGGCGCGAGGAGGTGCCTGAAACGTCTGCAATCAAAAAAATAAAACGCGATAAAATCCATAAAATTAGTTTTATTCCATGAGAAGTATTCGCGTAAATATAAGAAATTTTTATCAATAAGAAATGCCCGGAAACTGGGGAACTATTGAGTAAGCTTATGTTCGGATGTGGACTCTTGATAGGCTGTAATAAATTAGAAAGCACACCCAGATCGGTGATATTAAGCAAAGTCAAGTCGACTTCTAGTGTTGCGATTGTCAATCCATTTATTGTTTTTTTCACGTTGATTGTTAACATGAACACACACCCGAATCCGACACGACCTGGCATCGATATCGTCGTCGATAACTTTAACGCGCAGATATTGACATAACACTTTGAAAAGCGTGCCCATCGTAAAGTGACGAGTTTTGTCTGTTGACCCAACACGAGAGTATCTTGTCGGGATCAGGGATTATATAAGATGTTAAAAAATACACTATTATTAGAGAAGTCCTTGTCTAGCGGATTTTTAGATCGAAAGTCTTACTTACTTACTTACTACCTCTTAATTAAACTTTATTTCTAATATTCATTCAAGAGGGTGCTCTCTTTAGCTTTAATATCTTTACGTAACCCAACACCAAAAACAAGTACAGATAAGTGGTTTCAACATATCACAACTGATTTTATAACAGATACTATTTAGGTTGATAATTAGCGCGATAATTATCTAAAACCCTTTAAAGTCTTTACTTTAAAAATATTTTAATAATTTTGGATTTTTGACGTTCATACTTGTAGGTATACATTTTTAACCATAAAAGTCTATTTCTCCCTCTTTTTCATCTTTCATCTGTAGTGCCTAAAGATGAGTTTTAGAAAGTAATTGCCCAGTGTCGGACTATTTATAGATGGTATAGGTAAAAACAAATGTCAAGTAAAGTGGAAATAAATTTAATATATGAGATTTGTTCAAAAAATAACTGAATTCCTAATTTAAATCAAATATTTTTAGGGGTTCTTCATTTTACATACAAGTAACGATATTATTCGATACTGTGATGTCGCAACATGTCATGCTTCATTTTAAAGAGGTCTTAAAGTGACAATTATCAAGATACTTGAGATGTCTTACAAGGATTTCAAGTGGCAGTATTTAGGTTTTGTTAAGACCGCTCCAAGATGTACGGATATCGTTTCACAAAATTTTACTTGACGTTTATTCGTGTATAAATAATAACTTGAGGTTATTGTTGTCTTGATAGCGTATTATTATATTTCTGGTTAGGATTAGGCTAAACCTTTCTTGGCTTTTCTCATTTCATCACTTATATACATAAATAAAACGTAATTCGGGATGTTTGATGATGGGAGAAGTAAAAGATTATTTTACAGTAAAACTTTTATTAATTGAAATATATACCAAAACTTAATATTCTTATAATTTCATGGCAAAGTCAAAGCATAGCTATTACAACTCAAAGTGGTCGGGTCAATAAATGGCTATTCCATAGATCTAGGTATAGAGCTAAAGAAATGGATTATAAAAATGAACATGTATGTTTTTACTCCGTGGTAGGACTTCTTCTACGTCTAGGACGTCTAGTCTATGACGTTATCGTTTTTTAACGTATCAATGTATTCACGCTTTACGAGGAAACTTCTAACAACAATCTATGTTCCTTATAGATTTTTCTGCTATTCGCTTGCGTGGACTTCGGTTTATTAACAGTATGTTTGATGGCCAACTAAATGTAAGGTTTGAGAACTTAATTTTTGCACACGTTTTACAAAACTTTTCATGTGTCATATTTAACTATCCAAAAATTTCAAAACTAATGTACTCTGACCCATATAAAATAAAAAATTGCTAACGCTCCTTTTGATTTTAAATAATAGCAATAAAGGCACCAACAAAATTTAACAATTGAAGCAGAAATTAGAAAATTGGAATTATTTCAACAACATATAATTAATGATCATTAACGTGGAACTCGCGTGAGATAGTAAGTTATAATTTTCCGAACTTGAGTTTTAGTTGAAACCTGTAATTTGCCTATTGAACAACTTTTGTTGTTAAAGTTGCATACTTATAAAAGTATATTACATTAAAAAAACTGCTATTTTCGTTTACACTCAATCACTCTTTCTACTATATTTTTAAAATTAGTGCCGGTGTATGAAGATCTTTATCAAAAATAATGTGCTTATGACACACAAAGAACTCTGAACTGTGCTGCTTCTATTTTGCTCAATTAATATTTTTGACTTGTGTCCTGTCCTATATCAGTCTTTGGAAAACTATGTAATATAAAATTAATAGGCTAATTTCGCAATGCGGAACAAATGAAACGAAATGAAATTTTGTTCAATATAGAATACTGCATAATATTTATTGAAAGTAATTTTTTTATTTACTACTTGTTTGGGACTTTTCTTTAAACATATTTCGCTTTACTTTAGATTTAGTAACTGGTATTACAAGCTTAAGTTTGTTACTAGTGTTTAAAATATGAAAATAAGAATAAAAAGGGAGTTGATAAAGCATTGGATGCGTATTAAGCAAGGATGGGAGATATGATAAGGATATAGAACGACGAGTGAACGCAGGAAATAGAGTAAATGGGGCCCTACACTCTATTGTGAAAAGCCGGAATGTATCAAAAAAGGTACATATGGCAATTCATAATGCTGTGTTGGTCCCTACTCTAATTTATGGCAGTGAAAGTTGAGTATGGCAGAAGAAGCACGAGAGTAGAATAAACGCAGTAGAAATGCGTTCGTTAAGGAGTATGTTAGTGCTGAATCTGAGTGACAGGGTGAGAAATTGTGTGATAAGAGAAGAGTGTGGTTTGCAAGATGATGTTGTGATCAGGATTAAGAAAAGAATGCTTCGGTGGTTTGGTTATTTGGAAAGAATTAATGAGGAAAGAGTGAGAAAGCAAATTTATGTTGAAGAAGTGAACGGCAGAGTCGGAAAGGGACATCCTATTGAAAGTTTATCGTCCAAATTGGCGATATATTAAAAATGGCCCAAATTAGGAGTAGAAATAATTTTAAAGGTATAAGTAATTTTTATATATAATGATATTAGCACTCATACTAACCAGTTAAGACCCTTTTTAGATAATATATTGTGCAAATAACACATTCTAGGCTAATAAAAATCTATTATTATTTATTAATTTCCAAATTATGTCAGATGTTCCATGGCGTTGTTTGTATTTTGACTAAATTTGTTAAATTAGATCATTTTGGGTACACATGAGTCCAAACCCATGTATATGTTAGTACATTTATTATAATATATACTTTTTTAAATGAAATATGTAGGAATAAAATCCAAATTTTCAATTTCCATCCAGCTCATAATTTTTCCTCAATAAATTTGCTCCGTTTTGATTGTATTGTTTCATATTTAATCAAATGCTTGCAAAATTGTTTATACCCGCTTAATTAAATAAAATGTGCCTCAATTGTGTGCACTAACACCGTCACCACTAATCGCAACACCACTACTCACAACACCACTACACTATGAAAGACACACCACCGGTAATAATACGACACATGTTTCACCTCTTCACGTGGCATTCTCAGGTGAAGTAGACTCTGCGGTGACTGACCGCTTCATACACTTGGTGCTGTCTTTCCTAGAATTTTTAACATTTTTAATGTGTAACGTGATTGGTGAACAGGCACATTGACCTTTAGTGTCTCTTATGGCATGCTTCATGTGCATTGTTATTGGTAAAACAGGTGAATATTAAAGTTATTCTTAATAATATTATAAATGAGAAAATATGTTTGTCGATTTGTCCTTCTTTCACGCAGCAACGAATCAAAGAAAAAAATGACCTGATTATTTTGCATAAACACAGCGGTAGTTTGATATAGATATATTTGATGTAGATTGACATAGGCTACTTTTATGTCAAAAAATGCACGGTTTCCGTGAAATAGCTACGGAGTGGAATCGTGTAAGTACATGAAATTAAATATAAAGCTTAAACAATTGATAATCGATAGGGAAGAAAGTTTTTGAGTGGCAGCATAGTATCATCAGCAAGGGAAGTATTGGGCGACGCCCCACTGAATGGAGTGACGACCAGGTAAGAGATGCAGGAAGTCGATGGACGCAGGTGGCTCACAGGATCTTTTTTGATATTTATTGGGAGAGGCTTGTATCCAGCTGTGGACTTGTAGTGGACTATGATGATAATAAATTTTAACCGTGATAGAGCCATGCGGCAGCTTTGCTGTTGCACGTATGGGCCGGCTCAAACAGGGATGGTACCACGAACTCACAGAATACCAACATGAAGTAGGAGCTCTGCTTCCGCGTTTCGTCTGGTGAGTGCAGGTGGCCGGAGGCCCAAATCCCCCCCCCATCATCATGGTAGAATTAAATTTTAAACAACCCCAGGAGGGTACCAGCACCCCTGGAGAATCCTTCGCTGAGCATCCACGACCAAGTTACTCAACTCCTGAGCGTGGGTGCTCAGGCTGCCCCACGTATAACTGGAACACGCCTTTGTGCCTTGGGCTGGAGTTTGCATTTACATCAGAGAGGACATCTGTTCTCGTCGCCTCGGCAGTCTTGAAGCGTCGTAGATAGCAATGAACATCCGTGCATCTACAGGTACCTCTATAGGTCCCAAAGTGGTAATGCCAAAACAGACCGACTCTTCGACCGCGTCCAAATGGCTACAGATTCGTTGTTACAGCAGATCCACTCCGCAGAGGTCGTGATCCTCGGCGATTTTAACGCCCTTCACGCTGAATGGCTTGGTTCACGTTTAACCGATCATGCGGGGAGATCTGTTCATGATTTTGCCTTGGCATATGGTCTGACACAACTGGTTACTTTGCCTACGCAGATTCCAGATGTGGAGGATCATGCACCTTCCCTGTTGGACCTTTTGCTGACCTCTCACCCAGAAGGATATCGGATTACCGTCGACGCCCCTTTAGGCTCCTCAGACCACTCACGCTGGAATTGCAGTTGCATTCTACAGACTGCCGCCGTTTTTTACATTATAGGGTAGCTGATTTGGATAGGATGCAGTATTTCTTTGCATCATGGACATTGCGAAGGCATTCGATCAGGTTTGGCAAAAAGCGCTTCTTTCGAAACTCCCGTCCTATGGGCTTCCCGAGAAATTGTGCAATTGGATCACTAGCTTTCTTGCAGACCGGAGCATCAAGGTCGTTGTAGACGGTGCAAGCTTCGATTACAAGCCTATTTATGCTGGTGTTCCACAAGGCTGCGTGCTATCGCCATCGCTGTTTCTTCTGCGTATCAATGATATGTTGCAAACCCGTAACATTCATTGCTATGCAGATGACAGCATTGGTGATGCTCTTTACACCGGCCGAGCCAATATTTCTCGGGAAAACGTCTCTGAGTGCCGGGACAAATTTGTGTCTGAAGTCGAGTCTTTGCTGAACAGAGTCTCGGATTGGGGGCGACTAAATCTAGTCCAGTTTAACCTCAGAAACACAGGTTTGCGCGTTAACCGCTAAAAAGAACCCCTTTGACGTATCTTCTCAGTTTCAAGGCACTCCCCTTGTTGCCTCAGCCAGTATCGGAATCCTCGGCGTCGACATATCAAGTGACGTGCAGTTTCGTGGTCACTTGGAAGAGAAGGCCAAATTGGCCTCTAAAAAGCTTGGCGTGCTCAGCAGAGCGGGACAGTATTCCATGCCGGCACACCGCCTGCAACTTTACAAGGCGCAGGTTCTTTCCGATCGACTCGATTCACTGCTACTGCATATACCATGGAGAGTGCTCTGAGGAATTGTTTGGATTAATCCTAGCAGCCAAATTTCGTGAACGCATTACGCGGCCAACGTCCCGATACCACCCACACCATCTTGATGCTTGGTGGTCCACCACTGTACGTTTAACAAGAAGTTTTCTTCCGCGTACGACCTCTCTGTGGAATAGTTTACCACCGGCGATTTTTCCGGACCGATACGACCTAGGGACCTTCAAGAAAAGAGATTACTCCTTTCTAAAGGGCCGGCAACGCATCTGCAATTCCCCTGGTATTGCGGTTGATCATGGGCGGCGGTAGTCACTTAACATCAGGTGAGCCGCATGCTCGTTTGCCTCCTATTCTATAAAAAAAAATTATAAAAATAATCATAAGTACAGTGTAGATGACGCATTATGTGACGTAGTCTAGGGATGAGAGATGTTTTGCTAACACTGTGTAACTAATGACTTACATGCTTTTCATACGAAACTTCTAATGCTATACTAGTCTACTATCGTCATTTCCATATCAAAAGTATTACTTCTAATGCGCGTACATAAGTACACACAGTCATTTTATGAAGTAGATAATATTGTGATACATATGCTTTAGTTAGAGGCTTAAATGTTACTTCTGTAATATTAATACTTTCGTTATGTATTAATAGTTTAAGATATTATGTACCTTATGTCAACGCTACTGATTTACGAAAAAATTCAAACGGATTATGTATACACCAAAAGTATTCTCAGTCTAAGTTCTAAGTCTTTAAAAATATATAAATAATAAAATAAAAAATACCTATATTTATATTTATAATAAATAAACTAAATAAAAATTTACATACATCAATTTCATGTTTAATAAGAAAAATATAGTCGACAAACGAACACATAATCCATCTGATGGTAAGCGGATACTGTGGCTATGAGCCACCCCTGAGGAGTAAACTCATTTCTAGTAAAAAGAGTCTCCGGTTCTCTACACTCACTATTCGAAACACAGCAGCATTGATCTGCTATTTTGCGTTGGTATTTTGTGAGGCATGTGGCCCTCCCTTGCTATGCTTCCATAATCAAAAATTAATCACTTGATAAATTATTAGCCCTCGAAGTCAGCCAAGTCGCTTTCCACAGTTGACAACGCTAATGGAAAACTACAAAAATGAATGGCAATAACATCTCAATCACCTTATCTCAACTTATGTTACGTAAAATATATGTGACCTATCGTTGAATTCATTCACATTTATAGTTTTTTATTAGCGTTAACGATTGTGTAATGCCAGTTTGGCTAGTTCCACTGCGAAGCCTGCATCCGACAATTGACGATTTAATATAAATACACAAGTACATGAGTAAAGACTGTAAATTGATTACTATGAGTGCCTACTCAGAGTAATCAACTTACAGTCTTTACTCATAACTATATATTGCCAATAACAAATGAAGATATATTCATCAGGGACAGCTCCCGTATCCAATTTCATCTGTTGTTTGTTTACGCAACAACTCTGATGGAAACTCATTATTGTTTTGCTTGCGCGAGTAAACAACATTTCAGCTACTTATGTATATCACTCTTACGTCATATTCTATTACATATTGAAGGTTGTGCAATAATGTCAAATCTTATACATACATTCTGTGACAATCATATTGGTAGAAAAAATGTTTCCCACAGTTACTTCTTTTATTTTGGAGGCGTTTTACGTAAACACAAACCATTTGGTGTAAAACAAAAAATCATTTACTAAAAGCCATTAAGAGGTATTAGAGTACAATAATATTTCCGTCATCAATTGTCTTTTTATCGAGTGGGGGCCATAGATGGATCAATTAGCATACAGATCAATAAAATATTACAAAAAATATTTTGGTGGAGCGTCAAAAATTATTGCAACAAAGTTTGAACAATATCTAACGTGTTTAAAATATTCCTAGTAAAACACCCTATCGTGCCTCGGGTGTCGTAAGAGAACTATTAAGATAACGTAACTAAAATTTGAAATGTGTAGCAGTACCTTCTTAAAAACAAATTAAAATAATAAAATAGTGTGGGTGCTAACCAGCTTGCTAAGCGTGGCAACTATGGCGAAATGAGGAATAACTTTCTGAGGTAATCTATGGGGAGATCTATTTTCAACAGTGGTTTTTTATGGGCTGGAATGGGTGTAAAACTTACATCAGAGTGCATTTAATTCGGAAAATCTATCAGTGTCAGCAAATGAAACAAGTGCATTTTACTTTATATGGTTTACAGAGAATTACGCCGTAATTTGCAAGATTGGCGACAGTCCAGCTTAGACAAGCTAAGGAATAGAATATTACTAAATTGTGCTTTGTAAAGAGCTGCTTCGTTCGCAATGAACACACCTCGAAATATTTAAGTAGGCATAGTTTCGTGTTCTAGGAGCTTCATGAGAATTTTAATATTATTTAAAATACTAGTTTCTTAGTGTTTACTAAATTATCGCCGAGTTCTGGTTACGTATGTGTCGTTATATCAACTAACGAAAAACGCTGGTATTTCATATTGTCGTCAGATAAATGACGGTATAGACATCTTGCCTATTGTTGTATATCTACAATTTTTAATAACCATTGTTTTAAACTTTATGACCAAATAAGATAATTTTTTTGAAGAATATTCGTATATAAATCACAACTAAGAAATATAATCACAACTGAAACTCACATTCCCTCATCACATCTTAAAAAAATATGATATACAAATAACTTTCAGGGATGTTGTCGACTTCACCGATAAAGAAGTTGCGACCAGACGGGCGCCAAGTTCCATAGCAGTTCAAAGAACGTAGTAAGTTTTATAAATCCTATGCTTAAGGCAACTGAATTTTAGCAACCGTTCACAGCTCAACTAAAGATCATAAATTAACACATGATACCATCCACCATCTGGATACTCGGCGGTCAACCCTGTGCGATTAACTAGCAGTTTTGTTACTCGCACGACTTCGTTGTGAATCGTTTATAACCGGCGATTTTTCCGGACCGAAACGACTAAGGGGCCTTTATAAACAATCCTACCCCTTTTTAAAGGTTGGCAACGCATCTGCAACTTCATTGGTATTGCAGTTATTCGTGGACAACAGTCGACACTTACCATCAGGTGTCTTATTTCAAAAAGAGAGTTAGCTGCCAATGGATCAAACGGTTGAGTTGAGGGAGAGCGAGAGGTTGTGTCACTGTACGGGGGCGTCATATCGATGGTGGTAGGTCGATGGAGATAGAGGGTATTAGATAAAAGAAAATAAATAGAACTGAATGTAGATCGGAAAACCCCCCATTCATCTGTCCGCGTCACAATTTTATAAATACGTACAATTTTATACTGCACCCCAAGCGTCCCACCAAACAACCACCACAGCATCGCAATACTGCTGAATTCAACTAGCATCAATACGACTATCATCAGCCTTACACCATCCCAATGTCTGCCATATATCCCAGCAGCCATTACCACCAGCATACCTCCATCGACCAGAACCACAAGAATGCGTCGAATCAGGTGTAGTACACCCGCAGATCTATCACAAGACGCAATACCGCAAGTACCAGTAAGCATCAATGCAACTATCACACGGATGGCGCCCGCTCATAACACACCAACATGATCCCTATCGAATTTGGTAACAAAATTTGTATTATTGTTAACTAAAAAATAACACCATGGTAGCACGCTACTAAGATACCGGTGGACAAAACTCCACGTATCATAGCACTAATGCACTAAGACATGAAGTTGACTAAGCTAGTTAAACTTAAAATTGCTACCAAACACACTCATCCAAATTCAAAAGATAGACGACGCATCGGTATGTGCTACGACACCGCCCACAAACGTTATGGGTGTGCGATGTCCACGGGAAAGCCGTATTGCTACAACAAACCCGCTTACAACCGGCACTAAGATGTTGTTAACTAAAAACTGCACCAACGTATCATAGTAGCACGCCACTAAAACGCCAGTGGCAGAACTCAACGTATTATAGCGCTAAAGTACTAAGAAATGAAGTTGAGTATGCCTGTTACGCTTAAAAGTACTACCAACACACTCATCCCAATCCGAAAGATAGACGACGAATCGATATACGCTACGACGCCGCCCACAAACGGTATGGGTGTGCGATGTCCAAGGGAAAGCCATATTGCTACAATAAACCTGCTTGCCACCGGCACTAAGATGATACGAGTATGTCGAGGACACATTGGTTAACCAGTCCAAGTTTACCTCGGTATCAGTTGATCGTGAAGCAGCATACACGCCAGTATAATAATTCTTTTCAAGTCCCATTTTTAGTAATATATTGCTTTTACATATTTGAGACTTTCCACATATTTGATTTATTTCATAGACCTTACTATTGTGTCTTTAATACAAAGGACTTAAACCCATAACTCTACTATCATAATACTTATGCATCATAGAGACCTTCTATAATAATGCTTTTGTATCATAGATTTTCAGCTCGAATTACAAAATCGTTTTTAGTGCCCAGAAGACTGCAATACAGTGGACAATATGAATGACAAGCTAGTGGAAACTGTCCATGCGGTCGGAGCTAAGTTCTGCAACCGCTGCAGAAGAACACAAAAACTCTCCGATTACACTTTTAATCTCGTGGATGTTAGACGGGCGATGAAGCTGCAGTCGTCAGCAGATTTGACAGCATACAGGCAACTGAACAGACAGATCTCCATACACAAACTGTCCATGCGGTTGAAGCTAAGTTCTGCAAGACCCGCCGCAGAAGAACACAAAAACTCTCCGACCACACTTTTAATCTCGTGGATGTTAGACGGGAAATGAAGCTGCAGTCGTCAGCAGATTTGACAGCATACAGGCAACTGAACAGACAGATCTCCATTCCTTGCATGCGGCAGGACTTACGCAACTTCAATACAGCTCGTATTGAAGAAGCGATTGAACCAGGGCTTCAAAGTCTGTCTGTCTTCTCAATCTGTTTGCCAGTAAGAGCCAACTGTCAAAGCTGAAGACTGAGTGTGGCAGCATCGTTTCCGGGACACCTGTCTATGATACAAAAGAAATACTATAGAAGGTCTCTATGATGAATTTGCATTGCAATAGTAGGCTCGTGGGTTCGAGTCCTATATATTAATGACTTATGAAAGTAAGGTCTATGATACAAAAGCATTACTATAGAAGGTATCTATGATGAAATAGCATTACAATAGTAGGGTCGTGGGTTCGAGTCCTATATTTGAATGACTTATGAAAGTGAGGTCGATGATACAAAAGCATAACTATAGAAGGTCTCTATGATGAAATAGCATTAAAATAGTAGAATCGTGGGTTGAAGTCCTACATGTTAATGACTTATGAAAGTAAGGTCTGTGATACAAAAGAATTATTATAGAAGATCTCCTTGATGTATAAGCATTATGTGGGGTGGTCGGGTGACCGACTGCTCTTAGTACTGTAGCAATATGACTAGTCCTTATTAGGGACTTGAAAAGGAATGTTATGGTGGCGTGTATGCTGCTTCACGAGCAATTGGTCCGAGGTAAACTTGGACTCGCTAACCGATGTGTCCTAGTAATATCATCTTAGTGCCGGTGGTAAGCGGGTTTGTTGTAGCAATACGGCTTTCCCGTGAAAATTGCACACCCATACTGGTTGTGGGCGGCGTAGTAGCGCATAGCAATGCGTCGTCTATCTTTCTGATTGGGATGAGTGTGTTTGGTAGCACTTTTAAGTGTAACAGGCATACTCAACTTCATGTCTTAGTGCATTAGCGCTATGATACGTGGAGTTTTGTTCATTGGCGTCTTAGTAGCGTGCTAATATGATACGTTGGTGATATTTTTTAGTTAACAACAATACAAACTTTGTTACCAAAGTCGATAGCGATCATGTGGGTGTGTTGTAAGGGGCGCCATCCCTATGATAGTTGCATTGATGCTTACTGCTTCTTGCGGTATTGCGTCTTGTGATGGATCTGCGGGTGTGCTGCGCCTGATTCGACGCACTCTTGTGGTTCTGGTCGATGGAGGTATGCTGGTGGTGATGTCTGCTGGGATGTATGAGGGACCTTGGGGTGGTGTAAGCCCGAAGATAGTCGTATTGATGCTTGTTGAGTTCTGCAGAATTGCGTCTCTACGATGGTTGTTTGGTGGGACGCTGTTCTCAATGGCGCTCTCTGCGTCTTTGTTTGACTCACACCTGAGTAGATTTGCCCAAGTCGGGTCCCTTCATCACGGGGCTGCAGACTGTCTGTCCTCCACGATGTTTTATATAACAACATAATAATATATCTCTGTAACTTTCCCACCTTTGAATGATTGAAGGCAACTTGTAGGTGGGTGAGACAAACATGATTGAAAATGCATTTACTCAACGTCAGTGACACAAAACTTTTCTGATGGAAAATTATTACCAACATCACATAACTGCCTTTTGGCAATATCTGCCGTTGTATTGTTTGGTGGAGCATATGTGTAGACCTCAAGCGGGTGGTAGCTGGCGGGAGGATCTGAGGAGACTCTCGAGGCTGCGGCCGCACAACGAGGGACCCCATTCCCTTGAAGTGAGCGGTAGACTCATGACACGCTCTGCGGCTAGTAGCCGTGCTGATCATGCAATCCGTGGTGATGCCATACACTTACATCACGTCTGCAGGAGTGGCGGTCTGGCAGGTGGTGGCGCTCACGGAGGGTTTACGGCCAGAGTGCCTAATTGCCTTAATCGTGTGACGTGCATTCACTGTGGCTGGATTCGTTCGTATTCTGTATGGTGTTTACACGCATTGACCTGCGCGACTTCGGTCGATGTTTGTGCTTACGCACTAACAAGGGGACAAGCCTCTTTTACTGGTTCGCGAGTTATTTTGCTGTGGACTACGGTTCAGTTCCCGAATTAGCGTTCCCTTCGGCGTGAGTGCATCAAAATGGTTGGCCCTCACCGCGCACGAAATGTGTGGAGCCGTGTGCCTCCCCTACATTTTTTTAAATAAATGTAGGAGAGCGAAGCCCTTGTATCGGGTATTTTGTATAAATATATTGTGAGCCTTTTCCAAGCGGGAAGGGATAAATAATAATAAATTAATAATGTAAACCTGATACAAGGGGAATAGGGATGTTTTATGTACTTAACCTTTCAAGAGCCCTGTCTTCGTGAACGGGGTTCACTTAGCTTATAAAGCACTACCAACGGCTTTCAATTGCTCTAGTGAATATTCATTCTTTCAAAAAGCACCTAGAAGATCTAAGTTACTAAACAAACACAACGTTAATAAGGTTCCTAACTAAGACGATCACGCCAAAATATTACAAAAGGCCTATTATTAAACCCTTTGAAAGAGAAAGATCAAAGCATACGAGTATCTTATTTATCTTGGTCACGTATATATAATTTTATTGAAAATGGGTAAATTAATTATATATATAATATATTTAATATTTAATTTAATTATATAAGCGAAGAGGGGGGGGGGGGAGCGTTACAAAATCAACCAACATTTCGCTTCTGTAAAAACACTGGACCCTACAATTCGTTCACAAACTATGGCTTCCATTGCTTCTATGCAAACTCCTAACATTCCTACCTTTAATTTTTCTCCTGTTTCTCAGGATGATGTAAAAAGTCGATTTTAGCAATCCAGTCCAAGGCCGTGGGTTACGCTGAGATTAGTAGACATATGTTAGTATTTATACTAGAGCACCTTCTTCCGGCAATTTCCCATATAATCAATTTTTTGCTTGGTTCAGGTCAGTATCCTAATCTTTGGAATGGAGCTTTTGTAAAGCCTCTCCCAAAAGTTCCTACTCCCACTCCTTCCAATCATTTTCGTCCAATATCCATTCTACCCTTTCTTTCCAAAATTTTAGAATTCTGTGTTTAGAAGCATAGAAATTTGCTTGTAAACACAGGAATCTAAAAAATTTTTATTTCTTTTATTTCGAAACATAACCTACTGAGTATATATAAGTCTGGGTTTCGTCCTAGTCGTAGTACCACTACTGCATTGATTAGTGTTATTAATAATATTAAACAAGGCATGGAAGGAAAAAATAACAGTACTGGTACTAGTTGATTTCTTAAATGCTTTCAACACAGTTGATCATGAAATCCTTCTTTCCACACTGTCTCATCTGAATTTTGGCCCTACTGAATTGGATTAGTTTGCGTCTTATCTTCGCGGTCGACAGCAGTTTGTCAGTGTGGAGCAACTGTCAGCTTGGGGTGATGTGGATGCTGGTGTGCCGCAAGGCGGTATTCTTTCTCCTATAATGTTTTCAATTTTTATAAACTTTATAACCTCCATCATTGACTGCTCGTACCATTTGTATGCCGATGACCTTCAGCTTTATGTGCAAACTGAGATTGGGGATATCCATAATGGGATCAAAAACCTTCAAGGCAACTTAGCAGCTATCAAGGATTGGTCTACTCGTTATGGAGTTTTGGTCAATCCTTTGAAATGGCAAGCTATAATGGTGGGTAGATCAAGGATGCTGGCTAAGTTTAATCTGACAGACTTACCTCCTATTTACTATGATAATACTACAATTCCATTCAGTAACTCTGTTAGAAATCTTGGCCTACACATCGACAGCACGCTGAATTGGAGAACTCAGGTTTCTTATGTGAGTCGTAAAGTCAATGCCACGTTATGTTCTCTGTATCTTTTAAAACATTTTCTTCCCACATAATCTAAGATCATGCTTGTCCATTCACTTATATTACCCATAATTGATTATGCAGATGTGTATTACTCAAACCTGTCCCAAGATCTTCTGAACAAGCTGGAACGCCTCCTCAATAACTGTATAAGATTTATCTTTGGGCTTCACTATCATATTTCGCAACACAGATCTAAGGGCTTATAATCTGGCAGAGGCGCAATTCTAGAACATTGCTTGTACTTTTTTCCACACTAAATGATCCATCTTCGCCTTCTTATCTTAAGAGTAAATTTCATTACCTTTCCTCATCTCATGATAGGGTCCTACGCTCTTCTTCTAACAACAAAATCTGTACTCCAGTTCACATCACCGAATTCTATGGTAACTCCTTCACAGTTCAGGCTACACGCCTTTGAAACTCCTTGCCCGATAACATCAGAAAAGCTCCCAATAAGTACGCTTTTAAAAAGTTGGTCTGTGAACATTTATTAAAGACATTTTACATGACTTATCTATTAATATGTATTGCCAAACAGACGTATATATTCATAGTCATTTGTATATACTAATTATGTATGTATTTAAATATGTATACTTGTATGTATATGCATTTATTTATATATTTGTATATATGTGGGGATAGATCATATATGTATAGTTTATTTATTAGTAGTTTGTATATATTATGTAGTAAATTATCATTTGCATTGTGTTCTCTTATTCCATATTGCCACACCTACGTCAAATTTTCACCACTCCATGGGTTGACTGGTAGAGAACGCCTCAAGGCATTAAATCCGCCCTTTGTATTCTTTTGTTTAAGGATGCAATAAAGAATAAAATAAATAAATAAACACTTGTTTTACCAGTCATTGATTATGCTGACGTGTGTTATTCTGTGTGAATTAAGTACTTCTGTGTGCAAATCGGATTGTTTGTTAAATAATTGCATCCGTTTTATTTTTGGCCTTCGTAAATACGATTGCGTATCCATATATCATTCTAAGCTTAAATAGATCCCTATCTATCAGCGTAAAAAGTAAAGTAAAGTTACAGGCTATATACGTCCCACTGCTGGGCTCAGGACTCCCCTCATTTCTGAGAGGGTTTAGGGCAAGGAAGTGTCCGCCGCGCTGCCCAAATGCGTGTTGACGAACTTCACATGTCTTCGAAATATTTTTTTTCCTTATTCCTCCGACATGCAGGTTTCCTCACGATGTTTTCCTTCACCGCCGAGCACGTGGTAAATCAGCACTTAAAATTGCAATTAACAATTTCATTGGTGCCGGCGGGGATCGAACCCGGGTTACTCGCGTTCTATTATATTTACAGCGAGCGTTAACCACTGAGCTACCACGGCTCTCTATCAGCGTAGATGTATCAAAATTCTTCGCACGCTTTTGTCAATCCTATATGATCCATGCACTCCCCAATACCTGAAATTCAAGTTTCAATATTTGGGTTCTTCTCACGATCGTAACCTGCGATCCTCCGAGGGAACCTTATGTGTTTTCCTCGCCGTACCAAATTTATGTCTCAGTCTTTCGCCGCTGCGGCCATAAGGCTATAGAACAAATATCTATATGTAATTAGTATGCTTAAAATGTATGTATTATGTACTATATAAAATTATGTATGTAATTTGTCAGGTTTACAGTTTATTACTAAGGTTAATTGTAGTTACCAACCTCTCTGTGGAATAGTTTATCACCGGCAATTTTTCCGGACCGATACGACCTGGGGACCTTCAAGAAAAGAGCTTTTTCCTTTCTAAAAGGCCGGCAACCCACCTGGAATTACCCTGGTGTTGCGGTTGATCATGGGCGGCGGTAGTCACTTAACATCAGGTGAGCCGCATGCTCGTTGGCCCCCTCTTCTATAAAAAATATGTATATTTATTATTGTATATACACTTATGGTATGTATATTTACATTTACATTCACGTATGAATTATCTCGTGGTTGACCGATAGAGAATGCCTAAAGGCATTAAATCCGCCAATTATTCATTTTAAGTGCAATAAAGATTTTAAATAAATAAAAATAAATAAATTTTCGTTAAGCAATTCATTACATTATAAAAAATATAAACTGAATTGTTGTACGTTGAGTGTAACATAAACATATTACTTTTATTAACTTATAATAGATCCACGGTTAGAAGTGCGCAATCAAAGTTTCACGTCAACAAAAAATCATTCCATTGAAACGGATGTACCAATCCTATTGCATTCTCTTGCCAATCAATTTGAAAGCGGACCGATGTGACATCAGAAAATCATGTACGACACGATTTACTGTTGAGAACCCACGTCAAATTTCATTTCATGCATAGCCCAGATACACATTTGTGGAAAACACCAAAATACCTTTACGTTTATTTTGAATAAAAACTAGATTGAGAAGATGTTTGAATTAGAAACCCTTTAATGTTAAGGAATAAATGTGAAATAAGTTATTGAAATTAATCTGTAGAGGCCATTTTACTTCGAATTTTGAGAGGTTAATGAAATCCAACCAATTACTGGACGCTAAAACTTTATTTTTGCCCTCCCCACCAAGACTAAGTATATCTGCGGCCTAAATGTCTATACACCATAGTTACCATAAATGACTAAAAACATCCCACTTGCTGGGACTTGGTCACCGAATTGTAATTAATATAACTGTTTGTCGACGTACGACTTACTATATATACGTATATCGTTGCCATGTCATAGAATCGATCACTTCGTGATACGGCCATTCTACGAAATACAAATATTTCATGAAATGTCCAACTAAAATGACTTTATATTTTAAACTTCTACGTTCAATGATATATTAATCCGCGTTTAGCCATTTATTAATGTAGCGTTTCCATGATATCAAAGGTTAAAACAAATTCTAAAATAAAAACAGGAACTCATATATTTTTATCTATTCTCCATCGAGAGCATTTGTAACATTTTCAGTCGGAAATTAAAATATCTTCACCCGCAATTTCCATGTCATATTTTGAACTTATAATAGTCCATTGATGTTTTTTGCGTGGATTCCCGCGTTAATCTGCGTTTTTATCAGAATATTATTCACCGCTATGATGCATCACAAAATCAAAACGATGTCTGCGCCTCTGACGGTGGTGGTGTTACATTAACCATTTTACGATATGATTACTAATGTATATAGTAATGTAGTAGCTATTCATATCGTCAAACGCTGACTATTCATTGTCTTGGCCAGACCATATCATGATGTGGGCAGCATATATTTCACATTTTATGAAATAAAACCATTTCATGAAATGAAGTACATCATGAAGTAATCAATTCTATGATCTCATAACGACTTATGTATATATGATCAGTCTTACGTCGAAAAATAAATAGTTTCTTTTAATTACATGTAATTTCACTGCTAATGTCAAACATATTTAAGGTCTGTAGTCAAACGGTCGCACAGAGTAGAAATTTTGGCCAAAGAGTTTTAAAATCGAGCCAACAAATAATTACTGATAGATTGACTAAATAAGCTGCGAATTTTTTGTTTATTTTGCAAATGTTTATTTTTCAATAATCTGTGAATGTAAGGCAAATTTTGTACAAAAATAGATAATATATGTGTTTTATGTACTAATTTACAGTTGAAAGCTTTCCTACAACAGGAGAGGCTTATATCCAATATTGGACTTTTATGGGCTGAAAAGAAAAAGCAGTCGTAGGTAAATCTAATACTTACTATAGTAAGATATAAAAGCAAATTGATTTTACGTATATCGTTCCTATATGAATCGTAACTTAGTTAATGTTACTAATAATTACATTTAATACCCTATGGATATTTACTCTCACGCCCTCGTCAATTAAATTGAAGTAGATATTGTGTTGGGTAAAAGTTCAATGTTTCTAGTAGAAAGTGTTAAGTGCTCAAATACCGCAACGAAGTTAGCTTGTTCCAGACTTTAACTTAAATATCCTTTCCTCCCGAAGGGAACGTCATTCACTTCCATTATAAAGATGTTACTTTGACGTCACCTGCCACTTTGAACGTAAGTATCGACTAAAAATATTTCGCTTACGAAAAGTTTATAGAAAATCCTTTCTAACAAAGATATGTCATATACGTGGCGCCTTATTTACATATATAAGGATAACTCACCCACACATATATTGCACCTATATGTGTGGGTGAGTTATCCTTAAACCTTTGTCAAGTGTACGTGCTACAAAGTCAACATTTTTGACTTCCTGCTAAGAAAATTGTAAATTAAAAAAAAATAGGGAAGTTATTGATTTCACCCCGATTTTCGAAAATCGGGTTTTCATCAGATCTCGATGTTTTCAGATCCCAGAAAGCTATTCTAACTAACAAGCTCTTAACCTCAAAAAATCACGTCGAATGCCGTTTGGATAGTAAAAATCGGTTCATTGGCCCGTAAGATATCGAAGATTAAAAAAAAATGTTTTTTGACAGTACTTCAAGATTACACAACATAATTTAGTGAAGATTGGAGCGCCTTGCATTCAAAATTAGCGGGACGTTTCGGGGATGGCCTGCATGGTCATCCAATTTTTTTCTGTGGCCACTTAAAATATTACTAGTAATTATAATTATAAAACAACATTATAAGAAGAGAAAATAAAAAATTCATTATCATATCTTAACGTTTAGAATAAAATTCTTACTTAATAAATTCCTAAACACGAATAATGAATATTTAATAAAAATATTACTTAGTGAAAAGCAGTCGAAATGTCAGGAATTAAAAATATTACGACCTGCTTGCCGGTGAAGAATAAAAACATGAGAAGAAATATGCATGACTGGGGAAAAAATATAGTATATAGAATAATAATTCGAATACCACCCAAAAACACCCGATCAAAAAATTTATTTCATATACCAAAAACCAGGACCAACATTGGTAAAAGAGCACCAGTACACAGAATGTGTGTCCTCCATAATAAAATGCTTAACGACATCGATATGTTCTCTATCTCCCGTTCAGCTTTTAAAACTAAATTAAAAAGCACTTTAGTAGCAATTATGAATTAGATATATAAGTATATTTAGTATTTATTTTTGTACATGTTAGATGATTGTTTTCAGATGATTGTTTTCTTTTTATTTAAGTACAGACTTGTTACCCCGCTTGTTGTGCAGACGATACCAATTACGACCTGCTTCATAATATAAATATTATGTATGTTCTTAGTGAGACAGTTTATAGGAAACAATTGTAATTACCATTGTCTTATTTTACTTGTATATTTTTCTTTCATATCTTTTGTTTCTGTTTTGTCTCCAATAAAGTAAATAAAAAAAAATAATAATATAAAGAAGACATGTAAAGTCCGGCAACGCATCAGTCACAATGCGGTGGATATAGCTCCATAACCCTTTCAGAAATGAGAGAAAACTTGTGCTGAGCAGAAAGGCATATAGACTGTTCATTTATTCATTGTTTATAGCCTATTAAAGGCCAATGCTGGCCTTTACTAATTTATAATATTTGTCATAGCTGCCTTACTTCGCAAGGGAGTTAGAACTGCATATTTTTAATTTCTAGTTGTTTTAGGAAGACGCTGCAGTTAGTTTTGCCACATTTTCAAATTGCAGGACTGAAGGTAAAAATAATCGAAAATTTGAATTTAAAATTGGGACAGTTACAATCGCTGAAAAATTGATTTTTTTTGCCTTTCTGGTCGTTATGAGATATACTAAAATCTTTTAGACACAATGCTCAATATGCTTTATAATTATTATTTGGGACAGATATCATGAAAGAATAATTTTTTATTAAAAATAATATCACTTTATTCATTAAAAACAACAATTCAACCACTTGAAGAAAAAAGACTAGTGGTAAAAATCTCTACTATTTAAGTGAATTTATCACTAGATAAATTCACTTAAATAAACTGCAGAATTTACCATTAAAAAATGAAACAATTAATATGTTGTGACAATTATGATTGTCAAGCTGACCAAAGTCTTGATATGGCGCACCTTGGGAACGACCTATGTTCGGTAGTTGACTGTTGCAGGCTGATGATGATGATAATCAGTAGGTAGCGAAAGAAAAAACGAGACAGTAGCACACTTTAATGGTGACCAATTTAATTCTATTGGTGTAAAAACATGAAAATGTCTAAACAAAAAATGAAAATATAGTATGTTTCAAAATTTCCATACAGATCGGGCCTGCCTTCTAGTTGTTTTGACTAATGAATCTATTCTCTGGTTACACGCTTTACACTCAAATAATCTTGGCAAATTACTTGATGAGCAAAGTTTTCATATTGCCGTTGTAATCCGAGAAGTGGTGGTTTTTCAACCTCATGATTCCTAGTGGTAGCGGCGTCGACGAGTTTGTGCTCCACAGACTTTCATATAAGAAAAGCTCTGGTAGGTTTTCATGGCGCGGTTCTGTGAACGATGTCATCCGAAGATCTCTTGTCTCTATAAATGTTCCCTCGGTCTTAGAGCCTTGTGGAATATTTAGAGACGATGGCAGGAGACCCGACGGGATCACATTGGTTCCTTGGGAGAGAGGTAAAGCCCTAGTGATGCTACTTGCGTAGACACTTTGGCAGCCTCTCACCTCAGCGGTACCTGGGTTAGAGCCGGAGTGGCATCAGAGACAGCTTAATTAAGTAAGTGGCGTAAATGTGAGTCTCTGGTAGATTACTACATATATGTGCCATTTGTTGTAGAGACTAAGAGTCCATGGGGTCTACGTGCGGCAAATTTCCTAAAGGAACTCTATCCAGGGCCGGTTATCACTGCTGGTGATAAGAGGGCTGGTTCTTTTCTCACTCAAAGGCTAAGTATAGCCATTCGGCGAATGGTTAGTGTAGAGAACCGGAGACCCTTTTTACTGGAAAAGAGGCATTCCATCTAAGTCCTCACGGGTGACAATGCATCTGCTTTTTGATCGTGATTCGTGATCGAGGATTGATGTAGATGTCTTAGGGCCGTAGCAACCACTTACCATCAAGTGTAATGTGTGATCGTTTGTCACCCATATCTTATAAAAATAAACGATACAGGGAGTAGGACTGTATGAAAATTTAATTTGGCAGTTTCACATTTTTTATCAATGTTTTTTAATAAACATTTAATAATATATTTGAATGTTGTGTAAATAAATCATGTATAATATGCTAAATGTAATAAGCAGCCTACAGATGTATTAATTTTTTATCTACAAATTATGGACCAAAGTACAAACTAATGAGGTTAGTGAAAAATCAGGATATTTTGAGTCCTATCTAAGGTTTTTTTTATATAAGATAGGGTAAAAAATAAAAATATAAATTTCTTTGCAACTTTCCGCTAAACATATAAAATGATGTGTCTTACCTGGATGAAGCGCACCTCCCGCCCTCCCTCAATTGCATACACTAACTCCGTCACCACTAGACCAAGCACCACTACTCTCAACACCACTATTCCAGGCAAGACACACCATCGACGATAATACGACACGTGTTTCACCTCTACACGAGGCATCCTCAGGTAATATAGACTCTACGGCGGCTGACCGCTAAGTGAGCGGCGAGTCGAAACAGTTGCTATTTATACACGCTGACACAATCGCTCCCTACCAAAGTAGCGAGTGACCGCGTCGTGCGATAACAAACCTGCCAACAGTTATTATTATTGTTATGATTATTTTTAAATACTATTATTATTATTGTTTTGAGTGACCGCGCCGTGCCGTGCTACTAATTATTATTATTGTTATGATTAATATTTTAAATACTATTATTATTATTGTTTTATTGATATCATTATAATTATTTATTATTATTAATCTTAAAATTATTATTAAAGATTGGCCTTAAAGATGTTTAACAAAGATGAATTAGAAACATTTGTTTGTTCATTCAGCAGTGTATAATTACCATTATTACTTTTTAAAATCTCCAACTGCTCCAGCACACACAGTCGCAGCCCCTTATTACAGGTATGTAAGACTTCAAAGGAATGGTCGCTAGCTAGGTTGTGTCCAGTGTCCAAGAGATGTTTAGCAAAATGGGATTTATCAGGATTGCAATTTCTGTACGCGGCCATATGTTCTTTATAGCGCTTCCCGAAATTGCGACCAGTCTGACCCACGTAAACGGTGTGGCATTCGTCACAAACAAGTTTATAAACACCCGATTTTTGACTAATATTTATCTTATCTTTATTGTTACAAATATTCCTAAGCGAATTGTTTGTTTTGAATGCCACGTTAACGCCGTTTTTCTTAAGACTATTAGCTATTTTTTCCGATATGGGGCCTAAGTAGGTCAAACTACCCACATACCGCCGGACACTTTGAGATCGAACCGCGTACAAAGAATTGCGAACAACATGCTTTTGTTTCTTTTTAATAAGATTATCAATGAGACTTTTTGAAAAACCGTTAGAGACCGCAATTTGATAAATTATATTAAGTCCTTTTAAATAATTTTCTTTATTTAATGGAACAGTAGACAGACGGTTAATGTAACAATAAAAAGCGGCTAATTTATGTTACCATGGATGACACGATGATGCGGGGATGACCGTGTCGGTATGAGTTGGCTTTTGTTGACTGCGTGTGCTGAAGCAGTTGGAGATTTTAAAAAGTAATAATGGTAATTATACACTGCTGAATGAACAAACAAATGTTTCTAATTCACCTTTGTTTTAAGATTGGCCTTAAACATCTTTAAGGCCAATCTTTAATAATAATTTTAAGATTAATAATAATAAATAATTATAATGATATCAATAAAACAATAATAATAATAGTATTTAAAATATTAATCATAACAATAATAATAATTAGTAGCACGGCACGGCACGGTCACTCAAAACAATAATAATAATAGTATTTAAAAATAATCATAACAATAATAATAACTGTTTGCAGGTTTGTTATCGCACGACGCGGTCACTCGCTACTTTGGTAGGGAGCGATTGTGTCAGCGTGTATAAATAGCAACTGTTTCGACTCGCCGCTCACTTAGCGGTCAGCCGCCGTAGAGTCTATATTACCTGAGGATGCCTCGTGTAGAGGCGAAACACGTGTCGTATTATCGTCGATGGTGTGTCTTGCCTGGAATAGTGGTGTTGAGAGTAGTGGTGCTTGGTCTAGTGGTGACGGAGTTAGTGTATGCAATTGAGGGAGGGCGGGAGGTGCGCTTCATCCAGGTAAGACACATCATTTTATATGTTTAGCGGAAAGTTGCAAAGAAATTTATATTTTTATTCTTTATTATAATGGATTTCCGCAAAGTAACGCCTGATTCTATCAATTATCATAAGATAGGGTGACAAACGAGCACACAATCCACCACATGGTAAGTGGTTGCTGCGGCCCATAGACATCTACATCTATCCTCGATTACAAATCAAAATGCAGATGCGTTGTCACTCGTGAGGACTGAGATGGAATGCCTCGTTTCCAGTAAAAAGGGTCTCCAGTTCTCTACACTCACCATACGAAACGCACCAGCATTAAGCTAATACGAGGGCGGCACTGAAAATTTTGTGAATCAAGGAAGTGACACAGCATTACTATTTAAAAATGTATTTATTGCTTTTCGAAGTATTCTCCGCAAAATTTGACACCATTCCATTCGGAAGTTGGGGTCTCCAAAATGGCCGTTTTGTAGGCGTCCATAGCTTCTTCAGGTGATGAAAATCTCTGTTCACGCAATTTATTCTTTATTTTAGGGAAAGTATAGAAATCATTAGGGCTTAGGTCGAGGCTGTACGGCGGATGGTCTAATAATTCTATGTTTTCTTGCTCTAAAAACTCTTTTGTTCTGTGTGCGGTGTGAGAACTCGCACTGTCGTGATGGAGGATGATGCGGCGGTTGCAGTTCTCTTTACGGAGTTCAGAAACGACCTGTGGCAAACAAATGCTAGCATATAATTCTGCATTAACCGTTCTTTGTCCCTCGAGAGGAATAGTCGTAACATAGCCGGTTTCGGAGACAAACATGGCCACCATTTTTTTGCAACACTCCGTGAACCAACAATTTTTGTTGGCTTTAACTCATTTTCAAACACCCAAACTCGTGACTGGTTTTTTATTTCGGGTTTATACGCATATATCCAAGATTCGTCACCTGATACGATGTTGTATACAGCATTTGAGGATCCTGCGTGGATTCTTTCGAGAGTTCTGACGCGTCAAGTAACGCGAGCCGCTTTTTGCTTTTCACGGAGCGAATGCGGTATCCATCGGGAAAACAAATTTTTTACACTTAATTGTTCATGCAATATTATTTGTATTTGACTCATGCCAGTATCTAAAGTTGCCTGAAATTTTCGGTATGTCACATGTCGATCTTCCTCAATCAGCTTACGCACAGCATCAACGTTTTCTTGGGTGACTGCAGTTTTTGGACGACCATGACGGGGATCATCACTGAACATGACACGTCCACGTTGAAATCCATGAAACCAGCGATAAATTGTGGTTTTGGATGGGGCTTCATCACCAAATGCAGAAACCATCCGGTCAACACACTGTTTTAGTGTTAAACCTTTTCGAAAGTCATAATAAATCTTCGCTCCTGAATTTTCTCGAGTCAATTCCATTTTCTCAACGACTTAACAAGTTTGAAAAAACCCTGTGACAAGACCGAGATTCTTTTTTTAAATAAATAAATGGTGTTCGATTTTTAAAACCAAGGAGTTTTCAATTAAAAAGATTTTAATATGACAGGAACAGTGGAAATATTCCATTCCTGATACTTTTAGTGCAGTCTAGGTATTTCACGCTAATATGCGTGCATGCTGAGAGCGTGGTACTAACTAATATAAGTGCAGCATGGCACTATCACCTTAGATGAATTTATATAACTTAATCTAATAGCTGCAGCCCATTTACTGGTATGTTTCTCTCTGTCCACTTTTATGACACCCACGGGATGATAATGGTTAATGAATATTCTTATCCATATACCGCCAATACACAAGATATTTTTTTAATATTACTTTCCACTTTTAAGTTAAAATTAAACGCGATAAATCTGGAAAATAAGTTTTATTTAAAAAAAATGAAGGTAAATATTTTGCACATCACTGACCAACCGAGTACTTTGGGCTTTCAATAAGGTATTTGAATATTACAGACAGATATTTCAAATTTATTTATATGTGTAGATTATTAAATAAGCAATTACAAGTAACCCCCTGGCATTGCCCTTATAATAATATAAAGTATTATTTCAAATAAAAACCAATTACGTTGCTATATGAAGAGAAATTTATCTTTATTTAGGATCAGAAAACATTTTTACTATACAAATATGGGTAAGTGCAATATTGCGTAAAATCAATCCTTACACGCATAGTTTGGTAAAGCTTCTGAAATGAAATTTTGTGCGTAAAATATGCTTATCGGAATTCGTCTGGTTACATTGCTAATAAGGATAACATTTATGAAATATAAATGTTAAATATAAATATAAACTAAATTTGATAATAACCCCGGCGAATAAAGTGATCTTTTCGAAGCTTTCTCTTATATGAGTGTTGTGAATAATTCAGGTCCCTATAGTCAATTTTGTATTGTATAATATTACTCTGGAAAAAAATCCTAAAACTGTGGCTTTTTCTGAACCAGTGGTCAAATTATGCCAAATGACTTTCTATATATAAGAATCACTTATATTGTATATTGAATAAAACTATTCTATAAAATATTTAAGTATTAATTAGTTAAGATCGGCGTAAAAAATAAAACTATGTCTTGCAATCACAGCTGCAAAGGGGCTCTACTCGGGTTTTTCTGCGGAAGTCTTCATAACAAATTCTATCATAGACAGGATCATCCAGCAAGGCCTATGTCATAGCTCACTGAGTGTCAAACTTTCTCGTATGGCTAACAGTGAAGGACATATGATAGGTAACTTTGAAATTGCTATTCTGCAGTACTGTCCATTTTACATCAAAATCATTTTTGTATGGCTAAGAATTCTAATCTTAATTGAATTATTTTTTAAAAAACATGGAATTCTTTTTCAAAATTAAACATTTGTTTATTAATTAGCGTTAAGGTTGATTTACACATGGCCAGTAACAGACGCCAGCGCTGACGTCAAGGATTGACTCGGACTGTTTACATGCGGTCATGGTATCTTCTTCAGGGTGTACGTTACTGAAGTCAGTGGGCAAACATGAATTCACAAACACGGCAGAATTTATTAGATTAAAAGAAGATATATGCATAAAGAAACGACTTTGGATAAGAAAATGGAAAGACTACATAAAAGAAACTGAATATTATGCTTTCTTAATAAGTCAGTTGGGATTTGAAGATCCTGGGGAATACAAACTGGATTTTAGAATAACGCCTAAGAATTTTGACAAATTGCTTTCATAAATAACTCTAGCTCTATTTAACGTCAAGATAAATTCATAAAAGACGTTTTGCCATCCAAAATAAAACTAAAATTAACACTGAAAAATCAGCAGGCTCGCAGAGGTAAAATCCAAAGGAACTACTGCTGCTTGCCGCAGTCACCGGACTTTGAGTAAAACGGTATTGCAGATGAGGCGACGAGTGAATAGGAGAGCCCGTTGAAGAAAATTGTCCATTTGGAAAAATAACTCCGCTTGTCTTCTTTTCTATATCAGCCACTCTATATTTAGATAACATGCTCATGCTTTGTTTTTCCTCTTATGCCATCACAAATAGTTGCCTCTTCTACAGATGATGACATATTCATATCGTTTGTTGCACTTTGTATGTCTTTTATCATTGCAAATAGTTTGGAACGTTTTGAGCGCCATGCCCTAAATTGCTTGGGAGTTTCTGTCATAGAACTAGGAGTTAGCGTTTTAGCAGATGGCTCAATATAAGCCTGTAAGCTCTGACAGCGCGCGACATGTTATACTCCCGTTCGCTCGGGACCTTAATGGCGGGAAAATTTGTAAGTTAGAAATTTTTTTGCTATATTGCAAATTTTGCTATATTTTCACTTTGAGACAATATTTATGGATAAAACTTACAGGAATTCTTGTTGAATGTATAAACTATCGAATAAAATTATTTTTGGTTGCTAGAAATTGTAATAAAATACATAAATTACCCTGTATAGCATAGTAGTAGTATATACTTCAATTTTAGTGACAAAATTACTACTAATTTGAATTCTACACTTTTGTTTTTGGAGAAATTTATATGAAAATGTTTGGAAATATGTATATTTTTATGTTTTATGTGTTTCCATTCGTTACTCATACCAAAATATTAAAATATTAAAAAAAATAATATTTTATCTGTATGACATTTCGAACAATATTTCGAAAATTTTTTTGTGTGAATTTGAAATAAATACAACGTCAAGTTATTTGAAATATGTAAGAAAACTATTTTTACCTACATTTTACACTAAAAATAAATGAGAATTTGAAAAATAACACATTTATGACCCAACCGCCAAAATGGGCCTTCCGGATTTTGAAGTACTTTTGGCAATTTACTTTTCACTTTTTATACCACAAATTATATATCTACGTGTTTACTATATTACAAGGAATATAAAAAAGTATAATACTTTCGTTTTTAGTCCAGACACAAATATAAAATTCTATAAAAAAGACGGAGCACCTTCATCAAAGCGACACGTGGAACGCCGAAAGTTCAGAGTGATTTCTTTTTTTTTTCTAAGAAACATTGCCAGGTTATGGTTTAAAATAAAAGAGCATATCTTTGTCTTTGATACTATTATCTATTGCATAGTGTAACATGTTTATGTCTGGTACACCTGTGTAGGCCAATCGACTTTACGGGTCTGGATCTTGATTCAGCAGCATTGTTGCCAGTTCCAATATTATCCTGTTATTGAAAAAAATTATTAATGTTTATTAGTTTACTAATGATGCAATTTTTTGTTCGTTTTACAAATTCCAGATCAAAAGGAAGATTGAAAAATGATTGAAGATGGATTTAAAACCAAGTGGAATTTCCTTTCTACAGAGCAATTGACGGAAACAAATTACAACTAAAGCTCCGCCAGATACGTAGGTCACTCAATAAGTTGTGAGATGCTCGAAGTTTAAAAAATGAAACGCACCCGTGTTATATGTTTCTAAAAAGCAAATTTATTTAAAAATAGAACTGCATAAGCCAATTTCTTAATATAAAAAAACAAAGTTCTACTAATTTTCCTGAAACGTTTTTCGCGCTTTTCATTTCAAACGATGGATCTTAACCGTGAAAATTTGCACGCTATGAATTATTATGATTTTAAATTTTGTTTAACCGAATAATTAAGTACACAACGGTTACAATCAGCATTAGTAGACTCAGCTCCATCACGCGCAAAATTTTTTAGGTGGTTGGCTGAATTTAAAAGAGGTAAAATTAACCTTTAAGATGACCAAAGAAACGGAGGGCCCCGTTTTTTTGCAAACAGCAGTAACTATAGACTACTGAAATATTGGTGCGAGTAGACCCAAGAATCACATATACGGACATCGAAAAGATTGTAGGCATTAGTTCGGGGAGCATTCATTCCATCCTACATCAACATCGTGGAGTGAGTAATCTTTGTTGTCGTTGGACCCCTCGACTGCTCACCGAAAGGGAAAAACAGTTAAACTCGTGTAGATTGGTGCCATGAAATGCGTCTACGTTTTGAAAACGGGGTATCTAGGCGTGTTTCAAAAATTGTTACTGATGACGAAACATGGATCTATTAATATGATCCGGAAAATAAAAGGCAATCATCGATATGAGTCTACTCAGAAGGGCAGTTACCAACAAAACTCCTAAAACCTCGCAATATCGGAAAAAAATAGTGGCTAGTTTTTTTCGCGGAGCGGACTTTTGTCAACGTCAATGCTGGAAGATTGTGGGTCAGTCAACTCTGAATGGTGTACTACAGTTGCATTACCCAAAGCTTTTCAAGCTCTGCGGGAGATAAGAACAAAGAACGGGCTTCGGGAAATCATGCTGTATCATGATAACGCCTCTTCACATACCTACCTCCCTTAGAACAAAAGCATTTATTGAGGAATCTGGTGTTGAAACTCTATGTCACCCACCCAAAAGCCATAACTTAGCTCCTTATTATTTCATTTTGTTCACAAGAACCAAAAAAATAAATAAAAGGCAAGTTTTTTCAGGCACCGAAGAAGCCGTGGCTGCCTACGAAAAAGCGATTTATGACCTATCAGATCAAGACTGGCAAAAGTGTCAGATTGTCTTGTACAAGTCGCAAAGTGGAAGATACTTTTGGAATTCTAGT
The DNA here is from genome assembly GCA_036936625.1 of Parnassius smintheus behrii. Taxonomy (NCBI): domain Eukaryota; kingdom Metazoa; phylum Arthropoda; class Insecta; order Lepidoptera; family Papilionidae; genus Parnassius; species Parnassius smintheus. The sequence continues at coordinate 19,748,727 of JAUPFT010000010.1, read as the reverse complement.
TTCTAGATTCCACGTGTTTGATAAAGCAATTCCAACTGATTTGAATACAGTTAATGTATACTAAATTGTAAAAACACAATACTGTGTAGCCTGTGCTCTTCATAATTGGTTGCAAAGGAATTCAAAGTCCTACAAAACACTTATACAGACAGAGAGGACTATGAAGGACTAACAATACCAGGTACATGCGGAACGGAAATAAATTCACTACTAATAAACCAAACATTTTCAGATTAACAAAGAGGTAATCAATAATCATTTCATGGCTGCAAAAGACAAAAGAGATCTATTTAAAAACTTAGTAGAATTTCTTAGTTTTTGGAAAAAAGAACACATTTTAATAAATATTTAAATTCATATTGTAAAATAAACAAATGTCATATTTATGTACTTTCTATTATTTTCCTTTTTACTGTAACATTTTCATAACAGCGTCTGGTTTTTCGAACCATTCCTTTTTTGGAACATATAAGTTTCCAAAAGCGCCAGCCAAATATTGAGGACTTCATTATTTTATCTATTTCTAAGTACCTTATTTACTGAGAAATGATTTGAAATGCTCTTGCACGCATTTCCTTATTATGGTAATTTTGGGACTTAATATCCCATAGACATTCATTTTGGACATACAACTGAACTTTTTTAAAATTTTCATCATCGTTTAATTTTTGCGTCATTTGCGCTTGAATTCTTAACGAGAACGACGTCACCCAATTATTGACCAAATATTGACTTGGTCGTTTAGACAAGGTCAATACTACCAGCAGGGGTGGCGCTGGGAGTGGACTGACTTCCAAATAGTTAAACAGGAATTTTGAAGTCAGCAATACCACGATAGCGAAGATGCTAGATATCTTCTGTTTCAGTTTTCCTTATCACCACCAGAGATTTAAAGGTTTACGTATTTATTTGAATTTCTTTTAACGGCTCTTACGGTACCCACGAGATGCTCTGAATTGTTTTACACCTACACGGCGTAAACATGATGTTTCCCTAACATTTTGACTTTAACGGTATCACGCCATGCCATAATAGATTTTCAAAAAATAGAAATTAGATAAGAATTACAAATTTCGAATTTTTCAAAAGTACATAGCGTCCCTAAATGTTTTTCTTTCTTTCTTTTTCTCTAAATATTTTATTCGTCTTTATTCATTTCTAAAACTTTAGTAGAAATCATGAAAAGACTCCAGAATATTCTTAATACCACTAGTAGCCACAAAATAAATATAAGTTAGCTAAAATAACAAAAACTAATAACAATAGATACTTACCAATTTACTGAAATATTTTAAAATATTTCAGTTATATTTCCATTTTAAATTTTCCAATGCAATGCAAAGGACAGACTTGTAATTTTTCTTTGATAAAGTTTTTCATTTTCGAGCAACAACTAGTCTCGTTTTTGAATACACAAGCTAGAAACTGAAACTTTCACAAGCCCTAGTCGACGAGATGCTTCTAAAAGCACTTCATTCGTTCTTAGGAATAACACTGTGACATTAACAAAAATAAATCATTTTTATCGGCTTTTAGGTAAGCAGTAGAGCAAAACATGTGATTATTTCGTAACTTATTATTGAACGTTGGATTTGACACAAAAAGTGTCACTGTTATCAAGTTCCCATTGAAATTAGTTTCCTTTTCAAATTTCATTCAAACTAATATGCGCCCTCTTCTATAAAAAAGACCAGTGACGAGCAGTCGGGTCAAAGGTGCAAGATGGTAGTACTGCGATCATTAATTTTTCTGCCAAGTGTGACGATTAAGGCAAATCTAGACGTGAGATAGAATAGGAAAAATAGATTACTACTACCTTATTGTACAAATTTTCACACGCTGATTAAAAATAAGGAATATGTATAATTTTGTACTCATATAAACAATAATTATAACAATAGATAATTAATTGTGTGTATGTAAAAGTCTGTGAAGAATGACGTATGGTAGAATAGCTTTAAGTATTCCAAAATATGACAGAATTTAAATTTTCCCTAAAGAAAAACTTTTTGGGAAGCACAATGAGGTCTAAGATCAGCCATAATCAAAAGTTTCAAAAAATATTAAAGTACAAATCTAAGTCTAAGTCTAAATAATTACCGTAACCATTATATACTATCAAAGTCCACTGTTTACTCGTATATATTTGTGACAGTGGTCTTCTTGGCAGGCAAGTTGGCAACCACAGTTTTTAATTTTTGTTTGTTATTAGGATTCCGCTCACCTCCTGGTTTTTTTGCCTCCGTCGCCTCATACGACATCCACGGGATGAATAGGGGTAGAAGATATTCTTATATCGCCACTGCACGATAAAAATATAATACGCAATATTTGGATCAAACTTTTTGCTCTACTGCTTGCCCAAAAGCCGATAAAAATGTTTTATTTTTGTTAATGTCACAGTGTTATTCCTTAGAATGAATGAAGTGCTTTTAAAAGTTTGTGAAAGCATCTCGTCGACTACAGCTTGTAAAAATTTCAGTTTCTAGCTTGTGTATTCAAAAACGATGGTTGTTTTTGCTCGAAAATGTAAAACTTTATAAGAGAAGAATTACAAGTCCGTCCTTTGCAGTGCATTGGAAAATTTAAAATGGCAATATAACTGAAATGTTTAAAAATATTTCAGTAAATTGGTAAGTATCTATTGTTATTGGTTTTTGTTATTTTAGCTAACTTATTTGTATTTTGTGGCTACTAGTGGTATTAAGAATATTCTGGAATCTTTTCCTTATTAAAGTATGAAATGACTAAAACGAATAAAATATTTAGGGAAAAATAAAGAAATTCAAAATTTGTAATGCTTATCAACTTTCTACTTTTTAAATAAATATTATGGCATCACGTGATACATTTAAAGTCAACATGTTTACACCATGTAGTGACGGCGTAAAAGAATTCAATATTTCTAACTTCAGAGCATCTCGTGAGTACCGTAAGAGGCGATAAAAGAAATTCAAATAAATAAGTAAACCTTTAAATCTCTAGCGGCGATAGAGGAAAACCGAAACAAGAGATGCCTGGCATCTTCCCGATAATAACTGAAAATAAAACACCAGTCTGCCCAGGGTTTTAAATATGACATAATCCCGTCTGTAAGGCAATTTAAGGGAGAGACCTATATTCAATAGAGGACTTTTGATAGGCTCTAATAAATTAAATAATGATATAAATATGGTTTCGAAAAAAATACAGGTTTGTTTCTAAATTATGTTTTACGACCTGTTAGAAATTCTCGAAAGATCTTTTCTGATGTTTTTGAATTTTATGTAGCCCGCATCTAAGAAAATCATTACCACATGTCTTTTGCTGATGAAACAACTATGAGCAGCTAGGAGAGTTGCTCATACTTGTTTCATAATTTAATGGGATTTTATGAGATTATGGATGACACTGATAACATAATAATTGACATGTTGTCTAATCCTTACAATTAATGTCTATGTTCAAAATGTCCCTTTTAAGTTAATGTAACTATCAAATTATCGTTAATATTGGTATCATCCTCGTTAGCTATATCCATTTGAAGGGATTAAGTCCATATGCTTTTTGTTACTGAACCACCGGTGCGAAATTTTACGGGTGTTTTATTGGAATTGAAGTTGTTTTATTAAATTAATATGTTATTATTGTTGTTGTTTATTTGTTGTTTTATTGAAATTCTACAGAAGAGCTTTTAAAACTTGTTACAAGCACGATTCCGAAATTTAATTAAATGACAAAAGAATTTATTTTGAATTAATTTAAAATAAATAAGTTGTAAAGTGCGCGGAGCTCTTAGAATATTCTGTAGAATGCTTGGTTATTTTAGTGCTTTTTTGTTTTAATTACGCACTCAGACTCGACGACTTCCAGCCTCCCGAACAAGCCGGTTTCCGAAAAGGCTTCAGTACCATAGACCACATACATACCCTGCGGCAGATTGTACAGAAGACTGAAGAGTACCATCTGCCACTTTGCCTGGTGTATGTGGACTATGAGAAAGCCTTTGATTCCATCTAAATTTGGGCGGTGCTACAGTCCCTTCAGCGGTGCCAAGTTGACTGTCGGTATATCGAAGTGCTGAAGTGTTTGTACAGTAGGGCTACGATGGCTATCCGAGTACAGAACCAGAGCTCGAAACCTATCCAACTGCAGAGAGGTGTAAGACAGGGTGACGTTATATCCCCGAAACTCTTCACCGCTGCATTTGAAGACGTTTTCAAGCTACTGGACTGAAAAGGATACGGTATTAACATCCATGGCGAGTACATCACTCACCTTCGATTTGCCGACGATATAGGTCTTATGGCAGAATCGATGGAGGACTTAAGCACTATGCTCAATGACCTCAATGGTGTCTCCCAACGGATAGGTCTTACGATGAACATGGACAAAACAAGGATCATGTTTAATGTCCATGTCACACCTATGCCGGTAGTTGTTGGGAGCACTAAGGTCGAATTTGTTGACGAGTACGTTTACCTGGGACAAATAGTCTGACTAGGTAAGTCCAACTTCGACCGAGAGGTCAATCGACGGATTCAACTCGGCTGGGCAGCGTTCGGGAAATTACGATATATCTTCTCGTCAGGTATACCTCAATCTCTAAAAACTAGATTGTACAACCAGTTCGTGTTGCCAGTGATGACTTACGGATCTGAGACGTGGTCCTTCACTGCTGACCGTATGAGGACGCTCAAGGTCGCTCAGCGAGCTATGGAGAGGGCTATGCTCGGAGTTTCTCTGCGTGATAGACTTAGAAATGAGGATATCCGCAGTAAAACCAGAGTGAACGACATAGCCCAACGGATTAGTAAGCCGAAGTGGCAATGGGCCGGTCATATAGCTCGAAGAACCGATAACCGATGGGGAAGAAAGGTTCTTGAGTGGCAGCCTCGTACCGGTGGGCGTAGTGTAGGGCGACCCCCCACTAGATGGAGTGACGACCTGGTAAGATATGCAGGAAGTCGATGGATGCAGGTGGCTCAGGACCGTGCTTTGCTTGGGGGAGGCCTATGTTCAGCAGTGGACTTGTGAAGGGCTGTAATGATGATGATGATGATGATTACGTTAAAGTATTATAATATAATATTAAAAATAATGAACTTCCGCAAAGTAACACCGTATTCTGTTAATTATATATTGTTGAGTTAAATTAGTAGTAGTTGAGTTGAGTTATTAGAGTAGTTGAGGTCATGTTCAGCAATGAACTTTTGATTGGCTGTTATGGTAATTGAGGAAGAAGATGCTACAAGATTCTTCTGAAATAGTTTTATTTAATACAATGTTTGTAAGCACTTTGCCATATAACCCATAGTAGTAGTTAATTCCAACGCAACACTGCTGTTGATCAGATTAATAGATTTGTTTCGGCTTACAAATGTCAGCGAGCACAGCAAATGTGGATAACGTTAAGTAATGGACCCCAAGAGAAGGACTAATATCGTGTACGTATTTACAGAGAACTCGTTTTAGTTTGCTTAACGGACTGGTATAATGATTAAGGAAAAGCGTGATTTGTTGTATTGGGTTGTATTATTTTAAGTTCTAGCAACGTATCATTATAACATTACCGTTACTGTCACAGCCTGTTAAAGTTCTCTGCAGAACTCAGGCCTTCCTCATAGTTTGTCTCATAGGGGGATTACCTGCTATAGTTGCCACGTTTGGCAAGCGGGTTTTCAACCGAAGATTTTAATTTTTGGTGTTCGAATCCCGTACTGTGAATCCCACAAGTATTTGTACGGAATACAAATAATTAACTCTTGAGCCTGATATATTTAAAAAGCATTAGGACATCAAAAGAGTCGTGCTTTTAAGGAAAAATTAGAAGACCCGTTTAACTTTCATATCTGCAATGACATTCCTATTTTATTATTCTCCTAAACTTAAAATACCGTTTTTTGTGCGTCCCCCACTAGATAGAGTGACGACCTGGTAAGACATGGATATAGGTGGCCCAGGATGGTGATTTTTGTCATTCCTTAAGAGAGGCCTCATGATGATGGTGAAAATATGAAATTAAATTTATTACATGCATCGAATTGTTGAAGGAACATTACAGCAGCATTGCAGTTTCCTTTAAATGTGACACGAAACGTGTAATTAAAATATAATGTTCTCCAGGATGAATTTCGTTCACGGCGGCCGGAACGGAAAATAGGCATCTGTGCAGGATAGTATTATAGTGCCTAAGTACAACCTTTCTTAATATATAATTTATTTTGAAAAAAAAATTCTCTCTGGGTTTCTTGCTGGTTATTCCCAGAACAGAGGTTTTTTCCGAATGGCTAGTTATTTCATTTTAATATGCTTTGAAAACTAAATTGAAATACAAATATTTTTAATATATACACTCGTACTATTAATTAATGAAGTTTTGGCAACTCTTTGGATCTGTTCGACAAAACTTATAGGATAACCGATTGCGCAGATTAATAACGACACTAGTCAGTTTTATTATATTTCAACAAAAATAATTACCTCTTATTCATGTTTATCTTGTTTAGTTTTACTATTGAAATTTAAGTATTCAAATATAATTTCTGTGTATAATTTAATAAAAATCATAATTATAAAATATTTATAATTTTGTGAATTTTATAATCTTAGAAAATGTAATATTTTAAAAGTGAACGGGATAGTTATAAATATACACGTATCCAAATGCCCACGGACTGCAGTAGCCATTTACTGTCAGGTTTATACGTTTATAATTATAACTTACTAGCTTACCAGGCAGACGTTGTTCTGCACTTTTTGACGACCCTTTGTCATGTCCTGTTAAAAATCCTTAGGTTCGCAAAAAAAATTGTGGGTCACTCATGGGTAAAAAAACTATCCTATCTCTCAAGTTGGGCCAAACTGCACACTGTGTGCAAATACGATTAAAATCGGTTAAGTAGTTTAGGAGTCCATTGCGGACAAACAACGTGACACATAATTTATATATATAGATATTAAAACAGGTTCAAATTTTTTTTTCGCGTTCTATCATATTTTGTCGTTGATTATATCAATGAAAGTATATCAACCAGCAACATTAACTAATGATACTCTAAAGATGTGATCGGCAAAGTAGCTTCGTATTATTTATTGAGGGGTAATGTTATTTAGTAAAAAGCCATATTGCTGCAATCTGATAGTTTAATTTCATATAAGCAAATTTAAGCTTTTCAAAATTGTAATGCAAGTATAATTACTGGATATGCGCGGTGAGCAGCAATAGTCGATGGATGAACATCATAGACAAGATAGGTATTGTTTGGTGAAGATGACTTCTATGATTTTTAATTGTTCGTAAACGTGACTGTTGTTTATGTGACCCAGGGCTCGAATCCCATATCAGGCCAAAATCAGTAATTAAGTTTTTCTGTCCAGATATTCTAAGTAGCAGCTCGGAGTCCGAAAGTTGTAATTTGGCGATGTTTTTTCCTTTGCCTCGGAAAGTACGTAACTTCGTTAATCCTGCGCCTGATCCTGTCGCATTGGATTGTCATCCCATCCGACATTGATAGTAGGAGAATAGAGAGTGTATCTGTGCTTGCGCATAAACTCTGGTAGTGCTATAATCCTGTCCTTTACAAATGACTAATCTTCACTGAGACCGGCCGCTTTGATCAAAATTCGATCAAGAGGATGTTATTAATTAGAATAGCCATGCTCTATTAGTAAAAATGTAATTTAAATTACTTGAAGAGAAAATAATAAAAACCGATGAATTCCAAAAACCACTCAATAGGATTGGTAAGCTCTCAACCGTTAGAGAGAGTTCCCTTTTAATTACAACATCACGCCGTAGGTTGGAATTACATGAAAAAATTCTTTCACGTTCCAGGAAAACTTCATTATCGAATCAGATGATACCATTTTAATAAAGAAAGTTTGTAGTTTTAGTACGGTTGGGGAATTAAACCAATTATTTCGAGCTTAAAATTTAAATGTCTGTTACCTTCACGACAGAATGTTGGAATGTAGAATACATATAGCATTCTGAATATACACAAAATGTCAGTGATTTATACATTAAAATTATTTCACTTCCGAACATAGAGGAATATGGTAAACATTATCCCATTAAAACATAAATGTAAAACAGGGGCCACTATAAACGTCACCATTATCACAATTCCACTTCTGAATATAGGCTTCCCCCAAGAAATGCTACAAAGAACGGTCTTTAGCCACCTGTATACGTCAACTTCCTGCTTTCCACTAGGTCGTAATTTTATTATATGGATAAAGGGGATCAATTTTAGTACAAGAGAAATCAGGGTTTTCGGATTCACTCACAGTTTATTTCTAAACCGGTGTCAAGTTTAAATTGAAGAACGTTGTTGTTCTTCAATTGATTAAAAAATATTTGTTACGTTATTTTATTTATATTATATATGGTTGAGCGAATGACAAGACTCTGGGACGAAGGAACAGAAAAATGGTGGGGCCAATGAACAGAAATGTTTTCGGCAATTGGGGTCTCGGTTTTGAATCCCAGGTCGAGCATTGACCTTATTATGCGAGATGTTACTATATGGACTGTATGTGTGGATTCTTATAACCAAAACAATATGGCCGACTTGGCACGCGGCATCCTTGGACGATGCACTTGCTATTCCAAAATCTACTGTTTTACCAGTGTCTCGAAGGAGTTTCCACTGAACCGCTAAGGGAGAGATATGCGACAAGGAAATAAAGAAAAGTGGTTCTATAAAAGGAAAACACTTACCGGGGTGAGGTTCCTTACGGACTCGTGGAAGACGCTACTGGTCTTGTGTATGGTGCATTAGAAGAGGGTGGTACGTGACGATAACTCGCACTATGCGAGGCGGTTACTTCTAGCGGTTCTGTGGCCGACTGCCACGGAGGTCCAATAACAACTAGCGAAGTCTTTGAACTACGGTACAAGAAGGGATGAGCAACATTTTTTTTTTTTTTTTTTTTTTTTTTTTTGCGCCCGAAGCAATTAAAGGGCTACCCTGTACGTAGGGAGGCGGAAAATGCATTACGCATACCACGATAGCCGGTCTATCGTGGTTATGGGGGACTCACTGTCCTACCGGGGACCCTAAGTGATACCCCCTAAAAACCGCCTTTGGGGACAGGCAGCTGGCTGATTAAGCTCTATTGTGCCTTATCATGAGCGACCCTCTTTTGGGAAAAGAGGGCGCAGGCGGCTAAGAGCCGCTGAGGGAGTGCCTACGAAGGCAAAATAATATTAGTTGATATAATAATAATTAATTTAATTTAATTAGAACTGGCCTGAGCCGCCAGGAGGCAGTTCAGGTCGTTTGACAGTTTATTTGGCGGGTCCGAGAGAGAGTTTCTCGGCCTGCGGACACGATAGCGAGAGGGGGGTGGGGCTGCATAAGAAGCCGCCTCACGAATTAAGTTGTTTGGGTGCGACTCTGAGGCTTTGAAGAAGTTCTCAGAGAGTTTTTTAAGGAACTGTTGAATTGTTGGGAGCTCTAAGTCCCGATGAAGGTCGGCATTACGGACGTACCAAGGTGCGTTCGCAGCTCGACGACAGAATAGGTTCTGAACTATTTGGAGTTCATTTAATATGTTAGGGTTTGCGTGGGCAAAGACGGGGCCCGCGTAGGTCATGACGGGTCGTATACAGACCTTATAAAGGGTTCGCTTGTTACGAAGGGACATTTTACTGTGTCTGCCCAACATACTGTTGAGCCTACTCAGGTAAAACCGTGCGTGACGGGTGACTCGTTTGACGTGGGGCCTAAAAGTGAGCCCTGTGTCTAGAGTGACACCTAAATATTTGGCTGTCGTATGCCAGGGGACAGGGGTCCCTAGCATACGTATTGGAGGAGTGTTTTTAAGACGGCGTCGTTTATAATCGAAGTGAACTGCGGAGCTCTTCTCCGGGTTCACATCGATGCGCCATTTTTTGAACCAATCTCCTAGGTCATCAACTGACTTTTGGATCTTGTTCCGTATGAAGGGTAGTGAGACACCTTTGCAGTAGATGGCAGTGTCGTCTGCGAAGAGGGAGAGTTGAACACCTTTCGACGGGATGGGAATGTCGTTGGTGAACAGGATGTACAGCAAAGGAGCAAGTACTGAGCCCTGAGGGACACCAGCCTTGATAGTTCGCTGTGAGGATAGCGTGCCTTCGTGTCTAAAACGAAAGGTACGATGCTTCAAATAGGAGGCCACGAGACGAACTAGACGATCGGGGAGACCTATTTTGTAGAGCTTGTAGATGAGGCCTGTGTGCCAGACTCTATCAAAAGCTTTGGCTATATCGAAGAAGACCGCGATGGTTTTATGACGTCGAGGATAGAAACCGCTGAGGATATATTCCACAATGCGGTGAACTTGTTGGGGACATGAGTGTTTGGCTCGGAAGCCGAATTGGTGGGGAATGATGAGAGGGTCACCGTCTGTGGGAAACAGATAGCGCCTCATCCGTGTTTGGATGACTCTTTCGAAGAGCTTGCCCATTGCCTTGAGGAGGCTAATGGGGCGATGGCTGGAAGGGAGGTTGAGAGGCTTGCCTGGCTTGGGAATTCCAATCACAGTTGCCTCTTTCCACGCAGTGGGAAAATAACTAAGGTTGAAGGTTGAAGCAGGCGTTGAAGATAATAGATAGAAAGGTTAACACCTGCTCGGGAAAGTGTTTAAGGGCTTGGTTGGAGATGCCATCCGCGCCCGGAGCCTTTTTAGGCTTAAGTCCTTTGATGAGGGATGAAATCTCATCATTGGACACAGAGATAGGTTCGGAGGCGGTAGGGGGTGAGTTCCGGCGGCGGACCTCATCCTCTACTGCCTGGACGTGTGAGGGGTCGACAGGTTGAGAACTAGGGGAGCATTGATCGGCAATGCTATCCGCAAAGCACTCAGCCTTCTCCTCGTCCTCGAAGGCAACCGTGCCGTCGGGACGGGAGAGAGGGGGAGTGTGGGTGATAGCGTCTATGCGGAGGGCTCTAGCCATCTGATAGTACGCTGTGTGAGATGGAGTGATATTCTCCATGAGCTTACTCTTTTCGAGATCTTGAAATTCAGAGAGGCGGAAGCGGAGTTTTCGTTGAAGACGATTGGCCGCGCGCCTATATTCGGGGGTGGGATATTTTGCTGCTCTCCGGAAGGCAGCTTTTTTGGCTTTTAATAGGTTGCTAATATGTAGGGGAAGCCCACTATTGTTAGCAACCGGGACGACCCTTTCGTTCTCCTTAAGGGAGGATTTAATAAGGGTGGAGAGTGAGTCGACCGCGGTGTCGATTTTTTCGGGACTGTCTAAGTCCGACGGAATGGAGATGGTAGAATCCTGTGAGTCCAGAGCTTTAGCTAGGGACTCCTTGAATCCCTTCCAATTAGTGAAGGTTTTTGTGTGTATTGGGGGAGGTGGCTGATGGCCAAGAATGAGGGAGACCGGTCTGTGATCTGATCCTAGATCGTCTAGTGTCTCGATTGCTCCGAGGTTGAGAGAAACTCCTTGGAGTAACGCAAAATCTAACACATCGGGAGAGTGATCGGTGTTATCGGGAAAGTGAGTAACACCGAGAGGACTATGGACAGTGATATCAAGAGACTGCGTGATATCGAGCAGTATCTTGCCACTAGGGGACGTAGTGCGGCATGTCCATTCAGTATGCTTGGAGTTAAAATCTCCAAACATAATGACTGAATTGCCCAAGGATAAAATGGCTTCAAAATCTTTTTTGAGGGGATAGGTTCCTGAAGGGATGTAACAGGAGGCTATGAGGATGGACTGATGTCCAGTCATAGCTAGCTTGCATACCGTGGCTTCCATATTGGTAAGCTGCGGAGTAGAAATGGGCGAGCAATGAAGTGTCTTCTTGTAATAGATGGCCGTTCCGCCGCCTCGGCGGTCGGGTCTGTCATTACGAAGAAGAGAGAAGTTTCTAATAGAAAGGCCTCTAGTGTCCTTAGCTTTAAGATTAGTTTCCTGTAGGAGGAGGAAATCGACTTCGCGATTTCGAAGAAAGAGCTTTAGCTCTGGGAGGTTATTTCGCAAGCCGCGAATATTGAATGATACAAGCGATAAACCCTTAGGTTTGATACGACCGTGGGATCTTGGTAGGTTAATATTATTATTATCAGCCATTGAAGTTAAGTTAATTAAGTTAACTTAACTTACAACAGAGCTAGCAAAAGATCATTGTGTTCTGCAAGAGCGATGAGACGCTCATGAGGGGTCTTCGCCGCGCGCAGTTTGCGTGAGATTACTGTAATCTCCCTAACGTCTATATTCCTAATCGCGGAATATAGTGTGTTGTAGTCTTCAATGGTGGGCTCTGCCTCGTGTGCGTACGAGGTTGTCCGCGGAGGGTCTGCCTTTTTGGGCCCCCAGGGAAAGACTGGAGGCTGCATTTGCTTTGAGAAGCCCGGAGGGGGCCGAATTATGCCCTGAGGGGGCCTAGGGGGACCCTGAGGGGGCCTAGGGGGACCCTGAGGGGGCCTTGGGGGACCCTGAGAGGGTCGAGGGAAGCCCTGGATAGGCTGAGGAGGGCCCTGGCGGGGCCGTTGTTGGAGGGCCGGGAATGAGCGGTCATTCACCGGCGGTGGAGCTTTCCTACTGGGGCGTGGTTGAGGTGCGCGTGGGCAACCCTTGTAGTTCGCCGGGTGACCTGTCTGGTTGCACAGGACACAGGCGGGCGGGGATTCGGCGTCTTTGGGCCGGGGACACTCTTTGGTGTTGTGAGGTTCCAGGCACTTCACGCACCTGGGTGGGGCGGAGCAGTTGGCCGCCGCGTGACCATATAGCTGGCAGCGGTGGCACTGCGCCGGGAAACCGGGCCTGTGTGGGGGCTCAACCTTCACCCTTGACAGGCCGCACACTGTGCGCACCTGCCGGAAGATGGCTTTCGCCTCCGGCACGTTGGACAGGATTACTAGGGCAAGGTTGTACCTCTTGCCCGTACGGTTGTGCATTTTGTGCACTGCTTCAACTGGGAAGCCTTGGGACTTAAGGTCCTCAAGTATCTCCTCGTTGGAGAACTCAAATGGGACGCCTCGGATGACGGCCCTGACTTTACGCTCTTCGGGGAGGGCGTATGTGTGGTAGGATACCCTTTCGGCTGTGAATAGCCGGGTAATTGAGCGGAAGTCCTCGATGGAGCTAGGGATGATTTTAATTGCCTCCCCGAGGTTGACTGCATGGTCGTACTTGATGCCTGCGTCGTAGCAGGTCTTGGATAGGTGGGTGAATTTCGCCTTGTCTCTTAGGAAGACAGGGGGCGGGACTTGTTTCTTCGCCAGCACTGGGGCACAGCGAGAGGCTGGTTTAGGTGGATTAGGGATGTCTAGCGACATCAGTGGGACGGGGGCAGCGTCAGGAGCTGCGGAGGTTGAGGGAGCGGCAGGGGCCGCTGAAGTAGGGGGGGTGCGTTTGATCGCAGCGCGCTTTCCGTTGCGCTTGGAGGTGACCGTGGTGTAGTTGGATTCATCGGTACCTTCGGAGTCAGAGGACTCCGATGAACCGGAGCCTGAGGTAGTGGCGGGCCTCTTCCGAGAGGTAGACGCCGAGGATTCGGAGCATGCGTACTCCATTTCTAAGGGGGCTGTCTGTAGCGGGGCAAAAGAGTTCCTCGTTTCGAGGAATGCCGCTAGTACTGGCGGCGGAAGGTGTGCCTGAGGGGCAGGGGGGGGAGCCTGGGCGGCGATGGTGGCGATGGCGGCGCGGACCGTCTCATTGCCGTTTAACCCGTATTGGGTAATGAGGGCGGCTAGGGACTCAGTAAGACTGGGGTTGGCCATTTTAGGTTGAGTGAGCTATATAAGAATATAAGAAGCTAAAGATGAGAAAGTAGAGATGAGGACGGGTCCCTGCTCTCGGTAGAGCAGGGACTAGAACGCGGGATGAACTACAACACACTATGCACGTAATAGTAATAGTAAAATGCAAGAAAAACACAGAAAATAAAAGAGACAGTGAGAAAAAAAAAAAAAAAAAAAAAAAAAAAATGATAAATGAAAACTATAATGAAAAAAAAAAATTTATAATTAAAATGAAAATGAAAATGATGATGAAAATGAAATGAGAATGAAAAATGAAAATGAAAATGAAAGCGGAGGTCAGTCAGACCTCCCTGCCCGAAGACAGGGGGGTAAGAGCTGTAGCAAAAGTGACTCACCGGCAGCCTCGACGCTGTTCCGCGTGAGCAGGACAGCGGAGGCGCGTGAGCGCGAGACAGCACTACCGTACTGTACGGGAGCGCGGACCACCAGGAGGCGACCGTCCGAGAACGATGCCGCCGGCGGACTGAGCACTGCGTCGGCGCTGTACAGCGCGAGCGGGCCAGCGGAGGCGCGAGAGCGGGAGAGCACTACCGTACAGGGACGAAAGCGCGGACTACCTGGATGCGACCGCTCGGGAGCGGTGCCACAGGAGAGATGAGCAACAGCAGTGCACGTCCTTATATGGGCACGCCACTTCTACCACTTCCATCTCGGCGGGGCGCGCTTCTTATTGGCTGAAAAAGGGGCACCACATTCATGACCCCCCTCTCCCTTTAGTGCGTGCGGAAGGAATACGTGGATATAGGACGGAAAGACACTGGCACACAATAACCCACCGAACAAAATGTGAGAGTACCCGCTCACTTTTTTCCGCGCAACCAATATATTTATACAAACTTATTTATATTTTAATAAATCCTTTGATGTCTAGGCAGTAAAGCTGAGTTTTGGTATCCGTGGGATGCAATACTTGCAAGAGGACATAACTAGTTTCAACCTGTCACGAACTGTGGCGTCGGAACAAATTACTTATTTACGAGTGTAATGCATTTACAACTTTGTATTGAATTAGAGGAATTTGAGGATTACAAACTTCATTGTCTTGTGTGTATTATGTGTTGTATAAAGGAATCACAATTTACATTTTTATATATTTTGTGTAGTATCATTTGTTATGTTTTATCTTTTACACTAGTAATTTATATATTTATTGTATTTATGTTACCTATTAAATTCAGTTGAACAGAATGTGTATTCATATTGCACCACCTACCTTGTATCTGTAGCTTTACTTCTTTGTGATTTTGGTTACTTGCAGAGATTGCAATGTAGCGATAAGACTGCTAAATTGTTTACTTAGGATACTACTCTCACTGTAAATTTTTGTTTCTTGTTGTGCAATAAAAATATTTTCATTAATTAATTCATTCATTCATGTTAAATTTATAACTTTGCAAATTTTAAAAGTCAAATTGCGTTCAACGTGATGATAATAAGTTCCAGCAAAATTTTATTTCATATTATTTCATACTTTTTATTTGTGAATCCATTGTAAGTTGTCGAACATTTTATTAGACAAGTGGAAACAAGTGTTGATAACATACAATATTAGTCTGCAGTACCTTACTATAATGCACATATCGCAATTTGGGGGTAAGCGAAGTGTACGACGGCCCTCAACTTGATGAAGTGACGACCTGGAAAGAGATACAGGAAATCGATTGATGCAGGTGCAAGACCGTGCTTTTGGCATTTCTTGGGGGAGACCTATGTTCAGCAATAGACTTGTAAATGTGTGAAATGACATCATCATTATTGCAGCCCAGTGATGATGATAACTAAAACGTTATCACATATGATGAATGTCACGTAATACCCACGTTCTTCCTAAAGTAACAATAATACCTCACAACTATGGCGTTAATTATAAATGATTTTCGTTGAATAATATCCCTCATTAATGTGATTGATAAGATCACGTTAAACTCAATAAACCTGTTGCAAACAGTGACATAAGATAAAACTCCAATCACGACTACGAAAGTGATAAATCATATAACGTTAATCGAAGTCTATGGTTCATCGTTCTACAATACCAAAAATTAACCTTTTAAACTCCACATTCGCTCTATAAGACCAAAATTAAAGTCGGTAAAATCATGAAGTAAAATTTTTAAATCAAACTACTTATACCGATTTCACTTTGACATCTTAAAACAAGTTTTCAGGTGGTAGAGCCAGGCTGCAGTTACATTACGATTTTGGCACAAATGGGTCGGCTCGACCGGGGAAGTACCACCATCTAACAGAATACTAGCATTAAATAACAGGTCAATGCTGCTGTGTTTCGTATGATAAGTGTAGAGAATCGGATACTCTTGTTACTGAAAGCGAGGCATTCCATCTTAGTTTTCAAGGGTGACAACGCATCTGCATTTTGACGGGGAGTCTTGTCAATCTCTTGTGATGGCCCAAAAGCTGGCAGATACTTTGTTCAAGGGATGCGTTGTCACCCCTGATCACTAAAATGTAATGACTCGTTTCCAATAAAAAAGGTCTCCGTTTTTCTACAGTCACCATATGAAACACAGCAGCATTGAGCTGTTATTTTAGTTGGTATTCTGTGAGAGCGTAGTCCTTACCCGGTCTAGCCGACCCACTATTGCTACAACCACGATATATAGCTGCAGCATGGCTGTACCACTTAAAGTGAATGTTCAAGAATTTAGGTTTTATTTTGATATGTTTATAAGTTGTGTGTACACAAGTTGATATTGTCAAAATGCTACAATAAATATACTTTTTATAGTACAGACGTAATATATAATAAGTTATATCTCTAAAGCTTTTTAAATTGAAAGTTGCACAGAGTGGGGAGTAAGTATGTCATTAAAATTAAATAATCATCCAGGACTAAAACTGAATTCACATCATAGTTGTGTTTTTCTATTTCACTAATTATCTCTTATAGTATCGTATTTATCTTCAATTTCTTTGAATATTTTGCCAAACAACAAATTTCAACTGACCTAATTATGAATGCAAACAGCATCACCTCGTTACTGCTTGGTTAAACTAAGTTTATTAGCTTTATTCATTTAAGCGTCAGTCACTCTCAGTAATTACTAACAGAAATTAAATAGCTATTGATACTGGCTTATGATTTAAACAATCACTATGTTCTACAATAAAATCAAGAAAAAAATCACTTTGAACATTCTTTTTTAACCTCCGATGAAAACGAGGGTTGTTATATGTTTAATGTATATAAAGCAAGATCCCAGGGTCGCCAGACGTCACGTATTTTCTGACGGATGAAATGTGGACGATTGAATAATGTTAGTATGTACTACGATCGTATGCCTACTTGCTAGCTTGGCCAAACGGCCAATTTCCAGGTATCGGGCGATCAAGGTACATAAAAACATTACTTACTTCACGTAAATTCTCATGGCTGATTTTCATATATGTAACAAAAACATAACATAAACACTCACGCCTGTCACCCAGAGGGGTAGGCAGAGACTACAGACTTTCATTTGGCACGATCCTGACACACCTCTCTCGCCTCCTTCACATCCATACACCTACGCATACATGCTCGTCGGTTAAGGGTACTCCTTATTTGGCCCGTTTTTAATAAATCGCTAATTTGGTCGATAAATTTTTGCCTCGGGCGTCCCTTTCCGACTCTGCCATTCACTTCTGCAACATAAATTTTCTTTGTAACTCTTTCCTCATTCAATCTTTCCACATGACCAAACCACCGAAGCATTCCTTTCTTAATCCTGGTCACAACATCATCTTGCAAACCACACTCTTCTCTTATAACACAATTTTTCACCCTGTCATTCAGATTCAGCCCTAACATACTCCTTAACGACCGCATTTCTACTGCATTTATTCTACTCTCGTGCTTCTTCTGCCACACCCAACTTTCACTACCATACGTTAAAGTAGGGATTAACACAGCATTGTGAATTGCCATACGTGCCTTTTTTGACACATTTTGACTCTTCACAATAGAGTGTAGGGCCCCATTTACTCTGTTTCCTGCATTCACTCGTCGTTCTATATCCTTATCATATCTCCCATCCCTGCTAAATACACAACCCAAATATACAAACTCATATACTAGCTCGATCAACTCCCCTTCTATTCTTTTTTCACATATCATTTTACTTTCATCTCTTTCAAAAACAATAACTTTCGTCTTACTTGCATTTACTTTCATAGCCCTTTCTTTTAATGATCTGTTCATTAATGTAATCATCATTTGCAACTCAGCCGCCGACGAAGCAAGAATAACTTGATCATCGGCGTACAAAAGGCATTTGACAGTTAACTCACCCATTCTTAATCCGCATTCTTCAACTTTCAAATTTTGCAAACAACTGTCCATAAATAGGTTGAACAACCACGGGGAAGCCACAAAACTCCGTCTGACACCTTTATAGATGCCAAACCAGTCCGAGTAGACCCCGTTGATCCTAACACAAGCACTAGAGTGCCTATAAAGAGATTCCAATGCCTGTATCAAGCCAGCGCTCAACCCAAATGAGTTCAGTGTTTGCCATAGCACATTCCTATCCACTCTGTCATAGGCCTTTTCCAAGTCCGTGAACGCACAAAAAAACCTTTTGGTTTTTGGCCAAAAACTTCTCCGCGATCATGCGCATGGAAAAGACTTAAACTGTACATCCCATTCCCTTTCTAAATCCCGCTTGCACATCCCAAATTTTTCCATCGGTTTCTTTCATGATCCTTTCAATTAGTACCTTAGCATACAATTTTCCCACGATGCTAAGAAGGCTGATACCGCGGTAGTTTTTATAGTCCTGCTGCGACCCTTTTCCCTTATATACTGGGACTATCACGGCTTTGCTCCAGTCTCCCGGTACACGCTTCAGTTCCCAGCATAAATTAAACAAGGTGTGCAGCAAGCCTGCCACCACTACCTCTCCAGCCCTTAGCATTTCGAGTGAAACTCTATCATATCCGGCAGCCTTACCTGCTTTCATGCTTTTCATTGCTTTCATTATTTCATCTATACTTATCTCGCTACCTCCTTCCTCTTCTTTCGGAGTTCCTCATTCAGTTCATACGTTGTCTCCTCACTCATAAACATGCTTTCAAAATATTCCTTCCATCTCTTTAAACTCAAAACTTCATCATTCAGAATATAGCCATTCTCATCTCTTATAGCATTCATTATAGGCTGTTTTGAACGTCCCCTGGCAGTTCTTACGAGTTTTCAGAACATTTTAATATTTGCCTGCCTGGAAGTTATCCGATATTCTTCTATCATTCTTATCGGTTCTTTCTTGCTTTTTCCTTTAAACTACTTCATATGTGTTTCATATATGTTTCAGAATGTATAGTTAAAAATAATGTGTCAATTTTTCCAGACACTTTCTGTCGGCCATATTGCTTTGCAGACGCTTTAAAGTTCTCAAATTAATTAGTTAACTTCACGTAAATTCCGATACTCCATTTTTATATATGTTCACCCGACAACTATTTTAAAACCTTTGACAAGAAGACAGACTGATCCAAGGGGCCAATCATCCCCTAAACTAAATTTTAATATCTCTGTGAGTGGGAGCGCTTGAACATTATCTACGCGCATGAGACTGAGTGAGATCGACTGTAAGTCGTAGTTAGTAAACAATAGTGACGTCTTACATGGAATTCCCCGAAATAACTCGTACGTTAACATAATATAAGCTAATTTGTATGTGTCAAATCACAAAAATATATATTGAAATTGTTTTATATGCGTAACAAAGGTAATAAGATATTGTTGTTTAAAACGTAGCTTGGTTGTATTAAAACGAGATGTTGCATTCTTATTCATGCATTTCAAGCAATATTATATGTAATTACTATGTCAATTAAGTTAAAATATTATTGAATGATTTACGGTCTCAGGTTTTCTCGACACAAGCTTGCCTAATGAGGGAACGGACAGATATTACCTATTGTGTATGTCTTTCTGTTACATTATAAAATAGTTAACATTTTTACATATAATTTTTGCCCTTGGTGTTTTAGTCATAAACAGGACGTTAATTTTTTCCCGTGTATCGGTGTTATTTGTCAAGTCTTGGATGGACTTCTACGTAAAAATTAAGATAATTTATTTCTGGAGCAAAATAGTAGTGTAGTACGAATTTTTACTTGAATTTTCTGACAATTCGAGTGCTTTATAGTATCTTTGTGATAATAACTGAAATAAAACACCAGCTTGCCAAGGGTTTTAAATATGGCATAATCCCGTCTGTGAGGCAATTTAAGGGAGAGACCTATGCTCAACAGAGAACTTTTGATAGGCTCCAATGAATTGATGAATGATATAAGACTTGGTTTCGAAAAAAATTACAGGTTTGTTTCTGAATCATGTTTTATGACTAGCTGGTAATTCTCGGAAGATCTTATATGATGTTTATGAATTTTGTGTAGCCCGCGTCTAAGAAAATAAAGAAATGAATATTGTAGTAAATTGTATAGTAGTAACTCAGTACTTCATGAAAACAAATGATCGTTAATAAATTCAATTGTAAGTTCTTTTAATATTCATATTTATATCTTGTTAAATATTTAAGCTACAAAGATATAATTGGAAGTGCTACGCGTTCGTGTTTTACGTCAAGAAACCCTTGTAATGAGCTCGAAACGCGTTCTCTAGAGTGTCGTTGGCAGGCTATGCAGTTAAGAGGAGTTTTGTGTAGATAATTGTGCTGGCAGGGCTTAGTGCATTTTGGATTCGTGCAGCTAAAATGCTTAGGGTTCAATAGTCACAGACGCGTAAACATAATTTCAAATATATAATTCAATTGAAAACAAACACAAAATAAAACAAATATAAAATTATTGAAAATTTGACATTTGTGAAACTTCTAAGATCATTCTACAAAAATGAAAACGAATTTAATTTATAGTAACGCATTCTTTCTTCTGAGTGCTCAGGTGTGACGAAAAGTCTATTGGACGGACCAGAAACCAACCACCAGAAACCAGATTTAGAAAAAGTAAAAGCAATAAAAAATATGCCAACTCCAAAAGAACGAAAATCATTAGGACGATTTTAGGAGCCGTAAATTATTTATCTAAGTTTATACCTAAGTATTCTGAGCGTATTTATCCGCTTACTCGACTGTTGAAAAAGGACACTGAATGTTGTTGGGATAGTGAACAACAAAATGCATTCGATTTATTAAAAGATTTAATAAGCAAAGCACCCGTGTTGGCTTTATAAGACGTATCGCAACCAGCTGTAGTCTCGGCCGACGCAAGCAGTGTAGCGTTAGGAGCCGTGTTGTTGCAGGGCGGCCGATCTATTGAATATACTTCACGTACACTCACCGACACAAAGGCACGATATGCGCAGATAGAAAAAAAAATGCCAGCTATTCTTTTTGTGTGTGAAAAGTTCCACCAATATATTTACGGTAAAAGTGATGTTTTAATTGAAACAGATCATAAACCACTACAAAGCATTTTTAAAAAGCCCTTAGATTCGATACCAGTACGCTTACAGCGAATGATTTTACGATTACAATGTTATGATTTGATAGTTACAGAAGGTATATGTACTTGGCCGATACATTATCACGTGCCCCTATTGCAGAACTATATAATGATAAAGTGAGTGATAATGTATTATATCAAGTGCATATGGTAGTTTCTAGCATGCCCGTTTCCCATAAAAAATTATGAATAATTAAAAATGAGACTTTACAAGATAATAATTTAAAACGTTTAATGATATATATATATATATATATATATATATATATATATATATATATATATATATATATATATATATATATATATATATATATATAAATCAGGGTTGGCCGGAATATAAACGAAATATTGAAGATAATTTAAAATATTATTGGTCTATGAGAGGCGATTTATTTTGTATAGTATTGGCGTTATATTAAAATATAAACAAATATTAATTGACAGTTCCTTAAGAACCGAAATGTTAAAAATCATACATGATGGGCATTTAGGGATAGACCGCTGTAAAAGGCGGGCACGTGAAGTGTTATTCTGGCCAGGGGTTATCTTATCTTATGATATAGAGAGATATGTAAATAGGTGTGTTTTGTGTCAAGAGAATTCAAATAAACTCAGTAAGGAACCGATGATTGCTGTTTCTATTCCAAATTTACCATGGAGTAAAATTGGGACGGACATATTTCAGTACGGTAAAAAATCATATCTGATTAATGTGGACTATTTACTATTCGTGTTTTATGAAAGTAGCATTGTTACATGAAACTACTTCTAAAAGCTTCATAAACGTGCTGAGAGAAAATTTTGCTGGATATTGGATACCAGAAATTGTAATAAGCGATAATGGTCCATAATTTTCAAGTCGGGAGTTTAAAAACTTCGCTGTGGAATCGGGATTTGAACTCATAACGTCATCACCCAACTATGCACAATCAAATGGTAAGAGTGAAAGTGCTGTGCAAATAATAAAAAAGATATTAAAAAAACCATAGATAATGGAAGTGGCTTTTATTTAAATTTGCTAAGTTATCGAAATACGCCTCGCGATAATTTGTATTCTCCCGCACAGCTGCTGATGGGTCGTAGGTTAAAATGCAGGCTGCCTGTGCACCCGGACCTTTGAAAAATAGGTAATGTAAATAATGAGAGAAGACACAAAGTTATGCTAGATAAACAAAATAAATACAAAATGTATTATGATTTACATGCTAAGCCTTTACCTGTATTAGATGTCGTTGCAAAAGCGGCGACTCCCTGCTCTTATTTTATTAAAACTAAAAGAGGAATGGTGTATCGTCGCAATCGCAGACATCTTATAAAAGATAAAACACAAGAAAATAGAACGTCAGGATAAATAGCACATGTGAATAAAGAACATGATCCAATTAGAACAAAAACTATTTCTATGCGTAGTGAGAAAGAGAAATATTCTTCGAACGATGAATATGAACAAAGAATGTTAAATTTTTAAGTTAATGAAAATTATTCTCCTCCTCTTACTCGAAGTAAAGCTAATAAAAAAAAAACTTAATTAATCATGTGTAATCACAAAAAAAGGTTAAGGTTATAGTAAGGTAATGTTAAAATAAAAAAAAATTTGTACTTAAGTAAGTAAGTTTTTTTTATTTATGTAAGATTATTAAAAAATATATCACTTTTGTTAAAAACTTATTCTTTAAGGGGAAGATGTTGTGGGTAGTCTTAAAATGTTGTATGTTAAGAACCGCCTTTATTATTAAAAACTGTTGTCATCTGAACTCCGTTGTTTCATTGTCACTACACATAAGATGTTATAAAATAATGTGAGATCATTGTTATGGACCCTGTTGGGCGCGCAATTTAGGGACTAGGAAAGAGGAAGCGTATTTATAAGAATGTCATGTGCTTTATTGAAATATAATTCAATTTAAATGAGTGATTATTTTGTTTAACCTATATATTTATTTATTACCTAAAAATATTTATTAGTATTATAGTAACATTTATTAGTTAAAAATTCTGTTAATTTGTTTGTAAGTATGATGTTACTATCGTCTTTTTTTAATATGTCAGGTAGATTATTATATAATTTTATGGAATAAAATTACCATTATATTACATTACATTACCAAATATTTCATAATTATGCGAATGCGATTTTGGCATATATCCACCCTATGGGCAATTTATGGGGAGGTCATGTTCAGCAATGGACTTTTGATCGTCTGTTATGGTAATGGTGGAAGATGATGGGGGAAATAACTAAAAACATTTTCAGCTGGTTACCTACTCTGTCTACCTGTCGTGTGCCAAGGATTCTTCTGAAATACTTTTTATTATTTCAGCTTATAAATCTCAGCGAGCACAGCAAATGTGAATAACGTTGAGTAATGGGCTCTAAGAGAGGAACATATTTCTTGTACCTATTTACAGAGAACGTGTTTAAGTTTGCTTAACAGACGCGTGATTTGTTGTGTTGTGTTGTACTATTTTTTGTTCTAGCAACGTATCATTATACCATTAGCGTTACCGTCACAGCATGTCTGCAGAATATAATATAACAATAATATATATATATATATATATATATAATATAACAATAATATATATATATATATATATATATATATATATATATATATATATATATATATATATATATATATATATATATATATATATATATATATATAATGTGTGCTTTATTAGCTCTCACAAATTTACATTACCTGATAATAATACCATTGAAAGTATAATCATTTTAATTTGTGAGAGCCTGGTGTTAGTGATGTACTCGCCATTGATGTTAATACCGTATCCTTTCCAGTCCAGTAGTTTGAAAACGTCTTCCAATGCAGCAGTGAAGAGTTACGGGGATACAATATCACCCTGTCTTACACCTCTCTGCAGTTGGATAGGTTTCGAGCTCTGGTTCTGTACTCGGATAGCCATCGTAGCCCTACTGTACAAACACTTCAGCACTTCGATATACCGACATTCAACTTGGCACCGCTGAAGGGACTGTAGCACCGCCCAAATTTCGACAGAATCAAAGGCTTTCTCATAGTCCACATACGTCAGGCAAAGTGGCAGATTGTACTCTTCAGTCTTCTGTACAATCTTCCGAAGGGTATTTATGTGGTCCATGGTACTGAAGCCTTTTCGGAAACCGGCTTGTTCAGGAGGCTGGAAGTCGTCGAGTATGCGTGCGAGACGATTCGTAATGACTCTCGAAAACAGCACGTAGACGCGGCTCAGAAAGGAAATCGGTCTGTAGTTCTTCAAGAGAGTGTTGTCGCCTTTCTTAAAGAACAAGACCACCGCACTTCTGCTCCACGCCTCTGGAGTAGTGCCAGCATGGAGGACGGAACTGAAGAGCTTCTGAAGGACTTCAAGTACCGGTGTTCCACCAGCTTTTAGAAGCTTCGCTGTAATTCCATCCTCGCCTGGTGCCCTGCCATTTTTAAGGTGCTGGAGAGCCATTCTAATCTCGCTTAGGCTGACGTCCGGGATATCATCGGAATAGTGTCGGATAAGACTTGTTCTTGGATCGTTACTCACACTTGCGTGTGGCCCGGACGATGATGTGTACAGCTGCCCATAGAACCTCTCAATCTCACTCAAAATCTCAGGTGTCCCGGAAACGATGCTGCCACACTCTGTCTTCAGATTTGACAGTTGGCTCTTACTGGCAGACAAATCTCTGGCAAAGATTTTGGAGCCCTGGTTCCGTTCGATCGCTATCACTCACCTTCGATTTGCCGACGATATAGTCCTTATGGCAGAATCGCTGGAGGACTTAAGCACTATGCTCAATGACCTCAGCAGTGCCTCCCAACGGATAGGTCTTAAGATGAACATGGACAAAACAAGGATCATGTTTAATATCCATGTCACACCTATGCCGGTAGTTGTTGGGAGCACTATGCTCGAAGTTGTTGACGAGTACGTTCATCTGGGACAAATAGTCCGAAGACGGATTCAACTCGGCTGGGCAGCGTTCGGGAAATTACGACATATATTCTCGTCAGAAATACCTCAATCTCTAAAAACTAGATTGTACAACCAGTGCGTGTTGCTAGTGATGACTTACGGATCTGAGACGTGGTCCTTCACTGCTGGCCGTATGAGGACGCTCAAGGTCGCTCAGCGAGTTATGGAGAGGGCTATGCTCGGAGTTTCTCTGCGTGATAGACTCAGAAATGAGGATATCCGCAGTAAAACCAGAGTGACCGACATAGCCCAACGGATTAGTAAGCTGAAGTGGCAGTGGGCCGGCCATATAGCTCGAAGAACCGATAACCGATGGGGAAGAAAGGTTCTCGAGTGGCAGCCTCGTACCGGTAGGCGTAGTGTAGGGTGACCCCCCACTAGATGGAGTGATGACCTGGTAAGATATGCAGGAAGTCGATGGATGCAGGTGGCTTAGGACCGTGTTTTGTGGCATTACTTGGGGGAAGCCTATGTTCAGCAATGGACTTGTGAAGGGCTTTAATGATGATGATGATGATGGTGTTAGTACTAGGAAAGACCAGACTCTCGTCCCTTAATGTAACAGTTATCTACATACCTTTAACTTTAATACACTTTGTGCGACAATATGATTTATAGTTATTGATTTTGTAACTAAGGTTACAATAAAAAGAAAAAAAAACTATTTAAAAAACTATAAACTAATTTATACGTAAGCACATGTGCTGCTGCTCATCTCCTGATTTGTTTCCCTCTGTCGCCTTTAACGACACGACACCGACGGGATATGGGGTAGTGTTAACTATTACGGCCACTGCATAGCCGCGTGTTCGAATCCCGTACGGTGAATCCCACAAGTATTTGTACAACATACAAATAATAATTAGCTCTTGAGCCTGATATATTTCAAAAGCATTTAGGACATCAAAAGAGTCGTGCTTTTAAGAAAAATTAGAAGACCGGTTTGACTTTCATATCTGCAATGACATTCCTATTTCATTATTCTTCTAATCTTAAAATACCTTTTTTGTGTGCCACCCCCACTAGATATAGGTGGCTTAGGACCGTGCTTTGTGGCATTCCTTGAGGAAGGCCTCATGATGATGATAATGACGATCTCTTCAAAATATGAAATTAAATTTATTACTTACATCAAATTGTTTAAGGAATATTACAAATCTGTTTCCACTTTTTGTCCATTCCATTACATTCCATTTTTTTTAACTGTGAGATGAGACGTGTTATTAAAAATGTAATGTTCACGAGGATGAATTTCGTTCATGGCGGCCAGTGTCAACGGAAAATAATCATCTGTGTAGGATGGTATTATGGTGCCCAAGTACAACCTTTCTTATTATATAATTTGTTTTGAAAAAATAAATTCCCGCTGGGTTACTTGCTGGTTATTCCGAGAACAGAGGTGTTTTTTCGAATTGCTAGTTATATCATTTTAATATGCTTTGAAAACTAAATTGAAACAAACTATTTTTAATGTATACACTGGTATTAA
Source organism: Parnassius smintheus behrii (assembly GCA_036936625.1). NCBI lineage: Eukaryota > Metazoa > Arthropoda > Insecta > Lepidoptera > Papilionidae > Parnassius > Parnassius smintheus. The sequence continues at coordinate 19,722,041 of JAUPFT010000010.1, read as the reverse complement.
TGAAGCTTTGGCGATCGACAGTATTAGGTACTTGCGGCCCGACCGTTTAATTGACATCATAAGGCTACCGGTCATTTCACGATACACAACTTCTTCATGGAATGTTATACTGCCAATTGTGTACAGTATAGGGCAAAAGAACATTATTGTATAGACTCTACATCCGAAGCACATTATGATATAGACCCATCATACTCTACATCATAAAGTGCTTCGGCACGATCAATGAATATAGTTCATGTTAAAAAGTGGTTCTAAAATAATTTTATTATCTACCACTAGGGACGTCATGAGCGCAATTTTTAACGGATAACACATGCAAAGTTAATATATACATAAACACTCACGCCTGTCACCCAGAGGGGTAGGCAGAGACTACGGACTTCCATTTGGCACGATCCTGACATACCTCTTTCGCCTCCTTTACATCCATATATCTACGCATACATGCTCGTCGGTTAAGGGTACTTCTAACGTGGCCCATTTTCAAAATATCGCCAATTTGGTCGATAAACTTTTTTCTAGGGCGTCCCTTTCCGACTCGGCCATTCACATCTGCCATATAAATTTGCTTTGTCACTCTTTCCTCATTCATTCTTTCTACGTGACCAAACCACCGAAGCATTCCTTTCTTAATCCTGGTCACAACATCATCTTGCATACCACATTTATCTCTTATCACGCAATTTCTCACCCTGTCATTCAGATTCAACCCTAGCATATTCCTTAAAGACCGCATTTCTACAGCATTTATTCTACTTTCGTGCTTCTTCTGCCACACCCAGCTTTCACTACCATACATTAAAGTAGGGACTAACACAGCATTATGAATTACCATACGTGCCTGTTTTGACACATTCTGGTTCTTCATAATAGAGTGTAGTGCCCCATTCACTCTATTCCCTGCATTTACTCGTCGTTCTATTTCCCTATCATATCTACCATCCCTGCTAAATACACATCCCAAATACACAAACTCATCCACTTGCTCAATTAACTCTCCTTCTATTCTTATTTCACATACCGTTTTGCTTTCTTCTCTTTCAAAAACCATCACTTTCGTCTTACTTGCGTTCACTTTCATTCCCCTTTCTTTCAATTCCCAGTTCATTAATGTAACCATCATTTGCAACTCTGCCGCCGATGACGCAAGTATGACTTGATCATCGGCATACAAAAGGCATTTGACGGTTAACTCGCCCATTCTTAACCCACATTCCTCATCTTTCAAAGTTTGCAAACACCGGTCCATAAATAGGTTGAACAGCCAAGGGGAAGCTACACAGCCCTGTCTGACACCTTTTTGGATGCCAAACCAGTCCGAGTAGACCCCATTGATCCTGACACAAGCACTAGAGTCCCTATAAAGAGACCTTAATGCCTGTATCAAACCAGCGCTCAACCCATATGAGTTCAGTGTTTGCCATAACACATTCCTGTCCACTCTGTCATAAGCCTTTTCCAAGTCCATGAACGCACAAAAAACTTTCTGGTTTTTGGCCAAAAACTTCTCCGCAATCATGCGCATGGAAAAGACTTGATCTGTACACCCCATTCCCTTTCTAAAACCCGCTTGCACATCCCAAATTTTTCCATCAGTTTCTTTCATAACTCTTTCAATTAACACCTTAGCATACAGTTTACCCACAATACTAAGCAAGCTGATACCGCGGTAGTTTTTGCAGTCCTGCTGTGACCCTTTTCCTTTATATATTGGTACTATAACTGCTTTACACCAGTCATCCGGTACCCGTTTTAATTCCCAACATAAATTAAACAAGGTGTACAGCAGGCCTGCCACCACTTCCTCTCCAGCCCTTAGCATCTCGAGTGATACTCTATCATATCCAGCTGCCTTACCTGCTTTCATGCTTTTCATTGCTTTCATTATTTCATCTACACTTATCTCCATACCCCTTTCCACTTCTTTCGGAATTTCTAGTTCATTTAATTCATATGACTCTTCACTCATAAACACGCTTTCAAAGTATTCCTTCCATCTGTTTAAAATCGAAACTTCATCATTCAGAATACATCCATTCTCGTCTCTTATAGCATTTATTATAGGCTGTTTTGTATTTCCCCTGGCAGTTCTTACGAGTTTCCAGAACATTTTTATGTTAGCCTGGAAATTATCAGATATCCTTCTATCATTCTTATCCGTTCTTTCTTTCTTTTTCCTTTCAACAACTTCTTTTACTCTCTTATTTAGACGTCTAAATTCTGCCTTTTTTCTTTCAATCTCATCATTCATACCAGAGCAAAGTTAATATAACGACTAGTAATCCGTTCCGACCTTGTTCGTGTTATTTCGGGATCTCAACAACAGCGTCACATACTGGATTCAATGTGAATCTAATCCTGGGACTTACTTAAATACACACAAAAAAATCTTTAAAATCGATACAACATTTTTGGAGGAGTTCAGTAACAAACACACGTACAGATATGTTCCGGCCGCAATTAAACCTACTGTCACTAATATTGCTAGATGGATGCTTTCGTATTTTTGACATGGCCTAATGTTAAAATTATTTTTTCATGAATTGGTAGTATGACGCAAACAAAGCTAGTACATGATATAACCAATTATTACTGGCTATAATATGTTTGCCGATTTGTACATTTACGTTTTTTTTAAATTTAATAGTCTTATTTCATCTGCTGTTATTTATTTTACAGCACCCTTTATTCTTTTTTTTGGTGTACAGTCTTTTAATATTTCTCCTTTGTTTTTTGTTTTGTTTGTATTATTTTTTTAAATTATTTGTATTCATTTACGTTTAGCCATATCATAAATACGAAAAAACCAATCTACTAATTTTAGCGACGGTAGGTTTAGGTGCGATTGGGGTAACCCGTGGGATTTGAGTATTCAACCAACTGGAGAGGCCATGCGCGTTAATTCCTAAACAAAAGTTCTGTCAACATCAGAGGGGAGCAAGAAACACACACAACTGTATACTTAACTACAAATGCAAAACTGAATCGCGTCGCTATAAACGCACACTACAGCATTTATGTAAGTGTTCATCGCGATTACGCATACCATCAAATTGTACACGTGTCGATACACTGATGGCGCTGAAATGCGTAAGCAACGTAAGGCGTGGACTATGTCGATATTTTTTATTGATAAACAAATCACCATAGTACGTTCATTTAATTCATATGACTCTTCACTCATAAACACGCTTTCAAAGTATTCCTTCCATCTGTTTAAAATCGAAACTTCATCATTCAGAATACATCCATTCTCGTCTCTTATAGCATTTATTATAGGCTGTTTTGTATTTCCCCTGGCAGTTCTTACGAGTTTCCAGAACATTTTTATGTTAGCCTGGAAATTATCAGATATCCTTCTATCATTCTTATCCGTTCTTTCTTTCTTTTTCCTTTCAACAACTTCTTTTACTCTCTTATTTAGACGTCTAAATTCTGCCTTTTTTCTTTCAATCTCATCATTCATACCAGAGCAAAGTTAATATAACGACTAGTAATCCGTTCCGACCTTGTTCGTGTTATTTCGGGATCTCAACAACAGCGTCACATACTGGATTCAATGTGAATCTAATCCTGGGACTTACTTAAATACACACAAAAAAATCTTTAAAATCGATACAACATTTTTGGAGGAGTTCAGTAACAAACACACGTACAGATATGTTCCGGCCGCAATTAAACCTACTGTCACTAATATTGCTAGATGGATGCTTTCGTATTTTTGACATGGCCTAATGTTAAAATTATTTTTTCATGAATTGGTAGTATGACGCAAACAAAGCTAGTACATGATATAACCAATTATTACTGGCTATAATATGTTTGCCGATTTGTTCATTTACGTTTTTTTTAAATTTAATAGTCTTATTTCATCTGCTGTTATTTATTTTACAGCACCCTTTATTCTTTTTTTTGGTGTACAGTCTTTTAATATTTCTCCTTTGTTTTTTGTTTTGTTTGTATTATTTTTTTAAATTATTTGTATTCATTTACGTTTAGCCATATCATAAATACGAAAAAACCAATCTACTAATTTTAGCGACGGTAGGTTTAGGTGCGATTGGGGTAACCCGTGGGATTTGAGTATTCAACCAACTGGAGAGGCCATGCGCGTTAATTCCTAAACAAAAGTTCTGTCAACATCAGAGGGGAGCAAGAAACACACACAACTGTATACTTAACTACAAATGCAAAACTGAATCGCGTCGCTATAAACGCACACTACAGCATTTATGTAAGTGTTCATCGCGATTACGCATACCATCAAATTGTACACGTGTCGATACACTGATGGCGCTGAAATGCGTAAGCAACGTAAGGCGTGGACTATGTCGATATTTTTTATTGATAAACAAATCACCATAGTACGCATAAGTTTTATTTGATTATAAGTAATACATAGATTAATAATACCTAGGTGTTATTTGAAATTCTTTTTTAAAGTATTTGGAAATGATCTTCGGAAAATAACTTACAAATTATTGAAAATAAATTTATTATTTTTTAAAGTATATATATATATATATATATATATATATATATATATATATATATATATATATATATATATATATATATATATATATATATATATATATATGATAAAGCTAAAGATATTTATTTCGTAAAACATGAGTAAATAAAATACAAGTGTTAAAAACTTAAAACAAGCTACATGTTTTGATGTTTGCCATTTATGGCGTACAAAAATTATACTACATTAAGTTTACATTTACAATAACAGGTATATAAATATATGAATTAAATTTAATAGGCTAATGCTTTTGTAAACTTAATAAAATATTTTCAAGTAGAATAATATTGGTGTCAAAGGTAATAATAAAAATATTTAATCTAAATATAATTACAGCAAAACATTACCTCCCACAAGTTCAAGGTTGGTACTGCAGTGTCAGCTAACCTTCACTTATTGTAAAGCTTGGGATATGAAATATGATTTTCCAAAATGTTTGGGTATCCAAAATTCATGGTTTCTACAAGCTACGATCCAAGTTTGCCACCGAAGAGGATCTCTTGGAAATCTGTAAAAACAAACCAATAATAGAAAAATTTACTACTTTTTGTAATATTTTATTATAAGATCTAAATAAAAACTACAAACCCGTTCGGTAGACAAACCCGCATGGTTAATTAACTTATCGATAGCTAAAGTTGTGGCGTTCATCACTATAGTGCAATACTTTCGGTTGCAGTGATACCAGTTTATTTTTATAAAAATTGCACACTTTTGCAGCAAGTTTGGTAGCAAGTTTCGATTTGACTTATTTGGCCTGTATTTTTTACTACTAGTTATCGATTATATTTAATTGTATAATATTCAGTATTGTGTTGAAATTGAGCTGAATATATAAATCATTTAACAAAATCCACTACACATCTATATGTAATGATTATTATTCATCACAAACTGATTTAGTTATTAGGAAATATATTTTCCTTAATATATATAACTTGTGTAATAAATTACTCGTATATGTATTTAAAAATAGATTATTTTTCACTTTATGAACTATGATGGCCACACTCGGTATTGGACGATAATATTCAGAAAATACGAGTTTTAATAATAAAACTACTTTAATATTATGTTTAAAATACTCACAGATGAAAAGTCACATTGACTTTTTGTATACTTGACGTTTTTAATTGTTTTTTTCCATGTAAATACACTGCAATTTGGCATTTTGTCGGAGCACGATCATTTCGGAATGACGCACGATGCGGAGCAACTAGTTTTATATAACGAGTATGAGTCGAACTCTCGTACTTTTTACAGAGGGGTATGCCTTGCGATGTCGTCTCCTTTGGTTTAATACTCAAAGACCGTGGGCCATTTCAAAGTCACGTAGAATTATTCTAGGTAGTATAGTTGTTAGGGTATTTCAAATCTAATAGCGTCATTAATTAACTTGAAAATAAACCGAACTTACCTTCTAAAATCGTCTGTAAATAAAGGACAGAATAAGCAATGACGGAAAGACATTTCGATTCAATTATTTTCTCTAGAACTGTAACAATAGCGTGTGGCGTATTTAAATGATTTAATTACAGTCTCTTTCTGTTCGAGAAAACTAAATGTATAACCGATTGCGCTGATAAATAACGACACATGTCAGTTTTACTGTTTTAGAGCTAAAAATATTACCTCTTATTCATGTTTATATTGTTTTTTTTTAATTTATTTATTATTGTAGTGCAAGTTTGTCGTGAATATGTACAATTTTGCAAAATGCAAGTAGTTTTCGATAATCATTTTTAAAATTAATTTCGAGATTATTAGGGACTATTTATTTTAAGATGTGCAGCTGGAGTGAGTATATTCGATCAAGACGTGTTTTATAAATTCTGTCAGGGACCGTTGGGAAAAATTACTTATATATGTAATTATTTTTATAATGCATTTACAACTATGTATTGAATGAGAGGAATTACAAAATTAATTGTATTGTGTTAAACGAAAATTTCTGCAAAATGATCACGGTAAGAAACATAGATTGAGCTGTAGTGGCAAAAGGCTTGCAAAGCTTGAAATACCAGCAACAGATGGAGCTGAATGGTTCGCCAGTGGAATTTGATAGTTATTTATCGAAGCTAAGCAAAAAAGACCAGTTCGTGCTGCAAAAGGCCTGTGCCCAGCAGTGGGACTTATAACTTCTGTATATTTTGTTTAAAGACTGAGTTTACTGTTAGCAACTGTGTCAACGGTTGAGAAAGTATTCTTTGAAAGTAGTTGTTAGTATTCAAAGTAGAATTAATTAATATGCTTAACTTTAATATGCTTAAATAGAATTTATTAATTGCTTAAACTTTATGTTTAATACGGCTAGATAAAAGTTGTATAATGTATAATAAATTTTATTCATTTCAATTTGGCATTGAATGACCATTGCCTTCTCTCATCTCTTGAAATACAGTCATCTATTAACTATTCATGATGCATTCATATGCAACCGGAATACGGCGCACAGCTTCATTGAGAACGGAAGTGGAATAATCTAGAACACATAGCTTGCCTTTATTACATAAATAGTGTCAAGTACTCAATAACCTAATAACTTCCACTTTAGTATACACTATTTTCTTCTATTACATTGGTAATATTGCAATGCCGATTTGTGATATATCTAACTTACTTGTGCTACAACCATGATATAGCTGCAGCATGGCTATACCACGTAAAGAGAATATTCAAGAGTTTATGTTTTATTTTGATGTGTTTATAAGTTGTGTGTTGTGTTTCTTTAATACAAGTTAATATTGTCAAAATGCTAAAATAAATACAATTTTTATAGTACAGGCATAATATATAATAAGTTATTTCTCTAAGGCTTTTTTTAAATTGAAGTGTCACTTCAAAACTGTTGCACAGAGTGGGGAGTAAATATGTCCTTAAAATTAAATAATCATCAAGGACCAAAACTGAATTCATATCATAGCAATTTTTTTCTATTTAGCAAATTCTCTCTTATAGTATCGTATTTATCTTCAATTGCTTTGAATGTTTTGCTAAATAAGAATTTTCAACCGACCTAATTAAGAATGCAAACTGCATCACCTCGTTACTCATTGGTTAAACTAAGTTTATTAGCTTTATTCATTTAAGCGTCAGTCGCTCTCAGTAATTACTAACAGAAATTGAAAAGCTATTGATACTGACTTATGATTTAATCACTATGTTCTACATTAAAACCGAGAAAAAAATTAATTTGAACATTCTTTTTTAACCTCCGACGGAAACGAGGGTTGTTATATGTTTAATGTCTGTATCTATGCCTGTCTGAGGCATCGTTGTGCCCAAACGGATAAATCAAATTAGATTTAGGTTTTTTGTGCGGAAGGTGACTTGATCGAAAGTGTTTTTAGTTAAGATTCAACAACATTTCATCAGCCGTTTGGAGATCATCAGCTCTTCTTTTTTTTAGGGTTTATATTTCTTTAAGTTATATAATAGATAAATCAATGATGAAGTCGGAAAGTAGTGTGATCTAAGAAATGAAATTTAAAAACAGCTAACATAATAATATGGTTAATAATATAACCTAATTTGTATGTTTCAAATTACTTATATATCGAAATTGCTTTATATGAGTAATAGAGGTAATAAGATAATTTTGCTTAAAACGTAGTGTGGTTGTATTAAAACTGTCAGTTAAGTTATAGACGATTATTGAATGATTTTCGGTCTCAGGTTTTCTCGATACGGGCTTGCCCAATGAGGAAACGTACAGATATTACCTATTGTGTATTTATTTCTGTTACATTATAAAATTGTTTACATGTTTACTTACTATTTTTTCTCTTGGTGTTTCAGTTGTAAATAGGACTCATTTTTGGCACGTGTATCTGTTATTTGTCAAGTTTTGGATAGACTTCTACGTAAAAATTAAGATAATTTATTTCTGGCACAAAACAATAGGGTATTAGTTTTGAACAAAACTTATATTCACATGTTAGCACGAATGTTTTACTTGAATTTTCTGATAATTCGAGTGCTTCTTAGTGCCATAAGCTAATAGCTAAAAGCGACATGTCAAGTTTTGTAGCATTAGAATAGTTGTTCTTTCGAGAGGTCAATTGGTGGATGCAACTCGTCTGGGCAGCGTTCATAAGATTACGACACTTCTCTTGTCACGTATTGCCTCAGAAATTGAAAACAAGAGTGTACAGCCAGTGTGTCCAGTCCAGTGATTGCTTAAGGATCTGAGACGTTGTCCTTCTCGGCTGGCCGTATAAGGAAGTAAAAGGTTGCTTAGCGACCTATAAAGAGGTATGTGCTCGGAGTTTCTCTGCATGAGAGATTTCGAAATGAGGATATCCGAAGTAGAACCACAGTACAGTCTTAACCCGCATAAAACTATATATTATAGATTTAATGACGCGGCATAAAACCGCGTCAGAAATACAACGCTCAATTTACGCCGAGTGCCTTTAGATCTATTAATTCCGCCTTTTGTATCATTTTTTTTCTAAGGGTATGCAATATAAAATATATAAAAATAAAAATATCTTATTATCATTCATTATACAAACATGGTTTATTCTTCAGATCTTTTATTATTTAAGTAAGTATTTATGAAAATCGTGATTACAATTAGTGAATATACTTAAACATAGTAATACTATGTCCCATCGTCAATATGGTCTTCTAGCTACAGATAAAAGTAGTTTATTATTCGGGTATTAAATGACTATCTTAACGTCTGCTAATAAGCGATAATCCGATCAAAAGCAAATGGCATATAAAATACAAATTAACTATTAGTTTGCACCGTGTATTAGCGGTGTAAGAATATCCACTACCAAATATCGTTCCGTGGGTGTTGTAAGAAGTGAAATACAGATACAACCAGGAGATAGGCAGTAGTGTCTTCCTAATAACATATATATATATATATATATATATATATATATATGCAAAATATATATATATATATATATATATATATATATATATATATATATATATATATATATATATATATATATATATATATATATATATATGCAAAATATATAAAAATGAAACTGCAGTTACTTACCTACTGACCTGCCTGCATAGAATGGGAACTATGGCAAATATCTATTGCGGGTGGCCCATGATCAGCAGTTTTGATAGGCCGTAACGGCAAATGTAACTATTAATTTACTCTCAAAATGGGGTCAAGTAAGATGAAGTGGCAATGGATTGGTAATATAGCTGTAAAAAACGACATTCAATGGAAAATAAGGTGATTCGTAATATAAAAATATTTAATAGATACTCCTACTAAATCCACAAGTACTCTTAACGGTACTCTAAGAACCTATCAAAAGTTCAATGCTGAATCTACGCCTCCCCCAAAGGGCGAACGGGATGTTAACTACAATTTATTTTTTTATTTTTAGGTGTGATTAGAAAGACGTTGCTACCTATCTCCTGGTTTCTTTTGCTCTGTCACCTCTTATGACATCCACGGTATATTATGGGTAGTTGATAATACTCTTACACCATCACTATTTGGTGAAATACCCTCATTCTTACAAATGCAGGTGTTGAATATTCCAATTTATTATACTAACTATGACAAAAAAATAATAACATCGCTTTTCTTCAATGAATTTTATAGTCAATCCCCTACAGATAAAAGTCCATCAATCATATTTTAACATTATAAACGGAGCGACGACAGCTGTGCCACCCAACCTCCCGCTCTATGAGACACGGTATTTAACAGAAGCTATATTTCACACAGTGTCAAACCTACTATCTATAAACTGATATTGATTATTAATTTCTTGTTATGTTTTTAAAGTCATCACCATTACAATCCTTTACAAGTTCAAAGATGAACATATTAAGTCACCTGCATACATCGACTTCCTGTATCTCTTACCGGTATGAGACTACCACTTCAGATCCTTTCGTCCCCATCGATTTTTCGAGCTAACTGGCCAGTAATAGAACTAGCCTGGCTGATAAAACGGGTACTATTTGTCAAATTGCAGATGTTGGAGATTTTCAAGCTGGTAAGATCAGTTTAAATGATGTTTTTGTTTGTAAATAATATATATGTTTTTGATTGTACACGATTTATGGTTTACTTGAGAACTCTCAAACTTCATTTAAAGAATCATCATAATATCAGAATTACAGCCCTTCAAAATTCCACTGCTGAACATAGGCCTCCCCGAAGGAATGCCACTAGGCACGGCCCAAGGTCAGACACTTCATCTAATGGGCCACTAGACCTTTCTTCCCCATCGATTGTCGGTTCTTCGAGTTATATGGTCGGCCCATAACCTTTTAAGCTTACTAATCCGTTAGGCTATGTCAGTTACTCTGGTATTTTTGCAGAAATCCCCATTTCAAAGTCTATCACGCATAGAAACTCCGACCATAGCTCTTTCCATAGCTCGCTGAGCGACCTTAAGCTTCCTCATACGGCCAGTGGTGAAGGACTATCTCTGATATATGTCATCACTCGTGGCATATAATGGTTATACAATCTTGCTTCTATGTTTTAAGTATACGTGACGATAAGATGTTTCTCATCCTCCTGAACGTTGCTCAGCCGATTTGCATCCGTCGATTGACCTCTCGGTCGTAGTTGGACTTAACTAGTCATACAATTTGTCCTAGGTCGTATTAGGTGGGTAGAATGCTTGTCGATAACTTCGAACGTACTGCTTCTAACTACGACATAGTGTGACATAGATTTTATGCATTTTATTACTGAAAAGTTTGATGAGTTGCAGCTGTATGAGTCTCATATTACTGCAACCATTGAAACTGTTAAGTAAACAAACTTTTAGCACAAGACAATAATCTAGGATGAAGAAAATATTACTTTTAAACGACATACATAATATTAGGCTGAAATGCCAGTGGTCAGGCAAGAGCTATGTTGGGAGACCTACACTAGATGGAGTGACCGCCTGACGGAATATGAAAGGAATCGATGGATGCAGACGGATTTGGAGCGTGCCTTTCTTTTGGCAATCAAATGAGTGTTCTATGAACAGTTATGTGCTTATGAAGAATAAATATTATTATATAATACTATATTTTATGTATGTATTACTTTTTTATTATAGCTTAACTTCTCCATCAGTCTAAAACAGACTTGTCATTGTATATAGGCTTCTTTCTTTAACAGGGAGTTGCTTTCTGTAGCCGCTTTAATAATTGCCGGCAAATTTTATACCGTCATTTATAAAATTCCACTTACATTTTCTGAACTTTCCCTAAGAAACCTTTTTGTGTGTACGTGCGTGCGCGGTGCATGCATGAGTGAGTGCCTGAGTGCGTGCGTGCGTCGGTCATATTTTAAACTACTATTATTATAAACCCTGCCTGTGCTTTGTTGGTGCAGCCGGTCCCAAGCCCGGATAAAAGGGAGATATTGGGTGTATCCTCTGGACTAATACATCCACCTGCACTAGGACACTCTTTGGTCCAAATTTCATGCTAAACGGTGGCCCTTTTTGCTTGCCACAGATATGGTAAGTGCCAAGTGCCCTCCTCTGGAGATTCTCCCTCCAGCTACCACTCGCATGAGGTCGATATATATGCTCCAACAACCAACTCAACGACAGATATAGCCCAAAGGAAGTAATAAAATAATGGTAATAATTTGCCATCAGAAAAGGTTTGTGTCACTGACGTTGAGTATATGCCAGTTTATTTATCTTTGGTAGATAAGTACTTCCTGCTTTTACGAATTGGTCTTCCATGATGCCTTTTCAATAAAATTCTGAACAAAACTCAATAATAGGAATGATAACTAGATATAGAGATTACTATGTAATACTATATACACGCACATTAGCTAGTTCTCTTAATCAGTGACACAGAACACTAATAACCCTTAGACGGTATCAGTGACGTCGCGACAGATCTAATATGGCGGACAGCGTTTTGCAGATTTGAGACACAGACGAAAAAATATATTCTTAAAATTGAAATATAAAATTTATAATGCAATTTTATATATAGAAATCAATATTTCTCGTTTACTTTTTACAAAATCTGTCATAAATATATATTTTTTACATGGTGTAAATTACCCCATTAGTATAGCCTCCATGACAAGCCTTAATATTGCCTTGCAAATTTTACACGAACACTCTCCAAGTGTACAAAAACTCAATGCTACTCTACACAAATACGTTCAATAACTTAGGCAATTTTTGACCAATTTCCCAACTGTTTTATAAATGTTATTTACCTTTATTATTATAAGATTTTCGACTTGTGTTTCTATGTTATAATAATAAAATCTAATTTAATACATTTCGAATATTTTAACAGTTTTAATAAATTTATTGATTTTGAAAGGCAACATTAATCCTGTAATTTACTTAATGTATGAAATGTATTTGTTTTAACTTTATGTTTATTATTGTATTTTTATTGTTTTGAAATATTACTTCTAAGGTAATTTTTAGACAGTTTATATAATAATTAATAATAATAAAATGACGCGAAAAAATTCAGGAACTGTTAAGAATAGCAATAGACAAATTTCGGAATACCAACCCAACTAACCGACCTTATATAACAAAACAAAAAACTTCTAAAAGGCTGGCACAAATTGTAGATTTTATAAACCCTAAAATATTACCAAATCACATTTTGATCAGGATTTTGAGACCACTCAGACCATAATTTACTGCGTGGCGTACACAGTAGCTATAATTAACGGAACCAAAATCAGAGACATAAACACAACACCTACCCAAAGTCGAAATAAAGGACCTGCTTGGCAGAAAAGGTTAAAAAGAAAGATATTGGATTTCAGAAGAGACATTGGAAGGCTAACAGAACATACGAAAGGCAATAGAAGCAATAGACTCACCACTTCAGTGGAAGCAATAAAAAATAAATACTGAATACATTCCCACCACGAAGAACCCAATTTAAGCGATGAACAATTCCTTGACACACTTAAACAAAAACTGAATGCGGCATCCAGCAGATTAAAAAGATACCTTAATTGCACACTTAGAAAGTCACAAAATAGGCAGTTTATCAATAATGAAAAACAATTTTATAGGAGCCTGACTTCAGACACACAACACGACACACATAGAAATAGGCAAGATGCACCATTACCACCCGCCAATGAATTACATAGCTTCTGGTCTGGTATATGGTCTATACCGGTTCACCACAACACTGAGGCAGAATGGCTGAAATCAGATTCCGAAGTAACTGATTATATCACACCAATGGCATTTGAACAAATACCTCTGGAAGTATTTGTGCATATATTAAAAAAACCCATAGCTAGAAAGCACCCGACAGTGACCGTATACATAACTACTGGTATAAGAAACTTTCAACAATTCTCCCTCTACTTCATAACCATGTAAATGATTTTATACAAAAGCTAGACATAATGCCCCGATACACACACAAGGCCTCACATACATGATTCCGAAAGACGCAGATCATCAAAATCCTGCCAAATTCAGACCTATCACATGTCTCCGAACCATTTATAAACTACTCACAGCATGTATAGCCGAACTCTTACATCAACATATAGCCACAAACAACATCCTTGCTGAAGAACAAAAAGGATGTCGAAAAAGTAGTCAGGGGTGTAAAGAGCAACACATAATAGACTCCGTGAAGCAATGAATCATGCTATTTCTAAAAGGAAGAACATCAATACAATGTATATTGACTACCGAAAAGCATTCGACTCCGTACCGCACAGCTGGCTCCTACATGTACTTCAACACTATAAAATTCACCCACAACTTATAGCGGGTCCGCCAAATAACTTTTTTTTAAAAATGCTATTAAAAAAAAACTACTAAATATTTTTTCAAATTTCTTTTTTAATTTGAAAGTACAATCCTTCCGGTTAATGATGGAAAATAATTTCATTCAAATGGCTGCCTCGACTGGCCATGCAGTAGCCTACACGATCGGTCCAATTTTTGAGTACATTATCGATTGTGTGCAGCTGTATTTCACCAATGGCTTCACGAATATTGTCCTTTAAAGCGTCAATTGTCACTGGCTTGTCGGCGTAACACTTATCTTTGACGGCTCTCCACAAATAATAGTCCAACGGTGTCAAATCGCAGCTCCGAGGTGGCCAAACGACATCAGCTCTGCGGCTGATAATGCGATTTTCAAAAACAGGGCGCAAAACATCAAGTGCAGCGTCGGCTGTGTGGCACGTTGCACCGTTCTGTTAAAACTAAATGTTGCCATTATCCTCCTCTTCAATTTATGTGAACAAAAATTCGTTCAACATGGCCCGATAACGATCGCCATTGACTGTAACGGCCACACCTTGCTGATTTTCGAAGAAAAATGGCCCAATTATGTCTCTGGACCAAAATCCGCACCAAACAGTGACTCGTTTTGGGTGCACCGGCTTTTCGATGAATGCGTGCGGGTTTTCTGTGCCCCAAATGCGACAATTCTGCTTGTGTACATACTCGCCAAATTCGAAATGAGCTTCATCTGAAAAGATGATTTTTTTGGCAAAATCCGCATCTTCTGCAAGTCGATCGCAGGCCCACTTAGCGAAGCAAAAACGCATTGGATGGTCAGTTGGCTTCAACTCCTGAACCAATTGGATTTTGTACGGCGTCATACCAAGGTCTTTACGCAAAATTCGTCTCAATGATGTCTCCGAAATGTCCAATTGTTGAGAACGACGGTGAACTGATGTTGATGGCGTTTCACGCACACTTTCGGCCACAGCAGCAATATTCTCGGGTGTACGCACTGTTTTTGGCTTTCACGCGTTGGCTTATCGATGAGGATTTCAGTTTCTTTCACTTTTTTCACAAGGTAACGAACATACGGAGCTGATGGTGCTTCATTTCTTCCAAAATCCGTACGCAATTTTCGCACACATTCTGCAACATTACCATGATTTTCAAAGTAATGTCGCAATATTTCCCAGCGTTGTTCAAGCGTATACACAACCATATTTGTTCAACGGAAGGATAAAACTAATTATCTGTCAAATTAGACATGAGCTAAGTGTTGCCATTCACGAAATAAGCACTAGTAGAAAAAAAAAGTTAGATGGCGGACCCTGTACATTTTCTTGAAAAATCAATGCAGCACTGGACAACTACATTAAAAACCATAGGAACGTCTTGTATAGAAACATCAGAAATTCCAATACGTCGAGGAATCTTCCAAGGGGATGCGCTTAGCCCTGTATGGTTCTGTCTCGCATTAAACCCTCTCTCGCAAATGCTGAACAAAACCAATTATGGTTACTCTCATCTCTCTCATTATCATCACACCATACAAACACACCACTCTAACACACGTGATGTACATGGATGACATAAAACTATACAGTAACACTACACAGTCATTGCATCGCCTTGCAGACATCACCCAATCTTTCTCAAACGACATTCATATGGAGTTTGGGATTGACAAGTGCAAAACTTTCTCGGTTAAAAATGGAAAAATTAACCCCAACAGCTATAGTCTAGTAACAGGAGACACGATTGAACCTCTAGAACACCACGCCTCATATAAATACTTAGGTTTCCAACAAGCGCGACAGATCCATCAAAAGGAAACGAAAGAAGGTCTCAAAAAGAAATTTAAACATCGGCTCAATAGTATGTTCAGGTCTCAACTCAACTCCCGCAACATGTCAAAAGCACTCAATAGTTACGCAATCCCCATACTGACATACTCGTTTGGTATAATAAACTGGACTCAAGGTGACCTTATCAATCTGCAACGTATTATAAATACCACTCTAACGACTCACCGCAATCACCACCCTAGATCATGCATGCAAAGGATGACTCTTTCAAGATCCGAGGAAGGACGAGGTATAATAGATGTCCTCAACTTGCACAATAAACAAATCAAATCCCTTCGACAATATTTCCGTCAACGCTCAGTACATTCACTTCTCCACGAAATAGTAACCTTAGCCGACAAACGCCTCACACCACTTAACCTCGCGGACCGAAACACACAACGCAGTGAACGGATCACTGACGTAAAAGAGAAGATGGCCTCATGGCAACAGAAGTCCCTACACGGAAGGCACTAACACGACCTGCAGCTTTTTTTATATAGAAGAAAGGGCAAACCAGCATGCGGCTCACCTGATGTTAAGTGACTACCGCCGCCCATGATCAACCGCAACACCAGGAGAATCGCGGGTGCGTTGCCGGCCCTTTAGAAAGGAGTAAGCTCTTTTCTTGAAGGTCCCCAGGTCGTATCGGTCCGGAAAAATCGCCGTTGGTAAACTATTCCACAGAGAGGTTGTACGTGGAAGAAAACTCCTTGTGAAACGTACAGTGGTGGACCGCTAAGCATCCAGATGGTGTGGATGGTATTGGGACGTTTGCCGTGTAGTGCGTTCACGAAATTTGGCGGATGGGATTAATCCAAACAATTTCTCAGAGCACTCCCCGTGATAGATGCGGTAAAATACGCAAAGAGATGCAACATCTCTTCACAGCGCCAGTGAATCGAGCCAATCGGAAAGCACTCGGTCGTCGATGATTCGAGCCGCTCTACGCTGAATGCGGTCAAGTGGAAGGAGCTAGTACTGGGGAGCCCCAGCCCAGAGATGGGAACAGTATTCCATGTGCGGCCGAACCTGCGCCTTGTAAAGTTGCAGGCGGTGTGCCGGCGTGAAATACTGTCCCGCTCTGCTGAGCACGCCAAGCTTTTTAGAGGCCAATTTGGCCTTCCCTTCCAAGTGACCACAAAACTGCACGTCACTCGATATGTCGACGCCGAGGATTCCGATACTGCCTGAGGCAACATGGGGAGTGCCTTGAAACTGAGGGGATACGACAAATGGGTTCTTTTTAGCTATCTTCATTCTATCACATGTCGACAAAAAAGCGTCGAACGCCTGGCTGAGGCGCGGTGAACTCTTCCCAGAGACGGAGGCCTTCATGTTAGCGATCCAGGACCAGGTCATCGATACCCGAAACTTCCAGAGACACATAATACGTGCACCTAACCTCCTCACTGATACTTGCAGACATTGCCACTCTAGCCCCGAAAACATACAACACATAACATCCGCCTGTAGAGCCCTTGCACAAACCGACTATAAGCATCGGCATGACCAGGTTGCCTCCATAATACACCTATATCTTGCCCTTAAATTTAAATTCAGACAAAAAATGACACCATATTACAAATATAAGCCGGACACTATATTAGAAAACAATAATCATAGAATCTACTGGGACAGGACCATTATCACGGATAAAACTATTCACTTTAATAGGCCCGATATCACAGTGTATGACAAAAATAACAAAACCACTTAACACCTTATTGACATTGCCATACCAAATACCCATAACATTTAATCCACCATAGCTGAAAAACTTACAAAATATCAATATTTAGCTATAGAACTCAAGCGTCAATGGAGAGCAGAAACCATCCATATAGTCCCAATAGTTATCTCATCTATCGGAGTTATACCTAAAATCCTACAACGCAGTCTAGATATTTTGCAAGTACCCCAACACACACTTCACACCCTGCAGAAAGCTGTCATTCTCAACACCTGCCGACTCACACGCAAATTCCTCACCACGTCATCCGTCACCTCTGCTTACACCATCACCTAGCACCTGCTCACGCTTGGCTTCGGCCCGTGTGATTATGAGTGCGGGTATTACGCCCATGGACCCCGTCATCATAACGCCGGATGACGTAGCTGAGGCGGTCCGTAGTGCCCCGAACTGGAAAAGTCCGGGGCTTGACGGGCTGCATCACTACTGGCTGAAGGGGTTCATGGTGTGTCACGCTGTGCTCGCCCGACAGTTTCAAGAGGGATCACTCATTTGGCTCTTCACTACTGGGATCACTCATTTGGTTCCTAAAGATCAGGGTGCCACAGACCCGAGCAAATACCGCCCCATCACGTGTCTACCGACCATATACAAGACACTAACATCCATTTTGAGCGCGAGAATCGCTCGTCACCTGGACTTAAATCAGGTAATGTCGCGCGCTCAAAATGGATGTCGGGGCGGCGGTCGTGGAACCAAGGAACCACTCCTCATTGACGCGGTCATTGGCAAAGTGGTGAAACGCAACCGTCGGAACTTCTCCGCCGCCTGGATAGATTACAGAAAGGCATTTGACTCGGTGCCCCATACATGGCTAAAGAGGGTCCTCGAGCTGTACAAGATTGACTGTACAGTTCGAGACTTCCTCGAGCAGTGTATGGGGCAGTGGAGTACGATCCTCTGTCATCTAGGCGAGCGGATGACGGCTGCGGAAAGCCGCATAAGGATAAGAAGGGGTATATTCCAGGGCGACTGTCTGAGTCCAATCTGGTTCTGCCTCTCTTTGAACCCTCTCAGTACTTTACTGGAGGGCTCCGGGAGGGGATTTCAGCTTCGTAAAGGAGGTACAAAAGTGACCCACCTTTTCTATATGGATGACCTCAAATTATTCGCCTCCAGTCGCTCCCATCTTATGGAATTGCTAAACATCACGTGTGAATTTAGCAATTCTATTAGAATGGAGCTGGGGACGGATAAGTGTGCGGTCCTCCATGTTGAAAGGGGAAGGGTTGCTAACTCTGAGGGCATAGACCTATCTATGCCCGTCAACTTAAGAACCCTTTCCGAGGCTGAAACATACCGATACCTGGGTATGTCACAGAACATCGGTATCGATGAGGCTGGTATGAAACAGTCAGTTTGCGACGTGTTTTATGCACGCTTGACCGAAGTGCTTAACAGCCTTTTGTCCGGTGTGAATAAGACACATGCATATAACGGTTGGGTCATGCCTGTCCTTATGTATACCTTTGGCATACTCAGGCTACGTTTTGGTGACCTCTTCGGGGAAACCGAGGGTTTTGTCTGTGCAATACAAGATCAGGTTATTAAGACCAACAACTATCGGAGATACATCCTAAAGGATGGCACTGTCGACGTCTGTCGAGCTTGTCGCCATCCCGGGGAGTCACTTAGGCATGTCATCTCCGGTTGTTCGGCGTTTTCTAACTCTGAGTACTTGCACAGGCACAACCTAGTAGCCAGAATTCTACACCAGGAGCTCGCTCTGAAATACGGTTTCGTGGATCGGAAATTGCCGTATTACAAGTACTTGCCGGAAGCCGTGCTCGAAAATGATCGCGCCAGGCTCTATTGGGACCGGGCCATCATCACAGACAGGACTATTCTTGCGAATAAGCCTGATATTGTGCTGATGGACCGGGCACAGTCAAGGATATTTTTGGTCGACATTACCATTCCGTATGACGAGAACCTCGTGAAAGCCGAAACAGATAAGCAAACAAAATATCTGGACCTGGCTCACGAGGTGACCGACATGTGGGGTGGTCTGCCGACCGAAATTATTCCTGTAGTCGTCTCTGCAAACGGGCTAATCCCAGTCAGCCTCTCGGGTCATCTGAGGCGGCTGGGACTACGTGGCGGACCGCTCCAGGCTCAAATGCAGAAGGCGGTGCTCCTCGATACCGCCCGCATCGTCCGCCGGTTTCTTTCCCTTTCCCCCTAACCCTCGGCCATTTGGTCTCCCCTGCCGAGGGCCTCCATCTGGTTGGGCTTTTATTTATATATGTATTTTTATATTTATTTTATATTATTGATATTTATGTATATTTATCTTTTCATTTCCATTTATAAATTATATATTTATAGAACCCAACCAGATGAGAAAACTATATTGATACCCCCATAATAATAATTATAAACATGTTTTATGCACGCTTGACCAAAGTGCTTAACAGCCTTTTGTCCGGTGTGAATAAGGCACACGCATATAACGACTGGGTCATGCCTGTCCTCATGTATACCTTTTTTTTTTTTTTTTTTTTTTATAGAAGAGGGGGCAAACGAGCATGCGGCTCACCTGATGTTAAGTGACTACCGCCGCCCATGATCAACCGCAACACCAGGAGAATTGCGGATGCGTTGCCGGCCCTTTAGAAAGGAGTAAGCTCTTTTCTTGAAGGTCCCCAGGTCGTATCGGTCCGGAAAAATCGCCGGTGGTAAACTATTCCACAGAGAGGTTGTACGTGGAAGAAAACTCCTTGTGAAACGTACAGTGGTGGACCGCCAAGCATCCAGATGGTGTGGATGGTATCGGGACGTTTGCCGTGTAGTGCGTTCACGAAATTTGGCGGCTGGGATTAATCCGAACAATTCCTCAGAGCACTCCCCGTGATAGATGCGATAAAATACGCAAAGAGATGCAACATCTCTTCGCAGCGCCAGTGAATCGAGCCGATCGGAAAGCACTCGGTCGTCGACGATTCGAGCCGCTCTGCGCTGGATGCGGTCAAGTGGAAGGAGCTGGTACTGGGGAGCCCCAGCCCAGAGATGGGAACAGTATTCCATGTGCGGCCGAACCTGCGCCTTGTAAAGTTGCAGGCGGTGTGCCGGCATGAAATACTGTCCCGCTCTGCTGAGCACGCCAAGCTTTTTAGAGGCCAATTTGGCCTTCCCCTCCAAGTGACCACGAAACTGCACGTCACTCGATATGTCGACGCCGAGGATTCCGATACTGGCTGAGGCAACAAGGGGAGTGCCTTGAAACTGAGGGGATACGACAAAGGGGTTCTTTTTAGCGGTTAACGCGCAAACTTGTGTCTTCTGGGGGTTAAACTGGACTAGATTTAGTCGTCCCCAATTCGAGACTCTGCTCAGCAAAGACTCGACTTCAGACACAAGTTTGTCCCGGCACTCGGAGACGTTTTCCCGAGAAATATTGGCTCGGCCGGTGTAAAGAGCATCACCAGTGCTGTCGTCCGCATAGCAATGAATGTTACGGGTATGCAACATATCATTGATATGCAGAAGAAACAGCGTTGGCAATAGCACGCAGCCCTGTGGAACACCAGCATTAATAGGCTTGCAATCGGAGCTTGCACCGTCTACAACGACCTTGATGCTCCGATCTGCAAGAAAGCTGGTGATCCAATCGCACAATTTCTCGGGAAGCCCATAGGAAGGGAGCTTCGAAAGAAGCGCTTTGTGCCAAACCCGATCAAAGGCCTTCGCAATGTCCAAACTAACGGCCAATGCCTCCCCCTTGAACTCTACTGCCTCCGCCCATCTGTGAGTGAGGTAGACCAGAAGATCACCAGCTGACCGACCACGGCGAAAACCGTATTGGCGGTCACTAATCAGCTGGTGATCCTCAAGGTACCTCATGAGCTGGCAGTTTACAATGGACTCCATTGTTTTGGAGAACAAGGAGGTGATGGCGATTGGCCGGTAGTTGGACGGGTCTGAGCGGTCGCCTTTTTTAGGGATCGGGTGGACGAAAGCCGTCTTCCATGATTTTGGGACTACGCCTAGGGAGTAGGAGTACCGGAAAAGACGCGTTAAAACCGGTGCCAACTCTGGAGCACACGTCCTCAGCACAATTGTGGGGATTCCGTCAGGCCCACTCGACTTGTGAATGTCCAGGGAGAGGAGTGCTTTGCGAACCGAGCGCTGTGTGAACTGCACTTCCGGCATGGAGCACTCACACCGCGGGATGGTCGGCGGCGTACTCCCCCCGTCATCGAGAGTCGAGTTAGACGCAAAGAAAGAGCCTAGAAGATCGGCTTTCTCCTTTGCAGTATGGGCCAGTGAGTCGTCCTCCCTGTGCAGAGATGGAAGAGATGGCTGACAGAAATTCCCCTGGACAGCCTTGGCGAGAGACCAGAATGCACGGGTTCCAGAAGGAAGGCGAACTAGTTTCTCGCCAATTCTGCCTATGTGCTCTGACTTTGCCTTGGCAATGACTCTTTTGAAGGACCTAGAGGCGGAATTATACTTCTTTTTTAGAGCGCTGGTGTTTACATCCCGGGACGCTGATGCATCAACCCAGGCTTGGTAGCACTCCTGCTTATAGCATGATGCTATTTTACAGGAGCGACCAAACCATGGCTGAGATTTGCCTCCAATGGGCACCACAGAGGAAGGAATAAAAAGTTCCATACCCTGAAGTACCACATCAGTAACAGAATCCGCAACAACGTTGGGATCATCCGGCGAGAAGCAAACCCGCCCCCAAGGGTAGGATGCAAAGAAAGACCGCATCCCATCCCAATCGGCTGACCTATAGTGCCAAACACGGCGGCAGCCTGCAGAATGCAACCGCGATTTCAGCGTGAGTGGCACAACACTCCGGACCAGACAATGGTCCGAGGAGCCTAAAGGGGCGTCGACGGAAATCTGATATCCGTCCGGGTGAGAGGTCAGCAGAAGGTCCAACAGGGAAGGTGCATGATCCTCCACATCTGGAATCCGCGTAGGCGAAGTAACCAGTTGTGTCAGACCATATGCCAAGGCAAAATCATGAACAGATCTCCCCGCATGATCGGTTAAACGTGAACCAAGCCATTCGGCGTGATGGGCGTTAAAGTCGCCGAGGATCACGATCTCTGCGGAGGGGATCTGCTGTAGCAACGAATCTGCAGCCATTTGGACGTGGTCTAAGAGTCGGTCTGTTTCGGCATTACCGCTATGGGACCTATAGAGGCACCCGTAGACGCGCGGATGGTCGTCGCTGTCTACGCGTAGCCAAAGGATGGACAGGTCCGAACCTTCAAGTCTGCCGAGGCGTCGAGAACAGATGTCCTCTCTGACGTAAACGCAAACTCCAGCCCGAGGCACAAAGGAGTGTTCCAGTTTGTACCCCGGGTAGGAGAGATACGAGACATCAGCCGGAGAGGACACCTGCGTCTCGGTCAGAAAGAGCAGAGCCGGCCTCGCCGTCTCGAGATGGTAGTGGACGGCGTTTAGGTTTGAGTGAAGTCCCCTGATATTGCAGAAATTCACGGACAGCGTGGCAGGGGTCGCCTTGGTTTTGTTGCTCCGTTTGCCCCGAGCAGTTGTAGTCTTGAGCGGAATTTTGCCCCCCCCAGAATACGCGGGGCAGCCTGAGCACCCACGCTCAGAAGTGGAGAAACATGGTCGTGGATGCTCAGCGAGGGATTCTCCAGGGGTGCTGGTACCCTCCTGGGGTAGTCTATCATTATTTAATTCCGCTACCATGTTGATGGGGGGGGGGGGATTTGGGCCTCCGGCCACCTGCACTCACCAGACGAAACGCGGAAGCAGAGCTTCCACTTCACGCCGGTATTCTGTGAGGTCGTGTTACCACCCCGGTTTGAGCCAGCCCATACGTGCAACAGCAAAGCTGCCGCGTGGCTCTACCACTGTTAAAACCTTTTTCCTTTTGTTCTTTGTTCTACCTTTGTTCTACCTTTGTTCTACCTTTCGCATACTCAGGTGGACTCAGACTGAACTTAACGCCCTGGATAGAAAAGTCCGCACTACCATGACGTCCCATAGGATGCATCATCCGAGATCGTCGGTAATGAGGCTGTACTTGCCGGGAAAGAATGGTGGGCGTGGCTTCCGGAGCAGTTGTTTGGAGTATCAAAGGATTGTTGAACTTCTTCGGGGACATTTCGTGGTTTGAATAATCACAATACTCCTGCCGATACGCAAAATACGTAAAAGCCCGTCGTAAACTAAACTATACTAAACTAGTATTATTGCTAATTTTACATTTTCTACAAAGTGTACTCCACATTTGTAAAAAAAGAAATAAAAATTACAATCTTAAAATAAAATTCAAATTATATTTATAACACAGTTGAATATATTATAAAGAAAAAGTTTTGAATTTCTTATTTAATGTTATAAAATATTGTCCGCAATTTCAATTCATTCAATTATATAAAGAAATAGATGCTATTTGTTATTATAGTCTACAAAATTCCCCAAAGCACAGATGATATTTAACAGACAAAGAGGAACCGTATAAAGCCCATTACAAAGAGAATGAGTTTATTTTGCTCAAACATTTCATGGGACGTTTCAATGTTTGAATTTAATTTGCATTCCACATTGCCATTTCTTACCAGGAAACGTAACATATAAACGTTATTCACTAAGCCGACCAGAATCATGATGCAATATCTAGTCTAGATTTTCTTAAATTTTAAAATTTTTGGATCTATTACAGTATAAATTTCCTACCTTTCAAAACCAAGCTTACGCTGGTTCACTCCTTCATTCTACCTATTATCGATTATGCAGATGTATGTTACCCAGATCTGTCAGAAAATCGACGACCTCTATACGAGGCATCTTCAGGTGATGTAAGCTCTACGGTGGCTGACCGCTGAATCAGAGAGGTCATAATCAATGAGGTCAGCCGCCGTATTATCGTCAGTATAGCGTATTATCGTCGATGGTGTGTCTTACTTGGAATAAGTGGTATTGGAAGTAGTGGTGCCGGGAGTAGTGGTGTTGGGAGTAGTGGAGACGGAGTTAGTGCATGCAATTGAGGGATGGCGGGAGGTGCTCTTTAATCCAGGTAAGACACATCATTGTATTTAGTTAGCAGAAGGTTGCGAAGTATTTAATATTTTTATTATTATGGACTTCCGCAAATTAACGCCTGTTTCTATCAATTATCTACTTAACAAGTTGAACCGCCTTCTTAATAATTCCATAAGGTATATTTTTGGTTTATGTAAGTATGACCACATATCATCCTATCGTTCAAAGCTTAAATGATTATTACCTATACGTCAAAGGCAATGCTCTAGAATTTTACTTATACTTACTTACTTACTTACTTACTTATCGTCACGCACAATCCCTTACGGGGTAGCCAGAGAGAACAGATCGCCAAGTGTCACGATCCTTACATACCTCTTTCGCTTCTTTCAGGTTCATTAACTTCTTCATACATGCACGTCTAGGTATCCGAGTACTCTTGACCCTCCCCTCTTCGAGCAATTTGCTCACATGGTCTTCGAAAGTTAGTCTCGGTCTACCTCGACACCTTTTAATATTTACTTTCGCTCTATATATTTTCTTCACCATTCGGTCTTCACTCATTCGTTCAACGTGCCCAAACCATTGGAGTACGCCCCTATCAATTTTTGTGATAAGGTCATCTTTCAATCCTGCCATATTGCGAATCTCTTCGTTTCGCTTTCGGTCGGCTATGGTAACGCCACACATTTTACTAAGATTTATTATATTTACATTTTACTTTATTCAATTTGAAACGATCCAAGGTCGCCTTCTTATCTTAAGGATAATTTACTTTTTTCATCGACTATCGATCGAACGTCAACAGTCATACCGTCTGAGGTTAGGGTTTCCACAGCATAGGTCTAATTATTTCAGGTCGTCTTTTACGATACAAGCTATAAAACTCTGGAACGCCCTCCTCAATGATATTAAGAATGCCACAAATAAGACAGTCTTCAAAGTTCTTCAACGACAACATTATCTGAGTCAACTACTAATTGACGTTACTTTTCCTTTATTCTTTTTTTACTTCAAATATTTATTTCATTATATATTATTTATTTATTATATTACGTATATCATTCATACGGATATTTATTTATGAAGTTTATAAGTATGTATGTGTGTATGTGTTATTATACATATAGTTATTCTATATTTGTGCATATTTAAATGTGGTGTGTATGTATGTACTATGTATATATATTTTAATATGTACGCTTTATTTATGTATTATATTCGCACTTGCCAACAATTGTCTTAGGCACCCAAGGTTGACTAGCATAGAATGCCACATCGAATTAAGTCCGCCCTATATACCCTTTAATTTAAGGTGTTTATTTAAGTCATCTAAGTACTTTACAATATATTATATTATAATGATAATAAACACTACATTTTTATGGTAATATTACTAAAGCTTGGTGCTTTGTTTTGTAATTTACTAAGTTTTGTAAATTACACCCCTCCATTTCGATTGGTGGACGACGTCCATATTTACTAAGAGTAATGCCATGATAATGTAGGGTACGTCAGACGGTAGAATAAACTTGTTAGACGTTGGTTGCGGAATGCTGGGTAGCAAGAATTCTGCTGTGGGTGACCGCCGCAATTTTGCAGTCGGTTAGAGTCTGATGTAACCTGTTCATTTCGATTTTCCCACGTACAAAAATGCTCCTTTTGAGTATTTCGATCTTGCTTTATCAGTAATTATCAGTAATCATAATTAGAAATTTCTAATTTATTCATTTTTATTATGAATTTTATTTTAAGTTCAGTAATCATCTTCGTCATTACCTTGATAAAAACATAAAGTTTACTGCTGCGATATTATAGAGGAAAATCAATAATTTAGACGCTTGATAGGTGGATAAAGTACCGCAACAATGTTCCCCAATCCAATTTTTGACGAGGGAGATGATTTTCTGATACTCTTATCAACTCGTGTAAACACAGACGCCGTTACTAGTTCTTATGCGATAAGTTCAGAAGCTGATTATATTTCAAGCAAGAAGAGGACAGTTACGATACTTCCAAACTTGAAAACCAATTTGTGTTTATAGACAAATGACTTTACTTGGAACACGCAATTCTGACGCAGGGTACGCAGGGTATAACCATCTCATTTTTTTATAGAAAAGGGTGACAAACGAGCACACAGTCCACCTGATGGTAAGTGGATACTGTGGCCCACAGATATCTACGTTTATTCAAATTTATATCAAAACGCAGATGCGTTGTCACCCCTGAGGCCTAAGATGGAATGCCTCGATTCCAGTATAAAAGTCCGTTGTTGGAGCCAGACCAGCAACGGACATTAGCGTGAAAGATGCGAGATGTATGATATTGCCACCGTCAAACCGGCCGCCAGAGGAAAATTTTGTTATCGGATGCAAAAATTTTTACCATCTAAGAAAGTTATAATAAAAAAATGATAAGACGTGTATGCCCACAAAAGTGAAAAATCCAGCACGCGTTTTACAAGGGTTCAAAGAATACACTATCCTTTGTCACTGATGGTTTGGCTTGGAGTCTCATATTCAGGCTTAACTGTGGTGTTTTTTTGTGAAAAAGATGTAAAAACCAGTACCGAGGTGTACCGAAATACCGTCCTAACAAACTTAGTGGAATCTCTTTCTAAAATAATGTTAAAAAACAGACATTGGATATTTCAACAGGACTCTGCACCAGCTCATAGGGCACGAAGCACGCAAAATTGGTTGACCGCCCATGGAATTGACTTTATTGGACACGAAGACTGGCCCTCTTCTAGTCCAGATTTAAGCCCACTGGATTATAAAATATGGCAACATTTGGAAGAGAAAGTCTGCGCTAAACGTCAACAGAATTTGGAATCTTTCTGACCATCTTTGGCTAAAGCAGCGGCGGCATGAGTGGTGCGCGCTGAGAGCATTTTGAATAATGTAAATAAAATTGTATTATAAGTTAAATTACATTTCATTTCGTATATAGTTTCTATATAATTATCAAAAAATGTATCATCAATTTTGTAAAAAGTTTTTGACAGAAATTATGACCTGACTAAATCTATACATACAATCACACCACAGTCACTCACAAAGGCATTTAAAAACAACGGTATTTGAATCTTTAAATTTGGAAAAATATTGCAATTATTAAATTGAATAAAATTAGATTTCTTGAATGTAATAGTTATTAGAACATTTCTGAAATATTAAGTGAATTCGTTTACCTATTGTTATCTATACTGTACATAATTCTTTTTGTACAGAGCACTCTACCCGATTGCAAAGCACTGGTAAAAATAGGGAGAAATCTATGCGAGTAATTTTGTTAAAAGCCTTAGCATTATTTTAAAGTTATCAATATGACACATCATTTTGAAAATTTCTTATGGAATGAAATGAAATATATTTATTTAAATAAAACTAGATTTTATCGCGTACATAATTTTTTTTACACTCCCAACGTTTCGAGTACTTTACAGCAACCACTAGTTAATAGTCAACGTCCCGATATAGTTGTTACCCACAGGTTAAAATTATTTTTTTTGTTCCGATTTACACAGTATGAATTTATAGTATCTTGAAGTCTTGCGGTTGTATGCTTGAGTTGGGACTTATTTTTATTAATTATAGGAACCCAGGCAGATGGTAGCGCCCAGCCATCTTCTGTATCGAAATTTGGATGTTTTTTGATTTCGATAGCCTCGCGAATCATCCTCTGAAATAATCAGCGTTTTAGCGAAGATTTGTGGAAGACTGCAGACTTCCCGAAGCGTCGATTCTACACATGGCCTATACGTTCTTTAACGCGGATTTTAATTGCTTTGTTTATTTGTCCCTTGTAAGAGAGACCACATTCACAATCAATTTGTACACTCCTGCATCTTGCAGAGGGACATTACACTTGACTCATGATATAAAACTGACCAATCTTCTTCAGCGGCCTGAAGTATGTTTTAATGGTTTGTTTTAATGAGTTGGTATACGCTTGATTG
Source organism: Parnassius smintheus behrii (assembly GCA_036936625.1). Lineage (NCBI taxonomy): Eukaryota > Metazoa > Arthropoda > Insecta > Lepidoptera > Papilionidae > Parnassius > Parnassius smintheus. The sequence goes on along the minus strand of JAUPFT010000010.1, from coordinate 19,693,261 downwards.
TGGTTAGCTTCACTAGTTCACTGTGATGTAGGCGCAGGACCCGAAGCTTGTTGTCATGTAAAACTTGCTTGAAGTGTTGGACCTTGGCGGCCAGGTGTTTACTGTCACAGAACCCTCGTACTCTCTGAAACAAAGATTAACCCACGTTAGCTAACTGTGAAGGATTGTGGTGAAAATCACCATTTAAATATATATCTATCTATATGGGTCTTTTTTCTGTACACAGTGTGGTTCAAGGTGTTATCAAGATTCCGAATTACTAACATATCTAGAAAAGCTAAAGAACTGTTTGCCTCTAACTCCATTGTGAACTAAATTTTAGATTTTATGGAGCTAGGATGGTCTAAAATGCAGTTAATTTCTTCTTCAACAGGTAAGCATGTGATCCCTGACTGCACATCAAAAGAGACCATAGTTTCATTGTCTGCTAGATGGAGGTATTTAATCTCGCTGAAAAAGTAGGAATCATTTATATGTGCCTTTGTGTGTCCTCCGAGCTGTGAGAGTATTTTTGCAAAGTGTTGAGTCAGTCTGTAAGTTGGTGAATTGATTTGGCTCACTATGGGATGCAGTGGAGCATTGGGCTTGTATATTGTATCGATTCTACGTCCAGATTCAATTTTTTGGAATGTTTCTTTATGAGGTCACTAGTTGTTTTAAGTGTGCTATTTGTCAGGTCATTTTTAACCCTTTTTCAAGTGATTACATCCAACAAAAGTTCTGGTATTTCAGAATTGTAATCTGACGTATTCATGACTACCGTGGTATTTCCTATATCTGCGCGGAGAATTAAGAGTTTTGGTTTATTGCGTAGGTTATTTAACGCTATAAATTCGCCTTTGGGGAGATTCGGTTCAGCCACTCAACTTCGACGTAACAAATACTAAATAAATGTCTTGACTATCGACTCAAAATCTTCTTTCCGCATATTTTTTTAAATAAAGAGTCCTCGACACTAGAGATAATTTCTTCATACAGTAATCTGCACGGTGCTATTGTGCATAATTCATTACTCTTAATAATACTCTGGCTGTTGCATCATCCACTTTTTGTTTTGATAGATTATAGAACGCGATTAATCTACTATCTGTGTTAGTAGCCAACGGTTGCGTTTGATACTGACGTTGCTCCCATGTTTGAAATTTGATTTGTTCATTAAATTTTTGATATTTTTATACGTTTGTTTTTGCATTCGTTATAGTTACAAATTTAGCGTTTATTTAACGTTTTGATGCAAAAATTACAATCAAATATCGTTAAAATTTTCTTTAATTCACTAGATGATGTGTCTATAGATTTGTTTTTGTCATGTAGGTCGGAGCATTTTTGTTAGATTACCGTCCGTAACAACTCTTTACTTACTTGATTTAAGATCTTAGCACTTCCTCGAATGTCCTTTTTGGTTCATATTTTGACGCACGTAGGAATGAGATTATGATCTTGGCATCTCTTCAAGAAATTTAAGGCTGTTAGATATATTGCATGCTTGGTCTTTAGATTTTCTAATAGGCGTATTTTATTTGCAATTATCAGTACGTATGGGTTTACATAATGAATTCTTATATTAACGCAAACACACACATTTAAATAAAACTAGTTTTTACGGATTTTATCGCGTATATTTACTTTTTTGACCTTTTTATATTTCCGACGTTTCTTAACAACGGTTAGATTAAAATTATGAATTTTTTTTGTTCCGATCTACACAGTACGAACTTATGTTGAAGTCTTGCAGTTGTATGCTTGGGTTGGTCAGTAGTTTGCAAATTTTAAGAAAAAATCATAATAATCCAATCCACATAGTGCTGTAACTGCCTTTTTATTGGGTGCCCATTATACAGTAGGTTTTTCTGTCAATTTTACAACAATCACGGTTTTGATTGACGAATAACCTACCGTGTAATACGTTAATTGACGGCTGCATGAAATCAATTGACAAATATCTGGCGATTTTGATTTTTATGTCAATCAAATATCAGTCACGAATTTTGATTGAACGTGTAATGGCACTTTTTTCACAAATTTAAATAGGTAAAATGATATTAAATATTACAATTTTCCCTATTGGTTTCCTTTTCTTTTTCTTTTCAAGATATTAAATTACAATTAAATTATGAATTGAAAATGAACTTAGTTTATAGGTAGATATGTGTACTATTTACCAAACATTGCTACCAAAAAAAAATCAATAACGCGATGTTGCATAGTAGACATGTTGTTGTTTATTTGATTGCAGAAATGAAAATTTGGCCAACTTGGGTTGCGCCTTTTGAGAAAAATTAAGAAAAACGTTACTATAGATAATGTGAAGAAAACAATTAATTAAATCAGATCTAACTACTGCCGAGAATTAAAAAAATTATAACATCTTAAAAGTCCGGCGCAGGGGCAGACGAAATTTACCATACCAAAACTTGGTATTTTCCATACCTACGAGTCTTATACAAAATTGCAGCACAGGCCTTTTTTTATAAATATCCATCCTTTCACTCTAAAATCCTGGGTTTCACTCACGATCAGTCAGAATGAGCGTGTAACATTGATTTGTTTCTATCAGTCACCATCCGGTTTTTATCAATTATGATTGATGGAATTGAATGACGCCTGCATGAACGTGTAATGTACGCCTTAAATTCCGAAGGCTAAAGCGTATCACAGATACTATGCAGATACGATAATATATCAATTCAATGAACACACACACATCGCAGATTATATATATTTTATCGTTAAATATCTGCAAGCACCGACATATATCCAAAGATATTTACAATTTTATCAGCATATATCTGCAGATAAAATTATGGTTTTACAGGATGGTCTGCAGTGAGATGAAGGGAAGCTGGATGGGCGAGGGGGAGCCGCCCGCCGCTCGCTTATTCGATTAGTGTTGTTGTTGACATCTAGAGTGCGCAAAGACGCCTGGCGGAAATAGTAAGAGTATGGTTTGCTGGATAATGAGTATTTTTCGTTTATTTAAGTACAAAATTACAATATATTTTTATGTTCTATTAAATGACCTACGCTGTATTAGATTTCTTGGCCACGGCACACTGTCCAAGTTATTAAATTAGTAACAAAACTACTCTCGAATAATATCCTGTATGTGTCAGTGGCAATAGTTGATTTGTTTCTGTGTGGTTAAGTACTCTGATAATTTTATCTTTACCACTAAAGTAAGTATCGAAATTTTCTACAAAATAATTTTGACACACGTAGCCTTCATCACTTTGCCTACTAGTACCATTCTATATTCTATTGGTCTTTAATACAACCTACATCGAGCTGCCAAGATCCCGAATGCATTATGTGATTAAATATTCTACGGCTTTCAGTTAATCTGCTCTTTGTATACGCGCGTATTAAATTTCTCCTTAGTGAAAATGCCTCATCACCAATGAAAATGAAAGGCATACTTATGACACCAGGAATTAATAGCGTTTCTTATATCCTATAAAAAACTTAATTTTGGAATAATATGTTCGGTCGTACCTTTCTCACCCTGCTGAGACCCACTTTGATGCAAGGCCTCCGAATCCTCGGAAATCAAAAATAAATTAAATTAGTTAAATGTAATAATTGCATAACGAATGCTTTTGGTATTCATCATTATGTCACAAGAAGTAAAATGCATATAGTGACCAAGTTAGAATTTGATTGAACGATTGGAGCAAGCTTCTATGCACCCAAACATGCATGCATGAATTGTCCAGCAAAATTAAAAAAAAGCAATGTTTGGTAATAATCGTCAGGAGTATTATAAATCATGTCGTTATTTACACTCGATAAACTTTAGTAGTGGTACTTAAAACATAGAATGAATGGCTTCCAATAAACTTAAATTAAGAGCTTCAACTGCGACAAATAGATCATACAATGTGGTTTAATTGTTAAATTGATTAAATTACTGCGAGAAAAATATGATATGAATACATAATCAAAAAATATGGTATTTCGGAACATGACAGCACAATGATACTGAACCGGAGACTCTTTATTTACTATTATAAACCAGTGCTTTGTTTACTTTACTTTTCTACCTGAAACGAGCTATTACATCTCAATAAGTATTCTTGTACTTATTAGAGTAGAGAGTACAGTTATAGAATTATATTGATTAAAAATGATTCTAATCTATTCTATTATCAGTCTTCAGGGGTGGCAAGACATTTTAATTTCTAATCAAGGATAGATGTAGATAGATATGCACTTATATCCACTCACCATAGCACTGTGTGCTTGTTTACCTACTTTTTATATTGTAAAGGACTCATGTTTGACAAATCAGATTTTCAAATCCCTGAGAAAAATGTTTTGATGCGTCTTCCGCGTACGTTTCGATTTTCGAAATTAAGCGCTATTGTAAATGGACTCCATCAAGTAAGCTCATTTAAATACGTGCCGTAATAAAAAGCATTTCCGTACATAGAAAAGAATTTTCACCTACTGATACGTGGTGAATAATATTTTATGAAATTACTTCTAAGCTTTACTACTGCAATATATTTAACAAAAATTCATATGTGATAAAATTTTGTAATTCTATTTTTACAATAAAAAAGACTTTCGTTATCAAATAAATAATATTTTAATAATATAAGCACAAAAGGGGAACTCCTTTAAAGACCCGGTTTCTCAGCTAGGTATGTTTCACAAAACTTAACTTTAAACTTGCTTCATGTAAATGTCCAATCACTGGCCATTTACATGCAGCAAGTTTCTTGCTTGTTGCATACGATTAAATTGAAGCAATAAATGACTTGCATAGTCTAAATAATATGTAACATTATTGATTTATTGGACAAGCTTTGATTCAATACTTTTGTTGGTGTAAACAACACATTTACATGATGCCATTTTCTTGTACATACAAGAACGCAACATTTGCCATTCAAAAATTGTAATAAAATGTTTACACGTGGATGATTGAATGCCATTATTGAATGAAAGTCTTAACAAAAATAAATAATAGATAAATAATAGAATATTAGATGAGTAAAAACGTGTTGAAATACAGTTCTGTTGATTTAATGAACTTTATTGATATTTATTAAGATCATGAGTGATTATAGGATACCGAAAATGTAAACTACAATGTGGTGTGAATTTGGTGTTTTCATTCCAGTTCTAGTGGAGGTCTAGTTCTGTTGAGTGCTGGTTCTAGTTTCGTTTGAGCAGGAATAGCATTGCGCATTGTTCTATTTTGCCTTTGTATAGAATAACCAATTTATGTAACAAATAATAAAACTAAGTTCTGTTCACACGAAATATTTCCTTAAAATCATCTTCGCTTTCTGTTTGTTACTCTTAATAAAGATTGTTTGATGCTCCGAGAACCTTCTTCATATCTATTTATGATATAACAACTTTTTTCGATGTTATCTCAATATTTCTTGCCTCAGAAAAACAGCAACACATCCTCTGCACTCATGTTTGCAAAGAAGAATAGAATAGAATAAAATCATTTTTATTCAATACACATTATATGTAATACTTATTGAAAATCATTTTTTACTTTTACCACTGATTCGTAAAACAAAAACCTCTGTCCTGGGAATAACCAGCAAGAAACCCAGCGGGGTTTCATACAATTGTTATCAAACATTAAGAAACAGCATGATAGCCACCACTTCATTCCCAGGGGTTATTATCAATCGCAATTCTTTAAAATATGCAAACATACGGTCTTCAAAAGTATAAATACGTCCCTTTATATCGCTCTCAATTTAAGTGGTTGAATAACACACAACGCAGAAATCTTAGAATTCTTAGCACTCTTTTCATTATCCTTAACGATTTACTAGGTTCAGAGTATTTGAAATGTAGGTTTCAATACCTGGGTTCTTCCCATGATGATGCAATCCTCGGTCTCATAATAACCTCGCACTGCAAATTCACTTTTTTCTCAAACTCCTTTGCTGTTACAACAGTACGACTCTGGAATGCGCTTCCGTTAACAATAAGAAAATCCCCTAACAAGTGGATTTTTAAAACAACAGTAAAAGAACATCACTTTGTCTCATTTGACACATAATTAGACATAAATAAATTCGTAAAAATAAATTAGTAAATATATTAAATATATGTAAGTATGATCTACATGTTTGTGTTTGTGTGTGTACGTATGTGTGGGTGAGTGTGTTAATATTATCAATTTTAGGTTTTTCACCCTAGCCCACTGGCAGTACCCACTCCTCCTAATAACATTCCGGTTGGTTGGTAAAAAATTCAAATACTTCCTAGTTCAGGAAAGTGTATAAGTGCAGAGATATATACATTGTAAATAAATAAATGAGTTCAGAGCGTTTCTAACCTATACTGCTTTACTGGGGCAAGAAATATTGATATAACATAGTAAAAAAGAGGCATTGGATCTAAATACGCATAATACGCATAGCAAGAAGAGAGATTTTTGAAGAATTGAACAATCTTTGTGTAGAGTTATAAACATGAAACGAGATAATTTTAAGAAAATGTTTCATGTGAACAGAATCCAGTTTTATTATTTGTTAGATAAAGTTGGTTCTTCTATACAAAGGCAAAAAACAAAAATTTATAATGCTTTTCCTATGCTCGAACGAAACTCCACAAAAATGGAACTCCAAATTCCTCACGAAACTTGTATTTTACAGTTACAGTATCATACAAACAAAATCATAAAATCTCAATGAACTTCATTAAGTAAGTAGAACTGAATTTTAATACTTTTTGACTTATTTTTTAATCAACGCTTCTCTTCAAAAACGTTCAACACTGGAATCAAAAATTCGCCAATGCAAATACTTGCTATAATTGAAGCTAACTTGTTGCTTCAATTATAACTAATGGCAGAATCACGTACAAGGCTGTGTTTAGACAAGTCAACACTTAACAGCAATTCTTTCCTAAACTTAATTGCCTTGCCTTTATTTCTCGAGGTGTAAACAAAAAACACTAGCAATTATTTCTTGTCAAAAGTTACATTCCATAATTGAATTCAATCATCCGCGTGTTAACAGTTGCTTACAATTCTTGTTCCCTTATTGCATTCAATAATTGTATATTCAATAAATTTGAAGGATTTCGAGTTAATGTATAATTTCGTACATTACCATTTCTGCGTAGTGTGGGATACTTTGTGATAAATAAGGTATCATACGCAGATAAAATATTATCGTATCTGTGTAGTCTGTGACTTGCTTTAAACAACACTTTATACTTGGTAGAACCTTGCTAAATGCTTAATAAGTAGTACCGTTCTAGAACGAATGGGTCGGCTCGACCTGGGAAGTACCATACTCTCACAGAATACAGCGTAAAATAGCAGCTCAACGCTGGTGCTTTTTGTATGGTGAGTATAGAGAACCGGAGACCACTTTTACTGGAAACGAGGCATTCCATATTAGTCCTCAGGAGTGACAACGCATCTAAATTTTGATTCTCAATTGAGGATAGATAAATGTCTACGAGCCACAGAATCTTCTTACCATTAGATGAACTGTGTGCTCGTTTGTCACCTAATTTAGAAAAAAATAAAAATTGAAAAAAATTCTGTATAAATATTTTTTTTTGCTTTAAATTTACTAATTTGTATATAAAACGATTATTAAACGATTAATTATTACGGATTCGTTAGCGCGTACTAATTAATCACTCTCTTATCTATCTACCACAGTTCCCTCCTCAACTTTATACTAAAATAACAACTTACTGTTGCCTGTAAAAGAAGTGAGTCTAAAGAAAAATCTGATCTTTACACATGTTAGACACATTTATAAATTTAAAATGTTGGTCAACATTAATAGTTTTCTGTTTATTGAAATATATCGTAATAAATTTTTTGGCAAGTAAATTTCTATTTTTTAAATATGCAGTTAAACGGCGGCGTAAGAAAATCCATCACAAAACCTGACAACTGATTTTTGTCCCAACCCGGGAATAGAACCGGGGACGTACAGCAGATGCACTTACGACTACTGGAACATCGAGGCAGGCAGAATGTGGTTCACTGAATCCGCAAGTAAGAAGGTTTTATTTCAGAATTTAAGGAGCTCACCACTGTGCGGTCCGTTTGAAATTTCACGTGTGAATTTTGTGAATAGAATTGTTCAAGGAATGTATAATTGGATTAAGGGACCTTTGTGTAACAGCTATAAATTTCAATGAAGTAATTTATCCGAAAAGGAGTGTCATATGTGAAATTCTTTTTTAAATTTTATTTTACAGGGGATATACTACGCTTAACATAGGCAACAAAATATTTTTGTTTGCAGATGCTAACAGCCAAAGTTGTTGATTAAACCTTTAATACTTAATTAGGAAAATTAAACGCGTTATAATCCGTAAAAATTGTTTTATTCAAAGTGTACTTATTCGACCATATTTTTAAAAATCATTAGGTAGTCCTAGTTATTTTTATTAATATCATTGAGCGTTAGCGCAATCACTCCTTGGCGTTTGGTTGGTAAGGTTCACATACAGAACAAGTTTTTTCACGGCCAACAAATAATTGTTGTATACATGGTAGAACCACGGTGCAGATATTTCGTGGTTGTAACACAGATAGATCACAGATAAGGACCACGTTCTCACTGAATACTAACGTAAAAACATTATCTTTTATACATTAACCGCAATCAAACCCAATTGTGTATGTTTTCTGAAATACTTTACCATACTGTTTTGAAAAATATTACCCAAATATGACTGTATCTGTCCTTACGACAGTCCGATGGTAAATGTTAAATATTGATTGACGGCTCCGTGGCGAAGTGGCTTAGCAATGAGTTACAGCGCTAAGGGCCACGGTTTCAAATCCCGCACGGAACAAATGTTTGTATGGCCCACAAGTAATTGTTTCGGTTCTGGATGTTCGTCCTTGTGCAATTTATGTTTGTAAACTGCCCCACGATGCAGGGGAAAATCCTAGTGTGGAGGTTAACGTTTTTAAAATGAAAAAAAAGATTTATTTTTTTCATAAGCCTTTCCATGTAACTTAACTTACTTTTGTTTAACTTATTAAATCATAATTTTTTATAGGATAGGGTAACAAACGAGCACATAGTCCATCTGATGGTAAGTGGTTGCTGTGGCCCATAGATGCCTACCTGTTTCCCTGATTACGAATCAAAATGCAGGTGCGTTATCACCCGTGAGGACTAAGATGGAATGCCTCATTTCCAATAAAAAGGGTCTCCGGTTCTCTACACTCACCATACGAAACAAAGCATCATTAAGCTACTATTTTACGCTGGTATTCTATGAGAGCGTGGTCCTTCTCCGGTCGAGCCGACCCATTCGTGCTACAACTATTCTGCTAATAGAACTGCGGCGTGGCGCTACCGCGTGTAAACATTTACGCCACATCTAGTAGTAACTGTAACAATTAGCAGTCATTTATATGTACATACTCCGCTATTTTTAAATTCCGGAGGCTAAAACGATATTTCAAGTAAGGACCTACTTAGTTTTGGCATAATATGTATCTGTGCGTGTCTCAGTCCCTGTGACTATTGCTACATAGCACCCAAAACGTCTAAAATCAAAATAAAATAAAATAAGTTAAATGCGATTAAATCGGTAAAATAAGTTAATGATTTCTTTTATTTACGCGAACACTACACAGTGATGATTAAAACTACTTTTACGGATTTTATTGCGTTTAATTTTAATTATTTATAATTCCCGACGTTTCGGGTGCTTTTCAGCACCCATGGTCACGGGGGACTGAGGTGACTGACGTCCCGATGTCATTGTTAAACCTGGAGTACCTTCAGCTCTTTAAATTATTGTTTATGATCCGATCTATGCAAAATGAACTGACTGTGTCTTGAAGTCTTGCAGTGGTACGCTTGGGTTTTAATTTTATTGATTATAGGGTCCCAAGCAGGTGGGAGTGCCCAGCCTCCTTCTCTATTGAAATTAGGATATTTTTTAATTCCAATAGCCTCACGTATCATCCTTGGTAGGAATCGATGTTCTTTCTCGAGGATTTGTGGTCTATCAAATCTGATGTAATGGCTGGGGCCGTCTAGAATATGATCACAAACTGCAGACCTCCCGGAACGTTGATGCTTCATATCAGCTATATGTTCTTTTACGCGGGTTTCTAATTGATATTTTTTGTTTGTCCTATATAAGAGAGACCACATTCACAATCAAGCTTATATACTCCTGCATCGTGTAGAATCTGACACTAGACGGATCGTAAGAACTGACTAATCTTCTTCGGCGGCTTGAAGAATGTTTTGATAGAAGCTCGCTTCAATATGTAGCCAATCTTGTCTGTGACACCTCTGACATATGGTAGTACAGCAGGCCCACGCTCGACTGTGGCCAGCTTCACTCGGTCACTGTGACGTAAGCACGGAACAGGAAGTGTGTTGTTGTGCAGAACTTGTTTGACGTGCTGAAGCTCGGCGGCCAGGTGTTTGCTGTCACAGATCCCTTGTGTTCTCTGTAACAAACAAGCTACCGTGGGCAAATCTTTGTTTTTTTTAAATTTTAATTTAAATTATTTTTTTTTCTGTAATTGATATAAAATGGACATTACAACTTAGATTGAATATTTGAATTTCGGTGTGTATCTATGACTTGTGATATGGATTAGTTCCGAAATAAATGATATTCAATTTAATTTAATTAGATCTCAGTCCTGCAGTTGTATCCTGCATTTTGATTCTAAATTGAGGATATACGCAGATGTTTGAGGGTTATAGGCTATGATCAATAACATGACTCAAAGAATTCAATTTCTATAAAAATCACTCTTTTTCTATAAAAAATGTAAATTCCATCTTATAAGGTGAAACCAGGTTAACTGGGATCTCAAGGGACCTAGAATTTTTTTATCGTGCAAAGAGGCTTCATTTACCTAGTTTCCCAAATAGGCAGGTTAATATGACAGTTGTTTTATTATAAAAGAGATATTTAAATAATTTTTGAATAATAATTAACCGATTCATTGTCTCCTGTACTACATATAATTCAATTGTCTTACTATCGTGTCTGAAAACTAATCCTTTAAAAATACTTAAAACAACAATGATATACTTATAGCACTATATAATTGTTTAGTTTAGTCTCAAAAGTCGTAAGTAATTTATATGAAATTTAAAGAACTAGTATTGTGTGACTCGCTTTGTGTTTATGGTGGGAAAGTTAAATCACAAAAGGTGCGGCTTTATTGAATTACGTGCTCTTTTGTTATACAGCAATAAATTTCACCTTATCTCATCTTTATATGAGCGGTTTTTATTGTATTATAGATATCCACCTAGTGTTTTTTTTATATGTATCATATTTAGTTTACGTGTTTTTGTTTTAAATAATATTGATTAAGAAATGACAAGAAGTTGAAATAATCCGTTAACTCACACTGAACCGTTATTATTACTCCATAACCTACTCAGAAATAAGGGGAGTCTTGCGTAACTGAGGTACATATGGTGAGGTATAGGTTGTAACACTAATTTCAATTTACCGTGCCCTATGTCACTGTTTGTTTTATTCTGAAGATGAGTAGAAGAGACTACAAGATTTTGCATAAATTTACAGCCCGCCAAATGAATACAAAAGCCTAAGCTTAAGCATTAAGATATATCATGCTAAGTCAATTGGTTTATGACTATCAGGAATTTACTTAAGATGTAGACGGACTTACAAAAACGTGACCATTTTAATTATTTCTATCGCCAAGTATTTCACTGCTGTGAGGTGATAAATATTAGTCCTCAGAGGTGACAACGTATCTATAGTCATGAACTGTTGTAGACCATCAGGTGGACTATGTTTTTTTTATAGAAGAGGTTGCCCCCTCTCCTCTATCCGAAGGTTGTTGAATGCATGTTCAGATCACGTCGGTTCACCACTGTAGCCGTGGAAAGAAAATGGGAGGTCTCCCGCCGGGAAAGGTGTTCTGCCTGGGGAGCGGGCAATACTCCGTGTTATACTCCGATAGTTTGGAGCAATTTTTTTTTTATTGAAGAGGGGGCAAACGAGCATACGGCTCACCTGATGTTAAGTGATGATCAACCGCAACACCAGGGGAATTGCAGGTGCGTTGCCGGCCCTTTAGAAAGGAGTAAGCTCTTTTCTTGAAGGTCCCCAGGTCGTATCGGTCCGGAAAAATCGCCGGTGGTAAACCATTATTTTGGAGAACAAGGAGATGATGGCGATAGGCCGGTAGTTGGACGGGTCTGAGAGGTCGCCTTTTTTAGGGATCGGGTGGACGAAAGCCGTCTTCCATGATTTTGGGACTACAGGTCAGTACAGGAGTAGGAGTACCGGAAAAGATTCGTTAAAACCGGTGCCAACTCTGGAGCACACGTCCTCAGCACAATTGGGGGGATTCCGTCAGGCCCACTCGACTTGTGGATGACCAGGGAGAGGAGTGCTTTGCGAACCGAGCGCTGTGTGAACTGCCCTTCTGGCATGGAGCACTCACACCACGAGAGTCGAGTTAGACGCAAAGAAAGAGTCTAGAAGATCGGCTTTCTCCTTTGCGGTATGGGCCAGTGAGTCGTCCTCCCTGTGCAGAGATGGAAGAGATGGCTGACAGAAATTCCCCTGGACAGCCTTTTTTTTTATAGAATAGGCTGACAAACGAGCACACAGTCCACCTGATGGTAAGTGGTTGCTGCGGCCCATAGACATCTACATCTATCTTCCATTACAAATCAAAATGCAGATGCGTTGTCACCCGTGAGGACTGAGATGGAATGCCTCATTTCCAGTAAAAAGGGTCTCCGGTTCTCTACACTCACCATACGAAATACAGCAGCATTAAGCTACTATTTCACGCTGGTATTCTGTGAGAGCGTGGTCCTTCCCCGGTCGAGCCGACCCATTCGTGCTACAACTATACTACTAATATAACTGCAGCATGGCTCTACCACGTAAAAGAGACTTGGCGAGAGACCAGTATGCACGGGTTCCAGAAGGAAGGCGAACTAGTTTCTCGCCAATTCTGCCTATGTGGTCTGACTTTGCCTTCGGAATGACTCTTTTGAAGGACCTGGAGGCAGAATTATACTTATTTTCTAGAGCGCTGGTGTTTACATCCCGGGACGTTGATGCGTCAGCCCAGCCTAGCCCTATGTAATCGTTAGTTAGTTTAGTTTAAAAAAAACACAAATTGATTTCATCAAGTGGTAGAGAAGAGAAGACCTGCAAAGACCAAACGATCTAAGAGATTTCCAAAATTTGGTGGGAGAAGAGTTATTAATACAACTATGGAAATACCGTTTAGCTGCCCCTATCATTCCTGGCTGTCAACGAATTTTCTTCAGTACCTTCTCTCCTGGAACGAAGAAAAGCTCAATTTCGTCTAGACATTGCCAACCTTATGCCCTCTGTCTGTTGGGCTGGGGGACGCCTAAATCTAACCTTGTGAACTGGAGCATGAGCATTATAAGGGCTGAGAATATTATGGTTAAGAATAGAGACTTTATCGTCAACAGTAGGTGCTGCAATAAATGGGTCTAGATCAATGATTTCAAAAGGAAGGATAGGCCCTTCTAAATATTTTACTCATAACTTTTTCATACAAGGAAAAGTAGCGCATCCGTCATAATACAAAAGTCATATCAAAACGCGACGTAACCAGGGTCGAATTTCGTAGTGTAATAATTATCCCGATTATATCATTATTTCATAGTTTGGTGGTATATAGTATCGTCATAATACTTAGCGAAGTTACCATCATTTTACCTAAAGGTCAACTTGTATTATTGCTGGGTCCTTTTAAATTTTAATATTAACCTCACGATATCGAGAATTTTTGTATTGTAAATGAGTACCGCGTTTTTTAATAAAATTAGAATTAGCACCCTTTCTGGTCAATTGATGCTCGATCAATGCATTTTTTTTATAGGATAGGGTGACAAACGAGCACACAGTCCACCTGATGGTAAGTGGTTGCTGTGGCCCATGATCATCTACATCTGTCCTCGATTACGAATCAAAATGCAGATGCGTTGTCACCCGTGAGGACTAAGATGGAACGCCTCGTTTCCAGTAAAAAGGGTCTCCGGTTCTCTACACTCACCATACGAAATACAGCAGCATTAAGCTACTATTTCACGCTGGTATTCTGTGAGAGCGTGGTCCTTCCCCGGTCGAGCAGACCCATTCGTGCTACAACTATACTACTAATATAACTGCAGCATGGCTCTACCACGTATAAAACACGCATTTATGTTGCATCCTTGATACAACTTTAAGGAGGGGCTACCAAGATAAAAACTATATGCTCCAGAAGCAATCGGTTTGAAAACAGAATTTCAAAATATTTTATTAATCAGATTTTGAGATTCAATTAAGCAGATATGGTTTCCTTTGTACTCTTTTCATTTTACCCTAATTGAATATAAAATATGTTAGGTACCAATATACAAAAATTAACTTATACTAAGTTCTTTAGACAAAAATTAAACAAAAATAAAATTAAAACCGTCAAAAAGCAAACGTGTAGATAAACTAGACGCGTGAATCCAAAATCCCGGCACATGGGAAAAAAGAAACATGAAACGTCAAACGTGATGTAATTTTTTTAAAATAGTATAATTTTTATTTCCATGTACAACATTTTTGAGGGTTTGAATCCAGCCCTGGCCTAATCTTACGTAACTAAACTAACTGTAAAATAAAACTTTAAAAATGCATTTATATATTTAATTTAATTGTAACAAAATTAATATATGAGTATTTCCGATGATACGATATCCCATGTTTTTTTTTTCAATCTTTGTTTCGTAATTTTTCATTCTTTTACCATGCAACTAGACATATTTATGATAGGCAAATCTGTCCTGCGCGCGCACTACAGTCGACCGATTCGCGTTGGCCCTAAAGTGTAACTTTAGGGCCAGCGCACTGGTCCGTTTTAGTTGTTCGGTCGGCCCGGTCCTTACGCTAGTAATATATAAGTCAATGGTCTAGATCTAAATTAAGAACATCATTTCTTAGCTTGTCAAATTTTATTTTAGAAAAACTGCACAGATGCAGTACAGAAGGGGAATATTTGGGAGGTTTAAGCTTCAACAAAGCATAAATAAATTCGAGACGTGAGATACTTTAAGCATGCAACATCACATGTTCAGGAGAAGCAGCAAGAGTTAGATGATTCAATGAGTCATCGGCTCCGATATTGTGATGATAGCTTTTAAAGGGAGAATAGAAAAACTAACCGACTCAAACATTGAAAAAAGCTATATTGAAGTCACTGATGATCATACAGTGTGTATACTCGGAACGAATATCAACAAGAGCCATATCTAAAGTAGTCTATCGAAGGGGGGCAGTACACTATCCCTTGAAACATCTTTATACTCTTGACATCGAGTTCCATAAATAAGAACTCAGAAGCGGCAGAATAGCAGGAAGGAGATGCGAAAACAATTTTATGAGGAATTGATTCGTGTAGGTAGATGGTAACACCACCTCCACCTTTTCCTTCCCGATCATTCCTAATAAGTACAAAACTGGACAGTGGATATAAAGTCGACGGTAAAGAAAGTTTCACCCAACTTTCCGAACTAACTACTTATTCAAAAATAAAAGAGTCGTGGTAGCTTAGGGGCCAAGCGCTCGCTGTTAATTTACCCAGTTCATACAGGGTTGATTTCCAAATATATGTACATCTCGATAGAATTTGTGTCCATCAAACTTTATGGTAAATAATATAAAATATAGTTTGAAAATTAAACAAATAAACAAAATTCAATGTCATTGATAATGGAATATTAAAAAAATAAATGCTATTGTACTTTAAATCCCTCCTTTCTATAAAAAAATCTTTAATTATATTCCGGTCATAATTTAATTCCCACTCAAAACTGCAATGTTCGCAGTCACCCATAGCTTTTAAAACGAAGCAAATAATAAACAACAATATTTCGTGAGGAAAATAGGTCCGAAATTTGGAATAAACTATAAAACAGTGCAATTATAATAAATGACTTATTTATTTGCCCATTAACACATGTCTCGTAATCCATTACTTTGTTTTATTATTTCTTGTAACGTTGATATTTTATAAAAATACAAGCAAACTGCCAATTTAGTATGCTTACTGTATGATTGAAAAATGGTTACAACTATAAGGTGGTAGTTTATTTCGGCTGCTATATTGTGTCTTGTGAATGATGTTTACACTTCGTGCGTGGACAATTAAAAACTTGATAAATAGTGCCGGAACAAAAACGGACAATAAGAACTTGATAAATAGTGCCGGAACAAAAACGGACAATTAAAAACTTGATAAACACACAATTAAAAATGCGTAGTGTGAGTGTCGAGAATTGGAGTGCCTCTTGGCTGGTAACGAGGCATTCTATCTCAATTCTTAAGGGTAACAACACGTCTGCCTTAGAATTCTTAATCGAGTATAATTTCAAGTTTTAAATAAGTAACGGTGACCACTAACTGATACAATAGGTTAGACTGCTTGCTTGTTTAACAGCTTTAATTCTTAAAACTACATAACATTATGTTAAAATATATGCTTGTATTTTCTTAAACAGAAATAAAATTCAAGATGAACACAATGTAGCTAGCGTGAGTTTAAAATAAATTTAATATGTTGCCTTCACGCCATCGTGCAAGTTTTATGCCAATAAAATAACAACTCTTTTTGTTAAGTACGACGCTTGTTTTCGATCATGAGAAAACAAACAGTACCTAGTCGGCTTACAAAAGTTTGCATCGAAAACAAACCAATCAGACTGCAGCGTCAACAGCACTGATATGTTTATTTCCTTTGGAAGCTTTAACAGAAATAATATGTTAATATAGTAGGAAATTCTGGTATTGCGCAAAAACAGTTCTTGCATAAACTGGGTTTGTTTTATTTCATTTTTTATTGGTGCCCGTTTAATATTTGATGATAATCTTTCACAGCAATCCATTTGGCGGTCAGATTTGCCACAGTAAAATCTTTAACCGATTTTATGTAATTAATTATTATTCTTTTTATTTATTGCTAATTTGAATTAAAATAATATTGCTACGAATATTAATTTTCCTCAGTGTGTTAAATTGTTAAATTTATCCATTATTGTTAACTAGCGACAGTTCCATGATTCACCTGAGTGGGATCTTTTAATATGGCGTTATTTTAACTCTTATGGCCAGCCAATAATCCTGTTAGCTCAATTAAATAAAATTATTTCGGTATTACACCAGACCATAGACAATCCACCTACATATGTGGTACAGTAAGTGCTAACTACGACCCACGTTCATCTGCAGCCAACTCCAAATTAGGCTGAAAATAACACTAACTAAGGACTGGAATACTTTGTATCGCGCAACAGAAATATACTCGTAACAGTTTTGAACATGGTGCCTAGAGCGACGCTGTTGCGATAGCGTTCTAGCCGCCACACCACAAATGGTGCGGCTCGACCGGAGAAGTTCAGCGCTCAGTCAGAGTACCATGAAATTAATCTTAATGCCGCTGTATTTCTAATGATAATTTACAAGAACAAGAGGGACTTTTTTTACAGATGCTAAGGCATTGTATCGTAATCCTCAGGTGTAATAAACACCTATTACCTTATGTTCCTCAATTAAAAGTGGATATTGCCGATTGACGTCTTAATGCTACGAATTATAGTATACATTGACCATCAGAAGAACTGTGTTTGGGCTGAAGTGATAAATATTTTGGATTCTCCAATATTTTGGAGAATATTTTAATTGAAATATTTTAATATAGTAATATAATTAAATTTATTATTTAATTAAGCACTTTTCCGCCTCCAAACCTTCTATCAAACAAACCGAACGAATCTACTCCAGCCAGTATCCTATTAAACGAGTATTAGTATTCTGTAAACTTTCTCCACCTAGTGACGCGACAGTGAAGTGTCGCCAACCGGAAGTTAGAAAATACGTTAGATAAATAAAACTAATAAACATAATTTAAGAGTTTAAGAATAAGACAAATATTTTATGAAATATTGCTTACTTAATACTTTTTATGAAATTATATTTATGGCATATAGAATATCCACAAATACTTACTTTACTAGAAACAAGGCATTCTATTTAGATCCTCACCCATGAGGACTAAGATGGAATGCCTGGTTTTCAGTTAAAAAGGGTCTCCGGATCTCCACACTCACCATACGAAACACAGCAGTATTAAGCTGTTATTTTACGCTGGTATTCTATGAGAGTGTGGTCCTTCCCCGGTCGAGCCGACCCGTACGTTCTACAACCATAATATAGCTGCAGCGTTGCTCTACCACGCATAATATCTGTGTTTTTTTGTCACACTTATCCTATTAAAATATGCAAAAAAATAATTCTAACCTGAAGTATTTTTCTAAACTTCAACATCCAATATCGTGACATTATTTTGATTGAATATCCATTTCGTGGTCATTTATATAATTAGCCCGTTTAGTCCACAGCTGAAATTTTACTTTTTTTAAAGGAGGACATTTCGTAATTGCTACGATTGGTAGTTAGATTGACGATCACACTATCAGATATTCTGTTGCTTTTTATCACCGTAGAGTGTTTATTTTACATCTGTATTATTATACACGACATTTTTGTTTAAAGAAGGAAGAAGAGATTTTCAAACATTTTTTGAACAGAATAAATTTCAGGTTTAAAGTTAGTTAATGAATTGAGAATCTGAGACAAAAGAGTAACCTATGTCAATACGAGATAGGTCTCTAGGAGCGTTAGCGCTTGTTCGAGCTCCAATCCTTTAAGTGATAAAAGCAGAGAAACAGATCGATTAAAATCCCCAGAGGATGCTGCAGTCCTCTATCGTTTAATAAAACAGTTTCAAAGAATGTTTAGCTAATAGGAGTTGGGAGCCTATTGGCGACATACATAAACTATCTCTGAAGCTCTTTTAACATCTATCAATTTAAATTGTTTGACGCAACTTCACTCTGGACTCGCTGAGTACAAATCTCAACTTTTGTTATTATTGTGTACATACCTTCGATCAACAATACCAAGTAGATAACGGGTCACAAACAAAATCATAGCTAAATACTGTCCGCATGAATATAAACTATGAAAAGACATAAATTAAAGAACATTTATTGTGAAATCAACCTTAAGTAATAACAAATAAAGTTCTTTTTCCCGTTATTGCGTTGCGAGCTACACTCTCACGTGCAAGAGCTCACGTCTCATATGCGCTCTTATTTACTGAGATGGATTTCTTGCGCCGACCCGACATCTAGTTGGTATTGTTGATTGTAGGTACATACACCTAATAACGATGAGCTCCACATTTTATTTCCTTCGGCCGATGAAGAATTTGCACTTAAATACCATGATACACACAAACCTAACGTTCTTCTTACTAATTTTTTAATATTATCGCTGCCATCCTTGCCTATCAAAAGTCCATTCTTGAACAAAGTAAATTTCATTTTTAAATTACACAGTTTTTTTTCTTTTCCTTATTTTTTTTTCATAGCTGCCTCGATTGGCAGGCGGGCTTGTCACGTGGTCATAGGATTCCCTGGTTGGGCGAAAATCAGTTATTGAGTTTTTCTGTCTTTATACTTGGCCTCCGCAAATATAATCATGTTTCCGAGTTTCATACTAAGCTCAAATAGCTCCCAATCAGACTTCGTCGGAATACTTATTCTAATACAAATACAAATACTAATTCTTTATTTGCACAAAACACAGTGTTTGGTCTGCTCGCAGACGTGCAGATAGTAAGGTACATAAAACAAAAACTATCACTAAGTGGAGTACACATAAATCATTAAACTAATTTTTCCATTCTAAATATTCTTTTAGCCTATAGTAAAAAAATCCAAAATTCGTTAAATTATTTTTGAAGGAGGCTCCTTATTTTTCTTTTAAATGCTTAGGTGATGTGTTATATAATAATATACTCATTTTATAAACAATTCTTTTATAAATATCTTTATGACAGTGAGGTTGATATAATATGCCTGCATATTTAATTCTTAAACGCCTTGTTGTAGTATCTTGGCGGGTGTTAAAATACTTAAGTCGATATTACACGGTTCAAATTCGGTTCAATACTGCTTTTAATTTAAATTCTTCAATAGCATTGATACATCTAGTATACGCTTTCAATGCAATTGTGGCAATATTGGTCATTGTTCTATGTGGTTGAGACGTGTATACGAGTACATGAAGATTGAACGGTGACTCATTCCGCGCGCCGCACGACGCGACTGTGAAGCGTACGCACGTGCACCTTTTTCGCTATATTTATTTCGAAAATGAGGTGCTTGAGGTTCATCTAATTATCCTTCTCGAAATCCACGGGCGCACTCACCAACGCCGAGATTTTTTTTATTAAATTTAACTCATTTATTAAATAGTCGCAGATTAACGAAATTTTGCACGTACGAGTTGGTGCGATGTCGCAATGTATTGTGAACATTGAATATCATTTAAATGATATACGTGTATATTAGTAAAGTCGTTCAATGTACAATATCCAATGCTTTTCAATGCAATTTTTTCAATTTAATTGAACCGTGTAATATCGGCTTTAGGGAATGATTTGACAAAAAATAGGCTTCTCTGATATATAAATAGTGTCCTTCCTCGTCACGCTAGTCTGGCAGACAGACGATCACAGTGATGTCTTGTTACTTTACGTCCGACGTAAACGGGATGATTGTACTGCCATGTCTCAAAGCCATAAAAATCTTTGGCATTTCCTATAATCACCCTTAATGCCCTAACCAGGAAACGAAATGATATTATGGCATCTCTTACGCCGGTATCACATAGCACTACCGTTCTTGAAACCATTTTATCGTAGTATGATCGATTCGAAGTTAGTAGCAATTAATCTAAAGACTTTTAACATCTCTTATTAAAATTAACATGTTTCTATTTAATATCAATAACCCGTACCGAACTCTAACTGAATTTTACAACAAAGAACTGCTTCTAAGTTTTTTCTCGTATAAAACAGCCCACAAAAAAAGAGAATAAACGTAGTAATAAAGTACGATATAAAAAAATACTATTTGACTATAAAAATGTAAGAGGTCTACGCACAAAAACTGTTACTTTCCATAATAATATATCTTCAATATCAGGTGATCTTATCATCCGTACTGAAAATTTTCTCAACGATTCTGTATAATATGGCTCTGAACTGTTCCCTCCCGAGTATATTGTGCTAAGGAAGGATCGTGCAGGTAACGTCGTATGGGGTGGTGTTCTCTTAACAGTAAAGAATAGTTTTACCGTTAAAAGAATTACAAACGTAGATGGTTTAACTGATGATAAAGAATTGGTATTTACTCTTTTAACGTTGAAAAATATTAAACTCTTAGTGTGTGTTGCATATGTACCACCAAACTACAATGACAAGCAATATCTTGATGCATTAAGTTGTATAGAAAATGGCATTAACACATATTCTGACTGTAAATTCTTGATTGTTGGTGATTTTAACTTAAAGTCTTGTAATAAATCAGTTCAAACTCAGTTCCATAATTTCTTAAAATGTTGCAACTTACAGCAATGTAATAATGTTTGTAATAAATATTGATGCATCTTGGATCTGGTATTGACTAATCTGGATTCCGGAAGTTGTACTGTGTCATTTGAAGTTGAACCATTGGTACCTATTGATGCTTTTCACCCTCCGTTAGAGATCGTGCTTACACTACCAACAAGTGCTGCAATAAACATACCATTTCCAGCATGTCAGAACCTTTGCACAGAATGGAAATTCCGTAAAGCAGATCTCTGTGGCTTGTACACTGACATAAATGACATGAACTGGACGGACCTAATGCACCAACAGGACGTAAATGTAGCTTTAGAGATCCTATATAATAAGCTTAATAAAGTGATTAGTAGACGACTTTCCTATAAATGCTTAACTACCAATCATAAATATATATTAGGGTGGAACGAAAAAAAATTCAGAATTTTATTTTGGAATAGTTGTAATATGTTGCCTAATAACATTAATTAGTGCCATTTAAAATATAAATATTATCAGACAGCGGTAATAGCCCCCAGCAAGACACCAAACATTTACAAAAATGATAATTTAGGGGCTATTTAAACAACCTACAAAATAGTACAGAATTCATTACAGTTCGTTATTTTATTCAAAAACATATTCAAATATAGTAGTTATGTTATATATAGTTTTGGCGCTGGGAAAGAGGAGATAAGTGTGGGACGAAGCGGGGGGCGGCACGTGACAATCTACGAATTGCAGTGTTTTGTTGTAACTAGTGTCGATACTTGTCTCAAGGTGAAAGGTCGCGCGTCAATTATTTTCACGAGTATTTATTAATTTACGTTTTTAAGTGTATTAACATTACTTAAACAACAACAAAAGTTAAAAGGTCCAATATTTAGTGAAAGTGCAGGGTAGAAAGAGAATATTCTTCTTACGTATGAAAATACACTACATTTCAATAAAAAAAATAGGTACACATAACTCGTGATATAACTTTTCCTTCGTACGTTATATAAGTGAAACCAAACCACTGATTTCAAGGAAAGCGGTGTTTACACTAACATCCTATATATATATATATATATATATATATATATATATATATATATATATATATATATATATATATATATATATTATATTATATTATATATATATATATATTAAACACGGCTAACTACGAACGCTAAGTTGATTCTGTCATTTTATTGACGAGCAGTTCTCGCACTTTAGACTTGAACGAAATCCGGTTTTCGGCACTCCTGATTTCGGAAGGAAGAGCATCCCAAAGAAGAACTGAAGCAAAAGGTTATTACTAGAATGAAGAACTCTATCATGGTTGGAGCTGAGCTAAGATATTGAAAATGAGGAGTTAAATAAGATGGAGGATTAGGAGACATCAAGATAGAGTAAAGAGTAGTGAGTGCACGTAGACTACGGCGCTGACGAATGGGTAACCAGTTAAGTTGAGAGCGATAAGTAGACACATGATCATGCTTTCGAAGATTAAAAATGAATCGAATGCAGTTATTAAGAAGACGGTCATATTTGTTCAAGAGTTTTGCATTCAGGTCAAAATAACACACATCACCATAGTCAAAATGGGAAAAATTAAGGTCTGCACAAAAATCGTCTTGGTCCTGGACGGGAGAAAGTTCTTCGGGCGGTAGAGAGAACGCAAAATACCTGTCACTTTCTGACAAACATTTGCCACTTAAGTTTGCCAGCTCAAGGTGGAGTCAATGTGCAATCCAAAGTCTTTCATGGTATTACTCAGTTCTAAAATAAAACCGTTAAAAACGATCGGCGATAAAGCTGTGGGATCCAGTTTCTTCATCATCCGTTGGCTACCTATTATTATAGCCTGACATTTGGATGGGTTAACTTTTATACCAAACTTGTCAGACCAGTTCTTTATATACTCTAGGTCCCTATTAAGAGACAATTGCTGTAGACATACAGTCGACCTTCGCGTGTGAGTACAACTGCAAGTCTTTAGCATACAAATGATACGCTTACTTACTTACTTACTTATCGTCACGCACAATCCCTAACGGGGTAGCCAGAGAGAACAGATCGCCAAGTGTCACGATCCTTACATACCTCTTTCGCTTCTTTCAGGTTCATTAACTTCTTCATACATGCACGTCTAGGTATCCGAGTACTCTTGACCCTCCCCTCTTCGAGCAATTTGCTCACATGGTCTTCGAAAGTTAGTCTCGGTCTACCTCGACATCTTTTAATATTTACTTTCGCTCTATATATTTTCTTCACCATTCGGTCTTCACTCATTCGTTCAACGTGTCCAAACCACGTGTGCTATTCATAAGCGGTTAAAGTGAAACCTTCAGAAAAGGAGACCAATACAAGGTGTAAGTGTAAACCCCGTTGTCACTAAAACCATAGGTAGTTGGCTTTAATATAAAAATATTTATCCAAGTTAAAAAAAAAACGCTATTTTCTTTCATAAAATTTAAAAAGTTTCTATCTGACACCGTCCGTAAATTCATGGACACCCTATGCGCCGGAGTGACGTAATTACTGCAAAGATCACCGCCCGCGCTAGCTACCGACTACCTACATTCCAATAAAAACACAATAGGTACACATAACCTGTGATGTAAGTTTTCCTTCATACTTTCATCCTGGCTTAGGACATGCAAAAATTGAGGAATTAAGGAAAAATTGAGATTTTACTTAAAAAATGTTATTATTTTTCATTGAATTTACGTTCTATACGTGAAAGCAAACCACTGATTTCAAGGGTAACGGTGTTTACACTAACATCCTGTATAATAGGAAACACTGTATACTGTATTCTATCTCATTCTCTCCTAGGCTAAATCGATGTATATATTCGTCTCTTTTAGTATCGCTTTTTCGGTTTATCGTAAATTATTAATAAGACCCAAAAAGTTGTGATTAATGGATTTTTCTCTAGCGAGAAAATAGTATCCTCAGATGTACCACAGGGATCTATACAGGGTCTGTTGCTCTAACTCTTCACATTATATATAAAAGATATTCAGCCTTGCTTTAAAAATATTAATTTTTTGTTACATGCAGACGACCTGAAAGTTTAACTAAGTGTAAAGCCCTTAAAGACGGTGAGAAGCTACAGGAAAATCTTGACTGGTTATCCAACTACTATCATATCAATAAAATGCAATTGAGCATCCCTAAATGTAAATCTCTTTCACCGAAAACGTAAAAACCTACAATTACATATATTATTTTCTTAACAATCCCTTAGAAAAAATATAATTAATAAAAGATTTAGGCATCCTTTACGATTCAAAGCTGAACTTTAATGTTCATATTAGCTACATAACAAACAAAGCGTATCAAATGTACGGAAATGTTGCATGAACATGTAATTGTTTTAAAAGATACTTTCCTTACTAATTTTTAAATCACTTATCAGGCCACAAATTGAATATGCAATGCAAGTATGGAACTCTTATAAAATAAATATAGTGAGTTTCTAGAATCGTTTAATAGTGAGCTTCTAGAATCGTTACAAGCAATTTTCTTCGTTTTACAAATAATAAATGTTACAATTTAATATTACTTTATGGATAACGGTGCGGGTTACATAATAAGTGATAACTAATATTATTTGTAAATTAAACATAACATAACATAAACACTCACGCCTGTCACCCAGAGGGGTAGGCAGAGACTACGGACTTCCATTTGACACGATCCTGACATACCTCTTACGCCTCCTTTACATCCATACATCTACGCATACATGCTCGTCGGTTAAGGGTACTTTTAACGTGGCCCATTTTCAAAATATCGCCAATTTGTGCGATAAACTTTTTTCTAGGGCGTCCCTTCCCGACTCTGCTGTTCACATCTGCCATATAAATTTGCTTTGTCACTCTTTCCTCATTCATTCTTTCTACATGACCAAACTACCGAAGCATTCCTTTCTTAATCCTGGTCACAACATCATCTTGCATATCACATTTATCTCTTATCAAGCAATTTCTCATTTCTATTTGTAAATTATTATTTAGTTTGAGCATTATTATGTAATTGTTTGTGTCCTGAATAAAAAAACAACGATTCTAAAGTTTTTACTTCAGAAAGTAATAAAATAAAATAGGTATATTATTTAATAAAATTGTGACCCCTCTTCCAAATCTCATCAATAGTGGCCGAATATATTTATTATATGGTAAGTACGGTAAAATACGCATATTATGAAATTACTATATTCTTATTCGAATAGCACTAAATTAATGACCTATTCGTCAGTTCTTGGCGATAATAACCTAATTTCTGCATGATAGCTTTATTCCCTTCCGATCATGTCAAGTAGTGCACAAACATTCATATAATTTTTATAGTTGGTGGATATTACACAAGACGCGCATATTATGTAAACGTGGATCTATCTATTAATTTGATACATTAAATATTCATGTTTCATACATAAATAACTATTGCATAAGCATTTGTTAAAAGCTTACATTTGGATCAAATTTGAGGTTAGGTGCAGTAAGGTAAGCCGCGCGCCCATCATTGAGTGTAATCCCGAAGCCACAAACAAGTGGAGAGTACTCAATGTCATTTACATGTGTATTATCTTCAAGGATGGGTTCAGCTGGAAAAGGAGAAGCAAATTAGTAAATACAATAATGAGGCCATAAAAATACTAAGGACTGTGCATACTGTTGTAAGCTGAAAGCTCTGCATTCACAAAGTTACAAGAGCAATACGAACTTATTGTTTATACTTGTCTTATGCTGCGGGTTAAATGATATACAAAGTTGGATCCAATCCGTGTCTAAATGTTCAAAAGAATTGAATATGTAGAGTAAAATATTTTTAAATATATTTGATGCGGTACTTTTATGTTTAAAGTTAGTTAATACTCGTCCTACTTATGAATGTTGAACATATCAGTTCATCGTACTAATAAGTTCTGCAGAGCATTGGAAACATTGCAAATTAAAAATAAGTTGAAAATAAACGCGAGAATAAACAAAAACTAGATTTATTCAATCACCCAAGTGTATTTTTATTTATATTCATTGCATAGACCACTCTAAAATCAAATTTACTGTGGACATTCTCTCTATCTTGTTTGTATGTTGTACAAAATCATTTGAAAAGGACGAAGAGAGAACGAAATGTGAAATATGGGTAAATCAGGAATGTCTAGAACAGGTAAATGAAATTGTATACTTGGGGAGTGCTTTCAGCCGGGATGGAAGATGTGATTTAGATGTGGATAGGCGTGTCGCTGCCGGAAACAAAGTCAATGGTGCCCTGAATGCATTAGTCAAAAGGCAAGGCGTGGTGAAGAGTGCACGCCTTGCAATACATAACGCAGTGTTGGTACCGACTTTGTTATATGGCAGCGAAACCTGGGTATGCCAGAAGAAGCATAAAAGCAAGTTGAATGCAGTGGAGATGCGATCTCTTCGTAAAATGTGTGGCGTTACCATAGCCGACCGAAAGCGAAACGAAGAGATTCGCAATATGGCAGGATTGAAAGATGACCTTATCACAAAAATTGATAGGGGCGTACTCCAATGGTTTGGACACGTTGAAATGATACGCACACTGAAGATTTGGGGTAATGAGATTTATAAATATTGAAAATGAAAACGGAGGTAGAATACCGCCTTGAGGAACACCAGCATGCAAGTCACACCAACTTGATGAGGACTCGTCAATGCGAACTGACTGCTGGCGGCCTCGAATTTAAGATGATAACCACTCCAAAGCTTCAGATGAGATCACAGAAAGTGAAGGGATTGATAATAGGATGTCTCGACTGATAGCATTAAAGGCGTTAGAGAAGTCAACCAAAACCAGTAATGTGACTTTAGTTTCCTCCATGGCTGCCCCATTAACTGATTAACAGTTTGACACTTGGTTTGGTGATCCAGAGGTGTATTTGAAGAGAAGTGTTGATTGATATCATCCAAACTAATTGTCCTCTGAAACTCAGAATGGGACTTCTTACCAATACCTATACAATAATATAATAGGAGGATATGATGTTGTTAAGAATACATCGGCGTTTCGCGTTGCGTATCATCTGGCTACACCGATTTCTTGCAGTTTTAAAAATGGACCAATTTTCCTCACACCGCACTTTTCTATATTTGTGAAAGGCTCGGTCTCTACGCCTCATCACAACGCGGATCTCTGTTGTCATTCAAGGTGCTGGCAGCCGCTTTAGCTTTACTTTTTTAATAGGAGCACGCATATTATACAGATTAATTAATACGCTAACTTTTTTCGTCTACCGTGGGAGCGGCTGTCACTGTGTCCCAGTTAATTTTAGAAGCATCCTGACACAACTTCTCTACATCCATACGGCCAAAACAACGCATTTTAAAAGTATACCTTATATTTTATATTATACTACTTTTTTAAATTTATTCTTGTAAAGAGTATACATTATTTATATTTTAAATTTTGCCAAACTGTAAGCAAGTATAATCATCTAAATTCGTTTCGCCATTTATAGCACCAATAAGGCATGCTGTGTCCACATATAAAGAGGTTTTTGTTTCGAATTCTCCGCTACTAATTTTATCAACATAAAATAAATAAATAAATAAAGAGTTAATACAAAGTTCTGGTAGGTTGTCCCGCTCCGGTTCCTTGTTATCTGAAGAGCTCTCGAATCTATAAACGTTGTTGAATAATATTTAGAAACGACGGCAGGTGACCCGATGGTATGTCTTTCGTTTTTGGCTACCAAAGTGTCTACTTGCGTATATCCTTAAATTTTAGGGGTACCTTCGGTAGGGCCGGAACGCCATAACGTAGCTAAACTAAGTAAATGGCGCAAATATGAGTCTCCGAGAATGACTACATAATTGCGCCATTTGCTATAGTCCCTGTCGGCCAGTGGGATTCATGTGCAGTAAAGTTTCCTAAAGGAATATGTATTATGCGCATAGATACGTAAAGAATAATCGTATTCAAATTATCGCTTAATTATTAATTTCTTAGGTACTTACAAGTACACAATCTCTCTTTTTTTAAATAGGTAGTGACTGCCAAATACACAGGAGAGTAAAACCCTTACGTACTTTCAGGTGCCCTTATCCGTCCTTATTCTTAGCTCTAGTACCTCTGAACGAATTCGGAGGAATCAATTATCATCTCGCCTTCTTACCAGTTAATTTTCATTTAAGTGTTCTCCGAAGGGAAGTAGTTTTCAATTTTGTTTTATCACATTTCTAATGGACTTCATTTATGAACCGTTGTTAATTTTTAATAATCAAAACTATGTATCCAAATAAATACTATTTCGGTACAAAATTATGTGCATTATATAAAATATTAATTATTTACCTCTTATAATTTTCTATTTATTCTATAATTGCATTAAAGAAGTTAGCACTAAAATACGAACGGGACAAATGAGTACACATTCCTACTGATAAGAGTTGGATCCAGTAGCCCATAAGACAACTACAGATATCCTCAAATAAGTATCATAATGCACTTGCGTTGTCACCCCTGATGATTAAGATGGAATGAATTGTTCCTAAATATACGTGTGTGTTACCGCTTAGCAATAATCCGGTATTGTATAGAATACCGAAGTATTCAATACAATACCTAAAACTTTCAGGCAATGTATCCAATATTATTTACTTTATACCCAGGGATTATATTTATATTATTATATTTTACAACAACGAATGTTTAACCAGCAACTTATTAAATAATAGGTAACGATATAACAAGAGCGCAGTCCATGGTTTGTATTAAAATACAAATTTATAAAAATAATGAATAAACTACCTATTTCTTTTACCGCCCAGAAATACTTGAGTACCCAGAAATCCTCCTAGTTGTGACATGGCGGGACAGCCCCGATCACCTCCCCCTCCTCCACCCCCTTCTGCCAGAAAGAGATAAAGGTTATAATTTTGAGGTTAGGTCTATGAGATTTTCTTTTTAATTTTTCTCAAGAACGATTACCTTTTCATCTGAGTGTGTCCGTGTATAGGGGACAATCTCCTCTCCCCTCTCTCTTCACTCTCCCTCACCCCCTCCTGCCAAACGATTCTAAATATTTACCTGATTGACATTTAACTATTTGTTTGTAATTCCTTTATATTACCTTTATGAACATTTTTTAGTCAAATTTGGCTGTAATTCTTAGTAAAGTTGAGTGGTTAACGAATAGATTAGCAACATTGATATTTATGTACTACGCACCAGATTTCGCATCCCAATACTCACTATGTTCAACTGAATTGTACTGCAATCCGTACAACTTACTTTAGTGTCATTTAGTGTGGCTTCGATACTCATGCGGTGCGGAGCGGCGCTAATAATACAAAAATTCAAATCCGTGTTTGAACTCTGCTGTAAATAACAATTCAGTAGTGAAGTAATTAAAATTATTTGTTGTTCAGATGAAAAAAAATAGGTAATGACATCCTAATAGCACAATAGAAAAAATAATTCTTCGTTAAAATACCACGCCATTCACAATCATAAACTAAAACATGATATTCCATTACAAAACAGCCGATTGTAGGTAAAATACTTTACTGAACAAAGACTCGACGTGTTATTTTTAGAAAGATTTTGAATTTTCTAAATTGTTTTATAACACGTTTATATTTTTGATTATTTATTTTGTTCTTTCTTTTTAGTATAAAATATTATGATTTTTGTTAAAAAATGTAACATCAATGTAATAAATAAATGTAATAATAAACGTATGTGTTTATAATTTTACATAGTTACGCTTTAAAATATTCATAAATATCATTGAAATGTAATTGTGACATAATATTATATGTTTTAGTGTTTATCTAAATTATTTTGTTTATGTAACCTGTATGTTGTTAGATCATTTGAACATATATTATGAAAATGTAAGAGGCTTAAACACAAATGCGGTCGAGGTACGTCAACATATTATTAATAATAAATACGATGTTTATATATTCACAGAAACGTGGCTTAATAACAGTTGCTATGACACTGAAATCTTTGCCAGTGGCTATGCAGTGTACAGACGAGATTGTGAAACCTCTCCTCTATCAGGGCTAAAAAAAGGCGGGGGCGTGCTTATTGCTGTATCCAAACGACTCCTGTCAAGGCGTATCGTAGAGTGGGAAACTGATTGTAAAGATATTTGGGTGTCGGTTACATCTAATTCTACCAAAAATCCAAATACAATACTACTATGCGCTGTGTTTTTACCACCTCCAGTCACTAAAGATACTTTGGATATTTTTATAGATAAAGTAAATGGTATACTTGGTTCCCGAACTGATAGAGAAAGCATAGTCATTGCCGGTGATATCAATTTGAGTGGAATAACTTGGCTATGCAATCATTGAAACGACATCTTTAATTATATGTTAACATCAGGGTTCGGTAATAATGAGCTCTTACGTAAATTTGTTGATTTTATAAATCTCAATAACTTAAATCAATTAAACTATGTAACAAACATAAAAAATCGTATATTATATTTGATACTTTGCAATAAAGAAGTCTTGAATATTGTCGAAACACAAGATCCAGTAAGAAATATTGACAACTTTCATCCTCCCCTTGCAATTAAAACGAAAATCCTATTAGAAAGTAATATAAAAGTATATCTTACCAAACGTTATTTTTATAAAGGTAACAGTAGAGCTATAAATACTTACCTGGAATCGGTGTCATGGGAGAATGAATTTAGTTCTTGTAATAATCTTAATGAAATGGTAAAAAGATTCTATGAACTGCTAAAATATGCTATTGAAAAACATATTCCTATGACTAAAGCCGATTCTTTTTTATTTTATTTTTATTTGAGAACATATTTTTCTCAATTCTGTTTAACATTTGTAACACAACGCATGCTGTGATTGCTTATAATTATAGGAGCAGTTAATCATGTAAATTCATAACGCTGTAATGTAACCAAACATTAGTTGCTGTTTCTTATGTTGGTAATCCAAATAAATAAAAAATAAAAAATAATAATATTACAGTAAATTAATAGACAATTTTAAAAATATTGTAATCATTTTAATCTAAATTTACAATTTATACATACTGATCATTATAATAATAATAATAATAATAAAGCCTCCTTTATTTCCTTAACTTACGGAGTTACTAAACTAAATAAAATTTTGGATTATAAAAAAACATTGTACATATTATTAATAGTACCCGGTTGACCGAGCTTTGCTCGGTATTTTTCGCTCGGTTTTTTTTTAATTCGTGTGTCTTGGAAATTATATGTTTTGGAAATTATATTAAGATACAAATTACATACTGATAAAATACGAATAATATTTTTTGATCGTAGCGACATAATAGAAAAAACTGAACTGGTTATTTGAATAAAAATCATGAGTGCAATTAGTTTAATTAAAATTTTCGTGCTTTTAAAAAATACTAAAAAAGGGCTCGAAAAAATAAATTTTCTCAAAAAAGAAAGAAACTTGAAAAAAAATTAAAAAACGTCGGTCGGTCGGTCTGGGCTCGAACCATGGTATTACGAGTTTGTGACCGCCCAATCTACCAATTATGCTATTTGTAATCTTTAATAAACTGTCAAAATTTACCTTCTTATTCTAACGATATAGTAGCAGTTTTTCATTGCCTAAAAACACGGACAAAAAGACATTTTCTAAAAATAAATCCTAGCTAGATTGATTATTGACCCCGAAACGAAAACGAAACACAAAATTTTATGAAAATCGTTGGAGCCGTTTCCGAGATTCCGATTATATATATATATATATATATATATATATATATATATATATATATATATATATATATATATATATATATATTGGAGACGCCAGTAACTTAAGGTATCTTCGATAAAGATTTAGTGGACTGTAATTTTGGTGCATACGGCAAAGGGGAAAATAAATAGGTGGGATAGCACGCACTGACCTGATGAGGGCTGCCGCGCCTTCCTCCTGGAGTGTCTGCTATACCGCGAGCTCGCCACGTGGTTCGGCGCACACGCACTCTCGGAACAGTCTCGTGAAGTCCCACACTCTCCACCTTTGCCATTACGGGGGCGTCTCACACTTTTATGAGTTACAAAGACACAATGTCTGATGCGGTGAATATTAAACATAAACAGGAGAACTCAATGTTCGTCCTGCGCGGTTTGCGGTTAATGTACATAAGACGCGACGGGTGGCCGTGCGTTGCGGATGGCGTAATATCACTTAGTATAATGACGCGCGCCGAGATCCTCTTTTTCACCTCGGCGGCAGCGCGTGCGGTAGGAAAGGAAGGAAGGAAGGAAACAAAAAATATGCACTAGTCATGTTGATAAAGTAGATTGTTAACTGGCGTTACCATTTCCTCCCGCCCTTAAAGGGTCACCTTTAAAAGACAACCGTAATATAAAAGTAAAAGGAAAACAAATAAATAAGCGGTATATAAAGTGAGAGGATGCGCTCAATGCGCATGTCTCATCTACTAACCTTACTCGGTAAGCGAGAAAATGTATACATAAATATAATATTGCGGTTAAATACTTTTTTAATATATATAAATATAAACTTAATTCCTAATTTAGATAAATAATTATAATCAAAATAATCGTGATTTATTGTCTTGGGAGAGGGCAAATACGAGCAACAGGACGGAGATATGTTCCCTTAGTAGTTCTCATGGTCACTACTCGAACTACGCCATCCTTCGAAGGATGAACAGACTCGACAATCGCTAATGGCCAAGCAAGGGGCGGTTCATTATCATTTATCACAATTATAACCATGCCTGGTACGATAGCCGTAGACGGGGTGTTCCACTTCTGACGAACTTGTAATCCGTGAAGGTATTCCGTCCTCCACCGGTCCCAAAACGACTGAACTAATTTATCCAGTAAAGAATGCCTGTGTAACAGACTGGTAGAGTCAGATTTGACTTTGGGTGCGGGTAATGACAATAAAGGTGCGGTATTCAAAAAATGACTCGGAGTAAGAGCTGAAGGCTCTGCAGGATCAGAACTTAATACTGTCAAGGGCCGCGAGTTTAGCAAGCACTCAATTTGCGCAAGAACAGTATTAAGCTCTTCGTATGAAAGTAACTGATGTCCGATAACTCGGAACAGATGCGTTTTTACGACTTTGATCATACTCTCCCAGGCGCCTCCAAAATGAGGAGAGTTGGGACAGATGAACTTCCATGTTATACGATTCTCAGCACACTCTTGCTCAAGCTTTGGGCGGTATTCAACGTTTAGAAATTTATAGAGATCGCGAAGATACGAAGCGGCACCTTTAAAATTCGTTCCATTATCCGAATATAAAGACTGAATCGGCCCTCGTCTAGAGAGGAAACGTTTAAGCGCAGCGAGGAAACTAGAACTACTAAGATCTGTAGCGATTTCTATATGTACAGCTCGAGTCGTGGGGCATGTGAAAACACATAAGTACGCCTTCTCGCTGCGTACACCACGACGACGTACAGGAGTGTATGCGATAGGACCGGCATAATCGCAGCCCGTGTGTGTAAATGCCTTAATAGCTTGTCTTACACGACTATGGGGAAGATCAGCCATCAAAGGGTAAGTTGGACGGGGTCTAAGCCGGAAACATATATTACACTTGTAGACTCTGCTTCTCAAATTGCGGCGTGCGGAAAGTATCCAAAATTTTTGACGGAGCAATGACAATAACAATTCAGGCCCAGCGTGTAAATTTTTAATATGATAATAGTCAATGATCATGTTCACTACATGATCACTGCGCGGGAGTATAATTGGATGTTTTTGTGTGT
Organism: Parnassius smintheus behrii; assembly: GCA_036936625.1. Classification (NCBI taxonomy): domain Eukaryota; kingdom Metazoa; phylum Arthropoda; class Insecta; order Lepidoptera; family Papilionidae; genus Parnassius; species Parnassius smintheus. The sequence goes on along the minus strand of JAUPFT010000010.1, from coordinate 19,659,066 downwards.
AATCTAATGCGGAGTTCGAAAGACGACCACCAATGCAGATTAAACCATTCTCAATAAAAGGCTTTAAACGATTGAAAGCGGGCGAGCAAGGTTTGTTACCTTCAATATTTAAATATTCCACTGCAAAATGCTGTTTTTGCAGGGCGTGGAGGATTATAACCTCAGAGAAACTGAGATCATCAGCAGTCACTACAGTAGTGTTGCGGCGGGGCAATAATTTAGCAAACTTACACACGTACGCAATTATACGTAGAAGTTTACTCCAAGAAGAGATGCGGAGTGCGAGCTCATAAATCGCAGAATTACAGACGGATGTGCACACAGTGTGCGACAAAATCTTCTTCTCAGGCATATTTGCAATAACCTCATTGTCTAAAGTACGAAGAGGCCATTGAGATGGATCTAACGAAGTCCACTGAGGCCCATGGAGCCACAGGGGGTTTGAAACTAATTTATTTGGCGTAACGCCACGTGAAAGTATGTCAGCGGGATTCTCAGTACCTGCGACATGATAAAAGTTATCAGCGCGAATATTGTCGGTAATCTGAACAACGCGGTTTGCAACAAAGGTCTGCCACTTGTGTGGCGAACTCTTTATCCAGTACAGAGCTACTTTTGAATCTACAAAGGCATAGACTGATATTGCAAGGTCAAGAGAATAATTGTCGAGTACTCTGCGAAGCAATTTTGAGAGTAAAACCGCTCCACAAAGCTCAAGGCGTGCAATAGATAGTGGTTTCGTCGGTGCGACTTTAGTCTTTGCACAAATCAACTGGACGGTGTTACCATTGACGCTCTTTACATGTATGTAGACTACGGCACCGTATGCGCGCTCGCTGGCGTCGGAAAACCCCAGGAGTGACGCAGTACAGTTTTTGGATACACCAACATGTCGCGGGATACGTGAATCATTAAGAGCTGGTAATTCAGCACAGAATTGCCTCCACATCTTAATAATTGGCGGTGGTGGTATGTCGTCCCAATCTAAATTAAGTTGCCAAAGCTGCTTTATTAACAATTTGGCGTACGCGACTGTGGGAGCAACGAAACCCATTATGTCCCACAGGCGAGTGACAGTAGATAAGATGGCGCGCTTAGTGCACGTCACATCAGCGGGAACAGATATCTTAAAATAAAAGGCGTCACTATCGGTAGACCAATGCAAGCCTAGTATTTTATGTGGCATTGATTTATCGAACTCTACTTCTCCTGTAATTTTATGGGAAGTAGGGAGGTCATCTAAAACAGATCGACGGTTGCTATGCCATTTTATCAGGTCCCATTGGGCACCCTTGAATAAGTCTATCAGCTGCCGAGAGGTCTCACTGGCCTCGGATTCACTGGGCATAGAGAACGCGATGTCGTCCATATATAGCGAAGTAAATGCGATACGACTCGCAAGCGGATACTTTGCGCCGTCGTCATCAATGAGCTGTCTTACCGTGCGCAATGCATGGTATGGACTCGAAGTTAAACCGAAGCACACGCGATTGAAGTGGTATAACACAAGTGGGTCTTGTGGACGGAAGCGGTATAGGAAGCATTGGTAACGACGATCAGAATCGCGAACAACTATTTGCAGAAATTGTTGGCGACAGTCGGCTGTCATAGCGATTGGATGTAAGCGGAAAGTTAAAATTATATTGAACAAGTCGCCTTGCAAATTTGGTCCTGAATGCAGAATATCATTTAATGATCGCCCAGTGCTAGTCTTACTGCTAGCATCCAGGACGATGCGCAGACGCGTTGACTTCTTATCTTCGCGTAAGACTCCATGATGCGGTATGACATATATTGGAGCGGGTTCATGAGAGTCATACGGCGGTGCGGGGGATATATAATTTTTAGCTAAGTATTCCTTTATGACGTCATCATATGCTAACCTTAATGTAGGCGAGGCTTGAAGTTTCCTCTCCAAGCACATGAATCGTCGTCGAGAGGTTTCATAAGAATCTCCGAGAGAGTAAACGTCATCTTTAAATGGCAGGCCAACAATATATCTACCAGTAAAAGGATTGCGGGATGTCGTAGATTTATAAAACTCTTCACATTCAATGTCTGAAGGACACTGAATGGGCGGTGCGGAGGGTGGCTGTTCAAGCTCCCAAAATCGTTGCACTAATTTGTCAACGATAGGAGACTCTAGAACTGAGCAGCACGTTAAAGAATGATTTACCTGAAGTATCGGCTCTGAGCCCATAATAACGTAACCGAATACCGTACTCAAAGCTGAGGGCCCGGACAAGTCGTTAGACGAATAAATTACGTCTGGACACAGTAAGTGCGGGAAAAGGGATGCGCCTATCAAAACATCAATTTTATTAGGCATGCTATAACATTCATCAGCGAGTCTTATGCCATGGAAGTGTGATAAGACAGATGTGTCTACCACAGCAGTGGGCAAAAGGTCGGTGATTTGATCAACAACTAGCGTTGAAATATTGAAGTTAATATTCGAGTCGAATCGTGAGAAAATTTTAATATCAATCGATTTAGATTTTACAATTTTTTCAACTCCACCGAATCCCCTTACTACAGTACATTCGGTATCGTGTTGTTGAACGCCTAAACGATGACAGCACTCTTTAGTCATAAAATGGCTTTGAGCCGCGGAGTCTAATAATATACGAATAATTTGTTTCTCTCCCTTAGCATCGTAAGCAAATACTTGAGCGGTTGATAATAAAACAGTTCTCTGCGAACGACTTGCGCGCGCGGGAGGCGGTGAACGTTGAGAAACATTCTTGAACGAAGTACACAGCGCTACGTCTGAACGCGCACCTGCGGTGAGGGGTGGCGAGTGTGCGGGCGCGGGGGTTGTAGACTTCAGTGTAACTGGCTGAAGCGGTGGAGAACGCGCCAGCGCAGGGGAAGCATTATCGCTTCTGCGGTGGAAGTGCAACAATGTGTGATGTTTAAATTTACAAACTCGACAACTATAATTTGAAGAGCAACTAGACACTCGATGACTTAAACTGAGACAATTCACACATGCATTGTTACTCTTTACGCATTTAAATCGTTCCTGCGGCGTCATTTTATTAAAGTCTGCACACTTAAATAGGTGTTGATGCACAATATTATCGCACAGACACTTTGAGCAACTAGTCGTCGTGCTTACGTACGCCTGATACTTCGGCGACGAAGTATTATTACAGCGACGATTATTACCGTTACCTCGTCGATTGTTTGGTGCGCTATTAGAATTTGTACTAGAATCGGTGCGTTGCAAAACTTTGGAGCGGGTCTTAATAAAATTTATTAAATCATCAAAGGTAGGTACCATCGAGTTATGACTATATTCGAAAGAGCGAATGGTATCCGGGTCCAGCTTCTTAAGCGCGATATGAAGAACAATTAAGTCCGCGAGATTATCTAACTTTAAGTTTTGTAAAGCGCGCACTGCACTTATAAAGTTATCAGTAAATAAATCAAAATTATTTGCGGTGGCCGATTGCAATGGCTTAAATTCGAACATCTGATTAATATATGTAGATGCTAGCATACGCCGGTCTTCATATTTGTCAACGAGTGCTTGCAATAAAATTTTATAATTTTCGGGCGTTTTTTAATTTTCGGGCGTTTTTTAATTTTTTAAAATTTTATAATTTTCGGGCGTATTTTTTTTAATTTTACTATTTGCTAGGTAAACTAACGGGCTTTGCCCGTTAGTTTACCTAGCAAATAGTATAACTTTTCAGCGTCGGTAAGCGATGTGTTGTCATGGACGGTTGATTTAAAGCTAGCATAAAATAAAGGCCATGAGCGAATGTCACCCGAAAATGGCATAAGTTCGATAGGCGGAAGTGTGAATCTGGCTTTAGATGGTGTACTAGTACTTTGTGAATTAGATTGCGAATATTGTAAATAAAGCCTATTTATTCTACCGCAAAGAGACTCAAACGCAATGAGGCTGTTATAATCAGGTTTAGCAATAGGGTTTATTTTTAATAAATGTGAATTATAATTATCTAAGACCTGTTTAAACTCAATACGTAAAGCATTAATATTAGAACTTCCATCAAGAAAACGCTCCATCGTGGAAGTGTTTATGTGGATGTCCGAGGACATATCATATATTTTTTGCACTATTTCAAATAAAGCATCTCGTTTAGCTAACAATAAAACCAACTCAGCATCAGGTGTGCCCTCATTATCCGAGGAATCGCTATTATTCGATGCTATTTGTTTTTTAGGCGGCATTACAACTTAAGTTATGCGGCAAATATAATATAATTATAAGCGGGTAGTCAGTAAGCGACCTCACTACGCGGTTGAATTATTAAATATTAGTTTCGTTAACGATGAACTTTAATTGTTAACTTTTATAATAATTATGAAGTTATTTACAACGAATATAATGCTTAAATATATGTGCAAATAATAAATGTAATTTAACAGTATAATCTATAGATGTAGTTAAAAGTTGATGACGTGATGTGAACATACAACAAATAATTTATATAGATAATTATATGCTTATTCATTCTATGAATATAGTTTTAAAATTACTATGAATGTCACCTATTAGGACCTATGCTATAGGTCTTAAGATGAACATGGACAAAACAAAGATCATGTTTAATGTCCATGTCACACCTATGCCGGTAGTTGTTGGGAGCACTATGCTCGAAGTTGTTGACGAGTACGTTTACCTGGGACAAATAGTCCGACTAGGTAAGTCCAACTTCGACCGAGAGGTAAATCGACGGATTCAACTCGGCTGGGCAGCGTTCGGGAAATTACGACATATCTTCTCGTCAGGTATACCTCAATCTCTAAAAACTAGATTGTACAACCAGTGCGTGTTGCCAGTGATGACTTACGGATCTGAGACGTGGTCCTTCACTGCTGGCCGTATGAGGACGCTCAAGGTCGCTCAGCGAGCTATGGAGAGGGCTATGCTCGGAGTTTCTCTGCGTGATAGACTCAGAAATGAGGATATCCGCAGTAAAACCAGAGTGACCGACATAGCCCAACGGATTAGTAAGCTGAAGTGGCAATGGGCCGGCCATATAGCTCGAAGAGCCGATAACCGATGGGGAAGAAAGGTTCTCGAGTGGCAGCCTCGTACCGGTAGGCGTAGTGTAGGGCGACCCCCCACTAGATGGAGTGACGACCTGGTAAGATATGCAGGAAGTCGTTGGATGCAGGTGGCTCAGGACCGTGCTTTGTGGCATTGCTTGGGGGAGGCCTATGTTCAGCAGTGGACTTGTGAAGGGCTGTAATGATGAATGATGATGAATAAGGGCGGGGTTAATCCGAAGTCGGATTAAAATATAAATAATTAATTATATAAACGCTTATTACGATAACGATCTAATAAGGGCGGAAAGTCAAGGTCAATCCAGCGAGAAGTGACCATTAAAAATGGAGACGCCAGTAACTTAAGGTATCTTCGATAAAGATTTAGTGGACTGTAATTTTGGTGCATACGGCAAAGGGGAAAATAAATAGGTGGGATAGCACGCACTGACCTGACGAGGGCTGCCGCGCCTTCCTCCTGGAGTGTCTGCTATGCAGCGAGCTCGCCACGTGGTTCGGCGCACACGCACTCTCGGAACAGTCTCGTGAAGTCCCACACTCTCCACCTTTGCCCTTACGGGGGCGTCTCACACTTTTATGAGTTACAAAGACACAATGTCTGATGCGGTGAATATTAAACATAAACAGGAGAACTCAATGTTCGTCCTGCGCGGTTTGCGGTTAATGTACATAAGACGCGACGGGTGGCCGTGCGTTGCGGATGGCGTAATATTACTTAGTATAATGACGCGCGCCGAGATCCTCTTTTTCACCTCGGCGGCAGCGCGTGCGGTAGGAAAGGGAAGGAAGGAAGGAAACAAAAAATATGCACTAGTCATGTTGATAAAGTAGATATAACTTAGGACGAACTCAATGCGATATGTAATGTAATGTTGATAAAGTAGATTGTTAACTGGCGTTACCATATATATATATATATATATATATATATATATATATATATATATATATATATATATATATATATATATATATATATATATATACAAGAATTGCTCCTTTAAATATATAGGATATAATGCACATTTGTATAGCTAAGTTAAGGCCCCTGGCGGGTAAAGGCCTCCTCCAACAGTTTCCAGGTTTTTCTCTTCTTTGCTTTCTTTGTCCAGTCGTTTCCGGCATATTTTTTGATGTCATCTACCCAGCGTTCTTTAGGACGTCCTCTAGCTCTCTTGCCACTTGGACCTGCCCACATTGTGGCTAAATGCGTCCACCTTTCATCTGACAGTCGTGCTACGTGGCCAGCCCACTTCCACTTGAGCTTTCTCATATGTTGTAGAGCATCTATCACATTGGTTTTTTTCCTTATGTTTTCTGATTTTATTTTATCCTTCAGCCTAATATTCAAGATGCTTCTTTCCATAGCACGCTGCGTCTTCTGTATTCTGTCTGTCGCATATTTGTTGTAGATCCAGGTTTGTGATCCGTATGACAAGCAGGGTAGTAAACATCCATCCATTACTTTCTTTTTCAGTTTTGCAGGTAGATTAGACTAACTTAAATAATAGGTAGGTAGAATAGACATACTGATCATTATACTTATGTATAATCTACGATGACAAAAACTTCCGCGTAATGCGCGCTCATATCAATTGTACATGCACGACTCAGCTGTCTACGCTGTGCCGCTCCCGCGCATGCGCAAAGACATAGAGTACTGCACATTTTTTGTTTGGAATAGCTTCTCCAGTACGAAGTAAATGTAACTCAATGATTAGCAACGTTAATAGCATTACTAGTAATTCTTATATAAAAAATATAAACCAAAGAATTATTTACTTTTAGATTTTAAGAGAATATTGTGTCATTGGTTTTAAAAGAAGATACCCGCGGAGTTTCTCCGTACAATGGGAGAGGCCCACCTCCAGCAGTTTAAGATGCTGATGATGAAGAGGAAGGAGAAGTAGAATCGTATAGATATATAATAATTATATTGCCATATAATTTAAATAATAATAATAATAATAGTCTTTATTTTTCTTAAAGATATAAAGATGTTTCCGATTTTTTATGCACACATGTTTTGCTATTTTAATATAGTATAGCATATTTAATTTTAATATTTAAAATTAATAACCATTACTCACAATACAAAAAAAACTGTAATATAGAAAAACAAAAACTAAACGTTGGCAAAAAGTCCTGCTCCCTGTGGTATCGTGCCAAGAACGATAGCTGCGTTTCCTCGCTGAATAGCAATACTTAGCCTACAAGAAACTACTAGCAAGAAAAGAAACAGCCCTCTTATTACCAGCTGCGAAGACGAGTCATGAATATAGTTCCTTTAGGAACTTCATTGCACGTGGACCCCAAGGAAAGGAAAGGAAATTTCTTAAAGACTCATATTCGTGCAATTTACTTAGTTTAGCAGCCTCTGATGCTGCCCCGGCTCTAAAAGAGGTACCCTTGAGATGAGAAGTTGACAAAGTGTCAACGTAAGTAGCATCCCACACTAGGGCTTTAACTCTATGCCAAGATACCAAAGCCATACCATCGAGTATCTTGCCATCGTCTCTAAATATCCCGCAAGGCTCTAAAACCGAGGAAATATTTATGGCGACAAAAGCCCTTCGGATGACTTCGTTCAAAGAACCATGACGAGAAAACCTACCCGCACTTTTCTAACATGAAAGTCAGAAAAATTTGTGTTATTAGGGATATTGCTAAAAGAGTCATGAATTTATACGGTAGGCTGTGAAGCCGAAATACTTTTACTATGGCATCGTGTAATGTGTATGTTTAATCCTCTTTTACTTTTAAACAGCCTATCGTTGGTAAAATTTTGGCACCATAACAAATCCGGTTGTGAAAGTATCGGAGCGCCAGTATCTATTGAAAAAGTTATAAATAAAAAATGTAAAAAAAATATCTACAGCAATCAAAAGTCTATAACTTCGTATAATAAATTCGTATTAAAATCTGGAAAATTAAAGAAACCCAGTTCTCGAGCTTTGTTTACTGCCTTAAGGCAATCGAATATTAATATTGTGTACGATGAACCACTAGATGTTGCATCTTGTAAATGCTTTTAACTATAACCGTTTACAGTTAACGGTTTCAAAGCTTCTTTTGGTGACAAACTCAAATATAAAACACCAAAATATCCCAATACAAACGTGACTTTAGTTCTTTTACTACATTGATTACGTTATTTTGACGTTGTTTTATTTTCTCATTTAATATTCTGCAGTGATTGTAAACACAACCAAGATTTAAAAGTCCAAATGTAGAGTACTTGTTATCATAAATTAATTCATTATCTATACAAAAATAATATATGTCAGCAGTATTCCTTAAAGTTCCCTCTGATCTTACTTCAAAATACAATACTTATATATTATTGATGTATTCTGCCATAGATAATATATCGTTATTCTTGTCATTACTTCACTCAAACAAACTAATAAATATATTATGAAATATTAATTAATATTAAAATATACTATTTTGATAAAACATTATTTTTCTGGAACTAATTAACAATTTAATCAACTTTTCAATATATTTTAACATAAATCGTATAATTATCGTAACATAAGAGTATTAAAAACTCAAAAAAGAATTAAAATCAAAATAATCTATATGGTATAAAAATTTACAAATTAAACATTTTAATTTAAATCATATTTTTAAAATGTCAGACTATAGCTTACAATGTCGGAAATTCATTATTGTCATAAATATTTTTGTCAATTAACCAATGGTACAATCATTTATTAAATAAATTCATATTATATAGTGTTTTAAATTCAGTACCCGGTTGACCGAGCTTTGCTTGGTATTTTTTTAATTCGTGTGTTATGGAAATTATATTTAGATACAAATTACATACTAATGAAATAAGAACAATATTTTTTGATCTTAGCGACATAATAGAAAAAACTTAACTGGTTTTTGAATAAAAAATCATGAGTGCAATTAGTTTAATTTAAACTTTCGTGTTTTTAAAAATAATAAAAAAGGGCTCAAAATATAGATTTTCTCAAAAAAGAAAGGAACATGAAATAAAAATTAAAAAAAGTATGTCGGTCTGTCTGGGCTCGAACCGGGTTTTAAGATTCTGTGACCGACCATTATACCAATTAAGCTATTTATAATCACTAACAAACCGTCAAAATTTACCTTCTTATTCTAACGATATTGTAGCAATTTTTCATTGCCTAAAAACACGGACAAAAAGACATTTTCTAAAAATAAATCCTAGCTAGATCGATTTATTATATATATATATATACAAGAATTGCTCGTTTAATAGTACCTATAGGAATTAGGTATTTTGTTGTATATACACACATTGATAAATAGCATTTACTTTATTTAGTTGACTTCGGAACTTCGCATAGAACTAATCCACTCGGATATCTTTGAAGTCTAAGATTAACATCAGATGACTTTGAAAATAAATATGTATGCTGTTTTACAAATTTACATATCTCAAGAATGTATAACGAGGGCAGAGTTAGTATAGAGAGATTTTTGAATATTGGCTTGCAGCACTCTCTAGTTGGGATACCACATACCGTCCTTATACGCTTCTTTTGTGCGATAAATATCCTACGCCAATCTGTGCTATTAATCCACATTGTTATAGCGTATCGGAGGATATACGCCCAAAAGGATATTAGTACTGGTTTTTATTTTATTACACAAAACGATTAACTCCTTCATATAGGTCATCTATATGCATTTTCCAGTCTTAATTTCGATCTATAATTACACCAAGAAATTCAACTAGTTTTATTTCTTTAATTTTATTGATATTTGATGATGAAAATTAGTTTTTATTTTATTAATATGTATGTAATATGATTTAATTACGTAAATTTTCGAATTATTTGTATGCAACTAATTAGTTATATTATCGATTGTGTCATTTATTTCCTTTTCATGAGTATGTAATAAATTACTATTTTTTTGAGATGTAACAATTACGAAGATATCATCCGCGTGAAATATATGATTATGATTGTCGCCAGAGTAACATTTACGTAAAACAATAATACCGGCGCTTAGACGCTACCTTGAGGAACACCGTAATTCTTTTATCAGTACTTAGATGAGGATAGTATTTCATTTACTACTATTTGATAAATAGGATGCAATCCATGTATAGCAATCCCTCTAATTCCAAACGAATCCAATTTATTTAAGAGGAAGCTTTCTACTTAAATCTACTTCAATCAAAGAATAGGCCTGTTGTTAGTAGGTTATTATTTATTAAAATTAATGCTTCTATAAGAAGAAATGAACTTTTTTGTCACACTAATTTTCTACGGCGGTTAAGACATTAACATTTTTATTTAAAACAAAAAGAATTTATTTAACCGTGGTAGAGCCACGCGGCAGCATTGCTGTCGCACGTATGGGCCGGCTCAAACCGGAGTGGTACCACGACCTCACAGAATACCGGCGTGAAGTGGAAGCTCTGCTTCCGCGTTTCGTCTGGTGAGTGCAGGTGGCCGGAGGCCCAAATTCCCCCCCCCCCATCAACATGGTAGCGGAATTCAATAATAGACTACCCCAGGAGGGTACCAGCACCCCTGGAGAATCCCTCGCTGAGCATCCACGACTATGTTTCTCCACTTCTGAGCGTGGGTGCTCAGGCTACCCCGCGTATTCTGGGGGGGGGGGGGGGGGGGAATTCCGCTCAAGACTAAAACTGCTCGGGGCAATCGGAGCAACAAGACCAAGGCGACCCCTGCCACGCTGTCCGTGAATTTCTGAAATATCAGGGGACTTCACTCTAACTTAAACGCCGTCCACTACCATCTCGAGACGGCGAGGCCGGCTCTGCTCTTTCTGACCGAGACGCAGGTGTCCTCTCAGGCTGATGTCTCGTATCTCTCCTACTCGGGGTACAAACTGGAACACTCCTTTGTGCCTCGGGCTGGAGTTTGCGTTTAAGTCAGAGAGGACATCTGTTCTCGACGCCTCGGCAGACTTGAAGGTTCGGACCTGTCCATCCTTTGGCTACGCGTAGACAGCGACGACCATCCGCGCGTCTACGGGTGCCTCTATAGGTCCCATAGCGGTGATGCCGAAACAGACCGACTCTTCGACCACGTTCAAATGGATGCAGATTCGTCGCTACAGCAGATCCCCTCTGCAGAGATCGTGATCCTCGGCGACTTTAACGCCCATCACGCCGAATGGCTCGGTTCACGTTTAACCGATCGTGCGGGGAGATCTGTTCATGATTTTGCCTTGCCATATGATCTGACACAACTGGTTACTTCGCCTACGCGGATTCCAGATGTTGAGGATCATGCACCTTCCCTGTTGGACCTTCTGCTGACCTCTCACCCGGACGGATATCAGATTTTCGTCGACGCCCCTTTAGGCTCCTCGGACCATTGTCTTGTCCAGAGTGTAGTGCCACTCACGCTGAAATCGCGGTTGCATTCTGCAGGCCACCGCCGTGTTTGGCACTATAGGTCAGCCGATTGGGATGGGATGCGGTCTTTCTTTGCATCCTACCCTTGGGGGCGGGTTTGCTTCTCGCCGGACGATCCCAACATTGTTGCGGATTCTGTCGCTGATGTGGTACTTCAGGGTATGGAACTTTTTATTCCTTCCTCTGTGGTGCCCATTGGAGGCAAATCTCAGCCATGGTTTGGTCGCTCCTGTAAAATAGCATCATGCTATAAGCAGGAGTGCTACCAGGCCTGGGCTGACGCATCAGCGTCCAGGGATTTAAACACCAGCGCTCTAAAAAAGAAGTATAATTCCGCCTCTAGGTCCTTTAAAAGAATCATTGCCAAGGCAAAGTCAGAGCACATAGGCAGAATTGGCGAGAGACTAGTTCGCCTTCCTTCTGGAACCCGTGCATTCTGGTCTCTCTCCAAGGCTGTCCAGGGGAATTTCTGTCAGCCATCTCTTCCATCTCTGCACAGGGAGGACGACTCACTGGCCCACACCGCAAAGGAGAAAGCCGATCTTCTAGGCTCCTTCTTTGCGTCTAACTCGACTCTCGATGACGGGGGGAGTACGCCGCCGACCATCCCGCGGTGTGAGTGCTCCATGCCGGAAGTGCAGTTCACTCAGCGCTCGGTTCGCAAAGCACTAATCTCACTGGACATCCACAATTGAAATAATACTGGTTTTAACGGAATTTATCGCGTATATTTAACTTTTTTACCCGACGTTTCGAGAGCTTTACAGCACCCATGGTCACGGGAAGGACTGAGATGTTCAACGTCCAGCTGTCATAGTTAACCGCGGTTACCATAGATTAAAATTTTAACTTTTGTTCCGATCTACACAGTATGAACTTATGGTATCATGGAGTCTTGCAGCTGTATGCTTGGGTTGGGATTTAATTTTATTTATTATAGAATCCCAAGCAGATGGTAGCACCCAGCCATCTTCTCTATTGAAATTAGGATGTTTTTTGATTTCAATGGCCTCGCGAATCATCCTTGGAAGGAATCGGTGTTCTTTAGCGAGGATTTGTGGTCTATCAAATCTGATGTAGTGACGGGGGCGATCTTGTACATGTTCACAGACTGCAGACTTCCCGGAGCGTCGATTCTTCACATCAGCTATATGTTCTTTGACGCGGGTTTTAATTGATCTTTTAGTTTGTCCTATGTAGGAGAGACCACATTCACAATCAAGCTTGTACACTCCCGCATCTTGCAGAGGGACGTTACACTTGACTGATGGTAAAAACTGACCAATCTTCTTCGGCGGCTTGAAGTATGTTTTGATGGAAGCGCGCTTCAAGATGTAGCCAATCTTGTCAGTGACTCCTCTAACATATGGCAGTACAGCAGGTACACGCTCGACTGTGGCCGGCTTCACTCGTTCTCTGTGACGTAGGCGTGGGATCCGAAGCTTGTTGTCATGCAAAACTTGCTTGACATGTTGGAGCTCGGCAGCCAGGTGTTTACTGTCACAGATCCCTCGTGCTCTCTGAAACAAAGATTTACCCACGGTAGCTAACTGTGAAGGATGGTGGTGAGAATCACCGTTTAAATATCTATCTGTATGGGTCTTTTTTCTATACACAGTATGGCTCAAGGTGTTATCAGGATTCCGAATTACTAACACATCTAGAAAAGCTAAGGAATTGTTTGCCTCTATCTGCATTGTGAACTGAATTTTAGAATTTATAGAGTTAAGGTGGTCTAAAAATGCAGTTACTTTATCTAAAGGTAGAATTGTGAAAGTGTCGTCTACGTACCGCATGTAGAATCTTGGATTTATGGGAGAAGTAAGCAGGGCTTTCTCCTCAAAGTCTTCCATGATTCTACGGGCATGTTGTTTTCTTCCCGTAGAATATGCAGTATTACTCAGACACTGCCTTACATCTGGCTACCTATTGTGGAAGGAGGAGTTCTACAAGCAAGTAGATGGTGTGGCGATGGGCTCACCTGTATCTTCCATTGTCGCCGACATATTCATCGACGGAATCCCCCCAATTGTGCTGAGAACGTGTGCTCCAGAGTTGGCACCGGTTTTAACGCGTCTTTTCCGGTACTCCTACTCCCTAGGCGTAGTCCCAAAATCATGGAAGACGGCTTTCGTCCACCCGATCCCTAAAAAAGGCGACCGCTCAGACCCGTCCAACTACCGGCCTATCGCCATCACCTCCTTGTTCTCCAAAATAATGGAGTCCATTGTAAACTGCCAGCTCATGATGTACCTTGAGGATCACCAGCTGATTAGTGACCGCCAATACGGTTTTCACCGTGGTCGGTCAGCTGGTGATCTTCTGGTCTACCTAACTCACAGATGGGCGGTGGCAGTAGAGTCCAAGGGGGAGGCATTGGCCGTTAATTTGGACATTGCGAAGGCCTTCGATCGGGTTTGGCACAAAGCGCTTCTTTCGAAGCTCCCTTCCTATGGGCTTCCCGAGAAATTGTGCGATTAAATCACCAGTTTTCTTGCAGATCCGAGCATCAAGGTCGTTGTAGACGGTGTAAGCTCCGATTGCAAGCCTATTTATGCTGGTGTTCGACAGGGCTGAGTGCTATCGCCAACGCTGTTTCTTCTGCATATCAATGATATGTTGCAGACCCGTAACATTCATTGCTATGCAGATGACAGCACTGGTGATGCTCTTTACACCGGCCGAGCCAATATTTATCGGGAAAACGTCTCTGCGTGCCGGGACAAACTTGTGTCTGAAGTCGAGTCTCTGCTGGACAGAGTCTCGGATTGGGGGCGACTAAATCTAGTCCAGTTTAACCCCCAGAAAACACAAGTTTGCGCGTTAACCCCTAAAAAGAACCCCTTTGTCGTATCCCCTCAGTTTCAAGGCACTCCCCTTGTTGCCTCAGCTTGAGATCTACATATTTGCTTTATTTAATAGACCTTATTACTATTTTATGTCTTTAATATATAGGACTTCAGTTCACAACTATACTATCATAATGCTTATGCATCAAAGACACCTTCTATAATAATGCTTTTGTATCATAGACCTTACTATTATGTGCCGTTAATATACGGGACTTAAACCCACAACTCTACTATTGTAATACTTATTCATCACAGAGACCTTCTATTATAATGCTTTTGTATCATAGACCTTACTACTATGTGTCTTTAATATATGGGACTTCATCCCACAACTCTAGTATTGTAATGCTTATACATCATATACACCTTCTATAATAATGCTTTAGTATAATAGACCTTACTATCATAAGTACTTAATATAGGACTATACATTGTGCAACAGTACTATAAGTACCCGACCACCACATATTATATGGAGTGGTCGGGTGACCGACATGCCAGAGATGCACACCCTTGGGTATGCATCTCCGGCAGCTTTCAGAAATTTTCTTGAAAACATACTTGAAGGCTCGCGTAACGTGAGACTGATGAACATTTACTACACGGAATAAAATGTCTTAAAATGTAATTAATTTATAAAAATCCCTATCTACAGACTAGTTATTATTTATTATGATGTAATTTATTAAGGTTTTTGCTTCATAATTTGCACCACGACCAGAACAAATCGGTTCACTATGAAAATTTTATTCTATTATGTTTTTAAAAAATGATTTCCCTCGCAATTACGATGTATATCGCATGTTAATATATTTTGTTAATTTGTGCTCGATTTAGATATGTGAAAATAAGTTATACTTTTGGCAATTTGTGGTAGTACGCGCTCTTAAACGAGAACTTTTCAAGAATCGCCAAATTTCACCATCGCTTATGGTAACAAAGTTGCGATACCATCCACACCAAACACTTCTGTAAGATTTACTGGGAGTTTTCTTACTAGCACGAATTTTTAGAAGAATCAACTACCACTAGGGTTTATCTGAAACCTACACGAAAAAGTAAAGACGGTATTCCATTTTAAAAAGTCGGCAATGCACCAGCAGATCCACTGGTGTTGCAGTTGGTCATGGGCAGTGGTAATTACTTATCATTAGGTTTTTTACTCGCTCACTGTTTTATAAATTATCATCCAAGATTAAAAATTAAATAAAAAGCAGACACAATATTTACAACGAGAAAAAATATTTTTTTTAAATATATTGTCACCTGCGCCACCGCTACAATGAACTCAGACTAACATCTCTCAATAGTTTGCATATTATTTTTCTTGCAGCTTAATAACTTTACGCTCTCTTCTATAAAAGCGCTACCTATTAGTTATTTAAAATAGTTTATCAAATACATCGCAACGTATTGTGAAGCCTCAGTGTACAACAGTGTACAACTCTACATCGTTTCCATGTGATTTTATTCATAATTACTAGTTTTACTTTAATAATAATAATATCTAATAATAGATGCTTTTAGGGAACCGGAGATCCTTTTTACTGGAAAAGATGTATTTCATTTTGGTCCTCCCGGCTGACAACGCATCTGGATTTTGTTTCGCAAACGAGGGTAGTTGTATATGCTTATAGGCTCTGGACCATACCAGCACGTGGACTGTGTGCTCGCTCTTCAACCTTATTCTATAAAGAAATATGTGCGAACTTTAAAAATTATACAGTATTTATTTAATTTAGCACTAGGAAAGTGTTATTGAGTTAAACGTTTTAACATCGTCTAACAAAAGCTTACAGTATTAAATATTTTAATATATGCCGCCTATTTTGAATTATTCGTAAACCAAATGAAGTAATTATGTCAAATTTATTGAAATCGAACAGAATATAAGAGGCCTGATATTTTATGACCCCTTTAGATTCCCCTTCTTCGATCCTTAACCCCAAGTTTTGCCTAGTGTTGTGAAAATTGCAAAAGAGGTCTTTATTTATTTAAAGTAGACTGAAGCGTATTTGTATTTCACAATTAAACTTCATTTGCTTATTACATTTTCATTGATAGCTTTTGATTTTTAACAGGTATATGTCAAATTACTCTCTACTACTACTACTACTCTCCTCATTTCGTAAATTCTAAACTCTAAATTTGAATAAGTGGTAATGTATCCGAAGTCAGTAAAATACGGATTATTAAAGATAACTCAAAAACTACTTGTCAAATCTTGATTAAATATATATGACACTACACGAGAAGCACCAGCTTACAGATGAAAAGTCATCAATCAGAGAAAAGTTATGATGTACACATAAAAAAGAATATACAGTCGAATTGAATACCCACTCCTTTTTAAGTTGGTAAAAAAGATGATACACAATAATAAACTATGCATTGTTGCGTAATTTCAGATTTTTTATAGGATAGGATGACAAACGAGCACACAGTCCACCTGATGGTAAGTGGTTGCTGTGGCCCATAGACATCTACATCTATCCTCGATTACGAATCAAAATACGGATGCGTTGTCATCCATGAGGACTTAGGTGGAATGCCTCGTTTTCAGCAAAAGGGTCTTTGGTTCTCTACACTCACAGTACGAAACACAGCAGCATTAAGCTACTATTTGACGATATTCTGTAAGAGCGTGGTCCTCTCCCGGTCGACCCGACCCATTCGTTTTTTTTTCTAAAAAAACGTTACCACACTAGAATTTTCTCCTGTACCGTGGGGGCAGTTTACAAACATAAATTGCACAAGAACACACACCCAGACCCGGAACAATTATTCGTAGGCCATACAAATACTTATTCCGTGCTGGATTCGAACCCGCGACCACCAGCGCAGCCACTCATTTCTGAGCCACTGCGCCACGGAGTCGTCATTCGTGCTACAACTATACTAGTAATATAACTGCAGCATGACCCTACCACGTAGAAAAGCAAATTGTAGATGATGCAAGCTATAAATAGCCCATGAGTACGTAATCTTGTCGCAATATCGGTAAACGCAGAGGGCACTGTTGATGCATGCATATGTGGTTGTAGGTTTAGAAAGTTTCGTGCAGGATATGAAGACTGCGAAAATAAATCGATACCTTTACTGCGCTTTAGTAAATGATTAGCAAACAATTGTGGAAGATCTAGGGTTTTCTGAATTTTCTAAATGGAGAAATACGGTAGAAAAACGGAACATGCACTTAATGGTTTTATAAAAAAGTAAGAGAAATGGGTGACACATGAATTGTCAGAAAACAAATCAAATGGACGTTAGACAGGCAGAATAGTTTATGTATTTTCACACGTCAGAGAAAAATTGCATGCCGAGTTCAGCTGAGCTAATCAGTAACAAAACCAAACAATGTTAATTTATGGTAACGAAGTAATAATATGTTGGGATTCATTTTCCATTTACTATTTTGCGTGGTAGAGCCATGCTGCAGTTATATTAATAGTACGAGTATAGTTGTTGCACAAATGGGTCGGCTCGACCGGGGAAGAACCACGCTCTCACAGAATACCAGCGTAAAACAGTAGCTTCATGCTGATGTGTTTCGTATGGTAAGTATAGAGAACCGGAGACCCTTTTTACTGGAAACGAGGCATTCCATCTTAGTCCTCACGAGTAACAACGCATCTGCATTTTGATTCGTAATCGAGAATAGATGTAGATGTCTATGGGCCACAGCAACCACTTACCATCAGGTGGACTGTGTGCTCGTTTGTCACCCTATCCTATAAAAAAAATTCCACAACTATCAACATAGAAAATAATCCACACTATGCCAATAATAGCAATAACAATATGCAGAATTTAAGAAGACAAGGAGGAAATGGGCAGAGACAGGCATTTGAAACGAGCTTATATGAAGTAAAAAAGGTAGATATCGCACCTAGAATAAGAAATTAACCAATTTTATAACTTTGTGTGAGTCAGAGAAGTGTTGCCACTTTTTTAAAAAGTCCCGTAAAAATTGTGATAAAATACTACAAATATTAGTACTCTCATTTTGTAGTATATGCGATGTGAATACGAAAGTAAATCTGTCTGTTTTCAAAAATTTGACTATTCAAAAAGAGATGATGATCGTAGGAGGCGTCTGTAGATCATTTAAAAGTCTTCTTGATCGGTCGCCCAGTGGGCGTATAAGCATCGAGGAAAAATACAACATGTGATGTAAAACACGTTTATTATAAAAAATAACTTAATACTAAAAATCATAAAAAATTAGTGGGAATGTAAGTATATAAATTCCCATAGAATTAAAAATATACTTTCTATATGAAAAAAAGTATATTTTAGTAAATACAAAATAAATTAACCTGTAACGAAAATAAGCTATAAATTAATAACTTATTATATATTAGAAAAAGGATTTTAATTTTTACTTAGAATACTTTATGTTTTATCGCTTCTTAATATTTTTCCACTTAGAATTCAGTGTCATCTTTAGTGTAATAATTTTAGAAAACATGTTGCAGTCGTATGTTCAAATATTTTTCGATTATTAATCGTATTAAATTTACTTTATACCCATGACCAGCATTATGTGCTGCTAAGTGTGCTGGTTTTCGCTCACCAAATATATATTATTTATTTATTTTATTTATTTTATTCTTTATTGCACCAAAGACTTTGTAAAAAAGGCGAACTTAATGCTACATGGCATTCTCTACCAGCTAACCTTGGGTAGAACAAAGAGTGAGTTATGGGCAGTAAAGTTGTCATGATCACATTCAATTCAAAATGTACATGCTACACATACATAAAATATATATATATATATATATATATATATATATATATATATATATATATATATATATATATATATATATATATATATATATATATATATATATATATCAATAAATTTATATACAAATAACTATAAACATATAATGTAAGTGGACTCAATTTTTTTCTCAAGTTTATAGCAGGTTCGCAGGTCAACAGGCAATTTGTTCCAGAGGGAGATAGAAGATAATATGAAAGAATTTGACATAAAACCAGAATGGTGGAGAGGAGTAGACAGTAATAAATTGTGTGAAGATCGGAGATTAAGAGAATGAGTGTCACTACGGAATTGGAATCTTTCTTTTAGGTAAAGGAGTGAGGAAGAATCATTAAGAACTGAAAACAGAGTGGACAGCATTCGAATATCTCTGCGCTGGCGTATAGTCAACCACTTTAATTGGGAGTGAAATTCTGATACGTGATCGTATTTGCGCAGACCAAAGATGAATAGTATGCAGTTGTTAAGTAACCTGTCCAACCTGCTTAGCAGCTCCTGAGAGATATTAGAAAGTCAAACATCGGCATAGTCAAATAATGGAAGAATTAGAGATTGGATGAGTAGAAGCTTAGTTGAAGGAGGCAGAAAGAACTTAAGACGATAGATGGAACGAAGTATGCCTGTGACTTTACGACAAATCTCGGACACCTGTAACCTCCAACTAAGGGTCGGGTCAATAATTAAACCCAGATCCTTGACACTAGTGCGGAAAGGAATTACACAGTTTTCGTAGCAAATGGATGGTAGATCGGGTATGTTAAGTTGTGACACCAATTGACGACTACCAATGATAATAGCCTGGCATTTACTGGGATTTACCGTTATACCAAATCGCTGTGACCAGCCTGAAATGCGTTGTAAGTCCTGTTTAATAGCTGCAATAGCGGTAGCAATTTCAACTGAGGACGCTTGTGAGTATAACTGAAGATCGTCAGCATAGAGGTGGTAAGAACGTTGAAGGTGGGTAGTTATAAGATTGATAAACAACGAAAACAAGAGAGGAGAGAGAATGCCGCCTTGCGGTACACCTAGATATAGATGTGCGATCAGTCGGAAAAATCCTGACCAGCCCGAACAGCCTGCTAGCGACCGTGAAGATAAGAGGAAAACCAGTTCAGTACTGACGAGGAGAAGTTTAGGCGTGAAAGTAATCCAAAGAGTAAGTCGTGATCGACACAATTAAATAAGTTTGAAAAGTCGGTAAGGACCAGAACAGTCAAACACGACCTCTCCATGCCCTCTCTAAAATCTTCTGTAACTTCAAGTAACGCTGTATTGGTACTATGTCCCAGGCGGAAGCCAGATTGATATGTACTAAGGTAGTTGCATTTCGAAATGAAAGAGGTGACTTGTTTGTGTACCAATGATTCAAGAGCTTTGGAAAGAAACGGCAGTATAGAAATAGGTCTAAAATGGGAGGGTAGGGATGGATTGGGTACTTTTGCAAGAGGCAAGACAGGAGCTTTTAGCCATAACTTAGGGAAAATACCAGTAGAGAGGGAAATTGATGATGTGAGTGAGAACTGGAGTAATAATATCGAGTATGAGAAGTATCATAGATCTACTCACCTCATCATAGCCGGTTGCGAAAGATTTTGTTGAAAGTGTGGCTTTTCTAGTATCATCGTCAGTCACTGAACTGAAGTCGAAAGAATTACATGATAACAAAGGCATGGAATTAAGTTCCTGGAGAGTCGTAGCTTTGGTGGTCAAATGCAGACGTGATGCAGAAGAGAAGTGTATATTCAAGTCATTGAGTGAAATATTTCGGATTAGAGAATCGGAATGTGATTTTCCAAATTCCAGGGATTTAAGGAACTTCCATATATCTGCAGTTTGAAATACTATTGTGGAAGTAGCGGCGTTTGGCTGTTCTTACCACCTGATTACAGCGGTTTCATGCTCGCTTATATTGTTAAAAGGTGGTACTGTTCCGATTCTTTATTATCCATGGATAATTTTAAATTTGAAACGACATCGCAAGTTGCGCATATATCGAAAACATCTTGTGAGGGTGAACTCAATCCACCTTTGTTTCTTGCTATAAATAACTTGTGAAAATCATGTATTTCTTTAGATCGTAATATATTGAGACCCTTTTCGCATTTTAATATTTTAGAAATATAGTGTACGGTACTACCAGCGATATAACCAATTACTGCTTTGTTAAAATCATCGAATTCTGTAACTTTCAGAATGCTAGCTAGTTCTGCCGTATCTTCTTGTATTTTACGGAAAAATTCTAGTAAAGCTAATTCTTGATCTATTGGTAAATATTCCTGTTCTTCGTGCCTATAAGAGGTCGTGGTTAAATTGAAGTTCACAGTTGAAGCAGAGATAAATGTACAATTTAAAATTACTACATCTTCTAACGGGACAATTTCTAGTGGATAAGCATTTTTATTAAAAATGGCAATGCAGTTTTCTACACGCGCCTTTTAACTGGTAATCTTGCATTCTAATAGTTGTAATGTAGTCCCCTGAAGTTTTAAAAATTCACAGATAGCGTGACAGGGGTCGTCTTGGTCTTATTATTCCGCTTGCCCCGAGCAGATTTAGTCGCAAGCGGAATTTAGTTCCCCCCTCCCCAAATTACACGGGGCAGCCTCTGAACCCACGCTCAGGAAGAGTAAGATGGCTTGTTCGTGGATGTTCAGCGAGGGATTTCCCGCCACCATAAGTGCTAGTACGCTCCTGGGGTAGTTTTTTATTTAATTCCGCTACCTGGTTACACTTGCCAAGCAAAACACAGAAGTAAACCTTTACTTAACGCCGATATTCCGTGAGGTCGCGAAACCACCCCGGTTCGAGCCAGCCCATTTATGCGACAACAAATATGCTGCGTAGGTCTACCACTGTCAAGTCAAGAATCCTCTTGCCATCCGATTCCAAAAGTTTCCACTCCTTGGCATACCATATATATTGATATCACTATAATATAATATGAATATTCATCGATTATTATAGATTCCTTCACCAAATATATTCTTCTTGAATATACCCCCTCGTTAGATTTAGCACGTGCTAATAAAGCTCGTAAAAAAGCGGAATACCTAAACGCGTTATAGCTGACCAAGGGAGATTCTATATAAGTACCGAGCTTAAGGAATTTTGTAGGGACCATTCTATTGACCTTCATCTCATTCCAACAGGATCTAGTAGAGCAAACGGCCAGATAGAGCGCGTAATGCGCACTCTGAAAAGCATTCTCACTATAGTTGAGAGCGACCCGAAGACAAGTTGGCGAGATGAACTCCTAGATATGCAGTTAGGTCTAAGGTAACTGGATATTTGCCCACAGAACTAATGTTTGGGATAAAAACTCAGTACTTAGGTTTATCAAAAATTGTATTAAGTTCCGAACCCGAACCTTGATCAGTCTTAGACAGCATCAAACCTAACGCTGCTGACAACATTTCGAAAGCAGCTTAAGCAGAAGTAGAACGGTTCAATCGTGGCAAGGCAGCCGTGAAGCCTTTCCCTATAGTCGAGTATGTTTTATACGAAACAACTAGCGTAATCAGACAAAACTTCACAAAAAAAATCAAAGGTCCATTTTTAATTACTAAGGTGTTAGAAAATGATAGATATGAGCTGGAAAACATTAATAGGTCTAATAGGACTTACAAATATGCTTACTAAAATCTTCGTTTAGTACCCGGGGGCTATGACGGTCTAATAGAGATAGCTACATCGTTAGTTAATAATGATGAAGAGGAGTTCGTGACGGCGGGGCAGAGCCACATCGATAGGACACACATCAGATGATGATAGTGACACAATATCGGTGTCCAGCGGTCATACCGATATTGCAAGCTCAGTAACCCTCTCAGCATCAGAGCGCAAGGATTTTTAAAGTAAGTAATGTCAGTTAATTGATATTGTTAAACTGTCTGAGGTGTCGTCATATGAAATGTAAAGATCAAGTTGTCCGGTCCATGTCATGTTATGGTCGCTGTCACCCCGAGTTAGTTGTTGTCATATGAGATGACGAATAGAGAGCCAGTTACCGTATCCACGTTGTCAAATGAGATGATGACTGGTCAAAGGGACGCTGATGCTCTGTGAGCTAGCTAGTCAAGTGCTAGGTTGCTATTCCAAGTCATTATAGGAGATGATGGTTAGTCAAAAAGACGCCTTAGCCAATGCTAGTTTGCATGAGGTCAAACGTAATCGCCTTGCGTAGATGTGTGTGGGTTGCTAAATGTCCAAAGATAGGGACAGTCTAACTATTTATGTCAGGATAGGTGCTAATGTCAGTCCGGCGTGATGGCGCGTTTGATTGTTTCGAAAATTAGTGAAAGTCAACCAGATTTGCAACGCTATCTGTCGAAGCAATCGGTTGTCATTCACTCTGACGCAACACTAAGGGCTAGTGTGTGAAGAAGGAGGGAGGATGAGGCTCCTCGCATCGAGACGGCAATCTGTTCATATTGCGAATAAGCACTACGTTCTTGGTAGATTGTTTAACAAATACACTAATTACATTTACATTACAATTACAATAAACTAATTATATTTTGTGTGAATTACATCAATTCATTATTCTTGCTCGATTACCCATATCTAATTAAAGTCAAGTATGGATCCAGATGATATAGCAGACCATTTCGATGACATTGGTTCACTATTGCACTTTTTTCACTAAGATATTAAGATTTATTGTATATTTTATTTATTTTTACAAATATTTTCTACGTTATTCTTTATTATATTTATTTCTCGCCTTTAGATACAATTATATCATTATAGAACACTATTTAATTACAAAAATGTCCTTGAGCACTCAACGCCACCATTGAACAAATTTATATCTATACTTCGTACCCATACTTCAGAATGTTAATCGTAACTTTTGATAGGATGAACCGATTTTAATAAAACAAAGACTAAATTTTAAACTAAAGATACACTTCACAATTCTCTTAAATTCCCTTAAATCGGTACTCTATATATGATACGTTAACAAACAAACAGAGACAGACAGTTCCAAAAATGATAGAAATGTATTCAGCTGTTTATTTTTAGTCCCTCTCAATCATTTTTTTACAAAAACATAAAATTTACAGACATCTGCAATTTTAATTTTTATTATACGTACATATGGTAAATTTTATTTATTTAATAGAGAAAACAATCGTTTTTGGTCACAATAGAAATTTTAACGACATTAAATGTTATTACACAAAAGAAGGATACCAATTTATTATTAAATATAGCCTTAAGATTTTTTGAAAATCTAAACGCAACCAAGAAATGTAAAAAAAAGAGTTATTTTGATATTCTTGTTCAGTTCTTTCGTTTTGGTAACGGATTATAAAAATAATTGGATTAGAGATGTGCGAACTGGGAAGAAACATGACTCGAGTTAACAAGAGTTCAAATTCAGGTAGCTCGAATAGAACTCGAGTTACGCAAATCAAATTAGCTGAACGAAGCTGTGTCAATTTGTCACAAATAATTTTCATATTTGTCATTCCATACAACACAATTATCATTACTAAACTTAATAGGCAGGTAGTCATATATTTACGTTTGAGTATCGATAACCGTACTTTAACATCATAACGTAGGTTTCAATATTATTAATAATTTAAATAGCACAAATTATACTTAATCAATTTATTGATATTATATAATATATGAATAAATTGCTCGAATTAGTAAGTCGAGTTCATCACTTAATTGTAGACAGACACTGCATTGTTTATAAGATAAAGATGCGACTCGAGTGGAATTTTATGACTGGAGAGACTCGGGTTAATTTATGTATGTATGTCATTCTAGTTGTACACGAGTTTTCGAGTAAATCGACTATGTACAATTCCTGCATCGAGTAAAAAATTATCACTTTTAAATATGTGGCAATATGAAATGAAATGACAATATTATATATTTATTTATTATAGTATTTCCATGTTTTCTAAGCCTAACACTTGTTAACAGTGGTTTGCAAGACATTTAAACTACTTTTTACATGTCTTGCAAACCACTTTCTTCATGATATTATTATTTTTTAAAAAATAAAAGTCACCACTGACGATTTTTGTTTTGTAGTTTCATTGTTATCACTTCTACTTTAAACAAACAAGTATATGTCAATCACCTTTTATGTTATGCACTACTTATACGAATTAACAAAAAATGCTGACTATTTTTGTTTATGATAGTAAAACCAGGTTATTATAAATCAAACTGAATTCACATTTGTTTACAACATGCCAGATGCAAGTTTGAATTTGGATGCAACCTGTGATGTCACTCGTGGCAACTTGTACTACAAGTAAATTAGTGATGTGACATTTATCTAACGCTTTCTGAATCTATACTGTTTACTTAAGACAAATAGTCCCACCAGGCAAGTCCATTTTCGACCGAGAGGTCAATCAACGGATTCAACTCGGCTGGGCAGCGTGAAATAACAGCTTAATGCTCTTGTGTTGCGTATGGTGAGTGTAGAGATCCGGAGATCATTTTTTACTGGAAACGAGGTATACCATTTTAGTCCTCAGGGGTGACAACGCATCTGCGTTTTGATATTTAATAGAGGATAAATGTAGATGTCTATGAGCTACAGCATCCACTTATCATTAGGTGGACTGTGTGCTCGTTTGTCACTCTTATTCTATAAAAAAATAAAAACAATATATTAATATGTATTCAGTTATATGTTTGTATTGTTAAGAGCTTAGGGTTCGTGACAATAAAAACTGCCACCAAACACCAATTACAACTTAAAGCACACTAATAATTAATCACACTGATCACTTTAGTTCGCAGTTATATCGCTTCCCACCGACTAGGTATAAGAAGTTCTAGTATGTAATTTTATAGAAAGCTCTCCTAGTTCTGCTACTCGATACTAGATGGCGATATTGGCATTAATTTTGGAGCGCAACAGTATATAGACTTTCTGTACCTATTTCTTTGTACACCTACCTCTTTTATCTCTGCATTACTCTAAGGTAGACTGGTAGATAGATTATGCCTAGGGCATTAAGTCCGCCTATATATATTTCAGTGTATATGATGTTAAATTTATAAATAAATATTCACTTCGAATGGATGGTTTACGTGACGTTAATAAATCATTATTAATCTAAAATCAATATCCTCCAGCTTCCATCCAATTCCCGCAGTTGTTTGTTTATGCGTGATGGAAACTAATCAGAATTGTTTTACTTCAACAGTAAACAATAATTTAGCTTCCTGTAGATTCAGTTTTGATGCCCCTTATATATTAATTAGGTATACATATCGATTCGGCAGTATACTATAAATATGTTTATTCAACCGCCTTATATTAATTTTTATACACCGCGTACGTTTCTTTTCTGTACCTAAACGTTCTAGCATAATTTAAATATGCCATAAAATTAAAAGTTAGTGAGCATATTTCGCGTATCGTGTTTCATCAAACTGCGGTTTCTACGTCGAAAGTGTTATTAGAAATAGCTATTACGAATATAAACGCTCATTTATCTGTTGGTGTTAATTTTTTTTTATATTAACGTAACAGAAAGTTTAGAAACAAAATTAGAAATAAAGAGTTACTAAATGTTAACGTGCGTGCTCGTACCCCATCCTAACCATATAACAGCGTGTAACAAATGTGTGACTTACTAGTTATTTGAAAATAATATGTAGTATATTATATTCTCAGATACCTATTATAAAATTTCAATAACAATTTAAGTAAATTGTGCGTTTGTAACATAGTATTTGCAGCTCCTTAAAAACTTTTGTAATAACCCTCCATCTACCCACACACATACAAACATGCACGAATGCATGCACACACGCATGCAAGCACGTACACACACTTACACCTGCAGGTATAAGCACACGTTTTTCGTAGATTTTAAAGACTATTAGGCATTCATACTACCAAAGCGTAAAGGTAAAGCAGACAATCAAAACCACAGAAGCTACATTTCCGTAGTCATTCCTGAGTAAAACTTGACTGTCGTTTATGGCTGCTTCATGCTAGAAAATCATCATCATCATCATTACAGCCCTTCGCCAGTTCACTGCTGAACATAGTCTTCCCCCAAGTAATGCCACAAAGAGCGGTCCTGAGCCACCTGCATCCATCGACTTCCTGCATGTCTTACAAGGTCGTCACTACATCTAGTGGGGGGTCGCCCTACACTACGCCTACCGGTACGAGGCTGCCACTCGAGAACCTTTCTTCCCCATCGGTTATCGGTTCTTCGATCTATATGGCCGGCCCATTGCCACTTCAGCTTACTAATCCGTTGGGTTATATCGGTCACACTGGTTTTACTGCAAATATCCTCATTTCTGAGTCTATCACGCAGAGAAACTCCGAGCGTAGCCCTCTCCATAGCTCGCTGAGTGACCTTGAGCGTCCTCATACGGCCAGCAGTGTAGGACCACGTCTCAGATCCGTAAATCATCACTGACAACACGCACTGGTTGCACTTTAGTTTTCAGAGATTGAGGTATACCTGACGAGAAGATGTGTCGTAATTTCCCGAACGCTGCCCAGCCGAGTTGAATCCGTCGATTGACCTCTCGGTCGAAGTTGGACTTACCTAGTCGGACTATTTGTCCCAGGTAAACGTACTCGTCAACAATTTCGAGCGTAGTGCTCCCAACAACTACCGGCATAGGTGTACGTGGACATTAAACATGATCTTTGTTTTGTCCGTGTTCATCGTAAGACCTATCCGTTGGGAGACACCATTGAATTCGTTGAGCAGAGTGCTAAGGTCCTCCAGCGATTCTGCCATAAGGACTATATCGTCGGCAAATCGAAGGTGAGTGATGAACTCGCCATCGATGTTAATACCGTCCATCCTTTCCAGTCCAGTAGCTTGAAAATGTCTTCCAACGCAGTGGTAAAGAGTTTCGGGGATATAACATCACCCTGTCTGCAGTTGGATAGGTTTAGAACCCTGGTTCTGTACTCGGATAGCCATCGTAGCCCTACTGTACAAACACTTCAGCACTTCGATATACCGACAGTCAACTTGGCATCGCTGAAGGGACTGTAGCACCGCCCAAATTTCGAGGGAATCAAAGGCTTTCTCATAGTCCACATATGCCAGGCATAGTGGCAGATTGTACTCTTCGGTCTTCTGTACAATCTGCCGCAGGGTATGTATGTGGTCTATGGTACTGAAGCCTTTTCGGAATCCGGCTTGTTCGGGAGGCTGGAAGTCGTCGAGTCTGCGTGCGAGGATGGAATTACAGCGGAACTTCTGAAAGCGGGTGGAACACCGGTACTTGAAGTCCTTCAGAAACTCTTCAATTCCGTCCTCCATGGTGGCACTACTTTGGAGGCGTGGAACAGAAGCGCGGTGGTCTTGTTCTTTAAGAAAGGCGACAACGCTCTCTTGAAGAACTACAGACCGATTTCCCTTCTGAGCTGCGTCTAGGTGCTGTTTTCGAGAGTCGTTACGAATCGTCTCACACGCTAGAAAATGAAGCCTATTATATATAGAAAATGAAGAATATTACATTTGTGTAATTTTAATTAAAATAAATGACAGGCTTTTTATGTCAATGCATGTCTTGGAGCTGATAAAGGCAAAAATCTAATTCGCTATATTACATAATTTTTTTAAAATATTACTTATGTTGAAACTTTTTTAATACTAAAGTAATTAAGAATAATTACCTGAAACCAACTTCGAATAAAGAATTTTACATATGAGTTGTCATACCTGAACAATAACAATCCGTAAGATAATAGAGGCATTATAATACTGTATAAAATAAAGGTAAAAGAAGAATATGTAATAATGTTAATAATAACATTCAGACTGAATTTCGTTCGTTCGGTTCCTCGACGGGACAAAATCCCGAAAAGACCGGAGAGAGATTAGCCGCAAGGCCTCCAGACTCCACGTTGGTACTGTGATATTCTGGATAGAAGACCTCAATGATTAATAGCCCGACCCGGGACTCGAACCCCAAAATTTTTATATATATTATATATTAAATATTTATATATTTTTTAAATTGTAATGAAGGAATGTTAATTTTTGTGTTTTTTTTATAGAACAGGGCAAACGAGCATGCGGCTCACATAATGTTAAGTGACTACCGCCGCCCATGCTGCAATATCAAGGAAATTGCAGGTGAGTTGCCGGCCTTTTAGAAAGGAGTAAGCTCTTTTCTTGAAGGTCCCCAGGGCGTATCGGTTCGGAAAAATCGCCGGTGGTAAACTATTCCACAAAAAGGTCGTACGCGGAAGAAAACTCGTTGTGAAACGTACAGTGGTGGACCACCAAGCATCCAGATGGTGTGGATAGTATCGGGACGTTTGCCGCGTAGTGCGTTCACGAAATTTGGCGGCTGGGATTAATCCGAACAATTCCTCAGAGCACTTCCCATGGTATATCGGAAAGAAAATGCAAAGAGATGCAATGTGTGTTTAATTTGTGATTATATTTTTAAGTTGTGATATATACATGAATATACTTCAAAAAATTTATCTTATTTGGTGATAAACTTATAACATTGGTTAATGACAAAGTATTCATTTATTTATTTTTATTTTTATTATTCGTCATTTATCTGACGACAATACGAAATACCAGCAGCATGTGCTGTTAGTTGATATTACGACACACGCGTACCCAGAAGCGGAGATGCATTCTCTTAACACCACCACACTGCGGTAAATTAGTAAACACTAAGGAATTAGTATTTTAAATATTATTAAAATTCTCGTGAAGCTCTAGAACTCGAAACTCTGCATATTTAAATATTTTGGTTACGTTGGTAACAAATGAACTCAGCGTATCTAAGCTGGACTGTCGCCAAACTTGCAAATTACTGCGAAATTCTCTATATATAATTTAAAATGAAATCCACTTGTTTCGTTCGCTCACACGTATAAGCAGAAAAAGTGAAATAGCTTCAAATTGGGATAGATTTTCAGAATTAAATGCACTCTGCCGCTATAAGTTTTTCATCCATTCCAGCTTATAACAGTCCACTGTTAGACATAGATCTCCCCATATATTACCTCATAAAGCCATTACTCATTTTGCCATAGTTGCCACGCTTGGCAGGTGCGTTAGGAACTGCACCATTTTACTCTTTTAAGTAGATATTAGGAAGTTACTGCTGCGCATCTCAAATTTCATTTACGTTCTCTTAGTAGTTCTCTTACGACACCCAAGGTTTGTTCAAACTTTGTATGGACGTTTTTAGCATAAAATAATAACTAAGCTTTTTTTTTAACTTCGGGCAATAGTTTTTGACGCTCCACAACAAATTTTCTTTTATATATTTCATTGACCTTTATAAAATAGCTAATTGGTACATCTATAGTCCCCACCCGATTAAAAGACAGGTTAAAGTCTGAGCATTACATTTAAATAAATACATAATATAAAATAATATAATATAAATATGATATGAAATCGATAACGTAAATATTATTGTACTCTAATACCTCTTATGGCTTTTAATTAATAGTTTTTTGTAATATACTAATTGGTTTGTATTTATGTAAAACACCTCCAAAATAACGGGAGTAATTGTAGGAAACATTTTTTTTACCAATTTGATTGTAACAGAATGTGTGTATAAGATTTGACATTTTTGCATTATTTTCAATATGTAATAGAATAGGACGTAAACGTGAGATACATAAGTAGCTGAAATGATGTTTACTCGCGCAAGCAAAACAATAATGAGTTTTGATCAGAGTTGTTGAGTAAACAAACAACAGATGATATTGAAAACGCGAGCTGTCCATAATGAATATTTCCTCATTTGTTGTTGCCAATATTGTTGGATGCAGGCTTCGCCTCGGAACTAGCCGAATTGGTATTAAACAATCGTTAACGCTAATAGAAAAAAAAAAAACTATAAAAGGAATGAATTCAACAATAAGTCACACATATTTAGCATGACATAAAGTTGAGATAAAATGATTGAGATATCATTGCCATTCATTTTTGCACTCTTAAGGGCTATTGAATTATCAAGTGATTAATATTTTATTATGAAAGCATAGCAGTGAAGGACCACGCGCCTTACAACAAACCAACGTAAAATAGCAGCTCAATGATGCTGTGTTTCCAATAGTGAGTGTAGAGAACCGGAGACACTTTTAACTAGAAACGAGGCATTTCATCTTAGACCTCAGGGTTGGCAACGAACCTGCATTTGATTTTTAATCGAGGATCATTATTAAAATGCAATTGATATATGTAAATTTTTAATGATTTTATTTATTTTGGTATATACATAAAACTATTTCAAAGTTTTCGTACATCAGTAATATCAAAATCGGGTAATTCATAAACTATTAATACGTAACCAAAGTCGATATATTACAAAAGTTACATTTAAGTTTCTAACGAAAGCATATGTATAACAATATTATCTAATTCGTAAAAATTATGCGGGCACTTACGTACGCGCGTTAGAAGTAATATTTTTGATATGGAAATGACGGCGGCTATACCAGATGTTTTGTATTAAAAGTATTTAAGTCATTAGTTACACACTGTTTGCAAAATATCTCTCATCCTTAGACTACGTCACATAATATTTTATATACACTGAACCTATAATTATTTTTAAGCTATTGCATAGCTTCTATCGCGGGCCTTGAGCGCGGGGACCGAATCCAGAAATGTATTCCGCCGTAACGAAAAAACCTCACGCTCCCCACTCCGACGGGCACGGAGGTGTGGCTTGAAGGCCGTGCATTGTCTAACGTCGTTTCTTTTCGGTCTTCGACACGGTGTTTGTGTATAAAGTGTTTTGAATATGAATGAACAAAGTGCATTTATTATTAATGAAGAAAATCACGAAATAATAGTGAAAGAAATGAGTGAGTACTCTATATACATACATTTTATTATTATTACAAATGCAGTACTAATTTTGAATTGAAAATATAATACTGCTATAAAGATAACAAATGAGCGATATTAAAAGTAGCCCTCTTTATATACACACAAACACACACACGCGTATAGTTTAAATTCTCAATATATATATATATATATATATATATATATATATATATATATATATATATATATATATATATATTATTTTAACTGAAATATAAGGTGCTTCTAAACTACAATATGCCATGGTTGCAACTGGTGGTTCTACTCATGATACTGTACCACTTTCCCCAAGGAACCCATAGTTAATTCTCAAAAAAAATTGCACTTTGTATGGAAATCGGTCAGCTGATTGGCCAAGTCTCCATACAAACAACCGTGGCATATATTTTAGAAGCACCTTATATAACAACATTAGATACTGTAAAATAAAAGATATTATTTTTACTCACTCATGGTCAATTATTTATTTATTTATTTCGGAACATTGTAAATGTAAACCTTATATTAAATCAGTTCCTATCTTATCATTAATCTTAATCTTAGTTCTTAACCTTTATCTTAGTTAATTAGTTATTAATCTTAGAAATCCCTGCCTAATTAATAATTAGCCATATTACAAAAATGAAAACTAAAATAAACTTTGTATTCTCCTAGTAAACATCTGGATAGGAGTCCGTAAATTAAATAAAAAATTAATGTTTTTGATTCAACATTCATTAACCTCAAGTATTTTTCATTACAATTAAAGGGTATTTGTTTTCAACAATCATATTAAACCAACTGTTCTTATCTATCTAGTTATATTTAAAATTTACCAGAGTCAGGTTATGGTGCAAAAACACCAAAGATCTTATCAAGCCTTATCTGGCAGAAGTTTGTTACGTTTTTTTTTCGTAGGTATATGTTTCCTGCGGTGTGCGGGCGGGGTATTTGAAGTAAATGCGTAAACAAGTCACGACGCGTCGCTCTCGAGAAAGCATGCGAAAATGAACCGAAGTGAAATTTGTCATCTATGAGAGTGAATTTTATCTGTGTACTCTGTAACAAATAACTATATAGAAAAAAAATGTGAAAATGACATTTCGCCATTTTTGTTTGTGTACTGGTTAGGAAATCGATCAAAAATTTGATAATTTCTCCGTTTTTATACGTAATTTCTAATGTTATTTTACATCAAATTAATTGTGAAGATATTTTCTTTAGGAAATATGTATTATTACGACGATTCAAAAACGTTTACATATAATAATTTACCTCGAAATTCACTATACGCGATTATCGTTTATTGATTATATGTTGTTTAAAAAGTATTCTTATCAGTTTTTTGTGTTAAATGGATGCTAAATATAAAAGAATGCTTCAGTATTGATAGCAATTTATTAACGAAATATCTGTTGAGATGTGTCTAGAAATTATTAATACTTATTTTTATTTATTTATTAAAATAATAAATAAATAAAAATAAGTATACATTTATCTATATTGAGTACTAGTTGTTCCCCGCGATCTCGCCCGCGTGGAATATGGATTTCATGGGTTTTAATTTTTTTGCGCGGAACCCTAATTCTTTTTCTAAAACAAAAGTAGTTCAAGTTATTCCTTATATCATCAGCTATCTGCCAGTGAAAGTCCCGTCAAAATGGATGCAGCTGTTTCGAAGATTAGCTGGAACTAACAGACAGACAGACAGACAGACCGACAGACAGATAAAAATTTTAAAAATTGTGTTTTTGTTACTAGTACTTTCATATGCATTTAATAAAAAGCTGTTGTTTTAACATTACAAATAGACACTTCAATTTTATTTATTTGTAGATATAGATATAAGATATTATTCATATTGGTGTCATTTTAAAGTCATCATATCATGTACTATTATAATAATACGAGACATTGAGCAGAAGTGCGGTGGTCTTGTTCTTCAAGAAAGGTGACAATGCTCTTTTGAAGAACTACAGAGAGTAACTTTCTCGGTGAGACGGCTCCTCTGGTTCTGGTACCAAGTGAAGACAAAGGATTACATTTTAGGCATTTTTTGACTTCTTTTGACTTCAAAAAAGCATTTGACACAGTATATCATAACGTTTTACTTAAATAGCTAGCAGGCGTGGGTTTTACCCCACATTTACTGTGCTTTTTTGTTAGTCACATGTTTCATAGGTCATATTTGACACGGTTCGGGGTAAGTCAGGGCAAAATTGTACGATCAGCACGGCTATTAGCCGCAGAGCTTGTCATGAGTCTACCGCTCACCTTTCACTTTATCATCGTCTACTCAAGGGAATGGGGTCCCACGTTGTGCAGCTTTCGGCCGCAGCCTTGAGATTCTCCTGAGATCCTCCCTCCAGCTACCGCCCGCATGAGATTGACACATATGCTCCACCAACCAAAACAAAGGCAAATATATCTAAAAGGCAGTTATAAGATGTTAGTAATAATTCGCCATCAGAAAGGGTTTGTGTCACTGACGTTGTGTAAATGCATTTTCGATCATATTTGTCTCACCCACCAACAAGTTGCCTTCAATCATTCAAAGGTGGAAAAGTAACAGAGAAATATTATTATATTGTTATATAAAATATCATGGAGGTCAGACAGTCTGCAGCCCTGTAATGGAGGGACCCGAATTGGGCAAAGCTACTTAGGTGTGAGTTAAAATAAGACGCAGAGAGCGCCATCAAACAACCATCGCAGAGACGCAATTCTGCAGAACGCAACAAGCATCAATACGAATATCGTCGGGCTTATACCATCCCAAGGTCCCCCATATATACCAGCAGACATTACCACCCGAATACCTTCATCGACCGGAATCACAAGAATGTGTCGAATCAGGCACAGCACACCCGAAGATCCTTCACAATACGCAATAGGGCAAGTAGCAGTAAGTATCAATGCAACTATCATACGGATGGCGCTCCCTCAACACACACTCACATGATCCCTATCGACCTTGGTAACAAAATTTATATTGTTGTTAACTAGAAAATAACACCAACGTATGTTAGTAGCACGCTTCTAAGACGCTAGTGAACAAAACTCCACTTATCATAGCGCTAATGCACTAAGACATTAAGTTGAGTATGCTTGTTATACTTAAAAGTGCTACCAAATACACTCATCCCAACCCGAAAGATAGACGACGCATCGCTATGCGCTACGACGCCGCACACAAACGGCATGGGTGTGCGATGTCCACGGGAAAGCCGAACCCGCTTACCACCGGCACTGAGATAACGAACGTTGTAAAAAAATTGTTTGTTTTTCATCGGTATCGATTTTCTTTTCGTCCTATCATCAAAATTATCCTTAGTAATATAGGGTCTCAAAGAGAGAAATGAATGGTGAAGGTGGTGAACGAAAAGTAAAATTTTTAGAAATTTCTCCTGGAGGCGATTTATTTATAAGAAACTTGTTTATAGACAAAATATCCAGACCAGACCATCGCAGGCAAAAATTAATCTTTTCGGGGTTTTTTTATAAACAGCTGTATTACTGGACCTTAGTTGGGAATTTTTACTGTAATGTGGTTATTGTTTTAATTAAAATATAGGCTATAATTTACAGTCGACAAATAGGAACATGGGATAAGGTATTACGATACTTCTATAGTTGTGGTTTTATATTTTTTATTTATTCTTTATTGAACCTTACACAATGTCTACAGTAACCAAAGGAGGACCTAATACTAAAAGCTTTCCCCACCAGCCAATCTTAGGGCAGAGATATAACGTCGAAGGCGTTTGCCGAAGAAAAAGCACATGGGAAACACAAAAATTCAAACATACATTCAATAAACAATATTTCAGTCTTAGCTCTGTTTCGTGACGTTATAAACAAGATCAAAGTTAAAAATAGAACATAAGGCATTGTTTTATTATTTTTTTGTTAACTCTAGGTAAGCTTTAAAAGCTTTGATGAGGATTGTTTCACGATAGTATTTGAATGGCGAATTTGAACCTAACGACCTAAGAGTTCAAGGTTCGTATCCTACACTAGGTAGATGAATACGCAGTAGAGTCACGCTGAATCTCATTGGGTCGGCTCGATCGGGGTAGAAACACGCTCTCACAAAATACCAGCGCAGAATAACAACATAATGCATCTGTGTTTAGTGTGGTATGTGTAGAGAACCGGAAACCCATTTACTGGAAAAAAAACATTCCATCTTAGTACTCGGGGGTGACAACACATCTTCATTTTGATTCTTCATCGAGGATAAACGTAAATGCCTGTAGGCCACAGAATCCACTTACCATCATGTAGACTATGTGCTCGTTGCTCACCCTTATTCTATAAAAAAGACCTTACCATTAGGCTATTGTTTTTACACATTATATTATATTTACCTTATTTTATATTTATATACATTTTTATAGAGACACTGATTTAATTGTAACTTATTATATGAATTGGTTTTACATTAATAAGGGCTGGTTTTTCAATCATCAGATAAAAGTTATTCGTAGGATAAAACACATAACCAAGGTAAAAATTGCAGTTGTAAGTATAAGTCAGGTTAAAATTTGATTAATTTTACACTT
Source organism: Parnassius smintheus behrii (assembly GCA_036936625.1). NCBI lineage: Eukaryota > Metazoa > Arthropoda > Insecta > Lepidoptera > Papilionidae > Parnassius > Parnassius smintheus. The sequence continues at coordinate 19,622,584 of JAUPFT010000010.1, read as the reverse complement.
TTATCTGGTAACCTAGTCTTTTATTTATTAATGTTGAAAGGAAAGTTTTTAGTGTGACAAACCAGTCACAGTCCCTTTATCATTGATAAGAGATCAAAAAGGATGCGTTGTCGACCCTAAAGAAAAAGATGAAATTCTTATTCATTATTAATTTAAAGTAAATAGGTTTCCGTTATTTACTACAGGAATTAAAGCAGAGTTATGCTATTTTACGCTAGTATTTTGTGTGATCCTGTTCGTATCCCGGTTGAACCGAACTATTCAGTTTACAGCTATAATAATCTTCAACAACCTCTATGAATCCCACTGGGCAAAAACTTCATATTTCTGAGCTTCTCTTATTTTTATTTGGGAAACATGGAATAGGTCTACTAACAAATTTAAGTGGAAATTGAAGTTTTTTTATGCAATAAACTATTATATAAATGCTACTTTAACAACAAAATTTGTTCAAGAGGCAAATTACGGAATTAAACCAAAACTCAAGTTCGGAAAATTATAACTTACTATCGCAAGCAAATTGACGTTAATGATCAATAATAATATGTTGTTGAAATAATTCCAATTTTCTAACTGCTGCTTTACTTGTTAAAGTTTGTTGGTGCCTTTATGGCTATTATTTAAAAGTTAAAAGGGCGTTTGCATTTTTTTACTTTATTTGGGTCAGGGTACAATAGTTTTGAGAATTGAGAATACTTAAACATGGCACAGAAAAAAATTTGTAGGCTAAAAGTAACTTGTCAATCAAACATACTGTTAATAATCTGAAATCCACGCAAGCGAATAGCGGGAAAATCTAGAATGAACATAAATTGTTGTTGGAAGGTTTCTTGGAAAGCGTTAATACATTGATACTTTTATAAACTATAATATCATAAAATAGCTAATAAATACCACATTGAAAAAAACTTTTATTTCACGGTAGAAATAGACAAGCGGACGGTAACTGACCGACAGACTCCTGGGCAGAAAAGAAGTCCTCCCATGGACTAAAAACGTACATATATGTTTTGAAATTCCGTTTTTAGGGCTCTATACCTCTACATATATTATATATTTGACGGCTCCGTGGCGCAGTAACTTAGCAATGAGTTATAGCGCTAAGGGCCGCGGGTTCGAATCCCGCACGGAACAAGTATTTGTATGGCCTACTAGTAATTGTTCGGGGTCTGGATGTTTTTCGTTGTGCAATTTATGTACGTAAACTGCTTATATGGTACAGTAGAAAATCCTAACACACAAACACACGCAATCCAAGATCTTTCCGCAAAATCTTCCATAAAGTGGATGAACACATATCCAATTCCTGTGCACGATGGCAGATAGACTGATTCGGGTCTTCCTCTACGCTACGCTCTTAAGCAGCAATGACTTCTTCTGTACGCATTGTACGACATCTCTGTGGATGAGTTTTATCATTTAGAGTGAACGTGGTGCGAAAACGTCCCATAGTTAATCGAATTAATTGCTCTGATGGACGATTATGTTGACCGTAAAATGGACGTAATGTGCGATACGTATTTCGATCAGAACCATAATTTTCAAACTAAATTTGCACAATTTGGTAGCGTTGTTCACGCGTCAGTCTATTCATGTTGAAATGCCAAACCAAACTAAACATAGATCACTTGACAGCTGACAAAATGGCCGCCAGTTAAAAAAGTGTTGCCAACTTAAATTTCTATACCTCTAAAACACCCATTATAAAGTAATCAAATCATTAATAAATCTTTTTGTTTGGCGTTTGTAAGAGAGACCACATTCGCAATCTAGCTGGTACACTCCTGCATCTTGTAGAGGAATATTACATTTGATTCATGGTAAAAATTGACTAATCTTCTTCAGCGGCTTGCAGTGTGTTTTAATGGAAGCTCGCTTCAAGATGTAACCAACCATGTCGGTGACTTCTCTGACATACGGTAGTACATAAAAATACATAATATTTATCTTATTGGAGTTTGTATAGAATGTGTAGGTTTAGTTGCGCAACAGCAGTACGCTGATGCTGTTTGAAATTTAAATCATTCATTGCATGCATTATAACCGATAACCGATGGGGAAGAAAGGTTCTCGAGTGGCAGCCTCGTACCGGTAGGCGTAGTGTAGGGCGACCCCCCACTAGATGGAGTGACGACCTGGTAAGGTATGCAGGAAGTCGATGGATGCAGGTGGCTCAGGACCGTGCTTTGTGGCATTACTTGCGGGAGGCCTATGTTCAGCAGTGGACTTGTGAAGGGCTGTAATGATGATGATGATGATGCATTATAAAGCCTTTGCAGTTTTGGAAGTGATTGTTCAATATTTGTTATGTACAATTTGTGTTTTGTAGTACAATTGTTTGTACGTAGTTATGAATTGACTTGTAAAAATTTCCGGCTTTGTTCTTATATCACTGTATTTGACTATAGTGTTAGCTAATAACACAATTTATGTTACAGCATATCACTTTTATTTTATCCGTTTATAACTCACAATTTATTTATCGTACAAATAATCACTTCGTACAAATAATCACTGTTACTTAGTACCTTCACTTACAACTGAATAGAACTGAACGCCCCGCTTGGGTCGTGACGGCCATATTTATACTCTTTTGTTTAGGAGTCAAATCCGAAACTATTACAATAAAAATCTTACCGGAAATTCAAAGCCACAGAAGCGGAAATCCGATTTACATTTACTACATTTAAAATTAGGATCATTCAATATGTTATGCTTAATTGTTCTTTATACTTAATTGCTAACAATCGGCCTTTCCTGACATTTTCACGTCCCGTGAAAGGAATGTATAAAATGTATTATCATATTAAGTTAATATTATTTGTAATTTTACAGTTTATTTTAAATTAATGAAATTACAATGCAAATAATATTGAAGCCCAATTCATGTCTTCAATATTCACCTGCATGAGACCCCTTCATGTTCTCAACAGGTAAGAAGTAAGTATAAAATGTATTATCATATCAAGTTAATATTATTTGTAATTTTACAGTTTATTTTAAATTAATGAAATTACAATGCAAATAATATTGAAGCCCCATTCATGTCTTTTTTTTTTTTTTTTTTTTTTATATAGAAGAGGGGGCAAACGAGCATGCGGCTCACCTGATGTTAAGTGACTACCGCCGCCCATGATCAACCGCAACACCAGGAGAATTGCGGGTGCGTTGCCGGCCCTTTAGAAAGGAGTAAGCTCTTTTCTTGAAGGTCCCCAGGTCGTATCGGTCCGGAAAAATCGCCGGTGATAAACTATTCCACAGAGAGGTTGTACGTGGAAGAAAGCTCCTTGTGAAACGTACAGTGGTGGACCGCCAAGCATCCAGATGGTGTGGATGGTATCGGGACGTTTGCCGTGTCGTGCGTTCACGAAATTTGGCGGCTGGGATTAATCCGAACAATTCCTCAGAGCACTCCCCGTGATAGATGCGATAAAATACGCAAAGAGATGCAACATCTCTTCGCAACGCCAGTGAATCGAGCCGATCGGAAAGCACTCGGTCGTCGACGATTCGAGCCGCTCTGCGCTGGATGCGGTCAAGTGGAAGGAGCTGGCACTGGGGAGCCCCAGCCCAGAGATGGGAACAGTATTCCATGTGCGGTCGAACCTGCGCCTTGTAAAGTTGCAGGCGGTGTGCCGGCATGAAATACTGCCCCGCTCTGCTGAGCACGCCAAGCTTTTTAGAGGCCAATTTGGCCTTCCCCTCCAAGTGACCACGAAACTGCACGTCACTCGATATGTCGACGCCGAGGATTCCGATACTGGCTGAGGCAACAAGGGGAGTGCCTTGAAACTGAGGGGATACGACAAAGGGGTTCTTTTTAGCGGTTAACGCGCAAACTTGTGTCTTCTGGGGGTTAAACTGGACTAGATTTAGTCGTCCCCAATCCGAGACTCTGTTCAGCAAAGACTCGACTTCAGACACAAGTTTGTCCCGGCACTCGGAGACGTTTTCCCGAGAAATATTGGCTCGGCCGGTGTAAAGAGCATCACCAGTGCTGTCATCTGCATAGCAATGAATGCTACGGGTATGCAACATATCATTGATATGCAGAAGAAACAGCGTTGGCGATAGCACGCAGCCCTGTGGAACACCAGCATTAATAGGCTTGCAATCGGAGCTTGCACCGTCTACAACGACCTTGATGCTCCGATCTGCAAGAAAGCTGGTGATCCAATCGCACAATTTCTCGGGAAGCCCATAGGAAGGGAGCTTCGAAAGAAGCGCTTTGTGCCAAACCCGATCGAAGGCCTTCGCAATGTCCAAACTAACGGCCAATGCCTCCCCCTTGAACTCTACTGCCTCCGCCCATCTGTGAGTGAGGTAGACCAGAAGATCACCAGCTGACCGACCACGGCGAAAACCGTATTGGCGGTCACTAATCAGCTGGTGATCCTCAAGGTACCTCATGAGCTGGCAGTTTACAATGGACTCCATTGTTTTGGAGAACAAGGAGGTGATGGCGATTGGCCGGTAGTTGGACGGGTCTGAGCGGTCACCTTTTTTAGGGATCGGGTGGACGAAAGCAGTCTTCCATGATTTTGGGACTACGCCTAGGGAGTAGGAGTACCGGAAAAGACGCGTTAAAACCGGTGCCAACTCTGGAGCACACGTCCTCAGCACAATTGGGGGGATTCCGTCAGGCCCACTCGACTTGTGGATGTCCAGGGAGAGGAGTGCTTTGCGAACCGAGCGCTGTGTGAACTGCACTTCCGGCATGGAGCACTCACACCGCGGGATGGTCGGCGGCGTACTCCCCCCGTCATCGAGAGTCGAGTTAGACGCAAAGAAGGAGCCTAGAAGATCGGCTTTCTCCTTTGCAGTATGGGCCAGTGAGTCGTCCTCCCTGTGCAGAGATGGAAGAGATGGCTGACAGAAATTCCCCTGGACAGCCTTGGCGAGAGACCAGAATGCACGGGTTCCAGAAGGAAGGCGAACTAGTTTCTCGCCAATTCTGCCTATGTGCTCTGACTTTGCCTTGGCAATGACTCTTTTGAAGGACCTAGAGGCGGAATTATACTTCTTTTTTAGAGCGCTGGTGTTTACATCCCGGGACGCTGATGCATCAACCCAGGCTTGGTAGCACTCCTGCTTATAGCATGATGCTATTTTACAGGAGCGACCAAACCATGGCTGAGATTTGCCTCCAATGGGCACCACAGAGGAAGGAATAAAAAGTTCCATACCCTGAAGTACCACATCAGTAACAGAATCCGCAACAACGTTGGGATCATCCGGCGAGAAGCAAACCCGCCCCCAAGGGTAGGATGCAAAGAAAGACCGCATCCCATCCCAATCGGCTGACCTATAGTGCCAAACACGGCGGCAGCCTGCAGAATGCAACCGCGATTTCAGCGTGAGTGGCACAACACTCCGGACCAGACAATGGTCCGAGGAGCCTAAAGGGGCGTCGACGGAAATCTGATATCCGTCCGGGTGAGAGGTCAGCAGAAGGTCCAACAGGGAAGGTGCATGATCCTCCACATCTGGAATCCGCGTAGGCGAAGTAACCAGTTGTGTCAGACCATATGCCAAGGCAAAATCATGAACAGATCTCCCCGCATGATCGGTTAAACGTGAACCGAGCCATTCGGCGTGATGGGCGTTAAAGTCGCCGAGGATCACGATCTCTGCGGAGGGGATCTGCTGTAGCAACGAATCTGCAGCCATTTGGACGTGGTCGAAGAGTCGGTCTGTTTCGGCATTACCGCTGTGGGACCTATAGAGGCACCCGTAGACGCGCGGATGGTCGTCGCTGTCTACGCGTAGCCAAAGGATGGACAGGTCCGAACCTTCAAGTCTGCCGAGGAGATGTCTTTAATATTCACCTGCATGAGACCCCTTCATGTTCTCAACAGGTAAGAAGAAAGTATAAAATGTATTGTCATATTAAGTTAATATTATTTGTAATTTTACAGTTTATTTTAAATTACAATGCAAATAATATTGAAGCCCCATTCATGTCTTCAATATTCACCTGCATGAGACCCCTTCATGTTCTCAACAGGTAAGAGATAAGTATAAAATTTATTATCATATTAAGTTAATATTATTTGTAATTTTACAGTTTATTTTAAATTAATGAAATTACAATGCAAATAATATTGAAGCCCCATTCATGTCTTCAATATTCACCTGCATGAGACCCCTTCATGTTCTCAACAGGTAACAGGTAAGTATAAAATGTATTATCATATTGAGTTAATATTATTTGTAATTTTACAGTTTATTTTAAATTAATGAAATTACAATGCAAATAATATTGAAGCCCAATTCATGTCTTCAATATTCACCTGCATGAGACCCCTTCATGTTCTCAACAGGTAAGAATGGGAGAATAGAATACTGAAGCCCCATTCATGTCTTCAATATTCACCTGCATGAGACCCCTTCATGTTCTCAACAGGTAAGAAGGACGTATAGAATACTGAAGCCCCATTCATGTCTTCAATATTCACCTGTATGAGACCCCTTCATGTTCTCAACAGGTAAGAATGGGAGAATAGAATACTGAAGCCCCATTCATGTCTTCAATATTCACCTGTATGAGACCCCTTCATGTTCTCAACAGGTAAGAAGTAAGTATAAAATGTATTGTCATATTAAGTTAATATTATTTGTAATTTTACAGTTTATTTTAAATTAATGAAATTACAATGCAAATAATATTGAAGCCCAATTCATGTCTTCAATATTCACCTGCATGAGACCCCTTTATGTTCTCAACAGGTAAGAATGGTAGAATAGAATACTGAAGCCCCATTCATGTCTTCAATATTCACCTGCATGAGACCCCTTCATGTTCTCAACAGGTAAGAAGGACGTATAGAATACTGAAGCCCCATTCATGTCTTCAATATTCACCTGCATGAGACCCCTTCATGTTCTCAACAGGTAAGAAGTAAGTATAAAATGTATTGTCATATTAAGTTAATATTATTTGTAATTTTACAGTTTATTTTAAATTAATGAAATTACAATGCAAATAATATTGAAGCCCAATTCATGTCTTCAATATTCACCTGCATGAGACCCCTTCATGTTCTCAACAGGTAAGAATGGGAGAATAGAATACTGAAGCCCCATTCATGTCTTCAATATTCACCTGCATGAGACCCCTTCATGTTCTCAACAGGTAAGAGGGAAGTATATAATACTGAAGCCGCATTCATGTCTTCAATATTCACCTGCATGAGACCCCTTCATGTTCTCAACAGGTAAGAAGGAAGTATAGAATACTGAAGCCCCATTCATGTCTTCAATTTTCATCTGCATGAGACCCCTTCATGTTCTCAACAGGTAAGAGGGAAGTATAGAATACTGAAGCCCCATTCATGTCTTCAATATTCACCTGCATGAGACCCCTTCATGTTCTCAACAGGTAAGAAGGAAGTATAGAATACTGAAGCCCCATTCATGTCTTCAATATTCACCTGCATGAGACCCCTTCATGTTCTCAACAGGCAAGAAGTAAGTAAAGAATTCTCAACAGGCAAGAAGTAAGTAAAGAATACTGAAGCCCCATTCATGTCTTCAATATTGTAATTTAATATTTGATTGCAATTGTGCTTTCTTTTCATTAACATCATCATTTAATTTGTTTAATTGATTATTAAGTGCATTTTCTGATTCCTTTACTTTATCTTCAATAGTAGACTTTAAATCATTTTTATCTCTGAGGTCGGTTCTTATCTTTTGTAACGGCTTCAGTTCTGACAATCAAGTCCTTAGTCCCCTCTTTAGACTTTTGTTTAATATCGTCCTCCTCCTTTTCGAGCTTATCCAAACAATCTATCTCAAGTTTTTCATTTGCCGTAAAATTGATTTGTTCAACCCTATCAATCAAATTGGAAGTTACATCGTGTTGGTGTTTTAATTTGTTTTCGATAGCCTTCGTTAATTATTGCTTTTTGCCATCAACGACGGCATTAGCTTCTTTTGTCTTATCAATAATAGCTTTCTCTGCTTCATCTTTCTTTTGTTTTACTTCATGTTCCACATCAGCCGTTTTATCTTTAGTAGTTTGTATAGCATGTTCAATATCTTCGCTTAATTCGTCCTTCTTTCCTTTAAGATTTTCTTCAATTTGATCCTTTTTACATGATGCCTTTTGTATTAACTGATTAGCTGATTCCTTCATTTCTGAAGACTTTTCTTTGACGTTATCTTTTTCTTCCTGTGCTATCCTTTCAGCAGCTTTCTTCCCATCTTCTAATTTGTCACATATTTTATCTTTCTTGTCCGAAGTTTGTTTTATAAGTTGATCTGCATATTCTTGTGTTTCAGATGACTTTTCTTTTACTTCGTTTTCAATTTTGTCTTTCTCTTTTCCATAATCGGTTCCTTCTATTCTCCATCAATCTTTCTCTCTTTACACCTTTGCACTCTTCTTCCTTTTCCAAGAGATCCTTCACCGTAACCGCTGTGCGATTGTGGAACTCCTTACCTCTGCATATTCGTCGTGCTAAATCTCTTCACTCTTTCAAAATTCTTGTTAAATCGTATTATTTAGAACGCTATTAGATAAATTACTTTACCTTTCTCTTACTCTTTTCATTTAATCTATTATATGATATTTTATATATAACTTTCACTTACTTTTATTTGTATGTGTTATTGTATATTTTTTTTTATTATTATTTTGTATCCATAAGTTTTCTTCTTTGTGTCCTTTTGTTTCCAATTCCTTAATTTGTTCCTCTGTGTCCTGTATTTCACATTCGATTTTCTCCAAGTCATATTCATATACCATCTCTTGTATTATCACTTTCTATTCTCAAGTTTTTTTTTATCTCATACTCTCCCTTTTTTTAATTCTTTCATTTGTCATCTAGCATCTCGTTTTCTATCCATACATCACTTTCCGTTCTCAATCTTTCTGTCTCATGTCCACATAACAGTATTCTTTGAAAACCTACTTCAATGTCTACCCATAAACATTCCCAAGAGTCATACTTCGTATTATACTGACTATTTCGCTTTGATGTCATATATATAATATTGTTCAATACATAAATAGTGACTCCTCCACTCCGTTTATCATTACGATCGTCTCTGTATAAGTCGTAACCCGGAATCTTTTTCCGAGTTTGGAGTAGCGATATGCAGATTGGTTGTTTGCTGTGGTGACAGTGGCGATAAAGATAGTGGTCTCTTATTTGGGTGTACATCATTTCTTTCCTTTATTATGAGTTTGTCCTATTTTATGTAAGCAACGTTCTCCTTTTCTATTTCTTGTTGTAGTTGTGCTTTTAGATTTTTTTCTAATTTTAATACTCTTTCTGTATATATACTTCGTTGACGTACTTTTCGATTCTGTAAGCTGTTTTATATTATACAGCAACAGGACTGATATTAATTCCTCTTTTACCAAGTCTTCTTACTGATCCAAGTTCGAAGTCTTGTATATCAATATTCGTTTGATTTTTTTATTACATGCATAATTTTTTTCTTGTAACTAAAAGTATGTTAATTCTCCCTCCTCAACTCCAAAAACTACTAAATTTCTTTGTTTATTTGCTTTTCCGAATGCGAATATTTTTTTCTTGATCTAAAACCTGTGCTTGTAAATTATCGTATTTGTTGCTCAGCTCTTGGAATTTTTCATTTATATTTTAATTAATTTTTGTGGTCATTCTTTCTTCTAATTGAGAAAACTGTGATTCTATTGAATTTAATTTTTTTTTACTAAAATCTGTTTTAATTTCTCTCATAAGTCTGCAGATCATCCATTTTATTTTTATTCGTATGTTTGTTATGAGAGAAATTCGCGGCCTCTAATTTTCGTCATTACCATCAATAGATTGTTGAATATTACACTTTTTTCACTTTATTTATCTAATTTATATTTTGTCATATCACTATTTTAGCCTTATTTAGCGATCTTAAATCATTGATATTCATTTTACACTTACTCACTGAAGGTTTCTTTTCTTTGTTTATAGGTGAAGTCACATATTATTTTGAGTACCGTCACAAGATTTTTACTTTAAGTCTTTAGGTATTAAATTTTTTTGTTTACTATAATACGGAAATTATTATGTCACTGTTATTGTCACATGTGTTATTATGTCGAGATATTTAAATTTGCTTTCTTTAGCAGATCTAGTACTGTACGCTGCGCAATTGCGCCCTCTCTTTGTAAGGATAATAGATAATATTGTTAGCTCTCTTAGTGCGCTCAGCCAATTCTTGTATTGCTCCTTCAGTTACCAGCATGTTTTGACGTAATCGCAAGTGGTGTAGTTCTTTAGTAAGTTCCTCCAAATGTTTCATTATATTTGGTATTTGTGCCATTAGTGACAAGTACAATCGACACATAAGAAAGAAACCACTCGAGCTATTGTCTTTAACTCGAACACTCTTACTTCAGTTAGTGACATTCCATGACAATCACCACATAAAATGCTCTTGCAGTAGTCACAACTTACTGATAGATTCTTATCGTTTGTGGTTTTGCTACATTTAGAACATTTAAAGCTTTTTGGACTCATTTTTTTTAACTGATTTAGTAGAAAATTTCCTGTAATGGCAACACTATTGTCTATAGGTCGCTTTCATTGACAGAACCGGAAATCAATGATGAAAAAGAAATATAAAATTATGAAGGTAGATTTTAAAAGTTCGTAATTCACGCGAATTGTTTCTTTTCAAAGTTTTGCACTTTAAGTTTATAATTACAGTGAGAACACACCATTAAACATCTTTAGCCTGCCTCATATCTCGATTGTACTTTTATAACATGGAACACACTATTTGAATTTATTGGTACTAAATCATCAACAGCACTTGTGCACACAACCACTTCAATTTGAAACTTCAAATTATTCATCAACACTTCAATTATTTGTAATCATATACTTATTCATTCATCGGCATTACTATTTGGACTGTTGAAGGAATCTCTCTCTCTATTCTAACCAAATCACCTACAACGAACTTTAAGATTTTCCGCTTCTTTTGTTTTGTTTAATGCCCGAAAATCTATTCAAAGACGATAATCTCGTGTTTTCTTCTTAATAAGGATAATAGGTGACGCGAACTCTGAAGTAGACTGATAATTCCACAGTTTTCCAATTCTTCTACCATAGCTCTAACACGCTCGCGTTCTATTTATGTTTTGCCCAATGAGTCCGAAATACCGAGTTATCTTAGCTCGATATAATCCCACTTCTGATTTGTTAGCTAATAATACAATTTATGTTACAGCATATCACTTTTATTTTATCCGTTTATAACTCACAATTTATTTATCGTACAAATAATCACTTCGTACAAATAATCACTGTTACTTAGTACCTTCACTTAGAATTAAATAGAACTGAACGACCCGCTTGGGTCGTGACGGCCATATTTATACTCTTTTGTTTAGGAGTCAAATCCGAAACTATTACAATAAAAATCTTACCGGAAATTCAAAGCCACAGAAGCGGAAATCCGATTTACATTTACTACATTTAAAATTAGGATCATTCAATATGCTTAATTGTTCTTTATACTTAATTGCTAACAATAGCTATGCAAAGTTATTAATATTTCATGAACTTTAATGTTTGCACTTTGCCAATGAAACTGCAAGGATTGTAGTAGTACTTTTCAACGCCATTTTAACATAATGAGATTATTAGAGAGGGTGTTCCCTTATCTATCTCGCATTTAAGTTTCAATCAACGAAACCATATTATTTTACCGGTTAAGGATCATATTTTGAATTTACTCGTTGATTATCACCATAAATTTAATTGTCACGCTGGCCCTGAATTGTTGATGTCTATTATGCGTCAGAATTACTGGATTCTTTCTGCTCGCAACGTAATTCTCAATCGGCTATATATGTAGGTGTATCGCTTGTTTTCGAGTTCGTCCTAGGCCGTCATTCCCGGAAATTGTGGACCACAGGTAATGTCGTGTAACACAGTCCGCAAAGCCATTTATTGTGCATTTGTATTTTTTTTTTCTTTTTTTTTTGGTGGGTAGGTGCCAAGTGTATTGACATATTTAAAATTATTCCTGAGATTTTAATGTTAAAATATAGTAAAACTAGGATAATCAAGTATATAAATGTACCTGTAAGTACATAAATCCACCAGCATTGTTTATTAATAATTTGTTTTTCACTGCACAACTTAAAACTTATTATTGCCACTTCACTGTCACCTGACATTGACCTTTGAATAACCTTTAATTGAATATTCATAATGGATTTGCTTAAGAAGTCAATTGAAGAGCTAACGCTGAATTTCACTACACGTATGGATGAGTTCCATAGGGAGGTCAGAACATCCATCCCTGCAACAAGCCCTACTTCCAACATTAATGCACAATTTAATGCCTTTAGGGGATTTGTTTTGTCAGCACTAGAAAATTTGCAACTTCAGCTCCAGCTTCTCTCTAGGAATCAAGATGAAATGGAGGTAAGGACCAGGAGGAAGATGTTGCTTGTGCATGGTGTGCCTGAAGCCCGAGATGAAACCCCAGTTCTTTGCACAAGTAAGATATTATCGGAGCGATTGAATATCCCTGAAATTACTGTGAGCTCTATCACTAGATGCCATCGCTTAAGGCAACCCCGTGACGACAAGCCTCGTGCACTGCTTGTGAAGTTTCGAGATCAGGATCTCCGTGACAAAGTCTGGTTTTCTAAAACCAAATTAAAGGGTAGCGGAGTTACTCTATCCGAGTTCTTGACTAAGGGCCGTCATGAGGCGTTCGTTGCTGCTCGGATGCGCTTTGGCGTATCCCAGTGTTGGTCACAAAATGGATATGTCGTGGTGCTTGGGTCCGATGGCACGAAGCACCGGGTGTACACCGTGGCTGAGGTGATCGCCATTCCTGATGCAGCGTGTGGTGTTCCTACCACCTCACACACTGCGGCTGACAGCTGCGGCGGCATCTTCTGCTCCTAAGCCCTGTGTTACTACTGCTAGGGCTAGGAAGACGACTAAAAAATGAAGGTGGCGTGTTTTCTTGTAGTTTGGCTTTTACTCATGTACTCCCGCAGCTCAATTCATGTATTTTTTGTAACTTTTGGTTATCAGGTATTAATTTAGAATTCTTTGCCATATATTTCAATGACATCATTTCTAATTGGTTGCACTAGTTTGAAGACTGTTTCTCAAATTATTTTAATTATTCCACATTACAGGTATTTAGATTAATTGTTTATCCTAATTTCTTCTTTTGTGTTTTTTTTTCCCTTTCTTGGCCTGCACGGTTTGTGCGTCAGCCATGCAAGAAGGTTAGGAAGTAAGATTTATTTTATTGAATTGGAAATTGGAACGGAATTTGAAAAAGGATCAGGTAAATTTAGTATATGAGTACATAAGTGATTATAATTTTATATTGTTATGAAAAATGAAACTGGCTAAAATTCTATATACATCAATATTTACATAAGATAAAAGGACAGAAATTGAAGTAGGAAAAGGAATTTTACTGGATAAAAGCGAGGAAATAAAAGCGGAACGGTCAAGTCGAGGACAAGCAAAAAATATATGGTTAAAATCCCCAACGTCATTGCCACACTCACATATATCGCTAGGTAAAAGTTTAAGTCGTGCCAAATGCAAGGGAATGCATGCATGGCCCAGCCTCATACGTATAAGGGTCGAAGTGATAGCTTTACCAAACGTCAGATTTGAAAACCACGGTTTATGAGGTATATCCACCTGGATCGTGCTATAATATCGACCTATAGTCTGACTTGAAGAACGCCAAATATGTGTCCAAGAATTCAATAACTGGGATTTAGGAAGGAGAGCCAAATCACAACAAAAGTTTTTGTACGGAACTAGATCTCCGTCATTGACTGCAGCTTTGGCAAGGCTATCGGCCTTGGTATTGCCAAAGATACCTGAATGCCCCGGAATCCAAGCAAAGGAAACTGTGTAATTTTTGATGTAACATTGATACAATAAATCACGACATGCAATAATAACTGGATGATTATTTCTGTTATTGCTAAAAGGAAATCTTTCCAAGGCTTGGAGGGCACTTTTAGCATCGGTAAAAATTATTGAGTTTTTTAACTTCATAATTAAAATATACTCCAGAGACTTCAACAGACCAAAACATTCTCCAGTAAATACTGAAGTCTCTGGAGGCAATTTTATTTTTTGTACAATGCCAAACTGTTGATGGAAAACACCAACTCCCACACACTTCTCGGAACCGGGTTTGGAAGAATCACTAAAAATTAAATGGCAATGTTTCCATCGGCTGTCACTGTCAACTATATTAATAAATTTGACGTTGGCAGAAGTATCTTGTTTACATACACCGAAATCAAACAAAATAGATGGTTTTAAAATTAAGGCATCATAGTTAACACAAAATATAGGAAGAAATTGTGATCTATGTGTTGGAGCTTGAAGAGCTAAGAATTTTTGGAGACTAACAATAAGGCATGGCGACGATTTATGAGCCCAGTACGGATAATCCATACATTCCAACAGAGACCGTAACTTAGAGTAAAGAGGATGATTATAGACTTGGAATGCTCTAAACAGGAACCTGTCACAAAGAAATTGTCGTCTGAGATGCAGGGGCGCTTCAGAACATACAACCTGCAAAGCGTTAATAGGGCTCGAACGCATAGTCCCAGCAATTATTCTCAGAGCCTTAGACTGGATAATGTCTAATTTATGGAGGGCTACTGCATTACAGGGTTCAAGAATAAATGTTCCATAGTCTAAAATACTCCTTATAAGGGCATTATATAGAAGCTTTAGAGAGAAAGGGTGGGCTCCCCACCAAACTCCAGAGAGGCAGCGCAGTATATTTAGAATCTTCTCACATTTGGCACTTATATAGTAGCAATGAGGGATGCCTGTAAGTCTCGAGTCTAAAATTACTCCAAAAAATGTTGCTTCGCTTTTAACGGGAACTCTAATGTTATTATAAAGTACAGACACTGGAGGTGGAATCCTCATACGAGATAATAAGACTATACTACTTTTAGAAACTGAAAGGCTGAGACAGTTATTGTCAAGCCAAACTTTTAGTAACTTAAGGGAATATGTCATAGTATCAGACATGTTGTGAACAGAATCACCAGAGACATAGAGGAGTAAATCATCTGCATATTGGAGAGTGCTAACTTTACCCTTAAGGGAGGCTTCCAGATCATGAGAATATATATTGTAAATTAAAGGACTTAAAACTGAGCCCTGGGGTATACCTTTCCAGGCAATACGGGATTGGTAAGAGTCTTCTGATATTACTTTAAGCATTCTACCAGAGAGAAGGTTGATTGTAAATCTTATAAAAATTTGTGGGATATCCAAATTAATCATTTTTTGTTTCAGAATTGAAAGGTTGACATTATCATAGGCTGCAGATACATCTAAAAATGCTGCTAACACAGAGTTATTGTGCGAAAATGCCAATCTTAAGTCTGTCATAAAAATGCTGAGACTATCCATTGTACTTGGTTGCGCGGAAAAAACCATTGGATTATTATATTTGACGGTAGAGGTGCCAAGCCGCTTGTTCCTTTCCGACAAAACGATATCATTCATACCCTCCTCGATCCTCCATCGACACATCGGGGTGGTGGGGTGGGAGGGGCAAGAAGATGATTCTAGAATGTCACGTAATCATCGGGGCCGAGGACATATAAGGCACGCGCGACCATTGCGCGGCCTCTTTCCTACCGCGCCAGTCATTGGAACAACAGCTCTTTCCGTCACAGTCGTCGTTGAAACCACACCGCTAGTAGAAACCGCTTTAGCCTGGAAGCAGTCGAGCTCCAGGAAACCCGCCTCACCTCGTGTGAGATATAGTCGCGCACCGCCTCTCTCCGGAGTGTTCCAGAAGAAGTTCCAGAAATTGCAGCTATAGTGCTCAACAGGATAGAAGAAACCCCGGTGAGTCAACACTCCTTTATTTACTGCCTTATATAGTTTAACCCGCTCCAATTTTGTTGTTCTCCTAATAAGGCAGGATTCCTTTTCAGCGATTTGGCACCATAATAGTTTAGTTTTAGGGAAGAGCGAGTGCATTATACCGCATGCTATAGTAGTCGCTTTTACGTAAGCGTAGAAGCATCCGCATATACAGTCCACTTTAGTTAATATCTCGCGTAATAGGTTTAAGGTTCGACCGGGGAACTAGACTTCGGCAGCCTTAAACACGTGGCTCCACCATTTTATGGTCACTTCGAGCAGGATTTTGGTCGAATTGTTGAATTAATTAATTAGATAATGCACTCCAATTTATAGAATAGACTTAAATAGTGTTCGTTTAAATTTAAATTTTGATTAGGTACTCGCAAACAGAATTATTCGTTTTATAGTGTTAACAACGTAATAATATTATTACTCGGTTATCAATATCTTAATGTGTAGTTGTGGGTATTTTAAAGGTTAAACACTGTAACTACTTTGGAGCAATAAGTTAAACTATTAGGTTAATTCTCAGCACACATTTATACTAAAACAAAACCCTTTAACAAAATAAATAATTATAATCTGCCACTGATTTAACAAAATAAATAATTAATAATTTATTTCCAAATAATGGAGCTAGAGATGACTGTTCCGTCGCACGGTCCGCGAGTAAGTGCCGGGTGCACTGCGCGAACCGTCCGCCAGCCCGTCTCATCCCCACCACGTGCAGTCGTCGTGGCCCGATGCCGCCGTCACGGCTAGCTAGGCGGCGCCTGCAGTTCCGTCCGCCAAAACAGATGGCGCTCGCTCCACAAAGTTGCCAACACGGCCATTCTGCAAGGCGCATGTCCCAGGCGCCCCACGATGCTGGGTAAAACACTGAAACAAAATCGACATCAGAACTAGTTTTCTCAATCTACAAGTATGAATCACAAGTCATAATACGTTTTCGAATCATCAGCAAGTGCCTACTCTGTTGCTGCTAGTTCAACCGTACTTAAAGGGACTATGCCACACTTAAGAGTCCTGGTTTTCCTAGAGCTTACCACTTGGAATCACTTGCATTTAAAGAGCTGTTCGCTACACTTAAACGTACCAAGTTGTTTTCCAAGCTGTATTTACATTTGCTGGTGTTTCTATCCTGGCGAGAATTAAGGTACAAGTGTTTTATCTAGCCTCGCGAGTAAAATATAAGCAATAGCAATACTGTATGTGAGGCTGAGTAACCACTTAATTTTATCTGCAATAAAATGATAAAGCAGTGAGTTTATTAATTGTTAGCAGCAGACAAGAAAGTGCAGTACATACCTTTAAAACTATGAGTTGCCAACACGGACCATATTGTTAACTGCTTATTCCAATTTCTAGTCATCTATTTGTATCCAATACTTCATATTTTCAGCAGCTGCAACGCCATTGTACGGTTTACTGCTCCTTTCAGAACCCCTTAGGTCTGATACCTCATATCTGTCATTACCCAGAACCTTTTTTACTCGAAATGGTCCTTTGAAGGTGGGCAGGAGTTTTCTGCTTCGACCATCGTTGCTCTGGCTTTGTATTCTGATCAATACCAAATCTCCTTCTTCGTAAATTTTGGCTTTTGCCCGAGTTTTATCAAACCTTCGTTTTTGTGATATTGCACTGGCTTTAATATTTTTATTTACCTTTGCTCGCAACTCCGTTACGTCCACTAGCGATTCATCATCAAGCTCTGGCTCTACATTGTCATTGTCAACGCGCAAACGATATCCAAATAAAACCTCACTGGGAACGGCATTAATAGTTTTATGGATTGTACTGTTTAAACCTTGCTGTATTATTTTAACATATTGATCCCACTTATCTTCAGTAGTATCTGCTCCAATAGTTTTTAATGATTCTAGATTTGTTTTATTAAATCTTTCTACCTGTCCATTTGAGCGAGGCATACCTGTTGCCACAATATGCGCGCGAATATTTTTGCTCTTGCAGTATTCTTTATACATGTTGGAAGTAAAACATGACCCTGAATCGGAAATGATTCTTTTTGGATTACCGAAAATCTTAGTTATATTATCTAATTCGTTTATGAGATCGGATGTTTTTGTAGACTTTACAGCACAGATAAACACAAACTTAGTGAATGCATCTACTAAAACTAGTAAGTACATATTGTCGTTTCGTGTTTTAACGAACGGACCTAAGTGGTCCGCGTGCAAAGTGTGAAAAGGCTGCGCGTATTTTGGCAACGGGTATAACTGTCCTTCCTTAGCACCGCCCTTATTTTTGTAATAAATACAGTTCAAACAGTTTTTAATGTATTTTTTTATTATGTGACGCATACGAGAAAACCAATATTTGCGCCCTATTCTCTCAAACGTTTTATCGACAGAAAAATGGCCCACGTCATCATGGTTGTATTTTATTATTTGCCATATACAACTCTTTGGCACGACCCATCGTCGTCCTTGGGCTGATCTTCTGTAAACTTTCCCACCTAACAGTTCATACGTGTCAAAAATGATTTTATTTTCATCTATTTCACCAGACTCTAATACAGTTTTAATTTTCGCAATGTCAGGGTCTTGTATTTGTACAGAAAGTAACCAGTCTCCTTCGGTTATCGATAATATTATTTCCCTTTCCGACCTCTCACCTGAGGGAATGGGATTTCGACTCAAGGCGTCCACATGTTGCATACGTGTACCTTCTCTATGCTTTATTTCGTACATGAACTCTTGAGTCGAAAGAACCCATCGTGCGATCCGGGGAATGATATTCTTTTTAGTCAACGCGTACCTGACCGCGTTACAATCTGTGATAACAGTGAAAGGTGAACCAATTAAATAAAGACGAAATTTTTGGAGTGAAGTTACGATTGCTAGGAGTTCTAACTCAAATGAATGGTATTTCTTTTCGTCCTCAGTTGTCTGACGGCTATAGTAATACACAGGTTTTTCACCCTCATCAGCAACCTGAACAAGAATACCCGCAACGCCATCTCGACTAGCGTCCGTATACAAAATGGTTTCTTTATTTGGATCAAAAATAGATAATACGCTATCTGACGTTAGTTTTGCTTTTAATATTTGAAACGCTTGATCATGCACGGAATCCCAATACCAAGGAGCATCTTTTTTCAATAATTTAGTAAGAGGGGCAGAAATTATTGCGCAGTTTTTAATAAATTTGCGAAAATAATTAATTAGTCCTAGAAACTGTCGCAACTGGTGGACAGTTTTCGGTACGGGAAATTTCTTAACGGCTTCTACTTTGGTTTCGTTCGGCATAACGCAGTTTTGTTTTATTCTGTATCCGAGAAACTCTATTTCAGTTTTAAGGAAATGACATTTTTTTTAAATTTAAAGTTAAACCATTATTTTTAAATATTTTCAAAATATTTTCCAAGAGCTTTAAATTTTCCTCAATAGTTTGTGTCATTAAATAAACGTCATCTAAATAAACAATAACGTTCTCAAACCTTAAATTACCTAGTACCTTATTCATCATTTGTTGAAAACAAGATGGTGCATTAGCTAACCCGAATGGGAGCCGCAGAAATTCATAATGGCCATCTTCGGTAATGAATGCCGTTTTCCCAATGGACTGTGGGCTCATAATAATTTGGTAGTACCCACTTTTTAGGTCAAGACTCGTGAAATATTTATAACCCTGTAGTCTATCTATAAGATCCTCTATTCTGGGCATTGGGTACTTGTCCTTTACTGTTATTTTATTCAGTGCGCGGTAGTCGATGCAGAGTCTTTTCTCGCCATTTCTTTTGTTTACAAGCAAAGCAGGACTCGCGTAAGGGGATTTACTTTCTTGAATTATTTTATTATCAACTAATTCCTGCACCATATCTCGAATAATCTTTCTATCTGAATGTGAGGCTCGAAAAGGTCTGCACTGCACCGGTCGTGGGTCTGTCAGAGTAATAATCATCTCGTGGTTGTTCACTTTCCCTAACTCTTTTATGTCTGACGCGATACACTGTTTATATTGTCTAAATAAATAAATCAGTTCATTTAAGTGAGTGTCAGTATCGATCTTAGTCTCGTGAATAACGTCACAAAATTCACTAAGTGATTGCGCATAGTCAAACTTGAATGAATTACCTACACGTGAATATATCAAATCATTTCGCTCCGTTATGTTACGGCCGATTAGTATATCACAACCTACTAAGTCATCAATGACGTAAAAGATAACACTAGCTAAAGACACGCAGTCAATTTTTAAATCTAGAGTGACTTTTCGAGTAACTGGTTTAGAATTATGCTTAGAAAATCCTTGTAACAAAACTGGCGAGGGTAGAACACTTGTTTGAAGCGAATATTTTTCCACCACCAATTCGGAAATTAAGGAACAACTGCTTCCTGTATCAATGAATGCCTCATGAACAAAATTATCAATGTTAACTGTTTTTACAAATTTATTTCGCGGATCAGAGGTGTGAATCAATTTGGTTTCCTCAGTTTCTGGTTTGATCAATCCTGTACTCTTCTTACTACGGCATACAGCCTCAACATGGCCCTTTTTTTACAAAAATTACATTTAATGAGCTCACACTGGTTTCTTTTATGGTTTCCACCGCAAGTGTAACATTTAATAGGTTTCTGAATATTTGCTGAGCCGGTTTGGTTACTTCCATACGCATTATGGGAATTGGCATTAATATTTGAAGAGGTAACATTCATGGACGGCAGGCTAGAATTATTCGTTTGATCCATTGTTTTGTGTTGGTTTTCACGTGTACTACCCGAACTGGTTTGTTTTGGATTTCTGCCTTTGTAGGTACGGCCATGAAGGTAACTAGCTAAATCATGGCAAGATTTAAAATTACTCGCCTCAATAGATGCTCCTATATTACTGTCGCCTATGCTACCGACAATTATAGATATAATATCTTGCTCAGTAAAGTTTAAAGATAATCTATCGACTTTACATTTAATATCAAAATAAAATTCGTATAGTGATTGGTTTTCTGCAGGTTTTTTATTTATTATTTCTTTTAATAATTCAAACATGTTACGTCGTGTTTGGAAACTACTAGCCAGACGCCGATTCCAATCACTCCAGTTCCATGTAGGCCACTGACTATCAGTGCGCAACAACGAGTCATACCAGACTTTACCAGAGCCTTTCAACTTATTAAGAGCTTGATAACGTATCGTTTCGTCGGTCCAATCGAACGTTGCCGCATAGGATTGTATAATATTAAGCCATGCATTTATATCATCATTTAAAGGGTCAAACTCCGGTATAATATTGTTTAAGGTACTCACAGCTTTGGTATCTTTATGACGCGATACCTTTGACTTCCTTCTGGGAGGAGGTGACGGCGTTCTGGAGCTTGTACTCGTTGTACTACTGCTACTTGACGATTGTGCTCGCCTGCGATAGTGCCTGCGTTTGCCCATGGCGCGTAGATCCCACTTCTGATGTTAACAACGTAATAATATTATTACTCGGTTATCAATATCTTAATGTGTAGTTGTGGGTATTTTAAAGGTTAAACACTGTAACTACTTTGGAGCAATAAGTTAAACTATTAGGTTAATTCTCAGCACACATTACTAAAACAAAACCCTTTAACAAAATAAATAATTATAATCTGCCACTGATTTAACAAAATAAATAATTAATAATTTATTTCCAAATAATGGAGCTAGAGATGACTGTTCCGTCGCACGGTCCGCGAGTAAGTGCCGGGTGCACTGCGCGAACCGTCCGCCAGCCCGTCTCATCCCCACCACGTGCAGTCGTCGTGGCCCGATGCCGCCGTCACGGCTAGCTAGGCGGCGCCTGCAGTTCCGTCCGCCAAAACAGATGGCGCTCGCTCCACAAAGTTGCCAACAATAGCGCTCGTATTTGATTAAATTTAAAGCCTATTAAATAATTGAAACAGTGTAATAGGAACCGTTTGATACGCTTACCCACAATCTTGATAAAATTATTGAATGCAAATGACGCGTCACCTCGACTCGCTGCGCAGGTGTTCGATTTAATTACGTAATACGGCATACCGAGTGTCCATCCTTTATTGTTTGTGCGTTGTGAGATTAATTGTGATTGATATAACTTTATTATAATAGTTTAAAATGGCAGTTAGTGGAAGTGAAATCAAAATTAAAACGCTTTATGCTAAGAGGGACATACTCTTTTCGCGTATGCAGAATATAAGTGATTATATAAAGAACATTCATATAGAAGCAGTGCGGGAAACTTTTTTGACCGAAATTGAAACGATAGATTCTCTACGAATAGATTACGAAAAAATATTAGACCAAATTAATCATTTGGAATTACAAATCGACCCGAAATACATAGTGAACTACCAACCGCTGCTGGCATTCGAAGATATGTTGTGTCGCGTGAAAAAAATAGCGAGATCCCTATCTCAAAACGAAGCAAAGCCGGAAAAACAGGTACGTCCAAGCGACTCGATTAGGTTGCCGCCAATAGATATTCCGGTATTTAATGGTGATATTAAGACGTGGCCCTTCTTCTTCAGTAGTTTTCAAAACAATATACACAATAACCCATCGTTATCGGACGCCGAAAAATTATATTACTTAATCAGTAAACTTAGTGGCAGGGCACAGTCGATCTGCTCTGGTTTTACACCTACAGCAAACAATTACTTATTAATATTCGAAACGCTTAAAACTAAATATGAAGATAGGAGAATGTTAGCTTCCGAATATTTGAACCAGATATTCGATCTTAAACCTATATCATCCGCGAACATCAACGGCTTAGAGCAATTTCTAGATAAATTTGTGGCATCGGTGGCTGCACTTAAGAATTTGAAATTTAATGACCTTATGGACGTGGTGTTTCTCCATATTGCACTGAAGAAGTTGGACCCCGACACCGTGCGTGCGTTTGAAATGGAGCATCGTAGCTCGGAGATGCCTTCCTTTCATTCATTAGCATCGTTCGTGCGAGATCAAATAAAGGTGATGCAGCGCTCTCCGAACGTTAAACAGGAGAATAAAAGGTGCGTCGACCGTAGACAGACTCAACCATCTAAAATAGCAGGGTCGTTAACTTACGTAACCGCTACGCCAACATCACTCCAGCATACTTGTTTAGTATGTAAAGATAGACACGGTAATTTATATAATTGTGCGACTTTTCGTAAATATTCACCAAGCGAGCGTTATAAATTAGTAAAGACAAGCAACCTATGTTTGAACTGCTTAAGCGATAAGCATTTAGTTGCAAAATGCAATTCGAGTTCCGTATGTAGCAAGTGCGCCAGGAAACATCACACGCTATTACATTTTGAAAATAGCAACATAGCGGCGTCAAGTAAAGCGGATAAGGAATTCGCCCCTACTAAAGTCAACGATTCTAGCGGTCGACCTGGTGATGTCGCTCTGTGCTCATTGGCAAATATGGGAGCACAACCTCCTTCAACCGTGTTACTGGGTACGGCACGTATTTTGGTTAGGGATTCGCGTGGAAACGAACAAAGCGTCCGTGCACTGCTGGACAGCGGAGCCCAAAATAGCTTTATAACGCGACAATGTTGTCAGCGCTTAGGCTTAGTAATAAATAGGTCACTTTCATGTCCTGTAATTAAAGGCATCGGAGGCACTAGTAAATTGACACAGGGATATATAAATTTAAAAATTTATTCTCGGATAGATCGTAATGTTAACTTTGATATAAATGCACTAGTAGTAGATAGGGTCACTGAACGGTTGCCAACCGTTTCAGTTGACACCTCGGCAATGATTGAATTTAAGAATTTGACTCTGGCGGACGACACTTACGCCGTTCCTGGAAACATAGACATGCTCATTGGAGCATCGCTTTTCCCTTATCTTTTGTTAAACAATAAGGTCAGGGGCAACTCCTCGCATACCGCGCCTTACGCACTGGAAACCGTATTGGGCTATGTGATCCTTGGCTCCGCCCCCATCATAGATAGTATTTCGGCAACCTCTTATTGTGGTATGGCTGTCGAACCGCTCGAGTCGTTGGTCCGCAAATTTTGGGAGATGGAGGAGGTGAACGTCCCACCCATAGCTAGCTCAGATGACAGGTTATGCGATTAAATTTACGTCCGCACGACCATTCGTGATCGCGACGGTAGATATAGTGTCGCGCTACCCTTTAAAGGAGATGTTTTATCCCTCGGCGATTCGCGTCAAATGGCGGAAAAACGTTTCTACAGCTTGGAGCGTAGGATGCTCGCTTCACCCCAGTTAAAGGAAGCTTACGACGGCGTCATTAACGAATATATAAGAGAAGGTTACATATCACTTGTGGCTTCGAAATTAGATAACTACGAAGACACACCGTCGTATTTCATACCACACCACGGAGTCTTTAGAGAGGACAAACTTACATCTAAGTTACGTGTAGTGCTCGACGCTAGTGCTAAAACTAGCACTCACCTGTCACTTAACGATATCCTCTATAGTAGGCAAAATTTACAGGGCAGTTTATTTAATATAATAGTCAATTTTCGTTTGTTTAGTATAGCACTATCCGCCGATATTCGTCAAATGTTTCTTTGCATGGGGGTCCGTGAATGCGACCGTAGATTCCAACGCATTTTATATCGTTTCAACCCAAAGGGTTCCTTTGGGTTGAAACGTTTCTAATGGTGTTTGAATTTAACCGCGTTTGTTTTGGTTTAAAGTCGAGCCCATTTCATGCGTTACGCACGGTGAGACAGCTCGCTCACGATGAAGGTCCCTCTTATCCTAAAGCTAAGAGGGCAATTGAGAGCGGATTATATATGGATGATTTTGTGTACTCGGTCGATAGCGTGGAGGAGGCAACCCAAACCACCGCCGAGGTTATAAGGCTCATGAAATCGGGTCAATTCGATCTTGTGAAGTGGACTAGTAATTCGCGTCCGGTTTTGGATACAATCCCACTATCACACCGTCTTTCAGCGATAAAGGAATTCGACGATTCTGATACACACAAGGTGCTCGGTCTATGTTGGTCACCAGAGTCCGACGTGTTTAGCCTTAAGGTAAATCCGCCCGTAGAGAAATGCACAAAGCGCACAATACTGTCATGCGTTGCTAGATTATGGGACGTCATGGGTTTCGTAGCTCCAGTGGTATTATACGCTAGGCTTTTAATTAAACAACTTTGGTTATTGGAATGCGACTGGGATGACTCGCCGCCTGACAGCATTGTTCGGTTGTGGCAGCGCTTTAGAGAGGAACTTCCTTTATTAAGAGAAATTAAAATACCGCGTCATATAAACGTAGATAGGAATAGCGCCATAAAGGTCGTTGGGTTTGCAGACGCCAGCGAGAAGGCTTACGGGGGCGTTGTATATTTCCACGTCCAGAATAATGGTAGAAATTCGATTAGCCTCATTAGTTCTAAGTCGAGAGTCTCCCCCCGTAAGGTTGTCTCTCTGGCGCGCTTAGAGCTTTGCGCAATATTAGTACTCGCCAAGCTTATTACCGCAGTTATCAGCGCATGTAGGGATAGAGTTCACATAGAAAGGATATTTGCCTTTTCCGACTCCACCGTCGCCTTATGCTGGGTTCATTCTTCACCCCACCGTTGGGATACGTTTGTTGCGAACCGAGTGGCCAAGATACAAGACGAGTTAGAAACGCGGAACTTTTATCACGTGTCCGGTACGGAAAACCCCGCCGATTGTCTATCCCGTGGACTCACCCCGATGCAAATAATGGACCACCCGCTTTGGTTCCACGGACCTGCTTGGGTTCACTTGGATCCCTCGCAATGGCCAATAACCGATTTCGAACCTTCGTCAGTGTCACAACCGCCGGAAGAGAAGAGACACGCTCTAGTGGCGAACGTTTCGAGCGAGGTTTCTCCAATAATTGCCTTGGCGAACCGCTTGTCCTCTTGGTCGAAATTATTGCGTAGCGTAATTTACGTTTGTCGATTCGCGAAGCTGTTACCGCGACGTTCGTATGTCTTAGCATCCGATTACAACTATGCCGAGTCGCTAGTATTGCGTGAACTTCAACGTGCGCACTTCTCTGAAGAAATTAGAAGATTACAATCGAATAGAGCTTGTAGTCGCGCCTTTCAACGCCTTAAGCCATTTTTACAGGATGGGATTGTAAGGGTAGGTGGACGCTTGTCCAACTCGCAATTGAGTTTCGACCAACGGCACCCTATTGTTTTACCGCGTAAAGACCATATCATGAACTTATTAGTCGACTACCATCATAAATTGAACTCGCACGCTGGCCCCGACTTGTTGATGTCGATTTTGCGTCAGAATTATTGGATTCTTTCTGCACGTAGTTTAATACGCAATCGGGTGCACAGATGTATAGCTTGCTTTCGGGCACGCCCCAAGCCATTTCCGGAAATGGCGGAACTTAGATCTTGTAGAGTAATACAATCAGTAAAGCCCTTCACGCACACCGGGTCTAATTTCGCTGGTCCGTTTAAAGTCACGCTCACTCGCGGGCGTGGTATAAGATCCACAAAGGCTTACGTCTGCATTTTCGTATGTCTAACTACTCGAGCGGTGCATATAGAACTCGTTGGCGATCTAAGCACAGCAGGCTTTATGGGTGCATTTAAAAGATTTCTTTTCCGCCGTGGCCCTGTAAGTAGATTGTATTCGGATAACGGTACGAACTACGTCGGTGCAAAACGTATTCTATCGGAACTACATGAGCTCTTAGCTAGCAAATATTATAATTCGGAGTTCGCTCACATTCTAGCCGAGAACCGCATTGAGTGGTCTCTGAACGTCCCAGCCGCGAGCCATTTTGGGGGCAATTGGGAGACTAATATCAAGAGTCTAAAGAGTCATTTATACCGAGTAATAGGAGATCAAATTTTGTCCTTCGAAGAGCTAAGTACGGTGCTCGCTCAAATTGAATGCGTAATGAATAGTCGCCCACTTTGTCGTACGTTGTCTAGTGACCCCTCGGAACCGCTGGCTCTAACTCCAGCACATTTTTTGAATTTAACGCCTTTAAAGTATTTGCCAGCCGCAGGTATGGATGAGAACAGACTTAGCATTTCCGCACGCCACAAATTATTACATCGGTTAGTGCAATCGTTTTGGAAACGATGGAGGATGGAATACTTGCATACTTTGCAGTCTCGGCAAAAATGGAACACAGCAACTGAGCCTTTAGCTGTAGGAACTGTAGTTGTGCTCACCAAAGAGAATACGCCGCCTCTCCACTGGCCGTTAGGAATTGTCGAAGAGGTCTTTCCCGGTTCCGACGGAGTAGTTAGGATAGCTCGCGTTAAGACCACGGTTGGGTCTTACTTGCGTCCGGTTGTCCGTTTGTGCCCCCTGCCTCTTCCATAATTTAAATTAGCTTTCTAGATTAAATTGTAGTTGAATTTAAGTAATCTTAGCGTTAGTTAGTTATTTTGTTAGTTGATCTTAGCTCTAGTTGTATTAGTTAATTTTGAAGGAAATCCTTCAAGGGCGGGGGAGATGGTTGCGCGGAAAAAACCATTGGATTATTATATTTGACGGTCGAGGTGCCAAGCCGCTTGTTCCTTTCCGACAAAACGATATCATTCATACCCTCCTCGATCCTCCATCGACACATCGGGGTGGTGGGGTGGGAGGGGCAAGAAGATGATTCTAGAATGTCACGTAATCACCGGGGCCGAGGACATATAAGGCACGCGCGACCGTTGCGCGGCCTCTTTCCTACCACGCCAGTCATTGGAACAACAGCTCTTTCCGTCACAGTCGTCGTTGAAACCACACCGCTAGTAGAAACCGCTTTAGCCTGGAAGCAGTCGAGCTCCAGGAAACCCGCCTCACCTCGTGTGAGATATAGTCGCGCACCGCCTCTCTCCGGAGTGTTCCAGAAGAAGTTCCAGAAATTGCAGCTATAGTGCTCAACAGGATAGAAGAAACCCCGGTGAGTCAACACTCCTTTATTTACTGCCTTATATAGTTTAACCCGCTCCAATTTTGTTGTTCTCCTAATAAGGCAGGATTCCTTTTCAGCGATTTGGCACCATAATAGTTTAGTTTTAGGGAAGAGCGAGTGCATTATACCGCATGCTATAGTAGTCGCTTTTACGTAAGCGTAGAAGCATCCGCATATACAGTCCACTTTAGTTAATATCTCGCGTAATAGGTTTAAGGTTCGACCGGGGAACTAGACTTCGGCAGCCTTAAACACGTGGCTCCACCAGTACTCCTACCTTTCCTAAATCCAAACTGGTTTGAAGATAGTAACCCCTTACTCTCAATAAACCATTCTAACCTATTTTTAACTAAATGTTCAGAAATTTTGGAAATAACTGAAGCTAATGCAATTGGTCTGTAAGATGATGGATCATTAATCGGTTTGTCTGGCTTATGTATTGGGATAATTTCATGAATTTTCCATGATGGAGGAATATTACCTGTTGTTAAAATTGAATTTATTAAACTAAGAAAATAAGAAAGGCAGGAGTCGTTCAGGTTTTGAAGAAAAGAATATGGGATTCCATCACAACCTGGGGCTGAGTCCCTAAGTTTTGAAAGAACCCCTTTGAGTTCTGAAAGGCTAAAGAAAATGAATGAATCGCTACTATAATGCTGGGAGAGGAGAGAAGACTGTAGGTCAGAAGAAATATTATCTATAGATGGGACAAATGGTGGGGCTAATTTGTCAAGAAACAAATCAACTGTACTACTATCCATAAAAGGAAACCTTGGAGGCTTAAAAGCGGATCTGAATCTACGAATATTTTGCCAAACTTCAGATGGAGAAATGTGTGGTGAAATTGAGGCACAAAAAGATTTCCAGCCATTAAATCTTTTTTGTTTTAATAATTTACGTGTTTTAGTTATAAGGTTACAAAGAATATAGAAATTTTGTGTTGTAGAATTTTTCCTGTAATTTTTTTCAGCTATCTTTCTCTCAGCTATCGCAGCAGAACACTCACTGTCCCACCATGGAGGTGATGGAATATACCCATTGCCACTATTATTTTTAATAGGAAAAACTTCCTCAGCAGCCTGTAGTAGGGCCCGTGTAAAAGCTTCAGCACAAAGATGATTATTGTTGTCATTTAGTGAAGGTATAGTTGATAAATTTTGTTGAACTTTATCTCTATATAATGACCAGTTGGCATCGTTAAGTTTATATTTTAGCCGGGGAGGAGCCTTATACATCTTTTCGCCAATTTTTTGAGGAAATGATATAATTAACGGAAAGTGATCGCTTCCATATGACGACGATAGAGGCCACCAGTTTAATGTAGGAGCTAGGGAGGGACTACACAGGGTAAGGTCTGGTGCACTAATACCCTCATGGGGCCGAGTCCTTCTAGTAGGACAACCATAGTTTAGAAGGCATAAATTATTATCATCTAAGATGTCTAACATTCTAGCCCCATAATGGTCAGACTTAGAACTTCCCCACATAGAATGTTGTGCATTGAAGTCTCCCATGACCAATATAGGGCGTGGGAGGGAAGATAGAATGCTACGAATATCGTCAAAGACTTCAGTGGAAGGGTGAGGTATATACATATTTACAAAACAAATATTATTTACACTAACAGCAATAATTGAAAATTTATTACTGTGATTAGGTATGGGTATGTGGACAAAGGGCACACCGCCCTTCAGAATTAGTGCAACTCCTCCATACCCATCTGTTCTGTCTTCTCTAAGACAGATATGTCCTGGAATTCTAAAGTTGAATCCGGGACGAAGCCAAGTCTCTTGAAGAGAGACTGCAAATGGTTTGTAACTATTCAGTAAGAAAATTAGGTCACTTTTTTTGCTATTAATACTCCGGCAATTCCATTGAATCACCAGAGACTGGTTTCGTGGATAGTCCTGACTGTCCATGAGTTAAAAAACTTTTTGAAGAAGCAGCATCGTTGGACGGTATTTTAATTAGGTTATATTGTGAAAGGTACTGAATTATAGAAATGATGAGATCCTTTGTTATTATTTCTGATAGATCTTTGTAATTTTTGAGACAACCTGTATAAGAGGAAGGAATGTTGCTGTAATCTTGGATAAGCTCTGCATGCGCTTTTTGATCATATCCCTTACTAGTATTTCTGGGACGAGCTTTGGGTTTCGAGAATACTGTTTCCCTATATGACTGTGTGTGACTCTTAGAAGGGCTTGTTAAATTATAGGGGCTGGAATAAGTAATAGTTCGACCAGAAGGGGCCAATGAAGCAGAAGCAGTAACGTCAGCATAAGATTTCGAAACTGGTGGGTGGATTTTACTGGCTTCTGAATAAGATATAGAGTTTCTAGCCATTGTTTCTTTTATAGCTTTTTGCCTAGCGTACTCCGGACACTTTTTGTCTGTGGCGAAATGGGAACCAGAACATAAGATACACACAGCATCATCTCTTTCAGTCTCGCAGCTTATACCTGAATGGTTGTCTCCACATTTGTAACACCTTGGAGAGCCTCTGCATTGCATTTTGGTGTGACCAAAACGACAGCAATTAAAGCATTGCAGTGTGGGGTAAATATAAAGCTCTACAGATAGGGAGTTGAAACATATAAAGACCCTGGGAGGTAGCACCTTCCCATCAAAGGTTAAAACTACAGTCTCAGTTGGAATGAACTTGGGCGTTTTGCCGTCATATACCTTTCTGTTTAATCTCCGAATTTTCAAAATACTTCCACAGTTCTGCGGAAGGTCTATATTTTCCATTATATCTTTCTCATCCCAATCACATGGAACACCTCTCACTATTCCCATGCGGGTGATAGTGAAGGCTGGAATAAATGCTTTGTATTTATTAACATCAAGAGATATGTGATTTAGAAATGTGTTAGCATCCTGAAATGTTTCAAATTGTAAATACAATCTGTTTCTTCCAATTTTTTTGATGCTTCCCTCTACAATGCTTTTTATTAAATTTTTTTTAAGGAATAATCCAAATTGTACTGGGTGAATAGATCCAGTTTGATTTGGTTGTAAGATTTTTTGGACATGGACAACATAAGGCGCAGGATCTGACGCCTGGTAAAGCAACCTAGCAGCGCGGGGGTTACTTGTAATATTGTTAGAGTGAGTGTCATCATTATGGTGAATTTCAGTGTTTTTATCATCAGAATCAAGCAATTTAGTAATAACATTATCCTTTAACTCGTTAGGGGAAAGTTGGCAATCTGATAGACCCGTTTGTCTGTGATTCCTTCTCTTCTTTTGATTTCTAGCTGAAATTCTCTTTCTTTTCACCGATTTCGTGTTTTCCGAACAGTCTGTATCTATAATTGAACCTTCCGTTTCCATTCCCGACGCATCGATTGTGACTACATGAGACACTTGGAGGGATGTCCCTCCAGGGTCTTCAGGCTCCAACATGGACGCCAAGAGAAAAATCCTATTTACATATAATACAATGAAATGACTTACCAGATGAAGAAATCAAGCTAAAACTATAAATAATCAACAATAACTACTAATATATATATACTTTACAACTTAACTGATCCTGTAATATCAATTTAATTTAATTTTCAAAAGTTTAGCCAAAAAAGGACGCCCGCCTACTTCAGAACTTCCCGCGCTTCTCTTTTGTGTTTTTTATTTTTATTGTTTACTTTAAGACTGACAGTTGTTACTTGTAACCATAGATTACTGTTTCAATACTAGAGTACTGCAACCACAGAGGCTGACAGAAGCATTCTTAGACGTAGACAGAGAAATTCTAAGATTCATTTTTACTTTTTATATTTTACTAGCTTAGCAAAGGTATCTATAACCATACTGCCTAGTCTGACGTTTATAATTTTTTACAATTTATTAATGTTAGACTACAAGTTTTTTTTTGTTTTGTTTTGGGAATTTTAATATTAAATTTATTGTTCTATTTATTTAAGTTGTTGTTGTGTTATATGCTTTCTCTTTCATGCTGCTGGTGGTTGTAACTGTGTGGGTACCGTTCGATCTTGCATTTATATTTTTTTAAATTTTATTTTTTATTGTATATTAGTATTTATTTGCATATTTAATTAGTTTTTATGTTATCCTCAAACATTTGTAACGATAGTGATTTGTTTCTGTCGTTGTATTCGGATGATGAGACACTTAGTGATGTTAGTTATCACAGTACAACTGCTTCTCCTTCACTCAACATCACCTTAAATTCTTGTTTCTCAGACTGTGTGAATAATTTCAATGCTATTCATATTAATGCCCAAAGCATTCCGGCTCATTATCCCGACATGCTTGCGTCATTTGAATCCCGAAATATTCATGCCATTTTAGTTTCAGAATCTTGGCTAAAACCCTGTTTGCCTTCTACTTTTTACTCTTTGCCTGGGTTTCATCTAATTAGAAATGACCGCAGTAATAGAGGTGGTGGGGGCGTGGCGATCTATCTAAGATTCTACTTTCCATTTAAAATTGTTAGTTCGTCATGTCAACCGCCTCCTGGTGATTCTGCTGAGCATTTGCTAGTTGAGGTCTCCTTGTCTCAGAATAAAATCCTACTTGGAGTTTTCTACAGTCCCTCTCTTTCTATAAACTATTTTACTTCTTTTGAATCTCTTTTAGAATCACTAGTCCCTACATATAGTCATACTATTTTGATGGGTGACTTTAACACCTGTTTACTTAAAGGCGACAATCGGGCTATAAAACTTGAGTCTATAATTGAAGCGTGTAATATGCAAATCCTACCGCTTGCTGCTACCCACAAATTTCCTAACTGTACTCCTTCCCTTCTGGACTTGATTATCGTGTCATCTTCAAACCTAGTTTTCAAGCATGGACAGTGTCCTGCTGATGCATTCTCTTATCACGATTTACTTTTCCTTTCGTATAAACTACGCCCTCCTAAAATCAAACCTAAATTAGTTCTGCGACGTAATTTTGGAGGAATGGATATTGACCAACTTTGCGAAGATGCTCATAATATAGACTGGTCAGTGATTGAGAGAGCACCATGCATTGACGATAAAGTGGAACTTTTCAATTCCCTTCTCACTCAGCTATATGACGTACACGCGCTAATGCATTATGTTAAACTCAAGCACTTACCTGCTCCATGGCTCTCTGATGATCTGAAAAGGCTAATTTTGAAGAAGAATGCGGCATTGTCAAAGCTTAAGAGGAACAAAACAGAGGAAAACCTTAGAAAATACACTAAAATCCGGAATCGCTGCAACACATTGTGTAGAGATGCACAACGACGCCATATTCATTCATCAGTCGAGAACGGTGACTCATCTAGGGTGTGGAAGTTTCTTAAAACAGTTGGAGTTGGTAGAAACTCTCTTAATACTTCACCTCCCAGTGTTGATGTTGAACTATTAAATCAACATTTTTCTAATCCTTCTAACTCTTTCGATAGTGAACATAAACAGCAAACACTTCGTTCTCTTTCTGTAAGTCCGACTCCTAATTATTCTCCGTTCGTTTTTAGTCAATTTACTGCATGTGATGTTAAGAGAATCATATTATCCATCTCCTCAACTGCTGTCGGTAGCGACAGCATTAGCCGTAATATGATCGTTCCTCTCCTTGATGTTATCACTCATTTGCTTAACGCATGTGCATCTTCCTCTAAATTCCCTCAAGCCTGGAAAAGTGTTTATGTTATACCCCTTCCGAAGAAATCTAATCCCGTCAACCTCACTAATTTCCGTCCCATTTCAATTTTACCTTTCCTTTCGAAAGTCCTTGAAAAACTTATTTGCCAACAGCTGACACTTTTCCTTAATAAGCACAACTTGTTGAATTCTTTACAATCCGGTTTCCATCCCGGTCATAGTACGGCTACTGCCTTAATTAAAGTTACTGATGACATACGGTGGGGTATGGATAATAAACAACTCACAGTCATGACCTTGCTAGATTTCAGTAATGCGTTCAATACTGTTGATTTCGATATACTGTTGAGTCAGTTGTATTCCCTTAACATATCTCCATCAGTAATCGACTGGTTTCAAAGTTATCTCTGTGGCCGTCGGCAGTGTATTCATGTTGATGAAACTCACTCATCTTGGTGCGATATTGCTGCAGGCGTGCCGCAGGGTGGCGTGTTGTCACCTTTACTCTTTTCCATTTTCATTAATTCAATTACTCATAAAATTTCTTCTCTCTACCACATGTATGCGGATGATGTCCAGATTTACACCCAATCAACTCTTGAGAATTTGCCGAATGCAATCGCTACATTAAACAATGACTTAAATATGATTCATGAGTGGAGTCAATCATATGGCCTAAATGTCAATCCTAAAAAGTCACAGGCTATCATTTTTGGTAGTCAGAGCTTTATCTCAAGAATTGACTGGTTCTCCATACCACCTATTGTATTCGATGGGGTTGTGATCCCTTACTTTGACAATTTCAAAGATCTTGGTGTTTACCTTGATAGTTCCTTAAATTGGAAACGCCAACTGAATGAGGTAAGTAAGAAAACCTTTGTCGCTCTTAGTTCACTGCGTCGCCTTCGATCATTTCTTCCCATTCCTACAAAAATTATGCTCGCACAGTCTCTTCTCCTTCCGATTCTCGACTATGCTGACGCAAGCTATGTAGACATAACTAAAGACCAGCTAACTAAGCTTGAGAGACTTCAAAATACTAGTATTCGGTTCATATTTGGATTGCGCAAATTTGACCACATTTCCCAATTTCGCTCACGTCTCAAGTGGTTACCTATCCAATTTCACCGGAACATGCATATTCTTTCTATTCTGTACTGTGTCTTATTTCACCCTTCTACTCCTCTTTATCTTAAGGAGAAATTTAGTTTTGTTGGGCTTCCAGGGGAACCTTTACGCTCTTCAAGAAAACTCATTTTAAGGGTACCAACTCACTATACATCTTCCTTTAATAAATCTTTTACTGTACAGTCTATTAAGCTCTGGAATGCCCTACCTTTGTATATACGCGAAGCTCAGACTATTGTAGTCTTTAAGCGTCTTCTTAAAGAGCATTACTTGTCTCAATCGTTCGAAAATCATTAGGATAAATTATGTGATTATGTAGTTTTGTATTTATTTGTTTATGTTATTGTTAGTGGTATATATTTGAGGATATATGTATGTATATGTATGTATATATGTGTATATATATATATATATATATATATATATATATATATATATATATATATATATATATATATATGTATGTGCGTATATGTATGTATGTTTATGTATATACGTATGTATATGTGTATCATATTTTTTTAATGTATTAGTTATTTATATGTTATTTTATTGCATTTATTGATATTATATTAGGTATATTTATATTGCACCACCTACCTAGTACTCACTGTTTTTTCCTTTACACCTTTGGTTGCCTGGAAGAGATCGCTATGTAGCGATAAGGCCGCCAAATTGTACATGTAATCTGCTCTCTGTTATGTTCTCTGTAAATTTGTTTGTGGTGTGCAATAAAGTATATTCATTCATTCATTCATTCATTGTGCATAAAGGGCTTTACGGACTGGTTCAAATTTTGCTGGCTGTTTAAAGGTAAGCTTACTAGTGGACGTGGTATAAGATTCACGAAGGCGTATGTTTTTATTTTCGTATGTTTGACTACTCGCGCTGCACACACAGGGCTTGCCGGTGATCTAAGCACGGCTAGCTTCATTGGTGCATTTAAAAGGTTTTTTCCTCGCCGCGACCCTAAAAGTAGAGTGTGCTCAGATAACGGTACAAACTATGTATAAGTAAAACGTACTTTATCGAAGTTACATGGGTGTTTGAACTATAAATATTATAATTCAGACTTCGCTCACATCTAAACTGAGAAACACAACGAGTGGTCACTAAAAGTCCCCGCCGCAAGTCATTTTGGTGTAAATCGTGAGACCAATATTAAAAGTCTAAAGAATCATTTATATTGCGTGATCGGTGATCATAATTGTATTTTTTGAAGAATTGAGCACTGTACTTGCACAGATCGAGTGCGTTATAAATAGCCGCCTTTTATGCTGCATGCTTTCTAGTGACCCCTCAGAGCCACTAGCTTTAACTCCGGCACATTTTTTGAATATAACGCCTTTAAAGTACTTACCCGCTATAGATATAGGCGATGATTAACTCCATGTTCCTTCACGTCGTAGCTTATTGGACAAACTTGTGTAGTCATTTTGAAAGTGTCGGAGGACAAAATATTTGCATACGTAGCAGTCGCGGCAGAAATGATACACGGAATGCGCCGCCTCTTCATTGGCCATTAGGGAACCTTGTAGAGGTTGTTCCTGGATTCGGCGAAGTAACAAGGATAGCCCGTGTTAAAACCGCAACCGGATCATATATGCGTCCTGTTTGTTGTCCGTCTTTATCCTTTACCTAACCAATAGTATTCATAATGTCTTTCCAGGTTAGGTTAGAAGTTTAAATTAAGTCTTAGTAGAAGCTTTAGTTAGTTTTGAAGGGAACCCTTCAAGCCGGAGGGAATGGTTTCACCGAAACACACATTTGCTTTTGTTTTAATTAGTTGGTTAGATTAGCCGGCAATAACCTTCCGTCTCACTTCCGTTTTGGTGGCCCAATTTTGTTCCTCCAATGGGATGGTGCTCCACAAAGGTGAAAGTCGGAAGCACGCCACCGGGGCAGATCGGCATTTATCGTCGTGCGACCAGTTGCATCGTAATCTTGCCGTGATAGCACCCTGGCTGGAACTGTTATGTGGCAGTCAAGCCAAAGAAGCGTTGGCCGTGACCGCTTGCACAGTGCAATTTCGTCGTGCATTGGTGCAATATAGTTTATCGTGGCGTTCGGCAGTCAACCCCAGCGCAATTGCCGTCGCGCTCCACCGCCAGTTGCAACGCAGTTCCATCGCCTCGAGGCCTTAGTAAGAGGCCGCTAGTAGAAATACTCCGGTAAGTGCCTGTTTCTTTAAATCTTAAGCTGTTTTATTTTGTTGTTTCTTTTTCCCATAGTAGCTCATGCTCATGTCGTGCCGGCTATCACATTAAATTAGATTATAGCAAGTTTATTGTCTTTTTTTTTGGTGCATAACGCACCACGTAGTTACAGTTCACCATTTGGTTCAACCCGTCATACCTTTCGTCATTCGCGCACCAAATATTTTGGGGTCATTAGTCCCGGAATCGAGCCCGGGACTCTTTGGCACAAACATGTTGTGTTCCTTCCTCCGGATTTTAAAGGGCAACCTAGTCGCCCTACCATACTCTATTAAAGCATTAGAAACAAGTTTCCCAGGAGCACGTCTGAATTCACAATATCCGTAATTGGCCTCTTAAACTGTATGGGATGATTCTAAGTTTATTTAGCAGGGTAAACTAAATGTATTTTGTATTCGTTTTTTATTATTGGAAGCAAACCATTAAGAGACTTTATCTAAAACTCAGATAGGTTTCTTCAGAATATAAGTTTAATCGTAAAATTAAAAACACTATCTGTAAAGAAAATAATTTCTAACTTGTCTTGCACGATTTATGGCGGATACTACGAACGTGTAATGTACGTGCGCAAAACACAAGTTGTTATATGTTACCAATGGATTTGAAACCATCGACACCTATATAATATATTATTACATATTACACCTATATACATGATTATAAGATTAATAAATTATAAAACCATAGACTAACATATTATATAAGAATAATAAAATTTGTGGGTAATCGTAACATCGTCATAAACTATAAAAGGTACTGCTGTGTCTTAGTGGGCGTTCAGTTGTGAGTCTCCTGCCTACAAGTTAGTTACTCTGCTCAAATCTGTGCTCATTTACATTAAGCAAGGAATAATACATAATTACTGTGATTCGTTTGACCGAGTGAATAAAAAGTGCTACTGTGTAATCTGTTTTACTTCATATCTACTAATTAAAATATAAAAATATGATAAAACGAAGAGCAAAAATATGATAAATTGAAGAGCACCTCCTAAAGGAGGTGATCAATCCAGGTGAGACATATCATTGTATTTAGTTAGCGGAAGGTTGCAAATTAATAAATATTTTTATTTTATGATGAAGTTTCGTCACACATATAATTACGGCAAGCAAAGATGTGTTTTCATTCGTAGTTACAATTAAAAAACGTTATTGGAAGAGTATACACGGTTCATCCAAACAATGCCCAATGTTTCTACTTGCGCTTGATTTTATAAACAGTGCGACAAACTTCCTTTACCGATTTGTTTGTGGTTAACAGGGCCGAGTATCCAACTTAATAAGATGCTCGCCGAAAACAACACTTACTAAGTAATTTTAGCGGTCATCATAGGATCATTATGAGGTGATGACGTATCGTATGTATGACGTATCGTTGTTTGATTGAATTTGGTGGCAATGTTCGTGGGATGCAATAGTCACTTGGCATCAGATGGACGATAAGCCCGTTTATCACTTCAATTATTTTATTTTCATTATGTATATTTTTACGTGGTAGAGCCATGCTGCAGCTATTTTAGTGGTATAGTTGTAGTACGACTGGTTCGGCGCGACTGGGGAACGACTACGTTCTCAAAGAATGTCAGAGTAAAATAGCAGCTGTAAATGAAAATAATTTTTTAAATGCGTGTCATTGCATTTTATTCTATCTCAGTGTTTCAGACCTGAAGGTGTTGAGAGTAAATCAATCAGTTAAATAATACTGATAAAGAATAAAAGATCTTAGTACAGAAGTATAATTATATTACCTACCTATAAGAGTGCATGCATAGAGAATCGCTCTTATCAAATACATTAGTAAGAGATGATATTTCAAATCTAATAGAACCATAAATTAGATTGAAAATAAAATGAACTCACCTTCCGAAGTCGTCTGTAAATAAAGGACAGAATAAACAATGACGGGAAGACATTTCGTTTCAATTAAGTTCTCAGAACTGTAACAATGGCGTGTGACGTATTAAATGATTTAATTAAAGTCTCTTGGGATCTGTTCGAGAAAACTTATAGGATAACCGACGGCGCTGATTAATAACGACACAAGTCAGTTTTATTATTTTTGAACAAAAATAATTACTTCTTATTCATGTTTATCTTGTTTAGTTTAACTATTGAAATTTAAGTATTAAAATACATAAAATTATTGTGGATAATTTCGTGAATCTTAGAAAATAAAATCTTTTAAAAGTGAACGGTGTAATTATAAATATGGTTTAGTTTTTTTTCTTCATATCTTAGGAGTTCTTCTACGTAGATATTACTTTTTTACTCGTTTCTGACGCTAAATAGCAGGGGAGTATAGAGTCAGTATAATTAAAGTCTGTGGGGAATTCTATCTTAGATCTCAGAGATGATAAATCATCCTGAGCCCCCTTTGTTCAATGTTAGCTGCACGTGTCCACGTGCCCACGGACTGCGGTAGCCGTTTATTGTCAGGTTTTTACGTTTATAATTCAAAGATATATAGAAATAAATTCAAATAATTTATTATCACGTTCTATCTTACTTTGTGGTTGATTATATCAATGAAAGTATATCAACCAGCATCATTAACTAATGATAGTCAAGAGATGTGAACGGCAAACTAGGTCAGTTCTATTTAACGAGAAGTAATGTTATTGAGTAAATATCCATACTGCTGCAATCTGATAATTTTGTTTCACATAAGCAAATTTGCGATTTTCGCGATTGTAATTTTTTAAAGCACAGATAAAATTAAACCAAAAAAATTACAACAAGCAATATTTACAATAAATATCCATTAATTACAATTTATAATTAAAGTTTAATTACTGGAGATGCGTTACAAGCGGCTATGGTCGATGGATGAAAATCATCGATTACGCAGATATTAATTAAAGAAAATGACTTCCGTGTTGTTTAATTGTTCGTATACGTGACTGCTATTTATG
The DNA here is from genome assembly GCA_036936625.1 of Parnassius smintheus behrii. Classification (NCBI taxonomy): domain Eukaryota; kingdom Metazoa; phylum Arthropoda; class Insecta; order Lepidoptera; family Papilionidae; genus Parnassius; species Parnassius smintheus. The sequence continues at coordinate 19,582,978 of JAUPFT010000010.1, read as the reverse complement.
TGGCCCGGGATCGAATCCCATATCAGGCCAAAATCAGTAATTAGATTTTTCTATCCAGAAATCCTAAGTCTGCTACTTATCGGTATTCGAAAGTCGGAATTTGGCGATGTTTCTCCCCTTTGCCTCAGAAAATACGTAACGTCGCTGATCATGCGCCTGATCCCATCACATTGGATTGCCATCCCATCCGACTTTCAGAGTGAGGGAATAAAGAATTCATTTGTACTTGCGCATAAACTTTGGTGGTACTATAATCCTCTCCTGTACAAATGACAAATATTCACTGTGACTGGTCTCTGTGATTAAATTCGGTCTAGAGAATGTTTTTAATTTGGATATCAATGCCCTATTATTTAAAATTTTGTAATTTAAGTTATTTGAAGAGAAAATCATAAGAGCCAATGAATACCCAAAACCAGTCAATAGGATTTGTAAGCTCTCAACTAATAGATAGAGGACCCTTTTGGTTACAACAATAAGCCGTAAGTCGGAATTGCAGTAAAAAATGTCTTTCACGTTTTAAGAAAACTTCATTATCGAATCTGAATACCACTTTAGTAAAGAGACTTCGTAGTCTACAGTACTACTGTTGGAGAATTAAACCAATTATTTCGAGCTTAAAATTTAAATTAAATGTATGTTACCTTCACGACAGAATGTTGGAATGTAGAATACATAGCATTCTGAATATACACATAAGTCGAGTTATTCCGTTTGTCCACCCTAAAATATCCAACTTAGAGTTACTCGAAAACGCGTGTTCGGTTATTCACCCTAGACGGGGTGGATAATCAGAATTCACTCTTTGATTATTGCTCCTTTTGATTATTGAGTAGACTTAATTTTATATCCTGTATAAATTATTTTCTAAATAAAAGACATTTTAAAATTTGGTAGATACCGTACTATTTTCAATACTGAGTTTGTATAATTAACAATATATTTATTTAATTTAAGTACCTACTTCAATGAAATGTAATTGAAATTTATCGCCGTAAAACATTTCTTTCATCATAAGGCGTACACGCTCATGCAGGCGTCAATAAAGTCCATCAATCATGATTGATAAAAAACTGATGGTGACAGATAGGCGTACATTATGCGCTCATGCAGGCGTCAATCACTGCATTACACGGTTGGTTATTCGTCAATCACAACCGTGATTGTTGTAAAACTGACAGCCTGCATGATCATGTAATGTACGCCTTAGATATCTCTAAAATGACGTAAATTATATCGCATCGAATGATATTATACATATGAACAGTTAAAAGTAATTCAGTTTTGAACTTTAAACAAGAAGTACATATGTATTTTTAAAAGTATGTAAGTATTCTTTCGCCAGTTTCTATCACGTTTTTATAAACGACTATACACATATGAAAGGGAAAATCGGAAATCGGAAGAAAAGTAATATACGAATTCCGAAAATCGGACACGCAATTCCGACTATACTCTAGGGTGAATTTCTTAGAGCTGATAAACGGAAAAACTCAAAATTTTAGTGATTCATATATTAAAATTGTTTCACTTCCAAACTTAAAGTAATATGATAAGGTTTATCCCATTAAAACATAAATATAAAAGAGGGGCGATCATCATCATCGCCATCATGACAGCTTATCACAAGTCGGCTGTTGAATATAAGCTTTTCCCAAGGAATTCCACAAAGAATGGTAGTTAGCCACCTGTCTCCGTCGACTTCCTATTTTTCCACTAGGTCGTAATTTTATAGAATGGATAAAAGGGATCAATTTTAGTACAAGGAAAAATTAGGGTTGTCGGATTCACCCATAATTGATTTCTAAACGGGTATCAAGTTTTATTATTCCTTAGATTCTGATTAAATTAAAGAAAGCTGTTGTTCTCCATTAATCTTACCATCTCTACATTCTCTCCATCAGAATATTTTGTTATATTATTTTATTTAATAATAAGAATTATTCAATAATTATTTAATATTATTTAATAATTACTTAATAATAATAATTCGATTCAAAATCGGGCTGTCATGAGGGCTCTTAACCCAATGCTGGTGACCTATTTGGAAGCCAGCCGGGACCTTTGCGAGACGAACTCAATTCTTTTTGGCGCCGCAGTGGCAGTTTGCCGTATTATTGGCGCCAAACTTCCCATGGCTGGACGCGCTACTAGACAAAGTAGTGCCATCCTAGCCTGGAGAAAAAGAATCGAGGACCGTATCGCAAAGGCAAGAGCCCTTATCGGCAGACTGACAAGCTTCAGGTCAGGTAATAATAGACCGATGATTGTGCGCACCGTTAGAATGGCATTTGCTGGGACAAATATCAGTTTGTCCCAGCCGGATATCACGCAGAAACTAACAGAGCGTATAGACGATCTGAAGCAAAATATCACTGCTTGGGGGAAGCGGATTCGACGATTCACAGAGAGATTAAGGCGGTTCAACTAGAATCGTCTCTTCCAGAGTGATCAGAAGAGGCTCTATAAATCATTGGAACGACCAAAAGTATGTGGAGCGGGCCCAGGACCGGTTTAGGCTGACATTATCGTTAGTAACAGTTCCTTCCGCTTGACCGCATCCAGTGCAGAGTGGCTAGAAACGTCGACAACTGAGTGCTTTCCGATCGGCTCGATTCACTGGCGCTGCGAAGAGATGTTGCATTTCTTTGCATTTTCTTTCGCATATACCATGGGGAGTGCTCTAAGGAATTGATCGGATTAATCCCAGACGCCAAATTTCATGAACGAACTACGCGTCAAACGTCCCGATACCATCCACACCATCTGGATGCCTGGCGGTCCACTGTACGTTTCACAAGGAGTTTTCTTCCGCGTACGACCTCTCTGTGGAATAGGCGACCGGCCACCACCGGCGATTTTTCCGGACCGATACGATCTGGGGACCTTCAAGAAAAGAGTTTACTCCTTTCTAAAGGGCCGGCAACGCACCTGCAATTCTCCTGGTGTTGCGGTTGATCATGGGCGGTGGTAGTCACTTAACATCAGGTGCCATATGCTCGTTTGCCCCCCTTTCTATAAAAAAATTTTTGCAAAGATAACTCAAAAATTGCAGCTTTAAAATTAATATTATCATAATAAATTTGTAACAACTTGGTTAAATATATTAAATAGTTGAAATTAATTTTATTTTTTATTTAATTATATAAAATATAATCCACATTTTAAATTTATAAAAGTAAATGGAAAAATACGTGCTATTTGTAATTATAGGCTACGAAATTCCTCAAAGCGCAAAATCTACTTAACAGACAAAGAAGAGCCGTATAAAGCCCATTACAAAGAGAATGAGTTTATTTCGCCCAAACATTTCATGGAATGTTTCAATGTTTGAAATTAATTTGCATTCCACAATGGACCAGTAGTAATGCCAAAAGAAAACGTAACATACATATAAACGTTATTCACGAAGCTGTCCAGTTTCATAATTTTTTCGGAACTATAACAGTATTATGTTATCTAAAAATTCCGCTCAAGACTACAACTGCTCGGGGCAAACGGAGCAATAAGACCAAGGCGACCCCGGCCACGCTGTCTATGAATTTCTGCAATATCAGGGAACTTCACTCTAACCTAAAGGCAGTCCACTACCATCTCGTCGTCGGCTCTGCTCTTTCTGACCGCGACGCAGGTGTCCTCTCCGCCTGATGTCTCGAATCTCTCCTACCCGGGGTACAAACTGGAACACTCCTTTGTGCCTCGGGCTGGAGTTTGCGTTTACGTCAGAGAGGACATCTGTTCTCGACGCCTCGGACGACTTGAAGGATTGGACCATCCTTTGGCTACGCGTAGACAGCGACGACCATCCGTGCGTCTACAGGTGCCTCTATAGGTCCCATAGCGGTAATGCCAAAATAGACCGACTCTTCGACCACGTCCAAATGGCTACAGATTCGTTGCTACAGCAGATCCCCCCCGCAGAGATCGTGATCCTCGGCGACTTTAACGCCCATCACGCCGAATTGCTTGTTTCACGTTTAACCGATCATGCGGGGAGATCTGTTAATGATTTTCCCTTGGCATATGGTCTGACATAACTGACACAACGGATTCGATATGTGGAAGATCATGCACCTTCCCTGTTGGACCTTCTGCTGACCACTCACCCGGACGGATATAAGATTTCAGTTGACGCCCCTTTAGGCTCCTCGGACCATTGTCTTGTCCGGAGTGTGGTGCCACTCACGCTGAAATCGCAGTTGCATTCTGCAGGCTGCCGCCGTGTTTGGCACAATAGGTCAGCCGATTGGGATGGGATGCGGGCTTTCTTTGCATCCTACCCTTGGGGGCGGGTTTGCTTCTCGCCGGACGATCCCAACGTTGTTGCGAATTTTGTCGCTGATGTAGTACTTCAGGGTATGGAACTTTTTATTCCTTCCTCTGTGGTGCTCATTGGGAGCAAATCTTAGCGATGGTTTGGTCGCTTCTGTAAAATAGCATCATGCTATAAGAAGGAGTGCTACCAAGCCTGGGCTGACGGATCAGCGTCCTCGGATGTAAACACCAGCGCTTTAAAAAGAAGTATAATACCGCCTCTAGGTCCTTCAAAAGAGTCATTGCCAAGGCAAAGTCAGAGCACATAGGCAGAATTGGCGAGAAACTAGTTCGTCTTCTTTCTGGAACCCGTGCATTCTGGTCTCTCGCCAAGGCTGTCCAGGGGAATTTCTGTCAGCCTTCTCTTCCATCTTTGCACAGGGAGGATGACTCACTGGAATATACCGCAAAGGAGAAAGCCGATCTTCTAGGCTCTTTATTTGCGTCCAACTCGACTCTCGATGACGGGGGGAGTACAGCGCAGACCATTCCGCGGTGTGAGTGCTCCATGTCGGAAGTGCAGTTCACACAGCGCTCGGTTCGCAAAACAATCCTCTCCCTGGACATCCACAAGTCGAGTGGGCCTGACGGAATCCCCCAATTGTGCTGAGGATGTGTGCTCCAGAGTTGGCACCGGTTTTAACGCGACTTTTCCGGTACTCCTACTCCCTAGGCGTATTCCCAAAATCGTGGAAGACGGCTTTCGTCCACCCAACACCTAAAGAAGGTGACCGCTCAGACCCGTCCAATTACCGGCCTATCGCCATCACTTCCTTGTTCTCCAAAGCAATGGAGTCCATTGTAAACTGCCAGATCATGAAGTACCTTGAGGATCACCAGCTGATTATTGACCGCCAATACCGTTTTCGCTGTGGTCGGTCAGCTGGTGATCTTTTGGTCTACCTAACTCACAGATGGGTGGGGGCAGTAGAGTCCAAGGGGAAGGCATTGGCCGTTAGTTTGGACATTGCGAAGGCCTTCAATTGGGTTTGGCACAAAGCGCTTTTTTCGAAGCTCCCTTCCTATGCGCTTCCCGAGAAATTGTGCGATTGGATCACCAGCTTTCTTGCAGATCGGAGCATCAAGGTCATTGTAGACGGTGCAAGCTCCGATTGCAAGCCTATTAATGCTGGTATTAAACAAGGGTGCGTGCTATCGCCGACGCTGTCTTCTGCATATCAATGATATGTTGCAAACCCGTATCATTCATTGCTATGCAGATGACAGCTCTGGTGATGCTCTTGACACCGGCCGAGCCAATATTTCTCGGGAAAACGTCTCCGAGTACCGGGACAAACTTGTGTCCGAAGTCGAGTCTTTGCTGAACAGAGTATCGGATTGGTGGCGACTAAATCTAGTCCAGTTTTATCCCCAGAAGACACCAGTTAACCGCTAAAAAGAACCCATTTGCCGTATCTCCTCGGTTTCAAGGCACTCCCCTTGTTGCCTTGGCCAGTATCGGAATTCTCGGCGTCGACATATCGGGTGACATGCACTTGGAAGAGAAGGCCAAATTGGCTTCTAAAAGCTTGGAGTGCTCAGTAGAGCGGGACAGTATTTCATGCGGGCACACCGCCTGCAACTTTACAAGGCGCAGGTTCAGCCGCACATGGAATATAATATCTAGGCTGGGGCTCCCCAGTACCAGCTCCTTCCACTTGACCGCATCCAGCGCAGAGCAGCTCGAATCGTCGGCGACCGAGGGCTCAATTCACCGGCACTGCGAAGAGATGCACCGGCAACGCACCTGCAATTCTCCTGGTGTTGCGGCTGATCATGGGCGGCGGTTGTCACTTAACATCAGGTGAGCCGGATGCTCGTTTGCCTCCTCTTCTATAAAAAATAGCTCCAAACTATCACACGGAGTATTGGTCACCCCCCGGGCAGAACACCTTCCCTATCGGGAGATCTCCCATTTTCCTTTCAAGGCTACGGTGGTGAACCGACGTGATCTGAACATGCATTCAACAACCTTCGGATACTACGACTACAAACTTTCATCATTATCCCCTATACCATCCACACCATCTGAATGCTTTGCGGTCCACCACTGTACATTTCAAAAGAAGTTTTCTTCCGCGTACAACCTCTCTGTGGAATAATTTATCACCGGCGATTTTTCGGACCAATACGACCTGGGGACCTTCGAGAAAAGAGCTTACTCCTTTCTAAAGGGCCGGCAACGCACCTGCAATTCCCCTTTTTTTGCGGTTGATCATGGACGGCGGTAGTCACTTAACATCAGGTGAGCCGGATCCTCGTTTGCCCCTCTTCTATAAAAAATAGCTCCAAACTATCACACGGCGTATTGGCCGCTCCCCGGGCAGATCACCTTCATCGGCGGGAGATCTCCCATTTTCCTTCCACGGCTACTATGGTTAACCGACGTGATCTGAACAAGCATTCAACAACCTTCGTATACTACGACTACAAACCTTCATCATTATCCCCTATACCATATACACCATCTGAATGCTTTGCGGTCCACCATTGTACGTTTCAAAAGGAGATTTCTTCCGCGTACAACCCCTCTGTGGAATAGTTTACCACCGGTGATTTTTCCGGACTAATACGACCAGGGGACCTTCAAGAAAGGAGCTTACTCCTTTCTTAAGGGCCGGCAACGCACCTGCAATTTCCCTGGTGTTGCGGTTTATCATGGGCGGCTATAGTCACTTAACATCAGGTGAGCCGCATGCTCGTTTGCCCCCTCTTCTATAAAAAATAGCTCCACACTATCACACGGAGTACTGGCCGCTCCCCGGTCAGAATACCTTCCCCGGCGGGAGATCTCCCATTTTCCTTCCACGGCTACAGTGGTGAACCGGACGTGATTTGAACATGTATTCAATAACCTTCGGATACTACGACTGCAAACCTTCATCATTATCCTCAAGAACCTACTGAGAATCGTCTTCTGCAGTCTTCAGCTCCTGCAAGCCAGTCCAACTTATCTTCATCTTGACTCAATGCAGATTTATAAGGCAGACTTCTGGCACTTATTCCGGCACATCGTTCTCATCGGTATCATTTACAAGTCTGTAGTACGGCATGCATTACACACTGGTATATCTCGTTCGTACCGGCATCACTTGCCCTTACGCGCACAACATTTATTCCCCACCAGCATTAAGGATCCGCCGGTAATCAGACTGTATTATTGACCTCCGGTCTAAGCAGGGGGTGATTTTGCAGCACTGTCGTTGCGTCACAAGCGAAACACATCGAGGCATAAATCGCGCTGTCAAAGTTCCGAAATAAAACAGTATAATATATAGTAGAGCCGCGCTGCAACTATATTATGATTGTAGCACAAATGGGTCGGCTCAACCGGAGAACACCAAGCTCTCACAGAATACCAGCGTAAAATACCATCTTAAAACTGCTGTGTTTTGTATGGTGAGTGTACAGATCTGGAGACCCTTTTTACTGGAAACGAGCGTTCCGTCTTAGTCCTCAGGCGTGACAACGCATCTGCGTTTTTATTCTTAATGGAGGATAAACGTAGGTGTCTACGGGTTACAGCATTCACTTACCACCAGGTGGACTGTGTGCTCGTTTGTCACCCTTATTTTATAAAAGAAGCTCCAAACTATAATACGGAGTGTTGGTCACTCCCTGGCCAAATCGCCTTGCCCAGCGGGAGATCTCCCCTTTTCCTTCCACGGCCACAGTGGTCCACTATACAAAACTGTGTTTCCCTACATACAAAAATGCTACTATTGATTCTACTGATCTTGTCTATTTTCTTTTCGATATATTATGAAAAAGGTGTGGCAGAGAAACTAGCTGCTACCTTGTGCGTCATCACCGTCAAGCTTTAAAATTTCACAGCTGATCATAGGTCTCTCACGTTTACAGAGTATTTGCATTAATCATCATGCTTGATGGGTAGATTAACGCAGTATTCTGCATTAACCTATATTAACCACTATTTCACTCAAGAAGTTTGTCTATGCTATAAATATTCGAGTGTTTCGCAACGTTTGACGCTGCTGCCCGTTGCCGGCCTAGGTCTTTTACGCTTAGCCTTAACGAGATGATTATACCATGCGTGTTCTGCGTTGTAATTTCATGTCGCATGTTAAACCATTTGCGAACAAGTTCAAATTGGTTTTCGAGTTTAGATGAGATGTAGCAGTTCTCTTGTCGCTGGAATATTAGTATACTATCCGACTTTGGATGTAGGACAGGTGACTGTCTCTGTATTTACGCGTGTCGAATCTCGTGAGCTGCTAATTATTTCAGATAAACATCAACGTAGTCGAAAATTGGGTAGGAGAATATTATTGTGGTACCTTATCCACCTACCATGCATTTAAATTATTGTTTTTATACCCACTAGTGCAACAGTAGACTTTAAATTGTAACTACCGAACTTAAATAAAAATATTTTTTTTCAATTACTGGTTATGACTACTGATAATAACATTCTTGAACTTTTTATATTTGAGGCGCTTACTGCATTGACTTCCTAAAATATCAATTGCAGATTTAATACGAGGGTGACACTGATAGTTCTTAGAAAATCAAAAACTGAACAAACTAGCAAGTTATTAGTTTTATAATTATCTTTTCGAAATAGCGTCCATTTAAATCAATACAGCAATGCAGCGACATTCAATGGAACTACTGAAAAAGCACCTTGCCCACTCGTCCTTAGGGGTCTCTTCGACGGCGATTTGAAACACAGCCACAGCTTCCTCGGCTTCCATAAAACGTTTTCCTCAAAGTGTTTATTTTCGGAAATAAATAAAAATCTCAAGGTGCGATCTCGTGCGGTCGGAGCTACAGGGCGGGTGACCCAGTAATATTCCACGTTTGAAGTCGCCAAGTAGTCGATTGTTTGCTTGGCGGTGTGCGACGAGGCGTTGTCGTGGTGAAGGAGGATCCTCCTGCGAGCTCGTTTCTCCCGAACTTTTTTCAAAACAAGTGGCAAACAATTGTTAGTATATCACTTTGCAGTAACTGTTTTTCGATCCCCTATATTAATTGTTGTGTAATGACTTGTTCTTCCAAGGAACAAGGCCACCATCTTTACTCCCACGCTTCGACCTCTCTTCATTTTAGTTGGCAACTCCTCGGAAGGAAACACTCAGACAGCAGACTGTCTCATAGTTTCTTAAATCCAGCTTTCGTCACCCGTAGTTATGTCAAACACAACATTTGAGTCACCTCCGTTAAATCTTTTAACCATTTCACGACAACAACTAAAACGATGGAGTTTTTGGGCCTCTGGCAAATTGTAAGGTATCCACCGGGCACAAAGCTTCCTGACCGCAAAATTGTTATGGTGGATTTTTCGCATACTGATGCCAAGATTATCCGAATCTGCTGGTAGGTCACTCGTATGTCAGTTTCTATCAAACACCGCAGAACACTGATGTTATCTTCAGTCGCCGCCGTAGAAGTCCATTCCTCACGCAGGTCATCGGTGAGATTAGTGTGACCACGTTTAAACTCATTTAACCAGTTGTAAACCGTGGCACGAGATGGGGCTTCATCGGGAAAGACCAATCGAAGTCTATCATAACTCTTTTGTTGACTTAAATGACTCTATGATCTAAAGTCACAGAAAATGATTGTACGAAAAAATTTTTGCGTTAAACTTATGCTGACGTGACACAGACAGTTTTCAATTTGCCGCGAAATTGTAAACAAATGACAAATTAATAAAATATACTCAATAATATTGGCAAAAAGTACCATTTTCAAAATTTGAACCCATTTTTTTATTATATCGTTTACAAGTGGCCAGTTCTAAAAACTTTCAGTGTTGCCCTCATACTACAAATTTAAATACTGAGAGCATTGAAATAAATATACTAGTTGTATAATATGTATACACACAGGTTTCTTAAAATAAATATAAAATTTTATAATAAGGTTATTAACCGTTCGAATTTTTATTACTATTGTTATCACGAAGATGCTGCTACCCATCTCCTTTTTTAGTTTCTATCTGTCGCCACTTATGACATCCACTGAACTATAGGGCATGGTCGATTTTCGTTTTTCTTATATATACATGAAACAAACCAAAAGTGGAAAAGATTTTCATTTCATCTAGCATAAATTTAATTCGCAATTAAAAACATTGCTACGACCAATATAACATTAATTGAAGTAAAAGCAGAAATATATATTTTTAGGACCGTTAATTAAGAAATAAATTCTGACGACGACCCCAAAGATCGTTAGCGGGAGTTATCTAGAAATAACAAAGGCCGTGAATCTTGATCTAAGTAAGTTAATAGTTTCAATTATCGGTTCTAGGAGCTTGATACAGTATATGAATGTTAACGTTTAGCTATTTATTTAGTATTCCCGCTTTTAGAAAATGGAGACACTATTAAGTTCTAATGGAATATCAAAGTCCATTTTTTTCAACTTTATCAGCACGTAATGAATCCATCGCAAGATATGAGTTTGTCACCATTGTATGGAATTTTCGCTGTTACTATGAAGATTCAGTAGCACAAAGTAATTATGGGTGTGGTATTTTTCGATGCAATAATACAAAAGCAAATAAACAAGATACCTCTTCTCTGAGGCAATCCATGATGGAGGTTTGTGTTTAAGAGTAAAATTTTGATAAGATAAGCTGTTATTAAAGAACGATTTAAAAAAAAAGGTTGTCTGTAAATTCGTTTTACGAACTATAGTTCAATGTGACAACGACATAACAAAACATTGATGAAATGATTGCGTACTTTTGTGAATAAAACTGAATCATTTTTGTTAAATTTTTACTATTTTGTATAGATACAAAGAAGGAAAGAAATGAAATCTACAATTGATAAATTTACTTTTACGTTTAAGCTGATCGTGTCTTTCATTCGCTCGTGCAACGCCTTCACTCCGATAGTAACGTCACAACGAGCGTAACGTTACAATGAGTCTTCTTTTTTTTTTTGCGTGCAGCCGGCGTTTATCGATTTATTAGACGTTGTTACGTCCAAAAATTACACGAGGATCTGTTTTGCTATAAAATGCAAGATTGTTACTATAGTGGCATTATACGTAGTAATAATTTTAGTACTTGCGATGAAATTTCTAAGCATATAAATTTCGTAGTAACAGAATTCTACGAGTATTTCAGAATATAGATGCAATATGTGAATGCTTTGGAGCAATCTTCTTAAGTGGCCTCCGTTGAAACTGCGTTTATCTGGGTTTATTACAAATTTATTCTTATATAGAGCTTTTGTTTGTCCCTTGTGTAATATACTTAAACCTAGATAAACGAGCAATTCTTGTATATAAATATATATATATATATATATATATATATATATATATATATATATATATATATATATATATATATATATATATATATATATATATATAATCGGGATCTCGGAAACGGCTCCAACGATTTTCATAAAATTTAGTGTCCAGGGAGTTTTGGGGATAATAAATCGATCTAGCTAGGATTTATTTTTAGAAAATGTCTTTTTGTCCGTGTTTTTAGGCAATGAAAAACTGCTACAATATCGTTAGAATAAGAAGGTAAATTTTGACGGATTGTTAGTGATTACAAATAGCTTAATTGGTATAATAGTCGGTCACAGAATCTTAAAACCCCGGTTCGAGCCCAGACCGACCGACCGACTTTTTTTAATTTTTTTTTCATGTTCTTTTCTTTTTTGAGAAATCTATTTTTTCGAGCCCTTTTTTTAGTATTTTTTAAAAACACGAAAATTTAAATTAAAATAATTGCACTCATGATTTTTTATTCAAATAACCAGTTCCGTTTTTTCTGTTATGTCGCTAAGATCAAAAAATATTATTTATATTTCATCAGTATGTAATTTGTATCTAAATATAATTTCCAAAACACATGAATTAAAAAAAATCGAGCGAAAAATACCGAGCAAAGCTCGGTCAACCAGGTACTATACTTAAACCTAGATATATTCCAAACATTAAATAAACTTTTTTTTACTTTTCCGTTTTTATTCGTTTTAAATCCCCGACGTGACTAAACACGTTATCAAAATCTACAAGGAATGACCTCACAGAGATGTATGATTATGATTAGTCTTAGATTTATTTCATATATTGCAGACGATCAACTACTTAAAAGTTAAAGTTACAGCCTATTTACTTCCCACTACTAGGCACAGGCCTTCTCCCATTACTAACAGGATTTTAGGGTAAGGAAGCGTCCACCACGCTACTCCAATACGTGTTGGCAAACTTCACATGAGCATTATTTTCTCATTAGTATCGATTACTTCTTCTTCTCTATTGTAATGTCTTCAATTATTGGCACGGAATATTTTTCGTCTTTTATTACTTTGTTTAAATGTTACTTTATGATCAGCATATAATCTAATACTACCATTAGCTTTTACAATTAGTACTATGAGGGTATCCCATTTTGAGTAATATATTTTAGAAATTATACCATTGGCTCAAAGTCGATTTCTTCATCCACTTTACTTTTAAGAGCGTATGGTATCCTACGTGGCTTTATAAATACGGATTGCGAATTTCAGGGTAAATTAAGATGGGCCTGAAAGTTAGTTATCTTTTTTTATTATGTGCGAGCACTATGCAGGTCTAGAGAAAGAAACCAGTATCACTGCAACCTAAAAGATCTACTGCGATCGTTGCTATGGCTATAGTTCACTGCTAAGCCCTATGTCTTCAATGAATAGGAGTTGCTTAGCTGAGAGCAATTTCACTTTTGTTGGCGGAGTACATAGTTTTCCAGATGAGTGTTACGTTTGCGCATTAAGGGTCCGCAATCAGCTAGGATGCATAGACGCGTTTCTTCCGTAATGGAACAGAACCGACATATACCTGAGTTGCTTAGTCCCGGGATGGACATTTGCTTTTTATGACAACAGTGTACAGTTAGGGCTCTTGCCAGAATGCGCAATTTATTTTTACTTAATCCCAGGGCTTCTGAAGCGAATTTACGATCAAAAACCTGGACTAAGGTTTTAGAATTTTTTAAGCCTGGTGTGTCAGACCAGATCTTAAGTGATTTATTGTGATAAAGAGTTTCAAGGGTCAATCGGGCTAGGCTTCTTGAGATTCTACAAAATGGCTGAGGCCCAAACTGTGTGCACTGTGAGCACTCACGTGCAAGTTTGTCGACAAATTCGTTGCCTACAATACCCGCGCGACCCGGAACCCATCGTAAGACGACCCTGTTGTTACATCCCAGGGCGTTTAATCGGTTCACGCAGTCTCCAAATAGCTTCGAATTCACTAAATTTGACCTCAGCGCTAGCAGTGCTGCTTAACTATCAGAGTTTATGTAAATTTTATGGTTGACGTAGTGTTTTTGCATATTGATTTCCGCACACCGAAGTGTGGCGAAAATTTCTGCCTGGAAGATAGAGTTGTATCTACCCAAATTCATACTAAGTTTGAATTTGGGGCATTCCCCGTAAATTCCAAAGCATACGTCAAGGCCCATTTTAGACCCATCTGCATACCATATGAGTCTACCGACCTCATAGATAACCTGGCTATTCACCCAGTCTTCTCTGGAGGGTAATTCCACTATATACTTTTTATCAAAAGTGTATAGTGGACGCATGATATCTGAGATCATGTATAAGACCGGTGATTACCTAACTGAGTCGAGCATGAATCTCAATTTGTAGGAGAGCAAGCTCATACCGCCCTGGGCAGGCGATGATCGCATAGCTCCAGTTTCCATTAAGCAGGCAGTCTTTTGTAAACTATTTATTCTGTCCGCAGTCATCTTTTTGTTGGTCTTGTTACACCAGACAATAGAGGCGTAGGTGAGAATCGGCCTCACTATGCTGCTGTACAGCCTTAGGACCATACTGGGACGCAAGCCCCAGTTGTTCCTAACCAAACGACTGCACGTACCTAAAGAAATTTCGCCTTATGGCATACGTTGCTAAGGTGAGAGTTCCACGTTAGTTTTTGGTCGATTTTTACGCCCAAGTACTTAAATTCCGTGGAAAATGGTACTTCTTTACCATTAAGTTTTGGTTTGACTAATTTTTTTAACCTTATCTTTTTGTAAAGGGAATTATGACAGTTTAATCAGCACTAACTGATAAAATGTTATCCCTATACTGATAAAATGTTATCCCTATAGTGTTTAGGGCTCTTTGTGTTATTGATGATAAAGTACTTTGGCAAATGCCCCTCGCAATGATCACAAGGTCATCAGCATAACCCAGTGTTTCAATGCGTGGGTTTTCCATTTTGCACAATAGTTGGTCAACCGCAAGAGTCCAAAGAAAGTGTGACAAAACACCTCCTTGTGGGCAGCCTCTTGTAGTTGCAACCTCAATCGAAGTTTGAAACAGTGCTATTTTTGCCTTTCTATTTGAGAGCATCGACTTCACCCATCTGATGGTTGTGGGGTCAACTTTTTTAGATATCAGGCCCCCAATCAGCAGTGATGTGCGGCTACTGTCGAAGGCACCCTCAATATCTAGAAAGGCACAAAGAGCTATTTCTTTATCCTTTATTGCTTTTTCGACCCTGTCAATGACACTGATCAGGGCTGTTTCTGTAGATTTGCCTCTGCAGTAAGCGTGCTGGTTGTAATTTATGGGCCTTGTAGCCAGAGTTACATCGCTTATATATCTAACTATAAACTTTTCCAATGTCTTAAGGAGAAAGCTTATAGGTCTAAAGGACTTTTGGAAAGCGTAGTCCTTTCTACCAGCCTTAGGTATAAATAGAACCTTGATTGCCCATCGTTCTGGAATATATCCCCATGCAAAACTTGCTATGAAGATTTTCACCAGATAAGGTAGTATGATGTCGATACCACTCTGTAGTTGGATGGGAATTATTCTATTCTCCCCACTTGATTTAAATGGTTTAAAAGAGTCAACAGCCCACTGCAACAAGTTTGGCCTTATGATCTTTGCAGCCCTACACAAGTCCTCATTACAAGCCCTTTGTAGTGCTCTGAAATAATTCAAGGCTGAAGTCTTGTGTGACCCTGGGAAATGGGTTGACGCTAGTAACTGCAATGTTTCTGTTTCACAATTAGTGAAATCTCGGGTATTACCGAGAGTTCTGCCTCCGGCCAGGGCTTCAGTTTTCCGATTACACCCACAATGCAGCCCTGGCTTGGCTTATTCAGGCACGTTATTAGAATTTAACCTAGCTTAGTTGTCTTACCCAGATTTAGCCGTTTTTAAATACATTTATCATATATTCGTTTTCAATCTGCCAAATTTAATTTTACTTACCTTATCCAGCTTCTACCAAATATTACATCTAATGTTTTACTAATAATGTACAACTTTTCATAAAATACTGACCATTTTATATACATTATACGTATATAAATCTAACTGGTTTTATTAATTTACCTACGTAGGTCCGCATTTTAACTTCAGTCTTGTATATTTTATTTTCTATTTTTAGGATTTTGAATATTTTTAAGGACATTTATAACAGCGCTGCTTACGTATTAAATTCCATAGATCCGGCCGCGTTTTCAATCATTTGTTATATCATGTATTTGTCAGGTATTTCCGTACTAATTACCTTTATGTCACAGGAACTTTCATCCCTCATAATAGACTCATTTACTTGGTTTGTCTTGCGTCTCTGTTTATTATCTAAACATACTCGTGCCAGGTGGCCTTTACGTTTACAGCTATGACATGTACTATTGATGCTGCCACATTTATCAGCTCGATGATCACTTTTCCACATCTTTAATTTAAGGTCTGAGATTTATTTGGGTCTAATAAAAGTTAATATTTTAAACTTTGTTTGTGAGTATTTGAAAACATAGACGATATTCTATGTACAGGATCAGACCATGATGCGCATTTATTAAAATACCACCTCATGTAAAGGTTAGTAAGGATAGTGTCGTCACTGTCATTGTTTTGCAGACGATAGCGAAAAAGCTTACGGAGACGTTGTATATTTTCATGTCCAGAATGATGGTAAAAATTCGGTCAGTTTTATTACCTCCAAATCATAGGTTTGCCTCGTAAGGTTGTTTCCCTCGAGCTCTGCGCAAGTTTTTGCCAAGTTTATCACAGCTGTTGTTAGTGCATGTAGTGGTCGAATTCAAATCAGTAAAATATTTGCTGTTTCCGACTTATCAGTTGCTTTAAGTTAGGTTCATTCTTCACCCCATCGTTGGGATACTTTCGTCGTAAATCGAGTATCAAGATTGTGTAGTGACATGTGTAGAAAATCAATGCAAATTGTAAATCACCAGCTTTGGTTCCAGGGACCTTCTTGGATTCAAATTCAATTCAATTCAAGAACCCTTGCAATGGCCCATAGTCGATTTTAACCCTTCTTCGATATTATAATCCCCTGAAAAAAGAAATACTCACTAGTTGCGAAAACTTCAAGTGAAGTTTCTCCGATCATTGGTTCATCAAGCCGTATTTTCTCTTCCTTGTCGAAATTATTTTGTATCGTAATTTACGTTTGCCGATTTGTGAAGCTTTTGCCGCTACGTCCTTTTATCACTGCGGCCGATTATAGTTACGCAGATTTTTTTCTATCACACAGTCCACCTGATAAGTGTTTTGGTAAGTGGCTGCTGCGGCCCATTGACATCTACATTGCGAATTAAAATGCAGATGCGTTGTCACCTATGAGGACTAACATGGAATGCCTCGTTTCCCGTAAAAAGATCTCTGGTTCTCTACACTCAAAATACAAAACACAGCAACGTTAAGTTGCTATTTTACGCTGGTATTCTGTGAGAGCAAGAATCCGGTCAAGCCGATCCATTCGTTCTACAATTAAATTACTAATATAGCTGCAGCATGGCTCTACCACGTAAAACTTGCCTGTACTTTGCAGAGATTTGATAATAAACCGTGTAATTTTTTATCAAAACGGCTTATTATTTTTTAGGTCATGTTGGGAACACGTTTTATAGATTATTTTTATTTTTATCTCATAAAAAAAATAAACAATATTGAACAGTTCAAGGTTGTGATTGTCTCGACCTGTGGACATCGAGACATCTTAGATGTTTGACGCACGTTGTTTGTTTTATAAATTTTCCTGGTGAGTTAACGTTTTTACTAATACTTATACACCGTACCAAGTTAGAACTTGATAGCAAATGGTTGTGAACCTAGTAGGTGAGAATTGGGGCTTCTGCATCACTTGCTCTCGCTTCGCTCGAACTACATGCCGCTGAAGGCCCCAATTCTCTCCATTAGAGGTCTAAATTTTTAAATCTAATACTCGAACCGCTTTTTTTTATCTTTGCTCCATTTCTTATACCGTTTCATTCGAAATCTTAAATACAAATCTCAAATTCAATAATATAACAATAAAATATGAAGGCTAATCTATTTCATAGTTATAAATGCAAGGTAGTACAAAAAAGTAACCAGTTACTTTAATAATAAGTACTAATCTTTAGCGGTCTGAAACTATATTTTTTCTTCTTCTAGAACACAAAGGTAGTTTAAATTAAAAGATGAAGTGTTTATTTACATATATTTTATTGGAAATCAAACAATTATTTTGTTTTCAAAACACCATTTCTTAATACATAAAACATTTTTAACGCACATATTTTCTTATGAGTAAAACAGTTATACAATAAAGTATCTTTAAAATAAAATTCGCAAAGAGTATTTAAATTGGGAGCTCCTAAGCAACTTATATCTATGATAGTATTATTTTCATCACGAATATCTTGCACCCATTTAATTTTTTCACATACTTTTAAAAAATATTTTTATCTTTCAAATATGTCTTTATAATTCTGTGAAACTCTCTATAATCAACAAAGCCCTCACTCCATCGATACCCTCTGTGCATTTCAATCCAGCCAATTTGTTTTTTCTCTTCAAGAGATAGTGAATTGAATGGGTAAGGAGGTTTAATTAGGAATATATTGGTGTACTCTAAAGTGGCTATAGCAAACTCCTTTACTATAAATTCATTTTTGCTAATTTTGGAGCCTTGAAGATCGACGATTATTGTATTGCTATTCATGATATTTTCTTAACGATATTATTCAGTGGTTTGTATTCGAAATACAGTCGTTTAATATCAAGCAACAAGCGGTTGTCTGATCTGGTATTCCTTGATCTGCTTTGATTTCAACTCTCACGTCGGGCGAACCTTTTAAAGTTTCGTGTTGTCTTGAACAATTAATTACAAATAATGGAGCCACGTCTCTGAACTTCTTTGAACCCATCAACGGCTCAAACCGGCCATGATACGACTGTTGAAATCTCGCATACTGATCGTATAATAAAGTAAACTTATCTTCTGAAAAACTGATATTCAGCCCCTCGTAAGGATAATATGATGAATTTAAAAAGACTCTTACATCTTGTACGTGACAATGAAAAAACTCTGCCATTGATAATTTCGTGTTATGTTTGCGGTTGGTTTGTAAGGCAATGACCACAAATCGTGGTTTCTCTATTTGCGATGAAATTTTTATGGACAAAGTATGTTTACGTTTTTTGGGTAGCAATGGATACTCATATAAGTCCCAGGAACGGAATGCCAATAGAATAGCTCTGTCTTTCTCTTAATGTTTTAATAGGCTTATTCTTTCACGATCTGATACTTTGATGTGTGGAACTCGCCAAACAATTTTATTTATTAAAATATCTTCTACAACTTCATCTGTATTGAACTTGATCGCATTAAGATTAGTATTGCTTCGTAATAATACTAACTCATGTTTACAATTAATTATAGTTTTTTCATAATCTTCTGCAAATCCTAATATTTTGTTCAATAGTATAGACGCGGAAAACGCTCCACCACTAGTATTGCTTATTCCGCCAGTTAACCAGCCCCAAACTCGAGCACATTTGGATTCATTTTCATTTAAAGATAGGTAAGATGTAATCGTAGTAGGGACAACAGCATTCTTAATTTTATCTATTTCTACTCCATTAAGTTCATATCATATGTCTTGAAAAAGATATAGCACGGGATTATTGACGAAATGTACGTTTGATAACTTTTCTTTTGTGGTGCTGTTATAAACGTTCACCTTTCCCTCGATATATAAACTACTGAGTGAAGGTAGTACGTACAGGTCTTGTTGATTATAGAAATACGTATTTCGTCGTTCTTGTTAAAACTAGTTATATATGGTTTGTATGAATGATACTCAAAGCTTTCAATGCTGTTATCGTATGGTGTTTGTTGACATACGTTTAAAATATTCATTTTATCAAGCCAACTGGCTTAAGAAATTCTTTGTTAGACTTGGTAAGCTTCTTTTTTAGGCTGAAGAGGTGTGCTTTTATGAGATGTTCTTTTAAAACTGGCTTGGATACACGAAGTAGACGAGCTTTTATTGAAATTTATCATTATTTTTTGGAAATGTAAATACAGTTCTTTCTTTTTTCTTCTACATGTTCAGTTGTACATTTAAACCTCCTCTTAGCCATTTTCAAAAGTTCTAAATCCGCTTTTTGTTATTATCATCCGCAGGAAGCGAGTGAGTGAGGGTTTTGTTGGATGTTGTATAAACATCGTTCTTTAAGTTTTCTTCATTATTAACAGGATCTTAAGAAATCGATGACTCACTTGCGCTGTACTTAGGTTTTTTTATAAGTTGAGCTTGGTCTGTATCTTCATTTATATGCTGCTTTTTTCAGTTTTTCTGGTAAGCATATTAAGCGGATCAACGATAGGTTTAAATATTGTTACCAAATTGTTTGTATTTTTTGCATCTTTAATCATTTCTACCTTCCTTTTTACAGCTGCAGCAGATTTTACAATTTGTTTCTTAAAGTCTTCTTCCATTGTAAGGAAATTGCACTCTGTTTGACTACTCCACAGAAACTGATTTCTTTGTGACACAGCAGCTATTTAAACGTTTAGTCTACTCGTATGAATGTATCAAACTTCATTCTGTAACAGCTTTTATTTCGTTCACAGTCTTTATTTATAACAAGATAATTGAAAGGTTTACTTCACACAGTTAAACATATTCCCTGGAACTGAGACCATGTCATGTCAGACCCATGTTCGTCATAAATGTGTCTCAGATTTATGTCATCTTGTTAAAACAATATGATCAGGCTAGCGTTATCTCTTACTAGTTGCTTAGGTATCTGTGTATACGTTTGATTAATATAAAAACAGTCAATGTTCTTATGTCGACCCATGGCGAAATAATCGCGTATGTTGTTCTGATTTTTACAACCTACATCGTCAAATATTATAATTGAGTTAGGCGAAGCTTCGTGTGGACTCAAAATTTCACTATTATGATTATACTTGTAATAAGATGTACCTTCCACATCCTGCAGTACATTTTACATTAAATTACATATCTGATACTTCACACACATCTCTTCAACTAATTAAACAAATGTTCAGCACTAAAAATTAATTTTGAACTGTTTGTTACATATACTTTACCCAAGAATAATGAATCATCAATTAAATCTTTTAATACAAAATATGAAATTATATACCAAAACACTGATCTATCGTCTGTTTATAATAGTTTTGCAGAAAAAATAACGAACAAGTGTTCAGAATTCGAGCTTTGTGAATCAGGTTGGACTATTGAGGCAATAAGATACTTAGAATTAAATACTGTAAAATATAATCCGTTAAGATTTGGTTCGTGCTTAAATTTAAAAAACAATGATAAACACTGCTTTCTTTGGAGTATTTCAACTAATTTGTATCCAACTACAAGTAATCCTAATAGAGTAAATTCATACACTCATTACTCAGAAGTTTTAATAACACATAATATTGAAATAATACTAGTTTTTACGGAATTTATCGCGTATATTTAATTTTTTAAATACCCGACGTTTCGAACGCTTTACTGCACTCATGGTCACGGGCGGGACTGAGATGTTCAACGTCCATATGTCATAGTTAACCGCGGTTACCATAGATTAAAATTTAACTTTTGTTCCGATCTATGCAGTATGAAATTATGGTAACTTGAAGTCTTGCAGTTGTATGCTTGGGTTGGGATTTAATTTTATTTATTATAGGATCCCAAGCAGATGGTAGCACCTAGCCGTTTTCTCTATTGAAATTAGGATATTTTTTGATTTCAATAGCCTCGCGAATCATCCTTGGAACGAATCGGTGTTCTTTAGCGAGGATCTGCGGTCTATCAAATCTGATGTAGTGACGGGGGTGATCCTGTACGTGTTCACAGACTGCAGACTTCCCGGAGTGTCGATTCTTCACATCAGCTGTATGTTCTTTAACGTGGGTTTTTATTGATCTTTTAGTTTGTCCTATGTAGGAGAGACCACATTCACAATCAAGCTTGTACACTCCTGCATCTTGCAGAGGGACATTACACTTGACCGATGGTAAAAACTGACCAATCTTCTTCAGCGGCTTGAAGTATGTTTTGATGGAAGCGCGCTTCAAGATGTAGCCAATCTTGTCAGTGACTCCTCTAACATATGGCAGTACAGCAGGTACACGCTCGACTGTGGCCGGCTTCACTCGTTCACTGTGACGTAGGCGCGGGACTCGAAGCTTGTTGTCATGCAAAACTTGCTTGACATGGTGGAGCTCTGCAGCCAGGTGTTTACTGTCACAGATCCCTCGTGCTCTCTGAAACAAAGATTTACCCACGGTAGCTAGCTGTGAAGGATGGTGGTGAGAATCACCATTTAAATATCTATATGTATGGGTCTTTTTTCTATACACAGTATGGCTCAAGGTGTTATCAGGATTCCGAATTACTAACACATCTAGAAAAGCTAAGGAATTGTTTGCCTCTAACTCCATTGTGAACTGAATTTTAGAATTTATAGAGTTAAGATGGTCTAAAAAAGCAGTTACTTTATCTAAAGGTAGAATTGTGAAAGTGTCGTCTACGTACCGCTTGTAGAACCTTGGATTTATGGGAGAACTAAGCAGGGCTTTCTCCTCAAAGTCTTCCATGAATATGTCGGTGACAATGGGAGATACAGGTGAGCCCATCGCCACACCATCTACTTGCTTGTAGAACTCCTCCTTCCACAATAGGTAGCATCTGGCTACCTATTATATATAAGGCAGTGTCTGAGTAATACTGCATATTCTACGGGCATGTTGTTTTCTTCCAGCCTTCTAGTTACAATTGAGATGCAGTCTTCAACAGGTAAGCATGTAAACAATGACTGCACATCAAAACTGACCATAGTTTCATTGTCTGCCAGATGTAGGTCTTTAATCTCGCTGACAAAATGGTAGGAATCCTTTATGTGTGCTCTTGTATGTCCCCTGAGTGGTGAGAGTATTTTCGCTAAGTGTTGAGCCAATCTGTATGTTGGTGAATCGATTTGGCTCACTATGGGACGTAATGGAGCATTGGGCTTGTGTATTTTTGGTAAACCATACAATTTTGGTGATTTGGCGCACGTAGTTATTATCCATTTTACGTCCAGATTTAATTTTTCGGAGTGTTTCTTTATGAGGTCACTAGTTGTTTTTAGTGTGCTATTTGTTGGGTCATTTTTAACCTTTTAAGTACTTATTGTACTTACATCCGACAAAAGTTCTTGTATTTTAGAATTATAATCTCACGTATCCATGACTACCGTGGCGTTTCCCTTATCTGCGTGGAGAATCGTAAGTTCGTGTTTATTGCGTAGGTTCTTTAACGCTATAAATTCGTCTTTAGGAATATTCGGTTTAGGCACTGAACATCGACGTAACATAGACGAAATGTCTTGACGTATCGCCTCCAAATCTTCTTTCCGCATATTGTTTTTAAATAAACAGTCCTCGACACTACAGATAATTTCTTCGTACGGTAATTTGCGGGGTGTAATTGCTAAGTTGAGGCCTTTGGATAAAACCCTAATTGTTGCATCATCCAGTGTTTTTTTTTTATATAGAATAGGCTGACAAACGAGCACACAGTCCACCTGATGGTAAGTGGTTGCTGCGGCCCATAGACATCTACATCTATCTTCCATTACAAATCAAAATGCAGATGCGTTGTCACCCGTGAGGACTGAGATGGAATGCCTCATTTCCAGTAAAAAGGGTCTCCGGTTCTCTACACTCACCATACGAAATACAGCAGCATTAAGCTACTATTTCACGCTGGTATTCTGTGAGAGCGTGGTCCTTCCCCGGTCGAGCCGACCCATTCGTGCTACAACTATACTACTAATATAACTGCAGCATGGCTCTACCACGTAAAAAAAGTGTTTGTTTTGACAGATTATAGAGCGCGATTAATCTATGATCTGTGTTTGTCAATGGTTGCTTTCGGTTCTGGCATTGATTCAGATGTTTGACATTTGACTTGTTCGTTAATTTTTGATATTATTCTATATGTTTGTTTTTGCGTTCATTATATTTACTAATTTCTTGTTTATTTAATGTTTCCATGCAAAAATTATAGTCAAACGTCGTTAAAATTTTCTTCAATTCACTGGATGATGTGTCTATGGATTTGTTTATGTCATATAGATCGGAGCGTTTTTGTTAGATTACCGTCCGTAACAACTTTTTACTCGCCTGATTTAAGATCTTAGCGCTTCCTTGAATGTCCTTTTTGGTTGATATTTGACACACGTAGGAATGAGATTATGGTCACGGCATCTCTTCAAGAAATTTAAGGCTGTTAGATATCTTGCGCGCTTGGTCTTTAGATCTTCTAATCGGCGTATTTTATTTGCAATTACCAGTCCGTACTGGTTTACAAAATAATAAAAAAGTTAAATATACGCGATAAATTCCGTAAAAACTAGTATTATTACAATGTGTAGTGTTCGCGTAAATATAAGAAATCATTAACACATAATATGTTGTTTCCTCCAAATTTTAAAGATATTAAATTATTCGAGGAAATGAATCCTAATGTGAGCGTTAATATTTACGGTTTAGATTAAAAAAAAATAAGGGCCGCTGTATAAAACTTTAAAAAGAAAGATAAAGCATGTTAACTTACTTTACTTAAATAAAAATAATAAATATCATTTTTGTTTGATAAAAAGGCTGTGTGCTCGGTTTCTTTTGCCTCTTCGTAATAGATTAAAGAAAAAAGTTACGTTTGTTATTTGTACTTTGTGGTATCTTTTGATATTGTAAATAATAAACTCTTAACAGAAATTAAAAAAAAAGATCGATTTTTGAGAAATCGATCTTTAAGACTTCGACTTATTGTGAATCGATTAATCTGATATCGATTTGAATCGATTTAAAAATGTGTAAAATGACTAGCGATTCATTCAGCAGGCCATTTTGTTGACAGTGACAGACATACTTTACGTCATTCAGTTTCTTTCGAGTTTCAGAATTTTGATGATGCCATACCATACTAGGATATTTGTGTATACTAAATATCGCGAAGAAACCTTTCTTATAAATAATAATAATAATAATAATATTCCACAACTATCACACAACGCCATCTAGTCCCAAGCTAAGCAGAGCTTGTGTTACGGGTACTAGACAACTGATAAACATACTTATATATTTCTAAATACATAAATATTATAGATAAATTACACCCAGACACAGAACAAATGATCGTGCTCATCACACAAACATTTGTCCCGGGTGGGAATCGAACCCACGACCTCCGGCATAGCAGTCAGGGTCACTAACCACTAGACCAACAGGCCTGTCAAATGGTGGCGGCAGCCATAAAATATGTGTATAGATTAAATATATTATAAAAGTCAATATTTTGGTGTTATATTAAGTGCAATAGCGAGCAAAGCAAGCTTGGGACGTAGGGCACCCCACTCGGACAGGTTAGGTTAAAAGGGGACGACGGGGTCGAGTGAGTATTAAATTTGATGAAAAATTGCCTGTGAGTATTAAATATGACTTTTGTCTATCTCAGGAGCACCCTTCATGTTATGGTCCCCAATGGCTATCAGATTTCTGGAATAACCCGTTTGCCCGGAGTTGCTCTCGGAGGCTAGCTACTACATCCTGGTCCTGGGGTCACGTTAGCGGTCTATGTAGAGTTATGGACGATTATAGCCACGTTGCAGTTTTTTACTTTTGGTTAATACTGGCCTGTTGGTCTAGTGGTTAGTGACCCTGACTACTATGCCGGAGGTCGTGGGTTCGAATCCCACCCAGGACAAATGTTTGTGTGATGAGCACGATCATTTGTTCTGTGTCAGGGTGTAATTTATCTATAATATTTATGTATTTAGAAATATATAAGTACGTGTATCAGTTGTCTCTAGTACCCATAACACAAGCTCTGCTTAGCTTGGGACTAGATGGCGTTGTGTGATTTTTTTTTTATAGAAGAGAGGGCAAATGAGCATGCGGCTCACCTGATGTTAAGTGAATACCGCCGCCCATGATCAACCGCAACACCAGGAGAATTGCGGGTGCGTTGCCGGCCCTTTAGAAAGGAGTAAGCTCTTTTCTTGAAGGTCCCCAGGTCGTATCGGTCCGGAAAAATCGCCGGTGATAAACTATTCCACAGAGAGGTTGTACGTGGAAGAAAACTCCTTGTGAAACGTACAGTGGTGGACCGCCAAGCATCCAGATGGTGTGGATGGTATCGGGACGTTTGCCGTGTCGTGCGTTCACGAAATTTGGCGGCTGGGATTAATCCGAACAATTCCTCAGAGCACTCCCCGTGATAGATGCGATAAAATACGCAAAGAGATGCAACATCTCTTCGCAACGCCAGTGAATCGAGCCGATCGGAAAGCACTCGGTCGTCGACGATTCGAGCCGCTCTACGCTGGATGCGGTCAAGTGGAAGGAGCTGGTACTGGGGAGCCCCAGCCCAGAGATGGGAACAGTATTCCATGTGCGGCCGAACCTGCGCCTTGTAAAGTTGCAGGCGGTGTGCCGGCATGAAATACTGTCCCGCTCTGCTGAGCACACCAAGCTTTTTAGAGGCCAATTTGGCCTTCCCTTCCAAGTGACCACGAAACTGCACGTCACTCGATATGTCGACGCCGAGGATTCCGATACTGGCTGAGGCAACAAGGGGAGTGCCTTGAAACTGAGGGGATACGACAAAGGGGTTCTTTTTAGCGGTTAACGCGCAAACTTGTATCTTCTGGGGGTTAAACTGGACTAGATTTAGTCGTCCCCAATCCGAGACTCTGTTCAGCAAAGACTCGACTTCAGACACAAGTTTGTCCCGGCACTGGGGGACGTTTTCCCGAGAAATATTGGCTCGGCCGGTGTAAAGAGCATCACCAGTGCTGTCATCTGCATAGCAATGAATTTCACGGGTCATTGATATGCAGAAGAAACAGCGTTGGCGATAGCACGCAGCCCTGTGGAACACCAGCATTAATAGGCTTGCAATCGGAGCTTGCACCGTCTACAACGACCTTGATGCTCCGATCTGCAAGAAAGCTGGTGATCCAATCGAACAATTTCTCGGGAAGCCCATAGGAAGGGAGCTTCGAAAGAAGCGCTTTGTGCCAAACCCGATCGAACGCCTTCGCAATGTCCAAACTAACGGCCAATGCCTCCCCCTTGAACTCTACTGCCTCCGCCTATCTGTGAGTGAGGTAGACCAGAAGATCACCAGCTGACCGACCACGGCGAAAACCGTATTGGCGGTCACTAATCAGCTGGTGATCCTCAAGGTACCTCATGAGCTGGCAGTTTACAATGGACTTCATTGTTTTGGAGAACAAGGAGGTGATGGCGATTGGCCGGTAGTTGGACGGGTCTGAGCGGTCGCCTTTTTTAGGGATCGGGTGGACGAAAGCCGTCTTCCATGATTTTGGGACTACGCCTAGGGAGTAGGAGTACCGGAAAAGACGCGTTAAAACCGGTGCCAACTCTGGAGCACACGTCCTCAGCACAATTGGGGGGATTCCGTCAGGCCCACTCGACTTGTGGATGTCCAGGGAGAGGAGTGCTTTGCGAACCGAGCGCTGTGTGAACTGCACTTCCGGCATGGAGCACTCACACCGCGTGATGGTCGGCGGCGTACTCCCCCCGTCATCGAGAGTCGAGCTAGACGCAAAGTAGGAGCCTAGAAGATCGACTTTCTCCTTTGCAGTATGGGCCAGTGAGTCGTCCTCCCTGTGCAGAGATGGAAGAGATGGCTGACAGAAATTCCCCTGGACAGCCTTGGCGAGAGACCAGAATGCACGGGTTCCAGAAGGAAGGCGAACTAGTTTCTCGCCAATTCTGCCTATGTGCTCTGACTTTGCCTTGGCAATGACTCTTTTGAAGGACCTAGAGGCGGAATTATACTTCTTTTTTAGAGCGCTGGTGTTTACATCCCGGGACGCTGATGCATCAACCCAGGCTTGGTAGCACTCCTGCTTATAGCATGATGCTATTTTACAGGAGCGACCAAACCATGGCTGAGATTTGCCTCCAATGGGTACCACAGAGGAAGGAATAAAAAGTTCCATACTCTGAAGTACCACATCAGTAACAGAATCCGCAACAACGTTGGGATCATCCGGCGAGAAGCAAACTTGCCCCCAAGGGTAGGATGCAAAGAAAGACCGCATCCCATCCCAATCGGCTGACCTATAGTGCCAAACACGGCGGCAGCCTGCAGAATGCAACCGCGATTTCAGCGTGAGTGGCACAACACTCCGGACCAGACAATGGTCCGAGGAGCCTAAAGGGGCGTCGACGGAAATCTGATATCCGTCCGGGTGAGAGGTCAGCAGAAGGTCCAACAGGGAAGGTGCATGATCCTCCACATCTGAAATCCGCGTAGGCGAAGTAACCAGTTGTGTCAGACCATATGCCAAGGCAAAATCATGAACAGATCTCCCCGCATGATCGGTTAAACGTGAACCGAGCCATTCGGCGTGATGGGCGTTAAAGTCACCGAGGATCACGATCTCTGCGGAGGGGATCTGCCGTAGCAACGAATCTGCAGCCATTTGGACGTGGTCGAAGAGTCGGTTTTGTGATAGTTGTGGAATATTATTATTATATTATATAATAGCGAAATGCTTGTTGCGGGTAACTATATGGTTAGATAGGATAAGGGTGACAAACGAACACACAGTCCACCTGATGGTAAGTGGGTACTATGGCCCATAGACAATTACATTTATCCGCGATTAATAATCAAAAGTTAACAAAAGGTAAACTGTATTTGAAATTTTTGACATTCAATATACTCGACCGATGAAGAATTTTCCGCAAGATCGGGTTTTTTTTTTTTATAGGAAAAGGGTGACAAGCGAGCACACAGTCCACCCGATGGTATGTGGTTGCTGTGGCCCATAGACATCTACATCTATCCTCGTTTGCGAATCAAAATGCAGATGCGATGTCAGCCTTGAGGACTAAGATGGAATGCCTCTTTTCCAGCAAAAAGGGTCTCCGGTTCTCTACACTCACCATACGAAACACAGCAGCATTAAGCCGCTATTCCACGCCGGCATTCTGTGAGAGCGTGGTCCTTCCCCGGTCGAGCCGACCCATTCGTGCTACAACTATACAATTAATATAGCTGCAGTATGGCTCTACCACGGGTACATGGGTATGAAGATTTCTGAATTATCTTGTGGGATTTGCATGAAGATAGGTGATTACTTAAATTTTATTATAACTAAACGTAATTTGTGTCTAATAAAATTTGATTAAAAATTGCATATCGTTATAATAGTAACAATATTGTTAGTAATAATAACAAGAATATAGAAACTGACCGTGACTGTGACCTTTCTAGATATGTTATGATTAACGAAAACGAGATGCATATATTGTTTGCTCTCACGGAAATTATGAGTATTGTATACATTTTACACCGGTATTAAATTGATATGTTATACAGCACATAATAAATAAGCGCAGATTTAAATATACTTCAGTATAATACTTTAGAGGTAGTCCGTCTGGTGAAAGAATTTCAACCTGGAAAATGTTTTAACTTCAACTAAAATACTGACTGCGCAGTTGTTCTAGTGGTCTTTACGGCGATTGCTGATCATAATATGGTCTTGGGTTCGAGTCCCGGGTCGGGCTACCAAAAATCAGTTATTGAGTTTATCTGTCAAGTAATTCACGTTTTTGCAACTTCGTAACTCGGAAAGTACGTAATATCGTTGAGCCTGCGCCTGATCTCTATCCGATCGTGTCAGTTTGACTTCCCATCGGACTATCAGAATGAGGGAATGGAGAATGCATCTTTGCATGCGCATAAACTCATGCACTATAATCTTGTCGTGTGCAGATGTCTAATCTCCATTGAGACTGACTGCCTTGACCGAAATTCCGCCTGGAGGATATTATTTGATTGTATAATTTTTAAAAACAAAACAAATAGAGGTATTTGTCAAGAAAGTTACCCCCATATTGGTAGTATATTTATTATCATTCGTAACGTACACGTAGAGTAGTACCAGTACCATTAACCTGCAAACTAAATAGGGTCAAGAGTATTTTCCACACCGCGTAAAGTATGAGACGCTTAATGGTCTTGTGGAGCAACGGAAAAGGTTAATTAATTGACGAGTTTTCCTTGTGTGCTTTTTCTTAAATTTTTAATATGTAATGTATTATTTAAAAGGACATTTATTCTTTAAAAGTTACAGAAAATCACTTGTTTAACGTAAAGTTAAAGATGTGAAATATTGACTTTAATGAAAGTGTGTGAGTTCATGGAAAATAATTAAGGTTAGACAAGTTATTGTGGGGGGGTTATGATATATATCAGAAAATTCAATACCTTGTTCTACACCAAAAAGTTAACGTTATGGTTTTTAAGTAAAGAAATTTGCTTCTTCGCAGAATTCGCAGTCTTCCTTTCATTTCTAAGACATTTATGACAGAGTCCACCGTGCTGCCTTAATGCAAGTTGGCGAAATTCTGATGACCTCGAAATAGTTTCTGATATAAGCTTTCTCAAGATGTTTAACCTATTCCGTTGAGAATACGGTAAAAACACTTATAATAATAACATTAACAATAAAATAGCGTAGGGAATTGACGACCCCATCGCTCGCTGACGTAACAGTTAAGTGACAAAACTGCTACGTCAACGCAGTCAGTCAGCGCCTTGCGAGAGGTGTGAGCGCCGTGCATTGGCAGAATTTAGGGTGCAAAGGCCCGTTTGTGCCTATGGCCACACACGATACGATGCCGGGCCTGGGCGTCTCCCGTTAGTGAACGTCCAAATAATGGATGATGGATAAAAATATAGTGCGCAAAGGGCCGCTGCCTGGGGGTCGCTGGGGCGCGTCTGGAGCTGGCGGTGGACGTGGCAGCATGCGGGCCGCCAGCCGAGTGCGAGGAGCTGCACGGTCACCTAGCAGCCCTCCGCATCTATCATCCCCACCAGAAGGCTTAGTGTCGGCTGGGTCTTCTCGGACTCAGCAAGCGGCACCCGCCGCTGGTGGAGCACGTCGCATGCGTTGGTCACAAGCACTGCGGGCGTACTTTAGGTCAAAAGGGAAAGAAACTGGATGTTTGGCGTATCGGGCTAGGATGAATCGTCTTTTTGCTGAGCTGGAACCATTTTTAACCGTCACAGAGCAAAACCTGGCAGACCGAGTTCGGTATATCTTGCGCTCAACTATATTTGATGTCGCCGAACTCGAACGGCTACGCCGTGAGGCTGTTCCCTTATCGGATAAAAATGCTACGGCTGAGGATGCGGCGCAACAAATTGTAGAGCAACCCGCAAACGTGGATGCCGCCGTGAATATCCCAGTTGTGGTTGATTCAAACGATGATGGAACAGTCGCCCAGGAACTGGAATTAGAGCATATGAGGAGTACATTGAAAGAGGCGATTGTGGAAACGCGCAGTACGCCTCTCGAAAATCGACCGCGACTTCCCCGTATAGCCCTAAGCAAGCGGAATCGGGCTGTCGTGAGGGCTCTGAACCCAATGCTGGTGACCTATTTGGAAGCCAGCCGGGACCATTGCGAGACGAACTCAATTCTTTATGGCGCCAAGCTGGCAGTCTGCCGTATCATAGGTGCCAAGGTTTCCACGGCTGGACGCACTACTGGCAAAAGTAGAGCTATCCCAGCACAGAGAAGAAGAATTGAGGAACGTATCGCAAAGGCTAGAGCTCTCATCGGCAGACTGATATGCTTCAGATCAGGCAATAACAGGCCAAGAAATGTGCGCACCGTCAGGATGGCGTTTGCTGGGACAAATGTCAGTTTGTACCAGCCGGATATAACGCAAAAACTGACTGAGCGCATAGATGATCTGAAGCAGAGAATCGCTGCTTCGGGAAAGCGGATTCGGCGATATACCGAGAGGTCGACTCGGTTCAACCAGAATCGTCTCTTCCAGAATGATCAGAAGAGGCTATATGAATCATTGGAGTTACCAATGGTAAGTGGAACGGGCCCAGCACCAAATCAGGCCGACACTGTGGCATTCTGGCGCGGCCTGTAGTCAGAGTCCGTAAACCACAGCGAGGGCCCTTGGACGGAAGTTGTGGCGAGTCAGTGTGCGAGTATAACGCCCATGGACCCCGTCATTATAACACCGGATGACCAGAGTACCACAGACCCGAGCAAATACTGCCCCATCACGTGTCTACCGACCATATACAAGACACTAACATCCATTTTGAGCGCGAGAATCACTCGTCACCTGGACTCAAATTAGGTGACGTCGCGCGCTAAAAATGGATATCGGGGTGGTGGTCGTGGAACCAAGGAACCACTCCTCATTGACGCGGTCATTGGCAAATTGGTGAAACGCAACCGTCGGAACTTCTCCGCCGCCTGGATAGACTACAGAAAGGCATTCGACTCGGTGTCCCATACATGGCTAAAGAGAGTCCTCGAGCTGTACAAGATAGACTACAGACAGTTAGAGACTTCCTCGAGCAGTGTAATACGATCCTTTGTCATCTGGGCAAGCGGATGATGGCTGCGGAGAACCAAATAAGGATAAGAAGGGGTATATTCCAGTGCGATTGTCTGAGTCCAATCTGGTTCTGCCTCTCTCTGAACCCGCTCAGTACCTTACTGGAGGTCTCCGGGAGGGAATTTCAGCTACGGAAAGGAGGGACAAAAGTGACCCACCTTTTCTATATGGATGACCTCAATTTATTCGTCTCCAGTCGCTCCCATCTTATGGAATTGCTAAACATCACTTGTGAATTGAGCAATTCCATTGGAATGGAGCTGGGAACGGATAAGTGTGCGGACCTCCATGTTGAAAGGGGAAGGGTTGCTAACTCTGAGGGCATAGACTTATCTATGCCCGTCAACTTAAGAACCCTTTCCGAGGCTGAAACATTCTGATACCTGGGTATGTCACAGAACATCGGTATCGATGAGGCTGGTATGAAACACTCAGTTCGCGACGTATTTTATGCACGCTTGACCAAAGTGCTTAACAGGCTTTTGTCCGGGGTGAATAAGGCACACGCATATAACGGCTGGGTCGTACCTGTCCTCATGTATACCTTTGGCATACTCGGTTGGACTCAGACTGAACTTAACGCCCTGGATAGAAAAGTCCGCACTACCATGACGTCCCATAGGATGCATCATCCGAGATCGTCGGTAATAGTGTTATCAGGATTTCGGATTACACTATTGGTCACACTGTGTATAGGAAAAAGACCCATACCAACCGATATCTAAATGGTGAATCTCACCATCATCCTTCACAATAAGCTACCGTGGGTAAATCTTTGTTTCAGAGAGCACGAGGTATCTGTGACAGAAAACATCTGGCCACGGAGCTTCAGAAAGTCAAGCAAGTATTGCAAGACAACAAGCTTCGGGTCCCGCGCCTACGCCACAGTGAACGAGTGAAGCCGGCCACAGTCGAGCGCGCGCCTGCTCTACTACCATATGTCAGAGGAGTCACGGACAAGATTGGCTACATCTTGAAGCGAGCGTCCATTAAGACATACTACAAGCCGCTGAAGAAGATTAGTCAATTTTTACCATCCATCAAATGTTATATTCCTCTACAAGATGCAGGTGTGTACAAGCTAGATTGTGAATGTGGTCTCTCTTACATAAGTCAAACAAAGAGATCTATAAAAACCCGCGTGAAGGAACATATAGCTGATGTGAAGCACCGACGCTCCGGGAAATCTGCAGTCTGCGAACATGTTCAAGATCGTCCCCACCATTACATTAGATTTGATAAACCACAAATTCTCGCAAAAGAACACCGATTCCTACCAAGGATGATACGCGAGGCTATTGAAATTAAAAAACATCCAAATTTCAATAGAGAAGATGGTTGGGTACTACCATCTGCTTGGGATCCTATAATTAACAAAATTAAACCCAAACCCAAGCATACCACTGCAAGACTTCATGATGCTATAAGCTCGTTTTGCGTAAATCGGATCAAAAATTAATAATAAAAAACTGAAGGTAGCCGGACTAACTATGACATTGGGACGTCAAACATCTCAGTCCCCCCCGTGACCATGGGTACTGTAAGGCACCCGAAACGTCGGGATAATAATAAAAATAAATTAAAGTAATTAAACGCGATAAAATCCGTAAATAGTAGTTTTATTCAATGTGTAGTGTTCGCGTAAATTTAAGAAATCATTATTCGGATGATCCATTCTATAAGGACGTCATTTCTTGTGATAAGTTCTTACTCCTCTATCCTTAGCCAACTAGCAATGGCAAGACCCGGCAGTGCAGAGTATTTCCGACCGGGAGACCGTATGGAAGGAGAAGGAGCTCCATGGGAGGTTCTACAAGGCTCTACATGAGCCTTTCGTAGACACAGTAGCCTCCGTCCACTGGCTACGCTTTGGTGATCTCTTCGGGGAAACCGAGGGTTTTGTCTGTGCAGTACAGGATCAGGTTATTAAGACCAATAACTATCGGAGATACATCCTAAAGGATAGCACCTTCGACATCTGTCGAGCTTGTCGCCATCCCGGTGAGTCACTTAGGCATGTCATCTCCGGTTTTTCGGCGCTTTCTTACTCTGAGTACTTGCACAGGCACAACCTAGTAGCCAGAATTCTTCACCAGGAGCTTGCTCTGAAATACGGTCTCGTGGATCGGAAATTGCCGTATTACAAGTACTTGCCGAAAGCCGTGCTCGAAAATGATCGCGCCAGGCTCTATTGGGACCGGGCCATCATCACAGACAGGACTATTCTTGCGAATAAGCCTGATATTGTGCTGATGGACCGGGCACAGTCAAGGATACTTTTGGTCAACATTACCATTTCGTATGACGAGAACCTCGTGAAAGCCGAAACAGATAAGCAAACACAATATCTGGACCTGGCTCACGAGGTGACTGACATGTGGGATGGTCTGCCGACCGAAATTATTCCTGTAGTCGTCTCTGCAAACGGGCTAATCCCAGTCAGCCTCTCGGGTCATCTGAGGTGGCTGGGACTACGTGGCGGACCGCTCAAGGCTCAAATGCAGAAGGCGGTGCTCCTCGATACCGCCCGCATCGTCCGCCGGTTTCTTTCCCTTTCCCCCTAACCCCCGGACGTTTGGTCTCCCCTGCCGAGGGTCTCCATCTGGTTGGGCTTTTATTTATTTATGTATTTTTATATTTATTTTATGTTATTGATATTTATGTATATTTATCTTTTCATTTTTATTTATAATTATATATTTATAGAACCCAACCAGATGAGAAAACTATATTGATACTCGCAATAATAATAACTTAGAATAATTACAGGGCAGTTACCGGGCACAGAACTTGGGGTGCTTGAATATAATAAAAACAGAAACAGAATCTTTTTATTCAATATAAATTATAAATAATACTTAATGAAAATCACTCTTTTGTTAAAGTTGACAATGTTTTGGAAAAAAAAACCTTTGTCATGAGAAGAACCAGTGAGAAACCCAGTTTTAAAGGACTTTATAAAAAATAACGGCCTACAATCATATAATATGTAAACAATTAACAACACAAAACAAATTAAAAATAGCTTGGTAGCGATCATCTCATTCCCAGGGGTTAATATCATACACAAATTACATAATATTGTAATAACCCCTTTAAGACAAACTTTGTTAAATAAAGTTTTTGAAATTTGAGGGGGTCACATTTTATATATGTCAGTACCTGCGCCATTGCACGTGCAACATCGCCTACCTTCCACATATACATTCTGGGATTTTGTTGAAAAAGCGTATACATCAACCCAAGAATGAATTACCGACTTGGTAGGGGTCGAGTTCTTGGTACTACTAGCTTGTGTCTGTTGCTAGTATTTACAGAATGAATATCACAAATTATTGTAAATCTCCTTTTTGTGTACATATATTACATTTTTGTTTCATTTCATAAATGTCTTGAGAGGTCATAGTTAGTGTTCATATTAATTCCCTTAATTTTTTTCCAAACGACTCTTTATGTTTTAAATCAAAGATCGCTCTTATTCCCTTTTTTATAAAACAAATATAATTTCAGTGACAGTCACGTATCCCCATAGCAAAATAACATACACTATGAAAATAGCTAAACTATTCTAGCTATTTCAACACGTAAGATTTCTAAACTTTTTTACAGCATATGCTGCAGAACTGAGTCTGCTTACTAGTTTTGATATATATGGAGGCCCCATTGAAGAATCGCATCTAGTGTGATTTCAAGAACAATGGTGATATAGACAAGTCACATACCCCTCCGCATTTAAAATTACATTAGTACTATGATGTTACTTTTTATACATTTGGTTTTAGTGCCAGTTAAATGCAAATTATTACCGTTAAACCAATTTACTAATTTAGAGATACAATTTTATCTTCATACTTTAGTTATTGCTGTTTTAACTAAGAATTAATGAAGTGTCATCAGCCAATTATACTATATACCTCGGTTATCCCCTACTATATAAGGTAAGTCATTAATATAAAAAAGCAACAGAGAGGAGCCGAGAATTGAGTCCCGACGCCATTTTGCATTATCGATCCGGAAGAACTCTTACTACTAATGACAACTCTTTGCGATCTGTTGATTAAATATGAAACAATAAATTTCACAGCATTACTTCTTACATCGTAGTGTTGAAATTTCCTAATTTAAGGTTTATAGTGAACACGATTGAAGGCTTCGGATGGGTCAAAGAATATATCCATGGCATCCCATATATTCTGCCATTTATTGAAGACATATATAATCAGCTCAACACCAGCATCAGTTGTCGAGCAATTGATTGTGAAACTGAATTGATTTTTATGAAGTAAATTATTTACATTAAAAATTTTATCGTCAAGAATATTCTTTTATAAATGTTACTAATCGATGGCTGCCCATAATTAGTCTAAAATTGGCGGGGTCCAATGTACTATCTGATTCAAATAAAGATATTACATTACTAAGTTTCATTAAACTGGAAATCTACCAAATTTGATATTAAATATTTTACTTTTTATTATTTGATACTAATAAAAATAATAGCTAATTAAGCTGCGATCGTATCTATTATAGACGCAATAAATATCGAAAATCCACCGCAGATCTGCGGTTTTCTAAATATCAATAGTTTTAAAATATTTTACAATATATTTTGATGATAATTAAATGTAAAATTATTTGTACACGCATTTTCATTTTGTTTAAGTAATGATTCGGTAACGGCAGGAAAATAAGTCAGATAGTAGCTAAGATCGAATTACCAGTAAAATGTCTCTCTCTAACATTTACCAAAAACACTACATAATTTTATAACTTCGCCAAACTGTAAAGACAGTTTGTTGTCGAATGAATGCACTCTTATAACCCATTACATAATTTAGTAAGTACACAACCCACATAATATAGCAAACAAATAGAATTTTTTAAATATAAACTCTATAATTTCCACATTCTAACAATTCCAAATACAATACCCCACCCACATAACATTGCTACTAAATAAAAATTCTAAATATAACCCGAATAAATTTTTCTTTACATACGTACATCTTTTACCATAGTAGTTTCTAACACTAGGCTGAAATAATTTCCCTTCTTTATTTTTCCTCCTTCTATATTTATTATGTATATTTATTATTCCATTTTTATAAAGATTTTTATTAATGTTTTCCAAAACTAATAACATGTTAACTTTGTGTTCTACCAGTAAAATTTTACAAATTATAAATTTTACAATATATAAGAAGAGAAAATGCGACCATACAAACCAAGTCCATAAGTTATGAGACAATCCACCAAAGCATAATTAATACCAAACGTACATAGATTTTTTGTTCAAAATGTGCTTTAAAAAATAAAGTGTTCCTAATATCACCGTCAGCTTTGTAGGTACATACATCGGATATTTGAGGTTCCCAATATTTTTTTTTTATCAAAACCAGCCCTAAATACTTAAATTTATCGATAAATTCAATTTATTTAAATTACAATTAATTTAATTATTATGTAAGCACTCAAAGCAGTGCTCCACAACAGCTATCTCATTCAGTTTCGTATTTTTCGCTGCAACATTATATAGAGAGTGTATATGCATGCATTTTGTTTTATTACAATTAAGGATTATGCCATTATCATGGGCCCATTTTGTAATATTCTCAAAGTCAAGTATTGCAACGTCCTATTACTGTACCGATTTAGTTAATTTGTTCTTAAAACTTAACTGACAGTTTGAATTGCGAGACTTGACGTTACCAGTTTTGATTAAAACTACTTTTACGGATTTTATCGCGTTTAATTTTAATTTTAATTATTTTTTATTTTTAATATCCGACGTTTAGGGTGCTTTTCAGCACCCACGGTCACGGGGGATTGAGGTGACTGACGTCCCGATGTGATTGTTAAACCCAGAGTATCTTCAGCTTTTTTAATTATTTTTTATGGTCCGATCTATGCAAAATGAACTGACTATGTCTTGAGGTCTTGCAGTGGTATACTTGGGTTTAGTTTTAATTTTATTGATAATAGGGTCCCAAGCAGGTGGTAGTACCCAGCTTCCTTCTCTTTTGAAATAGGATGTTTTTTAATTTCAATAGCCTCACGTATCATCCTTGGTAGGAATCGGTGTTCCTTCGCGAGGATTTGTGGTCTATCAAATCTGATGTAATGGTTGGGGTCATCTAGGATATGATCACAAACTGCAGACTTCCCGGAACGTTGATGCTTCACATCAGCTATATATTCTTTTACGCATGTTCTAATTGATCTCTTTGTTTGTCATATATAAGAGAGACCACATTCACAATCAAGCTGGCACACTCCTGCATCTTGTAGAGGAATATGACACTTGACGGATAGTAGGAACTGACTAATTTTCTTCGGCATTCGATGTGGTCTCTCTTGGGTCAGAGGTGAGAACGCATCTCTTAGCCTTCTTTGTTTAATCACTTACCATCAGATGGACTGTAACTTAGTTTGCCACCTCAGTTTCATAAAAGAAATGATCGACCGCTATTATGCTACTAGCGTCGTAAAAGGAGATAGAGGGAAACATACAAAGAGATGGAGAGCAGTGTTTTCTGATATATTTTTCAAATATTAGTTTAAAGACATTGAAAAAGCTTTAATGAAAAAACTATATAAGTAATAGATACTGATGGTATGTGTACGAGTTATAGTACAATGGTTTTTTTATTAAGAGATATGAAACAACCTATGTAAGTAAGGTGATATTTTTCCTATTTTATTTTAAAATAAGTTCGCTGAAATTATAATATATGAAATATAGTTTCAGTCAAATCACTGCCGCAACTCCGCTACAGGTAGTGTATTCTAGTGAACCAGTTTTAGTCGACATCTGCTCATACATGGGGCTTATATTCATAGACCAGAAATTTCACATAGCCCTACAAAAAGTAGTTGAACGGTGTTAAGTTATACAATCTTATTGGCCAGATGACGTATAGTAGTAGTGGCGTCATCCTGTTAGAACCACATGCTTGTGAGCTCCATAACATCTATCCTAGGCCACAAAAAATTGTTATCAGCGTCCGATATCGGTCGCCATTGACAGTGAGCGCGGCTTCTTGTGCATCTTTGCAGAAATAAAGGCTAATGATACCGCCGGACCAAAATCCACAACAAACAGTGACTTTTTCGGAGTGTAGAGACGCTTGATTAATCTCCCGCTTTTTGTCGCTCCAAATCCGACAATTTCATTTGTTAATAAAGCCACTAAATCCAAAATTAGCCCGTCATTGAAGATGTTTTTTTTTGCCGAAAGAAGCCAAAAACAGATTTTTACATTTCAGATTTCAGAAAAAATACGAAAGCAGGGTCAACCGCCAAATGCGCTAAAGCGCGATCAGCGAATACACAGCGTTATCTGTGGTCTTTGGGAACTAGCTCTTGAGTTAATTAGACACTCACACGCGCTCCGAGCTTTGTGTGTCCAGTCGCGTGCGCGAGTGCTATCAAGCACTTTCCCAAACCCATTCGCAACGAAAGAGTTAGACAGTGCCCCAAAGTATCGCAGCTCATCACCTTCTCTCACCCACACGTCTCGCGTCGTATGTTACTATCCATCGATCGTCAGGTAGGAATATATAGGACACGTATTTGAGTACCTCAACAGTAGTTACAATGTTGGACAAGGGAAAGCCCTCCTCCATCTCGCACTAGGATTAGGAAACTACCGGACAGACCGAGCGTTTTGGATCTGCCCCTATTGGCGAGGGACCTTCTTAATCCGGAGTGGTGAATGATTTAGCCAAATCCCAACAAGGGAGCCTGTATCGTCGCCGAAAGAACCCGCAACGAGCGACGCGAGCACGCGAGTGGATGGGAGCCGACGCCGTTATGGCAAAGTGGCAAAGGATGAAGATGTCAGCTTTTTGAAAAGAGGCATTGCATCGAATCACCAATGACGCGTTTTTTGGTTTTACTTGTTTCACGTATAACATATAATTTTGAAATTATTTCCAATAATTGAGTGCGTCCAATGAAGTGAAGTGAAGAGTCCAATAATTGATTGCGTTTTATTAACTGCTACATATTGGATGATGATACACGATTCATACATTTACCCACGGAAATACCAGCATGATACGACCTTATAAAACAATTATTGTCATATGAACGAAACAAAAAGATTATGTTTTATTAGGCTTATTTAATAATTAACTTAATTTCCTAAATAAACTGTACCTTTTGACAAAATAAGAGCGCATCATGATGTCCACTTGGAAAATGTGATAGATAAATAGAAACTCATAATTAATACGCACAAACGTATTAAGTTATATTCTCTTTTAATTAGACTTATAAAGAGACAACAGTCCACATAATGATAAGTAGCTACTGTTGAACCTGGACACCAGCCAACCTCTTTAAGTACCAATTAAAAAAATATTACTTCTGAATACAATTTTTATTTATTTTTTCTCGGTTCGTAGGCT
This sequence comes from Parnassius smintheus behrii, assembly GCA_036936625.1. NCBI lineage: Eukaryota > Metazoa > Arthropoda > Insecta > Lepidoptera > Papilionidae > Parnassius > Parnassius smintheus. The sequence continues at coordinate 19,542,521 of JAUPFT010000010.1, read as the reverse complement.
AAATACCTACATCATGGCCACTGCACCATTAAGGAAATATAATATTGTAAAGTATTAGCAATGTTTTTCACAACAGCAGATAAAACAAAAAATAGTTAAAAAATTTAAATCCTCAATGCGTAGCAAAATATTTTTTAATTAGTCTGTACGTGAGCGTTTTAAATCCTCTTATACGAGGTGTTAACGTACGTCGAAGCGGAATGAGAGAGTGCTGTTTGTGAAATGTACGAGTATGTTCATCTGTGGATTAGCGTCATATCGTGTTGTTTGCTTTTCCGAAAATAAATTAAGAGTAGAAATTTTAGTGTCTTATTGTGTGAATGCATAAACCATCTTTGATTTGCCGATGATGTAGTTATTATGACAGAATCTTTGGGAAGACCTATGCAAAGACCATTTGCAATATCCGTAATACTCTTAAACTGTTGGGAGTCTGTAAACTGTCGCTACGCTTAAAGATTATGTCAATCATGTTATCATCATCATCATCATTACAGCCCTTCACAAGTCCACTGCTGAACATAGGCCTCCCCCAAGTAATGCCACAAAGCATGGTCTTGAACCACCTGCATCCATCGACTTCCTGCATGTCCTACCAGGTCTTCACTCCATCTGAGGCTGCCACTCGAGATCTTTTTCTCAACGGTTGTCGGTTCTTCGAGCTATATGGCCTATTGCCACTTCAGCTTACTAATTTCTTGGTATATATCGGTTACTCTGGTTCTACTGTGAATATCCTCATTTATAAGTTTATCACGGAGAGAAACACAGAGCATAGCCTTCTCCACAGCTTGAGCATCCTCATACGACCACCAGTGAAGGACCACGTCTCAGATTCGTAAGTCATCACTGCCAACACGCCAGCCAACATCGACAGATTCAATTAGGCTGGGTAGCGTTTGGGAGATAAGGTAGAAAACTTTGAGAAGTGGAGAGAGTACAAACAGTGCGTGTTGCCAGTGATATTAGACGCAACGTAGACGTTGTAGACGTGGTCTTTGATTACTGGCCTCACACAAGAGTTTAATGTGGATCAGCCTACTATAATGAAGGTTTTAATTAAGGTTTCTCTGTGTGAAAGACTTCGTGATGAGGATATCCGGAGTATTATATCCAAAGTAACCGATGTAGCTCAACGGTTAAGTTAAGTTATAATTAGCAGCCATCGACGACTGATGTGGGAAAAAGAGTCCATTAACGATTACCAGAAAAAAACAAAAATTATTAATTAACCAAATTACTCAAAAGAATTGCATAATCCGCATTCTACAAGACGTGATTACCTTACGCATATTATTGTGACATATTATCTCGTCACGCCTTGTCAATATCTCTGGTGACTCAAAAGGAGGCAATATAACGAGGCAACTCAACCGGTCTTTTGAGCACGCTACCAAAAGATTTTTATAGTATTTTGTACAGTTAAAATTGTAGTTATACGGTATAATCTTGTAAAATAAATATTTCTTAAAATTTGTTTAATATTTTATTAGATTTATTTTGGCTAGATTATTTTATTAGAATTAGCACACGTTAAATAAAAACTTTATTTAATTTCATATCACATAAAATATTACCCAAGCCATGTCGATATACGTGACCACGTTCGTATCAATAGGGTTTAGCAATCAGGAGGAGTGCTTCATTGAGGTTAAAAAGCATTTTATTCGATCGCGTATAAAATCACATTACTACAAACCTGATAATTTTTTTTGCGCGTTTTACGGTTTACTAACAAATTACTATGATTTATTAAATTAATCTTTCACTTAATTTATTGTTACCAATTTAAATGTAGACAATTAATGTTAACTTCATACGAGTGTGTTTATTTTCAGAAAATAAATAAATAAAAATAACTTGTGCGAATGCTTACTTTTATCAGCCTGTAATTGTCTACTGTAAAACGTATCGTCAGACTTGGGAGGCTGATTGGCGAACGCAGTACCAAAGTCCTGACTCTCTCGAACCTTAAACGCTCAAGTACATGTCATGCCAATTTGAGTGGTAGCTTTGTATAGCAGCACGAGTGGTTCGGCGCGAAACGGGTGTACTCTCTCAGAATACCCGCGCAATACAGCAGAATAATGATACGAGTAATGTGTTTCCTAAATCGAATGTAGAGAGCCCGAGACCCTTTTTACGGGTATGGAGGTATTCCATCTTAGTCCTCAATCGATCTTAGTTGCCTGCAACTGTCCATGAACTGCAGTAGCCGCTAACCATCAGGTGGAATGTAAGTTTGTCACTTCTGTTTCATAAAAACTAAATAAAAAAAACATGTGGTATAACGGATATTGTTACCACTAAAAGATTCATATCTTTTCCGGATAAACTTTATGTTATTCTCGTTGTAATAGAGTAAACATATGACGTGTGGTGGTTTGGTTATATGAAAAATAGCAATTTTTTTTTTGTATGTCGTCACCATAAGATAATTTAATGTTATCTAAATAGATCGCTGCTATTATATTCTAGGTTTACTATTATTTCTTTTCAGCCCGTAACAGTCTATCTATTTTACTATTCATCATCGCTTCACGCATCGAGAATTCACCAAGAATCTTTTTTTCTTCATTAGCCAATGAATGCTCACTCCTGAACATGGGTCTCTCCCGTTTTGGAGAGGATTTGCCTTAATCGTCACGGTAGATGGGCAGACTGACGATCACGGTGAGGTCTTGTTATTTTACGTCCGACGTAAATGAGATATTTGTACTGCCATCTGTCAAAGCCGTAAAAACCTTTCTGATAATCGCCTTTTACGCCCTAACCACGGAACCAAATTATATTATCTCATCTCTTACGCCACTGCCACATAGTCCCGCCATTCCTGAAACCATTACATCATAATATTTCAAAGATTCAAAGTTAGTAGCAATTAATCTAAAGACTATTTAAATCTTTTTCTTTATTTTTAACATTTTTTTATTTAAATTAACACATTTCTATTTAATATCAATAACCCTTACCGAACTCTAACTGAATTTTACTACAGAGAACTGCTTCAGTAATGTGGTTAAGGATACCATTATACTCAATCTTTTGTTCTAATAGAACTATTACTGTCAGAGCAATATAGTCAAGATACGCACGGAAAAGATTTTTCAATATAATTTGAGCCATTTAAATATAATAGAATAGTTTTTTAATTCATATTAAAATAAAAAAAAAATCTTATAGATTTCAAATAAAAATTTCTTTCGTCATTGTGGACACTAAGATGGAATGACTTGTAACCACTGATTTCAAAAGGAAGGATGGGCCCACCTAAATATTGTATTCATAACTTTTTCATAGAAGAAAAAGTAGCGCATATGTCATAATACAAACGTCATATCAAAACACGACGTAACCAGGGTCAGATTTCGTAGTATATTTATCCTAATTGCACCATTATTTCATAGTTTGTAGTAAGTACATAGTATCGAAATAATACTAGGCGAAAATACCATAATTTTACCTAAAGGTCGTTGGTCGATTTGTATTATTATTGGGTCCTTTTACATTTTAATATTAACCCTGCGACATCGAGAATTTCTGTATTGTACATGAGTACCGCGTCTTTTTAATAAAATTAGAATTAGCTCCCTTTCTGGCCAATCGATGCTCGATCGATCCTTTTCTTTTGTACTCTTTTCGTTTTACACTTATTGAATATAAAATATATTAGGTACCAATATTTAAAATTTAACTTACACTAAGTTCTTTAGACAAAATTTAAACAGAAATAAAAATAAAACCGTCAAAAAACGAAACGTAGGTATAGATAAAACTAGATGCGTGATACCAAAATCCCGGTACATAGGAAAAAAGAAACATGAAACGTCAAACGTGATATAATTTTTTTAAAATAGTATAATTTTATTTTCCATGTACAATATTTTTGAGGGCTTGAATCCAAACCTGGTCTAATCTTGGTAACGTAACTAAACTAACTGTAAAATAAAACTTTATAAATGCGTTTATATAATAATTGATTTGTAACAAAATTAATATAAGGTTATTTATTTACCGATGATACGATATCCCATGTTTCTCTTATCTTTGTATCGTAATTTTTGCGTTCTTTTACCACGCAACTAGACATATTTGTGACAGGCAAATTACTCCTGCGCGCGCACCACTGTCGACCGATTCGCGTTGGCCCTAAACTGTAATTTTCGGGCCAACGCATTGGTCCGTTTTAGTTGTTCGGTCGGCCCGGTCCTTACGCTAGTAATATATAAGTCAATGCTTGTAACCCGCAGAAAAGGGCGCCAGTTCTTATCTCTTACTAAACGAAACCCACAGTTATGAGTTGTTATTTTACAGTCGTATCAGGTCGCATATATAATGCGTTGCATTGTGGTTCTGACTGCGGCGTACGGGCTGACTCTCTTAACGTGAGCAAAAATAGGTAAATGAATTATAAGCCCACTGCATGGATATTTTCAAAATTATTGTTTTTTCATTCACTAATATCTATCAATATACTATTAATTTGAAGTAAACTTCTTACCTAGCGGCCTGTTCAAGATCAAGAGCGTAGATTGCACTTGATTTGAATCTCACTATTTCAATACTTTTTTTTAATTATTTTATTAATGTTATTAAATTAATCGCTTTTTAACTTTTCTATTCCAAATAAAACATTTTGTTAGCGGTACATTCAGTTTTGTTGTTTTATTTTTTATTTTTTTATAGAATAAAGTTGACAAACGAGCACACAGTCCACCTGGTGGTAAGTGGATGCCAAGGCCCATCACATCTACATTTATCCTCGATTAAGAATCAAAACGCAGGAGCGTTGTCACCCCCGAGGACTAAGATGGAATACCTCGTTTGCAGTAAAAAAGGGTCTCCGCACCTCTACACTCACCATACGAAACACAGTAGTATTATGCTGCTATTTTACGCTGATATTCTGTGAGAGCGTGGTCCTTCCCCAGTCGAGTCGACCTATTCGTGCTACAACTATAATATAGCTGCAGCATGGCTCTACCAGTTTAAAAAATTCATATTATGCAGTTTTATACATTATAACACCATATTCACAAGGAGTTTTCTTCCACGTACAAACTCTCTGTGGAATAGTTTACCACCGGCGATTTTTCCGGACCGATACGACCTGGGCACCTTCAAGAAAAGAGCTTACTCCTTTCTAAAGGGCCGGCAACGCACCCGCAATTCTCCTGGTGTTGCGGTTGATCATGGGCGGCGGTAGTCGCTTAACATAACGTGAGCCGCATGCTCGTTTGCCACCTCTTCTACAAAAAAAAAAACCAACACACTGAATATTGTTCAGCATTTTAAATATCCATATAATTAATTATTTTTCTGTATTTTGAATATCATTACTAACTGCAAAGTAAATAAAATACGTTAGGAAAATATAATGACGATTCTGATATTGTCAGTGTGATCGAAATTGTTTTAAAGCGTATCAATATATGCTGATAAGTAGAAATCTCCCACTATCAAAATTAAGTAAAGTATAATATGCTATGCAAATATTTATCGGCTTTGCATCTTCGTATAATCTTCGTTATAACTCTCTCAGATAGATTGGCTGCTTACCATGCGTCAACACAGCGTACTTAATGGCTGTTAAACTCGAAGTAAGTATGTTTTCTTATCTAGTATCGAATACTAATTAATTAATGTTTATTTTTTTTATAAAACTGAAGTGAAAAAAGCATCACCACCTGGTGGTATGTGGTTATTGCAGTCCAAGAACACTTGCAGCAAACTTCAAACAAAGAATGGCGACTTCGTGGCGCAGTGGCTAAGTAATGAGCTGCGGCGCTGAGGGCCGCGTGTTCGAATCCCACACGAAAAAATTATTTGTATGGCCTACAAAGAATTTTTACCTGGATTCTGGATGTTTGTTCTTGTGAGATTCATATTTGTAAACAGCCTCCATGGTACAGGAGAAAATCCTAGTGTGGATGTAACTCTTAAAAATAACAGGCTACATCTCTATATCTCTGAACCGGACTTAAATGAAATGCAGCCTGAAGTCAGACAGGCTCTTTGTACCCCTCAGACCAGATAACATTAGTGCATGTACTGCTATTTGACGGTAGAAATTGGTAAGAGTGGAATACTACGAAAACACCAACCTAGACGTACTTACTCCTAGTAGTCTGATCGAGAAGTAAGCTTTATGCGAAAAATCGTTCCAATTTTTCTAAAAACAGGAGGGATGGCTTATTCAATTCGGAATATTATTCCTCGAAAGACTTTTTTTTCCTGCAAACAAAAAATACAATTGTTTCTATCAATAAACTTGAAAAAATTGGCTTTAAATTTTTTGGAAATAACTCGAATACTTTAAGTAATAAGGAAAATCACAAAAAAGATCTTTAAAGAGGAGGATATTTGCAACAAAGAACTTCTGACTCTCGGAAGTCTATCTACATTACTTATAATTTTAAATCAACACTGAAAATGGGCTTCGTTAAGTCGTTACGGCATGTGCGCACAGCTGCTAGAGAGAGTACAATGGATGAAATATTTTTTTATAATCCACTTGCTGAGATGAGTTCGTTCGAAGGGCAATTGATAGCAATTCCCCTTCTATTCTTATTTCACATAGCGCTTTACTTTCTTCTCTTTCAAAAACCATCACTTTCGTCTTATTTGCGTTCACTTTCATTATTCTTTCTTTTAATAACTAGTTCATTAACGCAACCATCATTTGCAACTCGGCCGTCTACGATGAAAATATGACTTGATCATCGGCGTCCAAAAGGGATTTGACGGTTAACTCGCCCATGCTTAACCCACATTCTTTAGCTTTAAAAGTTTGCAATCAACAGTCCATTGTAGTGTGGCCCCATGACATTATATATATTTTTGTGAAGTATATATTGATATAGAATAAAAGGATACTTACTCCTTAATACTTGGTTGGTTGGTTGGTTGGTACTCAAATTTAGTTAAAGTTTGAGTACCAACCACACGTCTCCTCAAAATTGACACCGTTCATATATTACATTGCGACCCTGACAGTTGCCAGGGACCTACGGTGCACGTGCATTGTAGCGGGGCACTGCCGGGCCTAGTTATAAAACGGAAAGAAAAAAATACTTAATCAAATAATTAAGAAAAAAAATATTATAACGGAATGGATACAATACCGGAAGTGACGATAATAAATAAATATGAATACCAAAAGAGGCCTTAATAATACTTTTTTGGAAGCTTACTGAAAAATTAAGATTGAATATTTAACTGACACATTTGTGTAGGGCGACCCCCTACTAGATGGAGTAACGACCTGGTAAGACATGCAGGAATTCGATGGATGCAGGTGGCTCAGGACCGTGCTTTTTGGCATAACTTGGAGAAGGCCTATACTCAGCAGTGGACTTGTAAAGGCCTGTAATGATGATGATGATGATGATTTGAAAAGGGAGAAAAGCAGTTTATATTCTAGCAAGCATCGCCCAGGTGGATGTGAAAATTGCTGGAAATAATAAAGAAGATTTAAGACGTAAATTCGCAACTGTGTGATTTTTGATTCCGTTTAAAACTATAATAATTGAGATTTTTTTTGTTATTTCTGTTACTATATTTTTTAAAGGTTATGTGTTTAATGTTATATATTTAAATTATGATTAAGTTGAAAATGATTTATCAGATAGTTCACGATTCAATTGTTTTTTTTTAATATTTGTATTACTGAAGAAATAAGCATAACGCAATAACTATAAATTAAGTTACAATTTAATAATTTATCTAGCACTTGATTTTAAATTCACTTTTATGCAGTTATAGTTTCGTATTTTTATTACGATGTCCTCCAAAACAATAATGAAATAATGTGTAGATTATATTTTTACGTATTTAAATTTACAATGGTTTATCATCAATAAAATTTATCGTGTTTTGTAAATGAACACTGATGGTACATTTCGTTTATTTTTTTCTGTAAGTTAATTTTATTTATACAATTTTAAAATGGTCTTAAAAATCGCTATTATTATAACTTATAATTATTTTCCTTCTTTTCTAAAGGTATAATAATCGTGAAGTAACATAAAAGTTATAAATAAATAAATGTTTAACCTTTAGTAAATAACTTTATAGTTAAATAACCTACTTAGATATCAAAAGTGTTTTTCTCAATGCTTAAATAAATTAATACTGAGTTACATTAACTTGATAGCTGTTACAGTAAAAATTTAAAGTAGTTTTTTATTAGTATACGCTATATTTTACATCATAATATTTCTGACTATATTAAATTAATACTTACGTTCATGTTATAACATATTGTACAAGTTATCTTAAATAATGCAAGTTTTTACGGATTTTATCGCGTATATTAACTTTTTTATAAATCCTGCGTTACGAGTACTTTACAGCATCCATTGTCACGGGGGACTAAGTCAAAAATACACGAGCCCAATGTTTACTACGTCCCATAATGAGCCAAATCTATTGAACAACTTACAGATCGGCTCAACACTTAGCGAAAATACTTTCACCGCTCAGGGGACATACAAGTGCACATATAAAAGATTCCTAGCATTTTGTCAGTGAGATTAAAGACCTACATCTGGCAGACAATAAAACTTTGGTCAGTTTTGGTGTGCAATCGTTGTTCACATGCTTACCTGTTGAAGACTGCATCTCAATTGTAACTAGAAGGCTGGAAGAAAACATGCCCGTAGAATATGCAGCATTACTTAGACACTGTCTTACATCTGGCTACCTATTGTGGAAGGAGGAGTTCTACAAGCAAATAGATGGTATGGCGATGGCCTCACCTACATCTACCACTGTTGCCGACAGATTCATGGAAGACTTGGCAGGAGAAAGCCCTGCTTACTTCTCTTGTAAATCCATCTTTCTAGAAGCGGTACGAAGACGACACTTTTATAATTTCATTTTAGATAAAATAACTACATTTTCAGACCTCAGACTCAGATTTATAAGACAATATTCCATCAGGTGAGCGCAGAACTCTCAGACGCACAACACGGGTTTCGGCCGAAGGGGTACAACCAATAACCTTCTCTGTCAGATGGCACATCTGGCACCGAGTGGAGACTAAGGGGTGCAAACGGATGCGGCATTTTTTGACTTTAAAAAAGCATTTGATTTGGTAGATCATAACGTATTACTTAAAAAGCTAGCAGGTGTGGGTTTTACCCCACATTTACTGCACTTTTTTGCTAGTCATATGTCTGATAGGCAGCAATATGTAGAATATGCGGGACATCAGTCAGAGCCATATTTCACATGGTCCGGGGTAAGTCAAGGCAGTAACCTTGGCCCTTTGGAGTTCTTGCTGATGATAAACGACCTACCAGAAGTGGTGAAGGACGCTAAGTGTTTATTGTTTGCTGACGACTTCAAATTGTCTCTTGCGGTAAAAAATAGGGATGACTGTGCCAGACTACAAAGGGAAATACACAGGGTTGTGAATTGGAGCAAAGACAATCTCTTGCAATTTAACAGCTCTAAGTGTGTGTTAATTACTTTCTCTCGTGCACAAACTCCTATTTTACATAATTATTACATTGACGGGCTGCTGATGAGGGTCAGAGAAGTTAAGGATTTAGGAGTAGCTTTTAATACAAAGCTTACTTTCTATGATCACATCATGAGAATCTGTAAAAAAGCTTATAGAAATCTAGGATTTATGCTTCGTACAGTGAGAGGATTCACAAACATAAAAGCAATTATCGCCTTATATAATGCATTGGTAAGGAGTCAACTTGAATGTAATGCAGTCATCTGGGCTCCGCATGAAACTAAGTATAGTCTCATGTTAGAGCGCGTACAAAATAAATTCATTAGATATTTATATATGCGTTATTATGGTGTCTACCCAATTTACCCTTTAATGTATCCAACTTTATTTATATTAGGTATGGTAGGATATAATGAACTGAGGGTTAGGAGAGAACTCGCGCTCACCTCGTATATTTTTAAAATACTGCGAGGAAGATTGTTTAATGCTGAGATATTAGGGCAGCTTAATCTGTATGTTCCTGAGAGGTATGTGTGGTGCCGACGGCAGCCGCGACTGTTGGTGGAGCCACGAGGTCGCACCAACCTCCTGAGTGAGGCACCTCTGACGCGCGCACTCCGCACTCTCAACGTAATAGCTTGTGAGACGGACCTATTTTGTTGTACTTTTAGTGAATTCACAAAGACAGCATTGTTTGCAATTTGTTACTAAATTAAATCTAACACTTAAATCTACACAAATCAGTTAGACAGCTACAGAGTTAGAGGCAAACAATTCTTCAGCTTTTCTAGATGTGTTAGTGATTCAGAATGTTGATAGCCCCTTGAGCCACACTGTGTATCGAAAAAAGACCCATACAGATAGATATTTGAATGGTTATTCTTACCACCATTCTTCACAGTTAGCTATGGTAGGTAATTTTTTTGTTTGAGAGAGCACGAGAGAGCTGTGACAGTAAACACCTGGCTGCCGAGTTCCAACACGTCAAGCAAGTTTTGCATGGCCACAAGCTTCGGGTCCCACGCGTACGTCACAGTGAACGAGTGAAGCCGGCCACAGTCGAGCGTGTACCTGCTGTACTGCCAGATGTCAGAGGAATTACTGGCAAGATTGGCTACACCTTGAAGCACGCTTCCATTAAAAAATGTTTCAAGCCGCCGAAGAAGATTGGTTAGTTTTTACCATCAGTCAAGTGTAATGTCCCTCTAAAAGATGTAGGAGTGTACAAGCTTGATTGTGAATGTGGTCTCTCTTACTAAAAGATGAATTAACATCTGCGTTAAAGAAGATATAGCTGATGTGAAGAATCGACGCTCCGAGAAGTCTGCAGTCTGTGAACATGTACTGGATTGCCTCCGTTACTACGTCAGATTTGATAGACCACTAATACTCGCTAAAGAACACCGATTTCTTCGTATTCTTGATATTTAAACGTATGTACACGTTTATTATTTATAAACTGTGACGAAACTATGTACAAGACTGTGACCTCGACATTGGTTTAGGAGAGGGGGATCTTGGCACCCGTCCTGCCCGTAGAATATACTACCTATCCGTAATACTACTACTATTACCTATTATATTTTTGTAATTTACTTTTAGAAAATAATATATATTAAGATTGCATTTTTGTAATTTATATTCATAAGAAACATAACTTTTATATTTATTAAAACAAATGTATTGATTTATTTTTTTATATTTTTTGTCGGTGGAGGTGTAGTGTGGTCCATGACATTATATAAATTTATCTAAAGTTTTAGTACCAATCACACGTCTCCTCTTCATTGACACCTTTCATATATTACACAATAAATGGGTTGAACAGCCACGGAGAAGCTACACAGCCCTGTCAGACACCTTTTTGGATACCAAACAAGTCCGAGTACACCCCGTCGATCCTGAAATAAGTATTAGAGTCTCTATAAAGAGACCTTAATGCCTGTATCATACCAGCGCTCAATCCAAATGAGTTCAGTGTTTGGCATAATAGTAATAACAGTCCGGTCCACTCTGTCATAAGCTTCTTCCAAGTCCAGTCAAAACTTCTCCGCAATCATGCACATGGAAAAGAGTAAGTCTTTGTTGAAAAAAAAATCATCTCGGTTTTTTTTTTCAAAAAGATGTACAATTGCTGACTAACCAATTTTATATATAGAGATAGATTTCTAGGAGTCGGTAGTTTTTTGTGGCAAATATTCTTTCCTTTTCATGATTTTCATTATACCTTAAGGTTTTTGAGTTATTTCTAAGAATCTGGAGCCCATATTTTTATTTTTGTTAATAATAATTAAAAATTTTGTTCTCAGGAAAAAATGCCTTTCACAAAATAATGTTCAGAATCGAATGAGCCATAGCTCATACTTTTAGGACAATTGGAACTTTTTTTGCAGAAAACTCACTTCTCAACCAAAAAATATGATGATGATGATGATGCATGCATGCATATCTGATTTAAATGACAACAGCACACAATGAACTTGTTATATCATTGAATGAAACTAACGCCACTACTCTAATAGCCGTAAAAAATTTATACGTAGTAGAGCTATGCTGTAGTTATATTATGGTTGTAGCACAAATGGACCGGCTCAACCGAGAAAGGACAAAATACTCACAGAACACCAGCAAGAATTTGCAGCTTAATACTCACTCATTTTACTGGAAACGAAGCATTCATCTTGGTCCTCTGGGGTAACAACGCACCTCCGTCTACAGGCCACTTAACATCAGGTGGACTGCGGACTGTATACTCGTTTATCAACCTTATTCTATGTAAAAATATCCATGGTAAAATTGGTAAGAATGAATCTCATTCAACTTGTTATAATAAAACAAATGTAAGTGTGAAATACAGGGGCACTCTATTATCTCAGTTTTGAATAAAATGTTCCAAAATCGATTTATATATATATATATATATATATATATATATATATATATATATATATATATATATATATATATATATATATATATATAATCAACTGTCAGTTAGTCTCGCTTAACCTCAAAAAGGGCTCGACCGATTTTGATGATTTTTTTTGTTTATTTGAATGGGTTAGTTTAGGTTGTGGAGATTTAGAAATTACTCGTGCGAAGCCGAGGCGAATTGCTAGTCCATAATAGATTTAGGTATTTTTAAAGAAATGCAACCACCGGATAGGTAATGCAAACAGCGTAGTTTAAATAATTGCTAATAGATAAGCGGAATGTCTATTTTGTTACCTAAATATACCCTTCTGAATTTTATTAATATGATAAAATAAAACTTTTGGTAAATCCAAATGTGCATGCCTTAAGCGCTCATGTTATACATCAATTCATTAAAATATTTTAAATACATACAAGTTTTTACAAATAACCTTGTTACTATCACTTCTAATTTTTCATCAATTTTATGTCAAACGTCATTAAAAATAAGTTTTGAAAATCCAAAAGTGCACGACTCTTACTCTCCCCTCCGGTCCTGCCCAGATGATCGTGAAAAAATATAGAAAAAAATTCTCAATCAAGAAAATATTATTTTGTAATTTTACTATTATTTTACTATATTATTGAGATTCAAAAAAAATATTATTATAAATTGAAAGAAACTTTTAACAGAATTATCTTTAAACGCTCAGACATCAACTTGAACAATATTTTAATTTTTAGGTATGTGACTACCTGACTAGTTAATATATTTTTTATCTTTCGTTTTCAAAATGTTTTTCATCTAGTCATAACCAGTATTTTAAGTTAGCATTCACCAAAGTACACCTTCAGCTCACTCCATAAAATCCAAGACGTTTAAGTATAATCGCGAAGGACTCCGAAACTACTTAACCGATTTTAATCAAATTTGCACACCGTGTGCAATTTAGGCCAACTTGAGACATAGGATAGTTTTTTCAAGTTCAGTTTGTTCAACAATTTTTTTGCGAGTTTAAGAATTTTATATGACATGACAAAGGGTCGTCCGAAAGGGCAGAACAACGTCTGCCTGGCAAGCTATTTGTATAGAAAATCTATGATTATTATTATAATAATAATAATAATATCTTACCTTGGTCAGATGTGTATCAAACGTAGTTTTTGGAATATTCTGTATTTCTACAGTGATCAATATTTTTCATTACTAGCCGCTGTATGCAAACGTTACAGTAATCCACTCACGACGGCGGTCGAGCCCACAGTGAGTCAAAGTGTATCTGTATTTAGTAAATTATATTACAAGCCTGCGACAGTCACCGAATTTTTAAAAAAAAATTAAGCTTTCCCATATGATAGATGAAAAGATTTAAAAAATAGATTGAATGAACAATTGATATTTTTAAAAGTTAAAGTGTTCACCTCTCCATGCGGACTTCATAAATCCATACCATCAGCCTTTAAAACTACTTTTTTGTGTGAAAACAGCAATTAATCGAAGTAAAATGAATAATAATAAGTTCAGCAATCATTAATCTTTCTGACAATGTGCTTTTTATATCAGTTATATATTTAATATGATTGTTAGATACGATTTTAGCAACGACCGCAGGCGACGCGACGATATGACTTCGGTTTTTGTCTGCCAAAGTGTCTACTTGCGTATATCCTCTAATCTTAACTTTATTATACTGCAAATTGTTACAATACCTATTTCAGCAATCATTATTTCGTACAATTTTCACCGTTATTATAAGGAAAAATGTTTCTTAATCAGCCCTAAAGTCCACTTCTGAACAAAAGCTTTTTAAGCATTCGCCAACTGGCAAACATTTCTAGACGACTACTAAAAAAGAAAAATATTATTGCCCGCTTGAAAACAGTAATATCTACTTGTTCATTTTTCCGCGGTGTCTTTTACTTTTTCCTGTATTAAAAAGTATAAATTATATAAGTGTACTACTCGTAAATTCATCGATATTCGTTTCGCACATTTATAACATGCTACCTATAAGGCATGCTGTGGCCATGTAAAGAAGTTTGTAGTTACTTGTAATCAAAATTGGTTAATATGCATTTTAAAGACTTCGTTACTAATCTTGTTGGTATACAATAAATAAAAAAGAATGATAAAGAAGTTCTGGTAGGTTGTCCCGTCCCGATTCCTTGAACCATGTTTTCCGAAGAGCGCCTGTCTCTATATAAACGTTCCCTCGATTAAAAAGCCTTGTTGAATATTTAAAAATGATGGCAGGCAGCCCAACGGTATGACTTTGGTCTAAGCATGCCAAAGTGTCTACTTGCGTATATCTTCTAATCTTAGGAGTAGCTGGCCGAAATATGAGTCTCGGAGCAAAAATATATACTTATGTCATTTGCAATAGGGACTATCGGTCCATGGGAGCCATGTGCAGTGAAGTTCCTAAAGAAAAATGTATTATAAGCAAAATTACGTATGGAATATTCATTATCAATTTATCCCTTAAGTATTAATTTCTCAGGTACTTATAAGTACATAATCTATCAATTTTAATAAGGTAGTGACTGCCAAGTACACAGGAGAGTAAAGCCCTTACGTTAATTCAGCCGCTTTTGTCCGGCGACTAATAAATGTCCCGTTATTCTTAGTTCTAGTACCTATAAACGAGTTGGGAGAAGTGGATTGTTCAGCCTCTCATTTCGCCTTGTTACCAGTCTCGTCTTTTTAATTTTCCTTAAGTGTTGTCTGTAGGGAAGTATTTTCGATTTTGTTTCATCACATTTCTAATTGAGTCCATTTATGAACTGTTGTTAAATTTTAATAATCAAAGTATGTATTTCAGCACAAAAATGTTGTGGTTACTATTTACCCCCTTATAATTTTCTAACTATCTTATAATTGTATTAAAAAATTTATCATTTTTTTATTATAAAATTAAAGAGACATATGAACTTAGAGTTCATCTCCTGATAAGTGGCTATAGTAAGTAAGTTACCCATAAACATCTGCACCCAATTTCAAATTAGAAGGCTAGAGATGCGTTTTCAACTCTGAGCAATAAGATGGAGTGACTGTCAGCCTGTATTTATACAGACTCTCTATAGTCTTCAAAGAACAACGTTATATGTACGGAAAAAATGAAATTAAATGTTTATTCCTTCGACGTAAGAAAATAAATTTCTAAAATGTATTTTTTTAAACCTACTATACATATATACGTACTACCGTCTCAGAATGAGGTTCCTCTGACCAGAGTAGAAACAACGAAAGAAACTCCGCAAAAAGTTAATAAACCCATGATCCACGTACATAAAGTATGTACTATTTTGTAAGTTAACTACGCTATTCTATGAAGTACTCAAAAAAAAAAGATTAAACATTTGAAACTTATCAATGTGTAACGAACCCGAGCAGATCAGCCACTACTAGCACCACCTGTTCACAAGTATGAAGCACGTAATAGCTATCGGTAGCTATCGCCCTCCCCCACTCCCGACCATTTAAAGGAAATAGACGACCCGTCACACGAAGTCCGCCGCCGAAAGTAGAGCCTTATAAGCGAACATGACATACCCGAGTCCGTTACACAATTAATGTGTCCCCAAAATCAAAAAAATTAAGACAGTTTACTCATCAACCTTTCCAATTCGATCTATATTACTCAAATATAAACAGAGAAATCCTAAAACCTACTCAGATGTACTCTTGGATAGGAAATAATTCTCACCATCTAGTTAAAGAAGTCCTAGGTACCACCTAGAAGTATCAGATGTATAATGATAAATAAGAGAACTTGTAGTTATTTTTCATTAACAATACGTAACCCTCATACCACCTAGAAGCATCAGACGTGTATAATGATAAATAAGAGAACTTTTCTCTATTGTGGAGGTATTTTGTAGGCCATACACAAACATACATGTTCCGTGCAAGATTCGAGCACGAAGGCCGCAGCGTCGCTGCCTAACGTTTGTCCACTGCATTTTCGTTAAACATAAAATCAATTCAAATAATAAATGCATTATTTCAAAGTAAAATACATAAGCTTTAAATTCTAATATTCAGAGTTTATCTGAATATATCACGTCACAACTTGAAACTGTAGAACAAAGAGAATGCTTAATTGAAGGACCACTTGACACATTTTCCTTGTAATAAAGGATCATTCAAGGTTGGAACGCGTGACACTTAAAACACCGTGCGGTCTAGTTTTGTTTGAATATAATGCGGTATAGTAAATAAGCGTTTGTATTTACAGCAGTTTCTTTTGTTTTGTGATACGATAAACAATTAAACGTTATGCGTAAGGGATACGGAGTAAAAAAATCTTAGATAGTTAACAAACCATAGACTGTAGTGCCACCAACGAATCCGTACAGTGGACACATTTATTATTTAGTGTACTATATTTCATACCTCATTTTTTTACACAGGAATATTGACACAAAGTTACTTATGTACAACAGCAACGGCCGTACGGTGATGGGAGAGTGAGAGGGGAGTGGGGATCATGGGAAGCTCCCCCTACTCTTTCCTCGTTGCAAAAATGTATAGTTTACGAGTAATAATTTTTTTGTAAAATCATAACCTCACTTTTTATACAGGAATATTGACGCATAGTTACTTCTGCAACGGCTTCGGCACTGCGAGAAGTGCAGCCCCTTCGCCCTTGCGTAGCAAATCACATGCACCCATGCTCGCCTCCGCAGCTTCGGCTTATGGGTCGCCTTCGGCAACCAGCCTCAGCCACTACGGCCGCTTAGGTGCCTGCGATTTGCTCTAGCGGGCGTGGGCTGCTCTCCCTCCGTGCCTACGGCTTTATAAAAACACTCTTGGGGTAGAGCAGACAAGACTACGTGGAGTCGGGGTGTGCTAATTCGGTTTTAGAACCGATTCGATCAATCTTATCCAAAAAGTCTGGTTGCCCTAAACTCTGCTATGATAGTGATAAAAGAAATAATGTAATGTGATTTGTTATAATTTTGTTTTCTGAAAAACCTCTTGACTGCTCTACACTGCGACTCAATTTGTTGTATATAAGTTCCGTCTCCAGCCACAAATGGATTGTCTGGGTCCGAGTAATTAACTTTTTTATAAGTGTATCTATGTTAAAAAAACAAATTGACATATTTGCGATTCGTTATTGCAATTTTAGTGAAATTTATTTTTATCGTAATTAATTCAAAAGGCATTTCCGAAATCTAAAAACAGTGTAAATGGTTCAAGCTTAACCCTGAAAATCCTCCTAAATTGAAAACAAAATTAAAAAATTAAGTAACGGACATATACTTCATAATACGAGAACAAATTGACATTTTTGCGTTTTTACACACACTAACACAGTGTACCCGTAGATAATATACCATACTTAGCATAAAAATATTTTTAGGATATGTTTATTGAAAATTTACTGGTTAAACAGGTACCGAAAATAAGTATAATAAAATTGATATATAAAGATTACGCGAACACTACACATTGAAATAATACTAGTTCTTACGGATTTTATCGCGTATGTTTAACTATAAATACCCGACGTTTCGAGCGCTTTACACCACCCGTGGTCACATAGTCATAGTCATAGTCATAGTCATTTATTCCTTAGAACAATATTACATTGTATTGGAAAATTAATTAAACAAAATCAGAAATTACGTTTACATGCAATTGACTTAAATAAAACAAAAATCGAATAAAATTTAAATATCATTTGACAATCATTCTATATACTTATATACATTCAATACTTTTCATGTCATAATTAAATATTTTTCATGTCATAATAGATTAAAATATAGTACATAAACAAAAAAAAATTAACATTCATTAAGTTTATTTTTGTCATTTAGGTATTCGTCAACTGAGTATTAGGTTTTCTTAATTAATAATGATTTGAGTTTATTTTGGAATTTTCGGTGGCAATAAATAACTTTAAATGTGATAGGTAAGGAATTAAATAGTGCAATGACTTGATGCCTTGTGCTGTGGCGTACAACATTCAAAGTTGGTGTAATTGAAGTTTTTAAATCTTTTCGACGTGTCATTTCTCTCTTTTTCCTTTCTTCGTTTGTTTCATATTTGTAAAAATTTTTTACTAAGTATGTAAGTGAAACTAAGATATACAGAGAGGGAACCGTAAGTATGTCAAGTTTTCGAAAATGTTCTTTACACGACTCAATTTGTGGAATACGTAACATGGTGCGGATCGCTCTTTTTTGTAATACAAACGCTTTCTTAATATTATATTTATAACTGTTGCCCCAGAATTGTATGCTATAACGAAGTTGTGATTCTACTAGAGCAAAATAAACCAACTTAAGCTGCTTTAACGTAACTTCGTCTCGTAAACTTCTTAAGGCATAGCATGCTGAACTGATAGTAGATTCTAGTGCTGTCATTTCCTTTTTCCAGTTCAAGTACATGTCAATGTGGATTCCTAGAAATTTTACTGTTTGAACAGATTCAATATTTTTACCGTCAATGTTAATGTTTATTGAGTCCTTTTGTCTTGCTGTAGATTTGAAAAGCATTGCGTACGTTTTATTTGTATTTAGTAGTAGATCGTTAGTAGCAAACCAATTTTTAAAGTCATACAGTGTGCTTTTCATTTTAGTATTTAGTTCGTCTATCGAGTTAGCAGATACAATCGCGTTTGTATCATCCGCATAAATAGTTAACTTTACGTCTTGCTGTTTGGTATGTATGTAAGCAGTTAAATCATTAATGAATATTATAAATAATATGGGTCCCAAAATGGAGCCTTGTGGAACACCCTTCTTTAAGGTTTTCAATTTAGATTTGTATATCGTTTCAACGCCGTCTATTATTGTTTTAATCTCAACAAATTGTTTTCTATTTGATAAATAGGATTCAAATAACCTTAAGATTGAGCCTCTAACTCCGTAATGTTCCAATTTCAGTAGTAGTATATTATGATTTATCGTGTCAAAAGCCGAACTCAAGTCTAAAAATAGACCTCCTACCTTATATTTATCATTGAGTCTACATACTACATCATCGACTAGCGTATTTATAGCATCTATAGTACCTACACGCGTTTGATAACCAAATTGCCTCTCACTTAATATATTATTTTGTCGCAAATGTGCTACTAGTCTTACCTTTATCAGCTTTTCATAAATTTTAGATAAAATTGGTAGCAAGGAAATCGGTCTATAGTTTTTGGGGTCCATTTTACTTCCCTTTTTATGCACCGGAAGAACTCGTGCAACCTTAAGCTGATCAGGAAACAGAGATTGTTCCACACATTTATTGAAAAGATAAGCTAAAGATTCAGCCAATATATCAATATTATCTTTAATAATCTTGATGGGTATTTCATCATAACCATGTGATCTTTTATTTTCCATTTCCTTAACTGTTTTTAAAATTTCATGGCTAGTAATAATCTTAAAAGGCATGTCTGTTACAATTTTCTGCACACTTTGTTTGAGAATCAATTGTGCGGAGATTGTATCACTAGCATTATTGCTTAATGAATTAGTTTCACTAAAATGGCTTGAGAAAACATTTGCTACATCCTGTTTATTACTTACGATGTTATTGTTTACCTTTAGTAGTATATTCTCTTCTTTTTTACGAAACGAATTTTTCCTACTTCCATTTACAATATTCCAGATTTCTTTATTAGAATTTAACGCCGACTCAATTTTTCTTTGTATAGCTATTTGTTTTGCTTTTCTCAATATTCTTCTATATATCTGTATATATGACCTTTTATATTTATCTGCAAACACTCCATTACATATTTTAACATTTAATGTCAGAAACCTTTTCACTTTACTTGAAACCCTAATACCTTTAGTGATCCACTGTAATGTATTTTTTTTAGGATGTATTTTTCTCGTCCCTTTCTTATAACAAGTTTTGAAAGTGTAACTTAATTTATTGAGAAAAGAATTTATTCCTAAATTGTGCCAATTTATTTTGCTAATTTGCTTTCTAAATTCTGCTGAGTTGTGGTCACTTAAAACTCTACGACTAATTTTTATACTTTCATTCATGTTACGACTCATTTTATTTTCCAATTCTACTGTACAAAATAAACCAGCGTGACCGTCTGCGAGACCATTATGCTCTACTCTACTGTCAATATTTGTTGTATCTATATTAGTAATTACATTGTCAAGACAAGATGATACATCATTGCGCAAAAAGTTTGCTGAGTCAATTAAATATTTGAAATTATAACAAGTCAACAAGTTCAAAAATTCATTTTTTTGTTTATCATTGTTCAATAAATTAATGTTGAAGTCACCGCACAATATAAATTTCTTATTAAAAAAATGTTCAGAAAATCGCTCTAATCTTTCCATAAAAAGATCAAAATTTTTCTGTATAGGATTTCGATAGCAACAACAAACATAAATATGTGAGTTTAGGTCTTTAACACCACAAATTTCAAAATGTTCAGATTTATATAGTTTTTTGCAGAAGGCATCTTCCTCACATTTAACATCATTTAAACCCAATATCATCGAACCACCTCGTATTTTGTTTGTTCGGAAATTGTAAGCTACTAATTTATAACCTTCTAATTTAAATATAGGAGCTGAAACCTCATTTAGGAAATGTTCACAAAAACAAACGTATTGTACCTCAGATTTTACAGAATTAATATACAATTCTATCTCATATTTTTTATTTGTTACACCACAGACGTTTTGATAGAAAACATTCATTGTTTTTTTTTGGGCAGCTGACTTATTGTATTATTATTGACGAAAAAGCGAAGTGCCTGCAGTGCACTTCATATTATTAGCTGTTTGAATTACAATGCAAGGAGCATTTGCCCTTATAGTATTATTATTATTATTATTCGAGCTGCGTAGTTTGGTTATAAAGTTAATATAGTTTATTTTATATGTCACTCTCAATATTTCACGAAGAATTAATTTTGCAGCAGTATTTAAATTTTTATATCCACGACCATCATTATGAGCATTATTATACATCAAGGGCACAAAAGACGCATGACTGAAGCTTTTACAAATCCACTGAACTAGGTTATTTAGCTTTGTTTCATTAAAATAATAATTTTTTTGAATTTCACATACAACAACATTTGTACATTTAATTTGGTGTAACGTATAATACAAAAATGATTGCAATTCCATTAGATCATTATCATTTGAACCACCAAGTATAATTACATAATCCTCCTTAGTAAAGTCCATGCAGAGAGTATTACTTGAATTTAATAATTCATTCAGCTTTGCATTCGGTTTTAAAAAACATGTAACATGATAATCATTCCCTAGTAAACTTTGTAATTTGCTTCTCAAACCGCGACCTGCTTGATCTGACAATATCATGACTCGATGTTTGACGTTTTGTTGAGTGTGTGAAGTTCGAGTTTCGTTGAGCGAACTTGCTATAGTGCCACGTGACCTCACGCAAGGTGTATCATTTATACCTGAAACAGTGTTCTTAATCGGTGTGCTGTTTCGTGTATTTGAGATAGATGCCATCCCTTCAATCGGTTTGTAACAGCCTTGAAGGTTATCGAAACTTTTCGAGAAAGTACTATTAAGCTGCAACTTAATAGGTTTTGCCGATTTAATCAACTGGGGAGAAGCTAAACCTCCTAAAGATTTATATACTGAGTTTATTTTTCTATATTGTGGTGAGTAAAATCTTTTTGCTAAACCGGTTGAATTTCTTCTTAGGCCTTCTATCCCAATAGTTTTGTAGAATTGTAATTTATTTTCATAGTTCTGCAACTTTTTTTTAACGAATTATTTTCAAGATTTAAGTTATCAATCTCATTGTTTGCCGTTATTAACTCCTGAGTCAGTTTTTCTATAGTAGATTTTAAATGTTCAACTTCCGTAGAATCTAATGTACTAATACAGGGCAGGCTTTGATATGTGTTATCGAGGAAGGATTCATCACTCATTTGATTGTATAATCTGGTTTTATTTCTTTGTGTTGTGTTGTCATAGTCTTCCTTCATTTTTGTGTAGAATTATTTTTTTTTATTTGCGCCCTCTAGTGTCAAAACGTCGTGAGACCGTTGTATAAGTATTATTTATGTCAATTTATTCATGGAGTCGTTTGTTTAATAACAGATGGCGTTCGTAGTGTATATATATTGTATTTGTAATTAACTCGTCTCGTCTTACATATTATTTCACAAAGCTAAACAAAAATTTTGCGATGATGAGGATCGAACTTACGTTATTCGTGGTGTCTGACTGCGCGACACCAGCTATTATCCAAATGCGCCAGCGCGGTTATTAGTTACTGGTTGAATTTTTCGATATTAATGCTTTGCTTTTTATAAATATGACATTGAGTGCGAGTTTTCTGTTATGAATGGTCAAATTCAAACTGCAGTCATTTCACAAACACCCACTTTTAGTTTTTTTTTTATAGTTAATGTTATTTATGAATTTTAAACAATGAGGATTATATTTATTTCGTTTAATTTGTTTCTATCTAAGTTTTTAGCACCTTTTTTGTGTATTCACACTTCACTCAACCATAAAAATCCTTCATAATTATAGCAAGCAACTGTTATACTGTCACTGGTCAACAAATTTTTAATTTACACTTTTAACTATGTTTATACTTTGTTATAGTTTTGGATAACATTCACTGAGCTTATTTTTGATGTAATTTTATTGTTTACACTAAAATTATTATTTACACACTGTATAGTATTTAAACGTAAATATATTCGTACGGAGCGTTTGTTTACTCAACGGCGCCCTCTGCTGAACTCAGGGAGAATTGAGATGTTCAACGTCAAAATGTCATAGGTAACAGCGGTTACCATAGATAAAAATTTAACTTTTGTTCCGAACTACACAGTATGAACTTATGGTATCTTGATGTCTTGCAGTTGTATGCTTGGGTTGGGATTTAATTTTATTTATTATAGGATCCCAAGCAGATGGTACCACCCAGCTATCTTCTCTATTGAAATTAGGATGTTTTTTGATTTCAATAGCCTCGCGAATCATCCTTGGGAGGAATCGGTGTTCTTTAGCGAGGATTTCTGGTCTATCAAATCTGATGTGGTGACGGGGTCGATCCTGTACGTGTTCACAGACTGCAGACTTAGACATATATCTCATGTGAAGAATCGACGCTCCGGGAAGTCTGCAGTCTGTGAACACGTACAGGATTGACGACCGTAGTGCTGCCTATCACCGACCGGGGTATTTATGTCTGATGTAAACGTGTATGTTATATCGCTGTCTATTGAAATCAGTAAGATTTTTCTTGAATTTCCCATTGTCACCTCATACCTCACGCACGGAACAGAAAATACAGCGGTTCAAAGTATAATCAAGAATGTATAATTAAAACTATGCTGTTTCTGTTTTAATATTTAAAATTAATTTTAGCTTCCTTTTTTTTAAGGTTAAAAACAATTATTCTGTTTTAGAATTATTAAAGCAAAATGTAATGTCATACGATATATGTAAGCTCATTGCACAACCTCATTATCATCATCATTACAGCCCTTCACGAGTCCACTGCTGAAAGTCGGCCTCCCGGAAGGAATGCCACAAAGCACGGTCCTGAGCCACCTGCACCCATCGACTTCCAGCATGTCTTAACAGGTTGTCACTCCATATTATGGAAGTACGAACTCGAAAAACGAGAACGGTTCCATCGTTGTTCGGTTCTTCGAGCTATATGGCTATTGCTACTTCAGCTTACTAATCCGTTGAGCTATGTTAGTCACTGTGGTTCTACTGCGGATATCCTCATTACTAAGATTATTAAGCAGAGCTCGCTGAGTGACTTTGAGCTCCCTCACACGGTCAGCAGTAAAGGACCACGTCTCAGATCCATAGGTCATTACTGGCAACACGCACTTGTTGTACAATATAAATAGTCAGACTATCTGTCCAAGGTAAACATACTCGTCAACAACTTGGAGCTTATTGCTCCCAACGACTGCCGGCATAGGTGTGACATGGACATTAAACATGACTTTCTTTTTGTCCATGTTCATCTTAAGACCTATCCGTTGGGAGACACTATCGAGGTCATTGAGCATGGTGCTTAGGTTCTCCAGCGATTCTGCCATAAGGACTATATCGTTGGCAAGTCGAAGGTGACTGATGTACCTACCATTGACGTTAATATTGTATCCTTTCCAGTCCAGTAGCTTGAAAAAGTCTTCTAAATCAGCGGTAAAGAGTTTCGGAGATATTACGTCACCCTGTCATACACCTCTGCCGTTGGATAGGTTTCGTACTCTGGTTTTGTATTTGGATAGCCATCTTAGCTCCACTGTACAAACAATTTAGCGCTTCAACACATCGAATTTAGTGGTACCAAGTTAAACGACAGTCAACTTAGCAGTGCTGAATCAAAAGCTTTCTCATAATCCACATACGCAAGATACTCGTAAAGTGGCAGATTGTAACTCTTTAGACTTCTGTACAATTTTCTTGATTACACGATAGACCCTTGATTTTTAATCAAGGATAAACATAAACATAACATAAACACTTACGCCTGTCACCCAGAGGGGTAGGCAGAGACTACAGACTTCCATTTGGCACGATCCTGACACACCTCTCTCGCCTCCTTCACATCCATACACCTCCGCATACATGCTCGTCGGTTAAGGGTACTCCTAATTTGGCCCGTTTTCAATAAATCGCCAATTTGGTCGATAAATTTTCGCCTAGGACGTCCCTTTCCGACTCTGCCATTCACTTCTGCAACAAAAATTTTCTTTGTCACTCTTTCCTCATTCATTCTTTTTTTTTTTTTTTTTTTATAGAAGAGGGGGCAAACGAGCATGCGGCTCACCTGATGTTAAGTGACTACCGCCGCCCATGATCAACCGCAACACCAGGAGAATTGCGGGTGCGTTGCCGGCCCTTTAGAAAGGAGTAAGCTCTTTTCTTGAAGGTCCCCAGGTCGTATCGGTCCGGAAAAATCGCCGGTGATAAACTATTCCACAGAGAGGTTGTACGTGGAAGAAAACTCCTTGTGAAACGTACAGTGGTGGACCGCCAAGCATCCAGATGGTGTGGATGGTATCGGGACGTTTGCCGTGTCGTGCGTTCACGAAATTTGGCGGCTGGAGATTAATCCGAACAATTCCTCAGAGCACTCCCCGTGATAGATGCGATAAAATACGCAAAGAGATGCAACATCTCTTCGCAACGCCAGTGAATCGAGCCGATCGGAAAGCACTCGGTCGTCGACGATTCGAGCCGCTCTACGCTGGATGCGGTCAAGTGGAAGGAGCTGGTACTGGGGAGCCCCAGCCCAGAGATGGGAACAGTATTCCATGTGCGGCCGAACCTGCGCCTTGTAAAGTTGCAGGCGGTGTGCCGGCATGAAATACTGTCCCGCTCTGCTGAGCACACCAAGCTTTTTAGAGGCCAATTTGGCCTTCCCTTCCAAGTGACCACGAAACTGCACGTCACTCGATATGTCGACGCCGAGGATTCCGATACTGGCTGAGGCAACAAGGGGAGTGCCTTGAAACTGAGGGGATACGACAAAGGGGTTCTTTTTAGCGGTTAACGCGCAAACTTGTGTCTTTTGGGGGTTAAACTGGACTAGATTTAGTCGTCCCCAATCCGAGACTCTGTTCAGCAAAGACTCGACTTCAGACACAAGTTTGTCCCGGCACTGGGAGACGTTTTCCCGAGAAATATTGGCTCGGCCGGTGTAAAAAGCATCACCAGTGCTGTCATCTGCATAGCAATGAATGTTACGGGTATGCAACATATCATTGATATGCAGAAGAAACAGCGTTGGCGATAGCACGCAGCCCTGTGGAACACCAGCATTAATAGGCTTACAATCGGAGCTTGCACCGTCTACAACGACCTTGATGCTCCGATCTGCAAGGAAGCTGGTGATCCAATCGCATAATTTCTCGGGAAGCCCATAGGAAGGGAGCTTCGAAAGAAGCGCTTTGTGCCAAACCCGATCGAAGGCCTTCGCAATGTCCAAACTAACGGCCAATGCCTCCCCCTTGAACTCTACTGCCTCCGCCCATCTGTGAGTGAGGTAGACCAGAAGATCACCAGCTGACCGACCACGGCGAAAACCGTATTGGCGGTCACTAATCAGCTGGTGATCCTCAAGGTACCTCATGAGCTGGCAGTTTACAATGGACTCCATTGTTTTGGAGAACAAGGAGGTGATGGCGATTGGCCGGTAGTTGGACGGGTCTGAGCGGTCGCCTTTTTTAGGGATCGGGTGGACGAAAGCCGTCTTCCATGATTTTGGGACTACGCCTAGGGAGTAGGAGTACCGGAAAAGACGCGTTAAAACCGGTGCCAACTCTGGAGCACACGTCCTCAGCACAATTGGGGGGATTCCGTCAGGCCCACTCGACTTGTGGATGTCCAGGGAGAGGAGTGCTTTGCGAACCGAGCGCTGTGTGAACTGCACTTCCGGCATGGAGCACTCACACCGCGGGATGGTCGGCGGCGTACTCCCCCGTCATCGAGAGTCGAGTTAGACGCAAAGAAGCAGCCTAGAAGATCGGCTTTCTCCTTTGCAGTATGGGCCAGTGAGTCGTCCTCCCTGTGCAGAGATGGAAGAGATGGCTGACAGAAATTCCCCTGGATAGCCTTAGCGAGAGACCAGAATGCACGGGTTCCAGAAGGAAGGCGAACTAGTTTCTCGCCAATTCTGCCTATGTGCTCTGACTTTGCCTTGGCAATGACTCTTTTGAAGGACCTAGAGGCGGAATTATACTTCTTTTTTAGAGCGCTGGTGTTTACATCCCGGGACGCTGATGCATCAACCCAGGCTTGGTAGCACTCCTGCTTATAGCATGATGCTATTTTACAGGAGTGACCAAACCATGGCTGAGATTTGCCTCCAATGGGCACCACAGAGGAAGGAATAAAAAGTTCCATACCCTGAAGTACCCCATCAGTAACAGAATCCGCAACAACGTTGGGATCATCCGGCGAGAAGCAAACCCGCCCCCAAGGGTAGGATGCAAAGAAAGACCGCATCCCATCCCAATCGGCTGACCTATAGTGCCAAACACGGCGGCAGCCTGCAGAATGCAACCGCGATTTCAGCGTGAGTGGCACAACACTCCGGACCAGACAATGGTCCGAGGAGCCTAAAGGGGCGTCGACGGAAATCCGTCCGGGTGAGAGGTCAGCAGAAGGTCCAACAGGGAAGGTGCATGATCCTCCACATCTGGAATCCGCGTAGGCGAAGTAACCAGTTGTGTCAGACCATATGCCAAGGCAAAATCATGAACAGATCTCCCCGCATGATCGGTTAAACGTGAACCAAGCCATTCGGCGTGATGGGCGTTAAAGTCGCCGAGGATCACGATCTCTGCGGAGGGGATCTGCTGTAGCAACGAATCTGCAGCCATATGGACGTAGTCGAAGAGTCGGTCTGTTTCGGCATTACCGCTATGGGACCTATAGAGGCACCCGTAGACGCGCGGATGGTCGTCGCTGTCTACGCGTAGCCAAAGGATGGACAGGTCCGAACCTTCAAGTCTGCCGAGGCGTCGAGAACAGATGTCCTCTCTGACGTAAACGCAAACTCCAGCCCGAGGCACAAAGGAGTGTTCCAGTTTGTACCCCGGGTAGGAGAGATACGAGACATCAGCCGGAGAGGACACCTGCGTCTCGGTCAGAAAGAGCAGAGCCGGCCTCGCCGTCTCGAGATGGTAGTGGACGGCGTTTAGGTTAGAGTGAAGTCCCCTGATATTGCAGAAATTCACGGACAGCGTGGCAGGGGTCGCCTTGGTCTTGTTGCTCCGTTTGCCCCGAGCAGTTGTTGTCTTGAGCGGAATTTCGCCCCCCCCAGAATACGCGGGGCAGCCTGAGCACCCACGCTCAGAAGTGGAGAAACATGGTCGTGGATGCTCAGCGAGGGATTCTCCAGGGGTGCTGGTACCCTCCTGGGGTAGTCTATCTTTATTTAATTCCGCTACCATGTTGATGGGGGGGGGGATTTGGGCCTCCGGCCACCTGCACTCACCAGACGAAACGCGGAAGCAGAGCTTCTACTTCACGCCGGTATTCTGTGAGGTCGTGGTACCACCCCGGTTTGAGCCGGCCCATACGTGCAACAGCAAAGCTGCCACATGGCTCTACCACTGTTAAAATCTTTCCACATGACCAAACCACCGAAGCATTCCTTTCTCAATCCTGGTCACAACATCATCTTGCAAACCACACTCTTCTCTTATTACACAATTTCTTACCCTGTCATTAAGATTCAGCCCTAACATACTCCTTAACGACCGCATTTCTACTGCGTTCATTCTACTCTCGTGCTTCTTCTGCCACACCCAACTTTCACTACCATACGTTAAAGTAGGGACCAACACAGCATTGTGAATTACCATACGGGTCTTTTTTGACACATTTTGACTCTTCATAATGGAGTGCAGGGCCCCATTTACTCTATTTCCCGCATTCACTCGTCATTCTATATCCTTATCATATCTCCCATCCCTGCTAAATACGCAGCCCAAATATACAAACTCAACTACTTGCTCGATCAACTCTCCTTCTATTCTTATTTCACAAATCGTTTTAATCAAGGATCTGTCGTGCTAAATCCTTTTCGGAAACTAACTTATTCGGGAGACTGAAAGTCGTCGAGTCTGCGTACTAGACGATTTGTAACGACTCTCGAAAACAGCACGTAAACACGTCTCAGGAGGAAAATGGGTCTGTAGTTCTACAAGAAAGCGTTGTCGCCTTTCTTGAAGAACAAGACCGTCATACATCCGCTCCACGCCTCCGGGGTAGGCATGGCGATCTGAGATCGATTAATCGAAGGATCGATTTCTTGTGCCAAAAGGATCGATTTTTTAAATCGATATATACTACTGAATCGATCGATTGAATCGATATTTCACCCTAAAGAATCGAGATCAAATCTTTTTCTGTTTTTATAAGAGCTGTAAAATGATTCACAATTAGTTGAATTTACACATACTCGTAATTAATGACAGTTTTTCTCAAAAACTCGCAACACTGCTTTGTGCTCAGTTTCTGTCATCTCTTCTTAATTTTTTTTTGGATTAAAGAAATAAAAAATAAGTTACATTTGTAATCTGTACTTTGTTGTAACATTTGATATTATTTAATATAAGCTTTAAAAGCAAATCGAATAAAGATCGATTTTTGAGATATTGATCTTTTAGATCTCGAATCGAATCTTATAGACCTCTGACTCGATTTATCAGATTTCGATTCAAATCGATTTAAGAATCAATCTTCTTCGGAAAGAACTGCCATCCCTATTCCAAAGTCCATCCCAACGGAGGACGGAATTGAAGAGCTTCTGAAGGACTTCAAGTATCTCTTTTCTACCCGCTTTCAGAAGCTTCGCTGTAATTCCATCTTTGCCTGGATCCTTGCTGTTTTTAAAGTGCTGGAGAACCATACTAATCTCGCTCAGTCTGACGTCCAGTATATCATCAGAATAGTGTCGGATAAGACTTGCTCTAGGGTTGTTAGTTACATTTGCGTGTGGCTTCAACGACGACATGTACAGCTGCCCATAGAACCTCTCAATCTCACACAAAATCTCAGGTGTCCCGGAAATAATAATGCCACAAGCGGTCTTCAACTTCAACATTTGACTCCTTCTGGTAGAGAGATATCTGACAAATACTTTGGGGGGCTGGTTCGGCTCGATTGCTTTTTGAATACGAGCTGTATTGAAGTTGCGTAAGTCTCGCCACATGCATTTGGGGATCTGTCTGTTCATTTGTCTGTATGCTGTCAAATCTGCTGAAGACTGCTCCTTCATATATCGTCTAACAGCCGGCAGACTAACTGCACAGCCTAGTTGTATTAAAATAGTTTTAAATCGACTTATATATGTTTTACCATTTCTTTAGACAATATTTTTTTAGAGCAAAATGTACAACTTAATAGACATGGCTAATTTTTATTCTGTAAGCCCCCGCACTAAAATGATTATCCTAAGACACAAGCTTTTCCGAACCTGTGGTATTGGTATTAGGTTACTTACAAACCTGTGATAAAGTTATTAAGCGGATTATACTTCTCTGATTGAGTACTGGTTCAGTAATCAAAAGAACCAGGTGAAATGGGCGGGTACGCTATCAGATGAATATAGATTAAAATTTCGTGTCAGACAAGGCGGTTTAAGCTCACCGTTGTTATTTGATTTATATATTAACGAGCTTGTCGTGGAACTGATTTGCACACTTGTCGGCTGTCATATTGATGGGATATGTGTTTATAATATAAGCTATGCAGACGACATGGCGCTGTTCAGTCCAACAATAGGTGGGTTGAGAAAATTATTGTCTATTTGCGATAACTACGCGGAGGACCACGGCTTGAAATACAACTCAAAAAAGAGTGAAATTCTTGTTTTTACAGCACCGAAACAGCCACTGCGTCGTGTTTCTCCCGTACACCTCAATGGTATTAGCACTAAATATTGTTAATACTTTTAAGTATCTCGGTCACATTATAACGAGCGATTTATGCGACGATTGTGATATAGAGAGGGAGCGTAGGGCGCTGGCAATTAGGAGCAATATGCTTGCCCGCAGGATTGCTCGATGTACAGATGACGTAAAAGTAATTCTTTTCAAAGCATTTTGCCAATCTTTTTACTCGAGTAGCCTGTGGGTATCATACAGGCGACGAGCTTACAGCGCCCTTCGCATACAATACAATAACGCTTTTAGGAAGCTATTAGGACTGCCATGGCGGTGTAGTGCTTCAAAAATGTTCGCGGATGTTAGGACTGATGGATTTCATGCTTTTATGCGAAAGACATCAGCCTCAATATTACAGCGTCTGCGAAACAGTAACAATAGCATTTTCAAAATGATCGCGGCGAGACCAGATTGCAACTTTCAGCGACACTGGGTAGAGCTGGCAATAGGATTAAAATGACAATGAATTTTCTATATATATTATAATAATGTAGGCATAAATACTAACATTACTGACATAATTATTAAGTAAAATCGTTACTAATATACTTACACTTAATATGGTAAGTAGTGTATTCTCATCTGGTTGGGCTGAATAAATATATAAAAGGAAATGATAAATATACATAAATATATATTTCATATACTAACATAAATAAATAAATAATACATAAATCAATAAAAGCTCAACCAGATGGAGGCCCTCGGCAGGGGAGACGAAACGGCCGAGAATAGTCCTGTCTGTGATGATGGCCCGGTCCCAGTAGAGCCTGGTGCGATCATTTTCGAGCACGGCTTCCGGCAAGTACTAGTAATACGGCAATTTCCGGTCCACGAGACCGTATTTCAGAGTGAGCTCCTGGTGGAGAATTCTTGCTACTAGGTAATGCCTGTGCAAGTACTCAGAGTTAGAAAGCGTCGAACGACTGGAGATGACATGCCTAAGTGACTCACCGGGATGGCGACGAGCTCGACAGATGTCGATAGTGCCATCCTTTAGGATCTATCTCGGTTAGTTGTTGGTCTTAATAACCTGATCCTGTATTGCACAGACAAAATCCTCGGTTTCTCCGAGGAGTTCCTTCTCCTTCCATACGGTCTCCCGGTCGTAAATGATCTGCACTGCCGGGTCTTGCCATTGCTGGTTGGCTAAGGATAGAGGGGTAAGTCTTTTATCACAAAAAATAAGTAATATTTTTATTGATCTATATTGCATAAAGATGTTTAAAGGGATGTCAGGTTGGTCTGCTATATCCTCTGGATTCATACTTGACTTTAATTAGACGTGGGTAATCGGGCACGGAGATTAAACGATGTAATTCACACACAATATATTAGGGTATTACTACAAAATTATAAGAGATACTGATTCGTTAAATAATCGACCAAGAACGTAGTGCTTATTCGCGATATGAATATCTTGTCGTCTCGATGCGAACTGCCACGTCGTCCCTCTTCCTTCTCCCACTAGACATTGGTGTTGCATTAGAGTAAATGACAAGCTATTACTTCGACAGATAGCGTTTTGCATAAGCGGTTGAGTTTCACTCTTAAATAATCTTCGAAATAATCAAACGCGCCGTCATGTTCTATTTTGTTCTATACTGTTCATACAGTTTTTTTTTATGTCAAAAAGGTATCGTTATCTGTTACTTACCCGGTTTTTGGGCTTATATCAATATAAATAAATAAATGTAAATAAATATATGAATGCCAAATTTCATTTAAATTAGATTAAAGAGTGACTGCTACGTGTTCAAATATTACACCTTTCACTCGATAATTCTATGTGATACTTCAGTATTTTCTTCACGTTACGTTACGTCTCTTGACGTTATCGTCTTAAGCACAAAACTAAAAACGTCAATAAACAAGGGGGATTGTTGACGGCCGCTTCTAACTCCAATTTCGTCATTTCCTGCTGGTCTGTACTCCTCATAAACACAAGACCCTTCCTTAATTTCTATCACGCCTAAGGGAAACTCGGGGTCAACGATCGATGCGGCCATCGAAACTGTATTGTTGAATTTTCGGGTCACTCTTGACATCGTTATAATATAGGAACAATTTTTTTTTATTTTTTAATAAAAAGTTCATAACAATTTTTTTTATTATCATTACTATTACTATTACCTCGAGCAAAAAATATTTTACAAATGTCGATTTTGAGTTTTGAGTTAGATATCGAAAAGGAATTTATTAGATCGTTTCTTCAAGCGGATGTAGTGAAGTCGACTATGAAAAAGGCAAGAAAGATTATATATATATATATATATATATATATATATATATATATATATATATATATATATATATATATATATATACGTGAAGTTACTGCATATATACGTCCCACTGTTGGGCACAGGCCTTCCCTCATTTCTGAGAGGGTTTCAGGGCAAGGAAGTGTCCGCCGCGCTGCCCCAATGCGTGTTGGCAAACTTCTAATGTCCTCACGATGTTTTCTTTCACCGCCGGGCACGTGGTAAATCAGCACTTAAAATTGCAATTATCAATTAAAAAAACAAAGGTGCGAGACGTCTGCTACTACAATTGTCAATCAGGTGGATTTACGACTAAGTCAAATCCATCCTAAAACGGGAGGGGCTCATGCACAGATGTGAACACTTATGAGCTGACGTTGAAAAACAATAAAAATGTTTCATAATTATGTTGTAATTTTATAAAATTGCGGATATTAAGAAAATGTTTCAAATTATTAAAACAATAATATGATAGTTATCTGTTATTTGCAATGTTTACCGGCTCCATTAATTGGCTTTACCTTAGTAAGATCTCAACTTCTATCGCGTATGGTTTTCAAGTAAATATTATTTTATTGACTGTAAGTTTTATTACATATTTTTACAGCTATTTATTGTTCCGATTTCTCTTAGAAGTGAGAGGAGGCCCGTGCCTAGCAGTGAGACGTATCGTACCTTTACTTTTATTGTGCGGCCTTTATGATAAATTTAATATTTTAAATTGTAATATGATTATAAATTTTATAATTTTAAAAGTTAAAATTATACATATAGATGACATAACTTAATAGTAGTTACTATCCTCTACTACATCACGGGACCGAGGTTTACTTATTAATCGAAGCTAACATGGGTGCAAAAACTCTAAATGTAGGTTTTCAAGTCATAAGTGCTATCGTATCCATACTGAGCTTTTAAACTGAGCTACACTGTCTAGTCTTGTGTTGTGGTGTCTTTTTTTACTTATTCTAATTTTAATCTCTCTTATTTTAATCCAGTGCTTGACCATTATCCCACCCGGTGGTAAGTAGTTATGTAGCCTCAGATGGAAATCGAACTATCTTAGCGTAACAAAATCCTACCCACACTTTTTTGAAGACTCCCAGATTGTATTCGGACGGTAAATTATACCAGTCCTTTGCTGTAAATATTACAAAAGAAGAAGCAAAGGGTTCTTATGCGTGGAAGATCAACAATAACGGGGTGTGGACTCGCTGATCGTCTGATTGTCCGATTGTGAAAAGAGAGGGAGGATTTAAAGCCCGTAATTCCTGTTTGTTTTCTGTTGAGTGGCAGCGTATAAGAATCCACTACCTCATATTATCATTTCGTTGGTTTTGTAAGGTGCCACAAATTGAAATTAAAAAAAGAAATAGGCATCAGGGTCATCTTAAATAAAAGAGAAATGGAGCAACTATAGCAAATATCCCTCTTTGTGACTTTTGATATGTTGTAATGAATATATGATGATGAATAAAATCCGTTTTATATCTTTTTTAAATAATTTCTTTGAATCTGCGTTGTGTAGTACCACCCACATAGCCTCTTAAATATTTCTGCTGCATAGTAAAAGTGCACCCACTGTTGTGCCCGATTTTAAGAACAAGATAATACGACAGGGAGGGATAAGATTAAAAGAATTTCATATTGGTCATCGGAGTGTCAACGTTAAGCTGTAATATCTATTTGGACATTTGGCACATTTGTCGCTCTAATATTATTTTTTAAAAAAACGCAACATTAAAAAATAAAGATGAGATTACGTCAAAATATACTTTACCGTACATACATATGAAAGGAAGTTTCAAATGCCGTTTATGTTGTGATCTTGTAGGGTAAGAGTGTAAGAGCCATCATCCCATTTCATTGCATGAGTTAAAGATCCCATAGTCGCCGATAGATGGTGGTACAACCATCTGATACATGCCGAACGTCATAATCAGTTCAGCATATGAGATCAGAGTAAAATGTGTGCTACGACTGATACTGTGATTGAAATCTGCCAGCAAACACGTGGTCAATAAAATTAAGAAAAAAGTCCATGGCAAAGAGTGCAACATAAGCTGATAAACATAAAGAAGAAAATTTTCAGTAAAAATAAGTGAACATGCCACTTAGTCAGATTTTTCTTGACTATCAAAACTAATCTACCATACTAATAATAACACTTAGTTTATGCGAGTCAGATCCTGTAATGCTTATCTGTGTAAATCGACATTAAGAATTCGGCGGCCGAATTCGCACGAAGTCTGATGAGCCATTGCTGTCGCTAAACATAATTTTTAAAACCATCTACATTTAGTTTTGTATGTCTTCGGTAGTTTTGTGTTGTAATTTGCATTATTACCTTGTAAAAATAGCCCAAACCAAATTTATATTAAGCTGTAGATATGTGAGTCTCATAAGTGAATGTAAAATTCTTGAGATAATAAATTTCTTAAACCAAAAATCTGTGACATAATAACAATATTATGAACAAAATATAAAAAAGTGTAACGCAGAAAATATCTGAAAATAAATCCCGCTCTAAAAAACTACTCTTGTAGTAATATTCTTCACACCACGTGGTTGCTCTACAGTACTTGATATTAAAAAAAGACTTTGTAAATATTTCACGTTACTAACTGTAGGGTGCGGCAGGAAATGACAAAACAGCCTCCGAGAAGGATTTATTGTTCGCCTTACCACTTGCTCGCTACTTAAAGTACCTTTCCCTATCCAAAAGAGAAAATTTAAAAGAAAATATAATGTTTATAGAACATGTTCGGCAATCAATACGCTTGATTTTTAGACAATAGTTTTTGTGATTTTATTAATAAATATGCTAACAGAATAAATGACAAATATATAACATAATATTATATCAGAATATTTTTGAATGAAAATTAATATTAAAAATTTTATTATATAAAATATTTGTTTATTCGCAAACATTGCTGAATAACGAATACACGATACGTTGTTACACTTAAAGTGTCGTAAAAAATATTTTTTTTATTGTAAGTTGAATAATATACTAATATGCTATGCAGTTGAATAATATAATAATATACTAATATGCCTATGCCGTAGTAGCTTAGGGGCTAAGCGCTCACTGTAAATTTTATACTGCAAAAAAGCAACCCGTGTTTGATTCGCGCTGGCCATGATGACAAGCTATTACTACTACTGATAGTTATTGCAATTCCAAGTGCTGATTTATCACTTGTTTGGCGATCAAGTGAAACACCATGAGGAAACTATGTAGAACCGTGAGGAAACCGTGAAAACCGAGGATAAAAGGTCGAAAACGTCTTTGGCTTGTGATAGACCTGGCCTAAATTACCTAGACCTGCGTTGATGAGCAGCGCTGAAAGAGCGAGTTGTCTGGTATTGCGATCGCCAATCCTTTTGCTATTCATGACGGTCAAATAAATCCTGTTGTAAAATAACCACGTCTAGAAGTGAATTTTTAGAGGCTGTTGTAGAAGAAGATTTCGAGTAGTCAGCTATCCAAAAGATGAATTGTTTATTTAAACATAAATTAACCAAAATTGATATCGTTTCAAAAGCCCTAAATAACCTATATCACCATTATTCGGAATAAATAATCGGAAAATCGATAACGCTGAAATTACTATTCATTCATAACATTTTTAACAAGAATGGTTTATGTGCAACGGTAATTTTGGCTAAAATAATAATAATGACGATGAATTGTAATACATTTTTGTCTTAATTATGACATTAAATATTTTGTTAAGTATGAAGAAAAGCCTAAAACAATAATCGAAACAGTTGAATTTGGAAAAAACAGTACTTCATAGACAACACTATAGATTGATGCTATTAATCTGTACACTATTGCAATTTCTATCTGCAAGCTGCATTCGTTTACATTTTTAGTTACGCGAATCGCATGCAGCCAATTTTCACGTTATCGTATGGTGAAATTGATTGGGTTTCTTTTAGTTTGTTGGACATTATTTTTAACGACTACATTGGATAGTAAAACTTTAAAGCTAAATAACGAAAAATGAAATGAAATATATGAACTCGTAAAAAATATCATTGTAAAAAGATTTTTTATCTGTGCAATTGTGCACGTTAATCTCCAATATGGCTAAATTAATATGGATTTGGTTTTTATTAATGTTTTGAGATAAGCTGCTGTTAACAATGATATTGGGACGTCAAACACCCCAGTCCCCTGTGGCCGCGGGTGCTGCATAGATTCCGAAACGTTGGGAATTAAAAATAAGTAGAAATGAACGTAAAAAAATCCGTAAAATT
Organism: Parnassius smintheus behrii; assembly: GCA_036936625.1. Lineage (NCBI taxonomy): Eukaryota > Metazoa > Arthropoda > Insecta > Lepidoptera > Papilionidae > Parnassius > Parnassius smintheus. The sequence continues at coordinate 19,505,193 of JAUPFT010000010.1, read as the reverse complement.
AGTTTTATTACGTGTTTACGTATTTACGTGACAAGATATTAAAAAATAAAAATAAACAAAAATATATTTCATCTTAAACTATCCGTCATATAATAGATTATTTGAAACTAATTTAAATAAAATACAGTTTTCTCAAATTTCAATTCTGCAATTAATGATGACTCGATTATAGTAAGTAACCATTATGTGAAGGGCTGTTTTGTCATCCCCTCCGATCTGTCTTTAGCAGGAGTCCGATCAAGAAACAAGACAAATGATACTCAAGATAAATTATCTTTTGCGACTGAGTAATTTTGTGATGTCGTCTAATTACTTGATTGACAAATTACTACGATATTAGGCTTCTTCTTGATTATTTTTCATGATCATTGCTGTGTGGTAGCGGCGTTAGAGAATCTATCACCGTGGGTTTTGTAAGAAGAGACTATCAGACAAGTTTACATGGTCTACCATAGGTGGCAATATGTTTATCTCCTAAATACTAGTAATATAAATACTCAGAAAGGCGACGTGGAGCAGTATTAAAGGTGCTAAAGGTGCCACATCGTCGAAGATCTCTGGTACTGAAATTGCCAAATACGAACGTGGCGATTCTCTTCTCAATCTTTCCTAGGACAGGTATTCAGAAGTTCGCTGTTACGGGCTTAGAAAAAAAAAGAGAGAAAATAAAATGTAATCCTGGAGCAGCTTTGACGGAAGTCTGATAAAATTTTAGTTTATTTTTTTTCACATAAAAGTCATAGTCATAACGATACAGTATAATTTATAACAGAAAATTTCTAAGTTCAGTTATATAAGTAGCTCTGTAACAGACGTACCAACCTTTTACCAGGTTTCAGTAGCTATTTAAATTTAAAACTGTTCCCGTAACAGGAAATTTCCATTAAAATAGATAAGAGAAGAGATCCGATTTTCTTTTACAAAATGAATACTTTAACGATATTCTATAAATATTTTTATATGGTCACTTTTATATATATTAAACCATTAATAAAACTCAATAACGTAATGATGAGCTTTTAAAATCTTGAAATAATATAATATTCTATACTAAGGAAAACAATAAAAATGACATATTAAAGTTTTGTATTTTTAACTGGAAATTTATATAAAGGACAAGGATATCTAATAAATAATGTGTAAAATAAACGCTTTTTACCTTTACATAGACGCCACAAAATATTGAAAAAGCTGTATTAGAAATCACACAAAATTTACGGCTTATTAAGTACAATTTACAATAGTATACCATTGGCGTTATTTTAAGAAGAAAAGGAAATATAAAATTAACTATCCTTATTCTTCTTCGTTATTAGCCTTTAAAAGTTTACTGCAAGACATCAACATGTCCTACTGTAGGAGAAATTCGCTATAATTTTCACCTTTGACGTTGCTGTCCGTAGCCTGTCTGGGTACGTTATGTCTGGCTCTGACGCAACCAATTTGATTTCATAGCGCTATACTCGTATATCGAAAGCCATTAGATTTTGCCGGCGTTTTTCATAGTCGCATCTTTCTACACCTACCCGGGACGTAATGATAGATTCATTTACACCGCTATAACAAGGTAAACGATTTTTTGTTTCCTTATTGTGTTTTTATAAGTTTACTCTATGTTCTTTTTATAAATTAGAGGAACTGTTAACTTTCTTTTTTATATTATTTTAGTGCATGTCTACGTTATTTAGTTTTATATAATTAAATTTTGAACAAATACAACATCCTCGGAGTTGAAATCATCCATGCACTTGATTGACACTTAATTGTAGGATGTCTGATTTATTAGAGTATTTTTATATTCTTCAGTGTCGTTATCAGCACTAAATCTTTTTCTTTTTCTCACTTATTGATAACAAATTAATTTATTAAACACGCAATATCGTATGCAAAATGGCGAAATTCTATCACTTGTAAAGACTTAATCTATATAATAGCTGTTATTTTTTTTTAGTTCAATAACAATCTCATAGACAGGAGTTATAAAACTACTGTATTTAGAAGAGTGTACAATTACGCCATAAGAATAAGTTTTAGAAGGGAGTTTGCATACACCATTGTTCATAAATAATATTTAAATGATACTATAATAACACTTAAAGCTGTAATAAGCAAGTAGTCACTTGAAAATGAATGCGTGCAATGCATGAAAAAAACAACTTTTATACCGGTTTTATGATAAAATCAGATTAAAGTGTTACAAAATACTTAAAGTTGTATAGCAGAGTTTTCATATTCAGATAAAGAACCCTAAGCTTACTTAGATCCTATAATATAGAATTTATACAGCTTGAGCTGTATAATAACTAATAAACTACTCTTATAAGGATACAACCTCTCTTTGAGACTATTATACGCCTCTAAAAGATTTCGAAGTTCTGAGTGGGCTGTTCTATTGATGTTTATAATGCTTGCGTGCTGCTTGAGAATGTTGCATTAACAATTTCAGCAGCTGCTAAGCACGCTTAATGCATGTTGTATCCTCTCAATATAATATATTGAGATTGCTGTTAAATACATATGATCATACTCAACCTACCACTAAAATTTTTAATACTATATTTGGTTTCGATATCATAGGAAATCATAAGTTATCATAGAAAAAACAAATTATCGTAGGAAGGATGGCTTATCGTTGTATTCGAAATTGGGCCACAAAATGGGGAACATAATTACATATTCAAACGTTCAAACAAAATGTTGAACAAATTATGAACCTCCTACAGTAACTGAACATTCGTTGTCCAATATACAATTACTATAAATTCACATGGAAGTTTTTTGTATTTTCGATATCGGTACCTGAAATTAAGTTAATTCAATACGTATAATTTGGATATTGATGTGGTGGCCTCTAACTGTTAAACCTTTCTCGGTAACTTAAAAAAATGTGTTATAAACAAATATTCTCTAGTAATAATAAATGTTTATAATAGAAGCTTTATTACAATTGAAAAAAAAAGATTTTTCACGACCGTGCTTAATAGGCCATAAATACCGAAATAGGTATCTAGTGTACTGGCGGTGTAAGAATATTCACTACTCCATATCATCCCGTGGGTGGCGTAAGGGGCTACATATGAAAAAAAATCAGAAAATGGGCAGCAGCGTCTTCCTTATAGCGACTAAAAATAAAAAACCTGCGGTTGCCAAGGCGCTTGCCAAGCGTGAAAACTTTGGCAAATATACCCCCTATGAGGCAATCTATAGTATAATATATATAATATTTTCACCAGTGGACTTTAATATGCTGTAAAGGAAATACTAAAATAGATTGAAATTTAAAGATAACAATAAAAAAAACAAAACCTTTTAATGTTGTCTTCAGTTGGAGTACGCAGGAATTGCATAATTTAATTCCTCCCTCTCCCTTCCACGTTCGACCAGACGTTTTTCGGCCGTTTCGTTGTTGACTTACCTTCGTGTTTTTGACGCATTCGAACCAAATTGTTTGCTACTTCATTCATCATGCGTACAGGAAAAGAGTGGAATAAGTAGCCTGCATCTATGCCGATTACAATGTGATTTACATTTAGAAAAAATTATAAGCAAAGCATATAAACTTTATGGTCTTGTCATGAGATCATCAAACAAATTCAAAAAGCCTTCAACATAATTTGTATTTACTTAAGTCCTTGATGCAGCCGCAATTAGAATATGCTTGTGTTATATGGAACCCCTACTATGCAAAATATAGTGAAGCCATAGAAAGAGTTCAAAGCAAGTTTTTACGCACTATGCATTATCGTCTTAAATATTTTACCCTTTCATATGATAAACTTCGTGTTAAATATAATTTAGTCACAATGAGATCGAGACGTTTATTATTGCAGGCTATGTTTTTGTTTAATATTTTTCTTAATAAATTTGATTGCCCAGTGCTTTTAAACCAGATAGGATTAATAGTACCTAGCCATAATAACTTACGCAGTGTACGCCGACGATGTGTGTTCGCCGTTAGAGCTTGCCGTACTAATACCGGCAAACGCATACCACTGCGACGATTGATGTCAGTATACAATGATAAGTTTTTAGATATAGATATTTTTGCAACATCTTTATCCAAGGCCAAAAAACAACTACTGTTACACTTAAAATAACATATATGTTATGATTTTTTTATTTATTAATATGTTACTTTTACTATGTATAAATATATTGTATAAGTTTAATTGTGTTTGTTTAGTACAAAACTAAGTAAGACGTGGATAACGTATTTGATTGTAGAATTAATCATTCAAATTCTAATTTCAATTAAATTATATTAAATTTAAAGCTTCTGTTCTTTGTAAAATATCTTGTACTATTGTTTGTTGTCCCAAATAAATTTAAAAAAATGTAGGTGTCTTCAATGCAAAGTGAATAGGTTTTTGTTAAGTTAGTGCCCTTTACCATCTTAAGCTACATCACCACTTACCATCAGGTGGAATTGTAGCTAAGTGCTGGCTTAGAAAAGTTAAAAAAATCTGGATAATACAAAGCCAGGGGCCTAATTAAAGGGCACTGAAGCCAAATTAGTGGTTTTTAGAATTTTTGTCTGTCTGAAATTTTGTGTGCAGGTAGTAAGTGACCCGGGGTTACTTAGAGGCTTCTTTTTATCCGATTACGGAACTTCAAAAGAAGGGTTAAGTATTTTACTTCCTTTAGATGTTAGTTTGTATTTAATACTATTGATGTGTTTTATTAAAATAAATAAAACATTTATAAATAAAGCCCATAATTAGTTTTAACCGCTGCTTAATGAATTGATCTACGCCGACAATCTACGATATTATTTTTGTGTTCACTTTTTCAAGACAGTGCTATCTAACGTAAAATAAAAAAAATAGTGACATTTTGGCTACAGTTACTAATAAATAAAATAATATAGATAACTTATATTTATATAGTTATTTAATTAAATAAGGAGTTTATTCGAAAATTCTAACGAACATTTTTTAGTTTAAGTTATTTCATTTTAGTAGATATAAATAAATTTTATAGTAACTAATTACTACTTAAATAAATAATAGTGACACCTTTTGAAATTTTCTTAAGAATGTTTCTAAGTTTTATTCCTAATCTATAAAATGTTTTAGTAGGTATTAGTTTTTTATTTATAAATAAACCGATTAAAATTGCAGTTAGTACAGGTCTCTTATTATCCATATAGTTTAAATAAAAAAAAATATGTATTGGTCAGATCATAGAATTTCTAATACCTTAAGTTAGTCGACTATTGAAACTGAAATGACAGTATTTCTGTAAAATAATTAACAGTGTTTGTTGACATTATTATGATATAGCTTGACCAAATCAATAAATATCGATTGTTTGGCGATATTAACAACTAAACAAGGCATTACTTTTTTTAGATATTATTGTTATATCCTAATAAAATATATAAAATAAATATAATCCTATAATTGATAAACTAACTTACGTGTTTCTACAGCCTACTATATTGCCAATATAGACACATATACCGACTTGTCTCTACAACTGCTCCAGTTTTACTAATTTTAGTACGAAATAGTATTATCGATGTTTTAAATTCAAGCCCACGCGAGCGAAGCCGCGGGTAAAAAGCTAGTCTCTCATGTATGCACGCACATGTACGAAAAGTATCAAATACCATTATGTGTCGTTAAAACTTTTGACAAAAAGATGAAACAACTGCAAAAAATCCTAATAAAAGGTATTTTAATATTTTTAATCGTTTTATATGTTATGAGTAGTTGTTACTTTTTAAGGACTACGTAAGTACCTCGATTTACGTTTCGTCGCTCTTATTTAAAACCAAGTTGTAGTCCTTACTCGATCTTAAAATGAGACTGCCTAATAACAATAATCATTGTCTATTAGTCAAAAGTTTCAAAAGGTCTTCCGCGTACATCTCTGTGGAATAATATACCACCGGCGATTTTTCCGGACCGATACGACCTGGGGACCTTCAAGAAAAGAGCTTACTCCTTTCTAAAGGGCCGGCAACGCACCTGCAATTCCCCTGGTGTTGCGGTTGATCATGGGCGGCGGTAGTCACTTGAAATCAGGTGAGCCACATGCTCGTTTGCCCCCTCTTCTACAAAAAAAAAGTCAGAGGTCAGAGTAACATTATCTATAAGTATTTACTTGATAAAGTTTCTAAAAATCTCTTATTTTTTATCATCTACATACGAAAAACCGTACAAGGGGAAGAAATTTGTTATTCAACCATATTCTGGTTAAAGTGGTATGGAACTTATAAATCATGCATAGAATGATTTACAGCGAGAGAGTTCTTTCAAACTACATTCGGTTGGATATCCGGAACTTGATGAATGCCTTGTTTATGTACTCGTACTTGAAAGATCTTAGTTTGACAAGAGAAGTTCAAAGCATCAATATAGTCTTGATTGTGTTTATTACTATAACATAAAATTTTTCTTCAAAGAAGAATGTATAAATACATAATATTTATTTTCTCAGATCAGAGTTAATATTTAAAATTGTTGAAAATTGTCAGTATTACTACAGTGATTATATACTATATTTCGATGAACGATCTTACAGTGTATCAGATGATAAGCTTTACTGCAGTCCATGACCATCTGCAGTAGACTTCAAACAAAGAAGACTGCAAGTACGTGGTCACCTCTGAAAACTAAGATGCAATGTCTCAGCATCTGTAATTATACTGGCGCTCTATACCCTTCGGGCCGGAACACTCTGAGAGAGTGGTAGCTACATATACTCCTTGGCGAAAAGGGAATCCTACCACTTATATGCACATTGATACGAGATTTTAATAGGATATTGAAACAAACTCCTTATAAGTAATTTTTATAGAAACTTTTCTTTTAAACAGGTTGTTTATTGATAATTATCTACTTATAAAATTTGAGAGAATTGTTGAATTTTAAACATCCCGCTTAAAAATTGAAAATTTTCAAAAATAGGGAAGTTACTGGTTTCACCACGATTTTCGAAAACTTGAGATCTTGAGATCCCAAGAAGCTGCTCTGACTAATTTCACGTGGACGTCCGTATGGATTGTGGATTGTGTGTTTAGAGAGTGTGAGTTCTTAACTTCAAAAAACGACGTCGAATGCCATTTGGAAAATAAAATCCGGTTCATACCTTCGTGAGATATCGAAGGAAAATTTTTGTGTTACTGTGTATTCTATCTCATTATTTCGCATGCTTAATGCTATATATGAATATGTTTGTATAATTTTAATGTCGCTTTTTTGTTTCATCATGTATCAAATCACAACAATTCACTTTGTGATTTGATACATGATGAAACGAAAAAGCGAAAATCACTTCAAAATTTTATTTTGTAATTAAACAGAAATCAAAAAATTGCGTAATTTTATTTCTAGAGGGGTATTTAGTTAAATAAAAAGTACCCTACTGTGCAACCTTTTTAGGTTGCACAGTAGGGTACTTTTTATTTAACGCACACCAAGCGAATAAATAAATAATAAATAGATAAAGCGAATTTAACATTTACGCTTTTTTAAGCGTAAATGTTAAATTCGCTGCTAATACAACTGGTTATTAGCAACATTAATGAGCGGTTACGTCGCGCGTTGTTAATCACGTAGAGCACCCGACGTACATTTACACAGCTATCTGTTACTTAAAATTATGAAAACCGCTTATATTTAATGATATAATTTAAACTTTTTATATTTATTTATATATTATATTTATAATAACGATTCGACAAAAAAAGGCGTTTGAGGTGGCGTATTGGAACTTAGTAAGCTATATCATGCAGCGGGTATCGTAAGTACCGACGGAGGGAAATAAAACATGCGATTTCTTGATAATAGTTCAAAATGATAAAATCCAACGGTTGCTAACCCGCCTACCATGCTTGGCAAAATTCACTATGGGAAATGCACCTATGGGAAAATATAAGAGGTTAAGTCTACGTTCAATAGTGGACTTTGCAGATAGTTATGTACATTTAAAAGATGCAATAGGGAGGCATGACACCAATACTTCTTAACTCGGTTAGATGGCAGTACTACGTTTTTCTTTTACTAGATCACCTCGATATCAAGTCACGCTGCAGATATATCATGGTTGTAATACGAATGCGTCGCCTCGACAGGGGAAGGACCACGTTCCTACAGAATACCGGCGTAAAATAGCAGCTTAATACTGCTGTGGTTTGTATGGTGAGTGAAGAGATCTAGAGACCCTTTTTTACTGGAAACATGGCATTTTCTTTTAGTCCTCAGGGGTGACAACGCATCTGCGTATTGATTCTTAATCGAGAATAAATCTAGATTCTATTGGCCAAAACATCCACTTACCGTCAGGTGGACTATTTGGTCGGTTTATAAGCAGCTCTGAAGCTGTGTGGAAAATCCTGGCGTTTCCTTTTACTTACATATTGTAAGCTGTAATAATTAGTAACCACCAATAAAAAAACAGTGTTAGAGATGCAAAATGTTTATTACTGTGACAGCCAATCCACTTGCAAAGCAAGGCAATTAAGCCTACTTCAACGGGAGAATCCCAATGTCTAACAATAGACTTTTACGGGCCAATAATAATGGAGATGTATAAAAAATTGTAGTAAGAATTAAAAGATAACAATTTTATTTCTCTATTACAAATTCACTAAGATGAGTTATATTTTTATTGTATCACCCTAGCAGAATCCATAAAATATATAGGTACATATTATGTCTCCTGGTCAATGATATTTATTTTACAAAAAAGAAAGATGAGTGAGCATTCTGTGACCACATGTTAATATTTTATTCGGCGAGATTAACGACTACCACATAATCTCATTCAAGTCCTCGATATCAAAACATTTATTCAGAATATATACATATATTAAAATACTTGTTAGACGAGTAGCCAACAGATACGCATCATTACGAAATACTTAGTTCACTATAATCGAGATACAATATGTATAAAACAACATGAATTTTATTTTTTCGATGTATTATTTAAAAACTCAACTAAAGTAGATCTACATGTTTATTTTACGTCATTTTAATATCAGTTAGCAGTCAACCTTTTTTTTTTTTTTTTTTTTATAGGATCGGGTGACAAACGAGCACACAGTCCACTTGATGGTAAGTGGTTGCTGCGGCCCATAGACATCTACATCTATCCTCGATTACAAATCAAAATGCAGATGCGTTGTCACCCGTGAGGACTAAGATGGAATGCCTCGTTTCCAGTAAAAAGGGTCTCCGGTTCTCTACACTCACCATACGAAATACAGCAGCATTAAGCTACTATTTCACGCTGGTATTCTGTGAGAGCGTGGTCCTTCCCCGGTCGAGCCGACCCATTCGTGCTACAACTAAACTACTAATATAACTGCAGCATGGCTCTACCACCTTGGAAATAATTAGAATTAATAATATTATAATAATTAGAATGCCTTATTGTATTATGTTTCCCTAACACATAATAATTAACAAGTGCTAATTGGTACTGTCGGGAAGTGCTATGGTCTTACTTTGTGTGTCCCGAATGCATTCTAATAACATTCATCAGATTAAGAGAAATACTATAATACGTTTCTAGGGCAGGCGGAAATAAGTACATTGACCTCAAGTATTATGTTAGCATTGAAACAAAACGACAGTTATTGCTTCCATAAATTTCTTTATAGTTACGTATCGTTATGCGCTAAGCGTGTCTTATGGTACAGGGTGGGGTGAAGGAAGCGGTCATTCAGAGATAATAAACCTGTTTCGACGCGATTTGCGATAGGTCTCACGCCGTGCGTATTTTAGAAAGTGGATGGAGCAGAACTCATTTCTCATTCTACTTTGAGATGCGCTTGCGTGTAGATAGTTTGAGATTTAAATTTTTCGGTTATAGTAGTTGTTTTAATTTTTATTAAGTTGGTTTTGTTAGTTGTATTATTACGTTTTGTATTAAAGCTTTTGTTATTGATCTGTGACATTTTGTATATTATCACTACTATGAAATCGGGTCCATCGACATGAAAATCTCATAAAAACGACCACGAAAGAAGCGGAAAGTATCGCAGATTTCGGAAACCGAAAAAATAATGATTGTAAACATCTATAAATATGTAAAAGAAACGTGGTCTAATGACGTATATTTATCCAAAACGGATATGAAAAAAAAGACTGCCGATATTTTAGGTTATAATCAATGTGACGGACTCTTCTACGTCTTCATCATCATAAAATGATTCTGAAATAGATACAGACGAATAGTCTATCGAGTGTCTCTGACAATCTATTATGAGAAGTTTTATGCATGTTTTAAGCTTGGCTGCTTAAGAATGCTTAGCATTAAAAGTTCGTCTTTTTACCTTGACTGCCAAGAAGTGGTTATGTTTTATATAAATACCTACCTACCTACTTATTAAAGTACTTACCTGCTATTATCGTAATAATGAAATTTGTAATAACTCATGACTAATAAATAATAAGCTAAACTAAATTAATATTAATTTGCTTTTTAATTCATTTAGGTACAAGGTAAACTTTTTTCTTTATTGTATAATACTAGACATAGGGCTTGTAAAGAACTTCGCATTTGGCACCCTTATCTTTCACTCTGATGATGTATGTAATGATAAAAGGATAAAAAATGATAGAAGAATGATATCGTTAAAGGTCATTGTACTTTTTTCCGCCTGCCCTAGAAACGTACTACCTACATACCTACTTATTAAAGTACTTACCTACTATTAACGTAATAATGAAATTTGTAATAACTCATGACTTATAAATAATAAAGTTAAATTTATATTAATTTGCTTTTTAATACATTTAGGTACAGGATAAAATTTTCTCTTTATTATATAATACTAGACATAGGGCCTGTAAAGAACTTCGCATTCGGCACCCTTATCCTTCACTCTGATGGTGTATGTAATGATAAAATGATAAAAAAATGAACGTAAGCTAAAAAGATTGCCTACCCCAATGATATCGTCAAAGGTCAATATACTTTTTTCTGCCTGCCCTAGAAACGTACTATACATGTAAATGCAGCTAGTATTAAATAAAACCGACGGGGCTGAGTACTGAAAACACACTGGTTTATTAGTTGATCGTATCATGGTATGGTGAAATTTGTACACCTATATACAAAACTTGTGCAAAAACATGCAATATAACATACTATATAGCTCATAAACTTGCCTTATTTACCTGTCTTTTGCTGAATTCAGACTTTTTCACAAATTTATTAACTGTAAAGTTTAGGAATATCATAAGCATATTCAAAATATTTAAAAAATAGAAAGATATATGAGGAAGAAAAATAGGTGTTTTAATCTGTTTCTTCTATTAAATGTAAGTAATCAAATTAAGGAAATAAAATTTCATTTAATTAATTGGTTGTGTAATTATTTTGATTTGCGTTTTTTAGGTAGTGCAGTGATATGTTTTTCTATAAATCTATAATTATTTAACATTTACACGTAAGTACCCGGTTGACCGAGCTTTGCTCGGTAATTTTCGCTCGGTTTTTTTTTGATTCGTGTGTTTTGGAAATTATATTTAGATACAAATTACATACTGATGAAATACGAATAATATTTATTGATCGTAGCGACATAATAGAAAAAAACTGAACTGTTTATTTGATTAAAAAATCATGAGTGCAATTAGTTTAATTTAAATTTTCGTGTTTTTAAAAAATACTAAAAAAAGGGCTCGAAAAAAATAGATTTTCACAAAAAAGAAAGGAATTTAAAAAAAAATAAAAAAAAGTCGGTCGGCCGGTCTGGGCTCGAACCATGGTATTACGATTTTGTGACCGCCCAATATACCATTAAGCTATTTGTAATCATTAATAAGCCGTCAAAATTTACCTTCTTATTCTAACGATATTATAGCAGTTTTTCATTGCCTAAAAACACGGACAAAAAGACATTTTCTAAAAATAAATCCTAGCTAGATCGATTTATTGCCCCCGAAACTCCCTGCACACAAAATTTTATGAAAATCGTTGGAGCCGTTTCCGAGATCGCGATTATATAGATATATATATATATATATATATATATATATACAAGAATTGCTCGTTTAATAGTATAGGATAAACATTACTCAGTAACATACAACTAATAAGGCCCAGTTGTTACGTAATGTAACTGGGGTTAACTAGAAATCTCAGAGTGTCCCTAGAAAACCCATAATACCGTCACTAGAAATTCTCAAGAGACATCTTGAGCATCTTGATAACAGTCAAGTTGAGGCCACTTCAAAACGAAGTGAGCAATATAACATGGTACTTGATACAATGCGTAACAATATTATTACGAAATTCAGATATTTTCATCACGGCTATCTTTTTTAATATATTAATTAAAACTTTAGTTGGTAAGAAATAATATTGAAAAATGTGGAATGCCTAACAAATTTTAAAAAGTTTGTAGTACTTAACTGACGTACTTCAACGCCGTGGTTGCAAAAAATAACTAAAATTAATTAAGGAAAATAAATTTAAAAATATAAATATTAAATATATAATTTTATTAAAAATTTATTGGACTTTAATCCGGGTATGACAAAAATCACTGAAAGCTTAAAACGAATCAAAGAGGAGACCACAGTATTGCATATTTGTAAAAAAAAAGAGGCTATGCCAATAAACATTAAATTTTTAAGATTTTTTTAAGGAATAAAAAAGCGGCCAAGAGCGTGTCGGGCCACGCTCAGTGTAGGGTTCCGTAGTTTCCCGTCCGTCACAGTAAGTATTCCCACTTGGTAACGCCAGTTAACAATCTACTTTATCAACATTACATTACATATCGCATTGAGTTCGTCCTAAGTTATATCTACTTTATCAACATGACTAGTGCATATTTTTTGTTTCCTTCCTTCCTTCCCTTTCCTACCGCACGCGCTGCCGCCGAGGTGGAAAAGAGGATCTCGGCGCGCGTCAGTATACTAAGTGACATTACGCCATCCGCAACGCACGGCCACCCGTCGCGTCTTATATATTAACCGCAAACCACGCAGGATGAACATTGAGTTCTCCTGTTTATGTTTAATATTCACCGCATCAGACATTGTGTCTTTGTAACTCATAAAAGTGTGAGACGCCCCCGTAAGGGCAAAGGTGGAGTGTGGGACTTCACGAGACTGTTCCGAGAGTGCGTGTGCGCCGAACCACGTGGCGAGCTTGCTGTATAGCAGACACTCCAGGAGGAAGGCGCGGCAGCCCTCATCAGGTCAGTGCGTGCTATCCCACCTATTTATTTTCCCCTTTGCCGTATGCACCAAAATTACAGTCCACTAAATCTTTATCGAAGATACCTTAAGTTGCTGGCGTCTCCATTTTTAATGGTCACTTCTCGCTGGATTGACCTTGACTTTCCGCCCTTATTAGATCGTTATCGTAATAAGCGTTTATATAATTAATTATTTATATTTTAATCCGACTTCGGATTAACCCCGCCCTTATTAGAACACTAGAATAGGTCCTAATAGGTGACATTCATAGTAATTTTAAAACTATATTCATAGAATGAATAAGCATATAATTATCTATATAAATTATTTGTTGTATGTTCACATCACGTCATCAACTTTTAACTACATCTATAGATTATACTGTTAAATTACATTTATTATTTGCACATATATTTAAGCATTATATTCGTTATAAATAACTTCATAATTATTATAAAAGTTAACAATTAAAGTTCATCGTTAACAAAACTAATAATTAATAATTCAACCGCGTAGCGAGGTCGCTTACAGACTACCCGCTTATAATTATATTATTTTTGCCGCATAACTTAAGTTGTAATGCCGCCTAAAAAACAAATAGCATCGAATAATAGCGATTCCTCGGATAATGAGGGCACACCTGATGCTGAGTTGGTTTTATTGTTAGCTAAACGAGATGCTTTATTTGAAATAGTGCAAAAAATATATGATATGTCCTCGGACATCCACATAAACACTTCCACGATGGAGCGTTTTCTTGATGGAAGTTCTAATATTAATACTTTACGTATTGAGTTTAAACAGGTCTTAGATAATTATAATTCACATTTATTAAATAAACCCTATTGCTAAACCTGATTATAACAGCCTCATTGCGTTTGAGTCTCTTTGCGGTAGAATAAATAGGCTTTATTTACAATATTCGCAATCTAATTTACAAAGTACTAGTACACCATCTAAAGCCAGATTCACACTTCCGCCTATCGAACTTATGCCATTTTCGGGTGACATTCGCTCATGGCCTTTATTTTATGCTAGCTTTAAATCAACCGTCCATGACAACACATCGCTTACCGACGCTGAAAAGTTATACTATTTGCTAGGTAAACTAACGGGCAAAGCCCTATCTGTATGCTCAGGTATAACTCCTTGCGCTGAAAATTATAAAATTTTATTGCAAGCACTCGTTGACAAATATGAAGACCGGCGTATGCTAGCATCTACATATATTATTCAGATGTTCGAATTTAAGCCATTGCAATCGGCCACCGCAAATAATTTTGATTTATTTACTGATAACTTTATAAGTGCAGTGCGCGCTTTACAAAACTTAAAGTTAAATAATCTCGCGGACTTAATTGTTCTTCATATCGCGCTTAAGAAGCTGGACCCGGATACCAATCGCTCTTTCGAATATAGTCATAACTCGATGGTACCTACCTTTGATGATTTAGTAAATTTTATTAAGACCCGCTCCAAAGTTTTGCAACGCACCGATTTTAGTACAAATTCTAATAGCGCACCAAACAATCGACGAGGTAACGGTAATAATCGTCGCTGTAATAATACTTCGTCGCCGAAGTATCAGGCGTACGTAAGCACGACGACTGGTTGCTCAAAGTGTCTGTGCGATAATATTGTGCATCAACACCTATTTAAGTGTGCAGACTTTAATAAAATGACGCCACAGGAACGATTTAAATGCGTAAAGAGTAACAATGCATGTGTGAATTGTCTCAGTTTAAGTCATCGAGTGTCTAGTTGCTCTTCAAATTATAGTTGTCGAGTTTGTAAATTTAAACATCACACATTGTTGCACTTCCACCGCAGAAGCGATAATGCTTCCCCTGCGCTGGCGCGTTCTCCACCGCTTCAGCCAGTTACACTGAAGTCTACAACCCCCGCGCCCGCATACTCGCCACCCCTCACCGCAGGTGCGCGTTCAGACGTCGCGCTGTGTACTTCGTTCAAGAATGTTTCTCAAGGTTAACCGCCTCCCGCGCGCGCAAGTCGTTCGCAGAGAACTGTTTTATTATCAACCGCTCAAGTATTTGCTTACGATGCTAAGGGAGAGAAACAAATTATTCGTATATTATTAGACTCCGCGGCTCAAAGCCATTTTATGACTAAAGAGTGCTGTCATCGTTTAGGCGTTCAACAACACGATACCGAATGTACTGTAGTAAAGGGATTCGGTGGAGTTGAAAAAATTGTAAAATCGAAATCGATTGATATTAAAATTTTCTCACGATTCGACTCGAATATTAACTTCAATATTTCAACGCTAGTTGTTGATCAAATCACCGACCTTTTGCCCACTGCTGTGGTAGACACATCTGTCTTATCACACTTCCATGGCATAAGACTCGCTGATGAATGTTATAGCATGCCTAATAAAATTGATGTTTTGATAGGCGCATCCCTTTTCCCGCACTTACTATGTCCAGACGTAATGTATTCGTCTAACGACTTGTACGGGCCCTCGGCTTTGAATACGGTATTTGGTTACGTTATTATGGGCTCAGTGCCGACACTTCAGGTAAATCATTCTTTAACGTGCTGCTCAGTTCTAGAGTCTCCTATCGTTGACAAATTAGTGCAACGATTTTGGGAGCTTGAACAGCCACCCTCCGCACCGCCCATTCAGTGTCCTTCAGACATTGAATGTGAAGAGTTTTATAAATCTACGACATCCCGCGATCCTTTTACTGGTAGATATATTGTTGGCCTGCCATTTAAAGATGACGTTTACTCTCTCGGAGATTCTTATGAAACCTCTCGACGACGATTCATGTGCTTGGAGAGGAAACTTCAAGCCTCGCCTACATTAAGGTTAGCATATGATGACGTCATAAAGGAATACTTAGCTAAAAATTATATATCCCCCGCACCGCCGTATGACTCTCATGAACCCGCTCCAATATATGTCATACCGCATCATGGAGTCTTACGCGAAGATAAGAAGTCAACGCGTCTGCGCATCGTCCTGGATGCTAGCAGTAAGACTAGCACTGGGCGATCATTAAATGATATTCTGCATTCAGGACCAAATTTGCAAGGCGACTTGTTCAATATAATTTTAACTTTCCGCTTACATCCAATCGCTATGACAGCCGACTGTCGCCAACAATTTCTGCAAATAGTTGTTCGCGATTCTGATCGTCGTTACCAATGCTTCCTATACCGCTTCCGTCCACAAGACCCACTTGTGTTATACCACTTCAATCGCGTGTGCTTCGGTTTAACTTCGAGTCCATACCATGCATTGCGCACGGTAAGACAGCTCATTGATGACGACGGCGCAAAGTATCCGCTTGCGAGTCGTATCGCATTTACTTCGCTATATATGGACGACATCGCGTTCTCTATGCCCAGTGAATCCGAGGCCAGTGAGACCTCTCGGCAGCTGATAGACTTATTCAAGGGTGCCCAATGGGACCTGATAAAATGGCATAGCAACCGTCGATCTGTTTTAGATGACCTCCCTACTTCCCATAAAATTACAGGAGAAGTAGAGTTCGATAAATCAATGCCACATAAAATACTAGGCTTGCATTGGTCTACCGATAGTGACGCCTTTTATTTTAAGATATCTGTTCCCGCTGATGTGACGTGCACTAAGCGCGCCATCTTATCTACTGTCGCTCGCCTGTGGGACATAATGAGTTTCGTTGCTCCCACAGTCGCGTACGCCAAATTGTTAATAAAGCAGCTTTGGCAACATAATTTAGATTGGGACGACATACCACCACCGCCAATTATTAAGATGTGGAGGCAATTCTCTGCTGAATTACCAGCTCTTAATGATTTACGTATCCCGCGACATGTTGGTGTATCCAAAAACTGTACTGCGTCACTCCTGGGGTTTTCCGACGCCAGCGAGCACGCATACGGTGCCGTAGTCTACGTACATGTAAAGAGCGTCAATGGTAACACCGTCCAGTTGATTTGTGCAAAGACTAAAGTCGCACCGACGAAACCACTATCTATTGCACGCCCTGAGCTTTGTGGAGCGGTTTTACTCTCAAAATTGCTTCGCAGAGTACTCGACAATTATTCTCTTGACCTTGCAATATCAGTCTATGCCTTTGTAGATTCAAAAGTAGCTCTGTACTGGATAAAGAGTTCGCCACACAAGTGGCAGACCTTTGTTGCAAACCGCGTTGTTCAGATTACCGACAATATTCGCGCTGATAACTTTTATCATGTCGCAGGTACTGAGAATCCCGCTGACATACTTTCACGTGGCGTTACGCCAAATAAATTAGTTTCAAACCCCCTGTGGCTCCATGGGCCTCAGTGAACTTCGTTAGATCCATCTCAATGGCCTCTTCGTACTTTAGACAATGAGGTTATTGCAAATATGCCTGAGAAGAAGATTTTGTCGCACACTGTGTGCACATCCGTCTGTAATTCTGCGATTTATGAGCTCGCATTCCGCATCTCTTCTTGTAGTAAACTTCTACGTATAATTGCGTACGTGTGTAAGTTTGCTAAATTATTGCCCCGCCGCAGCACTACTGTAGTGACTGCTGATGATCTCAGTTTCTCTGAGGTTATAATATCCTCCGCGCCCTGCAAAAACAGCATTTTGCAGTGGAATATTTAAATATTGAAGGTAACAAACCTTGCTCGCCCGCTTTCAATCGTTTAAGGCCTTTTATTGAGAATGGTTTAATCCGCATTGGTGGTCGTCTTTCGAACTCCGCATTAGATTACACACAAAAACATCCAATTATACTCCCGCGCAGTGATCATGTAGTGAACATGATAATTGACTATTATCATATTAAAAATTTACACGCTGGGCCTGAATTGTTATTGTCATTACCCGCACCCAAAGTGAAATCTGACTCTACCAGTCTGTTACACAGGCATTCTTTACTGGATAAATTAGTTCAGTCGTTTTGGGACCGGTGGAGGACGGAATACCTTCACGGATTACAAGTTCGTCAGAAGTGGAACACCCCGTCTACGGCTATCGTACCAGGCATGGTTATAATTGTGATAAATGATAATGAACCGCCCCTTGCTTGTCCATTAGCGATTGTCGAGTCTGTTCATCCTTCGAAGGATGGCGTAGTTCGAGTAGTGACCGTGAGAACTACTAAGGGAACATATCTCCGTCCTGTTGCTCGTATTTGCCCTCTCCCAAGACAATAAATCACGATTATTTTGATTATAATTATTTATCTAAATTAGGAATTAAGTTTATATTTATATATATTAAAAAAGTATTTAACCGCAATATTATATTTATGTATACATTTTCTCGCTTACCAAGTAAGGTTAGTAGATGAGACATGCGCATTGAGCGCATCCTCTCACTTTATATACCGCTTATTTATTTGTTTTCCTTTTACTTTTATATTACGGTTGTCTTTTAAAGGTGACCCTTTAAGGGCGGGAGGAAATGGTAACGCCAGTTAACAATCTACTTTATCAACATTACATTACATATCGCATTGAGTTCGTCCTAAGTTATATCTACTTTATCAACATGACTAGTGCATATTTTTTGTTTCCTTCCTTCCTTCCCTTTCCTACCGCACGCGCTGCCGCCGAGGTGGAAAAGAGGATCTCGGCGCGCGTCAGTATACTAAGTGACATTACGCCATCCGCAACGCACGGCCACCCGTCGCGTCTTATATATTAACCGCAAACCGCGCAGGATGAACATTGAGTTCTCCTGTTTATGTTTAATATTCACCGCATCAGACATTGTGTCTTTGTAACTCATAAAAGTGTGAGACGCCCCCGTAAGGGCAAAGGTGGAGAGTGTGGGACTTCACGAGACTGTTCCGAGAGTGCGTGTGCGCCGAACCACGTGGCGAGCTTGCTGTATAGCAGACACTCCAGGAGGAAGGCGCGGCAGCCCTCATCAGGTCAGTGCGTGCTATCCCACCTATTTATTTTCCCCTTTGCCGTATGCACCAAAATTACAGTCCACTAAATCTTTATCGAAGATACCTTAAGTTGCTGGCGTCTCCACCACTTATGAGTTTGTACAAAAACTGTTGTTTCCATCCGAGTTCAAAATAATTTTCCTAGAAAGTCCTTATAAAGTTCTACTTTCCAGATTTTTTTCATATTTTCTAAACTTATGGTTCATAAATTAGAGGGGGGGGGGACACATTGTTTTTTACTTTTGGAGCAATTATTTCCGAAATTATTGACATTATCAAAAAATTATTTTAGTAAACCCCTATTCATTTTTAAATACCTTTCCAACAATATATCACACGTTAGGGTTAAAATTAAAAAAAATCACTTCCCACTTTACATATAGGGGGGCTACCCTAATAAAACATTTTTTTCCAATTTTTATTTTACCACTTTGTCGGCGTGATTGATACACATATTGGTACCAAATTTCAGCTTTCTAGTGCTAACGGTCACAGAGATTAAGCGAGGACGGACAGACGGACAGACAGACATGGCGAAACTATAAGGGTTCCTAGTTGACTACGGAACCCTAAAAAAAGTTACGGGGATTTGAATATTAAAAGTATTCTGTGAAACAAAAGTTCGAGGAAAAAATTAACGATCATGAATTTACAAAAACAGAAGAAATGGCAGCCCAGCCCAGCCTTAGCCGAAAACGTTTTACGTGGTATATTCTATTTCAAATGTATGTTTAAGAACAGTTAACTGGTGCAATATTGTTTTGTTATACTCTAAAGAATTCATGGTAAATCAGTTCATTTGTGTAGTTTATATATACACATATATAGATATACACACACACATATATCATCATCATCATCATCATTACAGCCCTTCCCAAGTCCACTGCTGAACATAGGCCTCCCCCAAGTAACGCCACAAAGCACAGTCCTGAGCCACCTGCATCCATCGACTTCCTGCATGTCTTACCAGGTCGTCACTCCATCTAGTGGGGGGTCGCACACTGCGCCTACCGGTACGAGGCTGCCACTCGAGAACCTTTCTTCCCCATCGGTTATCGGTTCTTCGAGCCATATGGCCGGCCCATTGCCACTTCAGCTTACTAATCCGTTGGGCTTTGTCGGTCACTCTGGTTTTACTGCGGACATCCTCATTTCTGAGTCTATCACGCAGAGAAACTCCGAGCATAGCCCTCTCCATAGCTCGCTGAGCGACCTAGAGCGTCCTCATACGGCCAGCAGTGAAGGACCACGTCTCTGATCCGTATGTCATCACTGGCAACACGCACTGGTTGTACACTTTAGTTTTCAGAGATTGAGGTATACCTGACGAGAAGATGTGTCGTAATTTCCCGAACGCTGCCCAGCCGAGTTGAATCCGTCGATTGACCTCTCGGTCGAAGTTGGACTTACCTAGTCGGACTATTTGTCCCAGGTAAACGTACTCGTCAACAACTTCGAGCATAGTGCTCCCAACAACTACCAGCATAGGTGTGACATGGACATTGAACATGATCTTTGTTTTGTCCATGTTCATCTTAAGACCTATCCGTTGGGAGACACCATTGAGGTCATTGAGCATAGTGTTGATGAAATGGTTACTCGTTTTTATGATGTATTGCGTGCTACTATAAGTAAACATGTATCAAGCACATATATATATATATATATATATATATATATATATATATATATATATATATATATATATAAGGTTGTCAACTGTGGTAGCTCAGATGGTTAGCGCTCGCTGTAAATTTCACAGTACGCGAGCAAACCGGGTACGATCCCCGCCGGCAACAATGAAATTGTTAATTGCAATTTTAAGTGCTGATTTACCACGTGCTCGGCGGTGAAGGAAGGAAACCTGTATGTCAGAGAAATAAATAAAAAAAATATATTTCGAAGACAAGAGAAGTTCGCCAATACGCATTGGGGCAGCGCGGCGGACAATTCCTTGCTCTAGAACTCTCTCAGAAATGAGCGGAGGCCTGTGCCCAGCAGTGGGACGTTTATAGGCTGTAACTTTACTTTACTTTTTTACTTTAAGGTTGTCAACGATTTCAACCGAGCCGATAACAACGGTTGTTTTTGTTTTCAACGGTTGACAACCGCTTTTGATGGCTTGAAATGGATAAAAACCCATTTTTGTGCAATAGGTATTTTCTCTTTGGCAATGAATAAACCACAGAAACCCCTATAATTTTTTTTATTTATAAGGGTCACCGACAGATGATACACAAATACTAAAAACAAGAACCAAGCTTTGTGAGAAACATGCAATGTGCTCACCCAGTTATAGGTAACCACAGCTAACACAGAGTAATGTGGCGAAAAGTTAACTATCGTAAAATTTAATAGTACAGTAGTAAAATTGCGTATTTGTGAGAAATTAAAATGGTTTTACATTTATCATCTTAAACTTAGATTCTACATAAATAAAGTAACATTTTTCTTCTGAAATTATTTAAATTGCCATTGAAAATATCTAAATCAGGTGGCCTAGATATATCATTATACAGTCTAAACATTCTGCATAATGCTGAATTAAGACCGAGGTTAGTCCTGTGAGGTGGGACCATAAACAGCTTGTAGACATTAAACCGTGGTAATCTGCTTGGAGCATTAATGTTAACCATTTCAAGCAATTGAGGACAGTCAATGCCATTATTACATAGTTTGTGCAGGAAGCTCAAATCCAAAAGTTTGCGCCTGTTATATAAGGAAGATATACGGAAATGCTTAAGCCGTTCATCATATGAAGTTAAGGAGCGGTGTCGGTAAAATTTCAATGCTAGCATACTAAGGAACCTCCGCTGTACTCGTTCAATTCCACTCTTATGAACCTCATAGAAAGGAGACCAAACTTGGGAACAATATTCAAGGTTGCTCCGAACTAAGCTGTGAAAGAGTAGTAGCAATGTTTGAGTATGTCTGAACTGTTTGGTGTTTCTACCCAAAAATCCGAACATTTTGGACGCCTTCGTTATAATACTGTTTATATGTGGTACAAAAGACAGTTTACTATCCAACAAAACGCTCAGGTCTCGTATACACTCTACTTGATTGAGTACTGTGTTGCCAATTTTGTAAGTAGTTTGGATAGGAGTATGTTTGTGTGTGAATGACATATGATAACACTTTTTAGCATTCAGAATCATATTGTTTTGAGTACACCACTCGATCAATCTATCCAAATCGGCTTGAATAAGCTGGGAGTCTGTTGATGATCTAACAGGTCTAACGAATTTCAAATCGTCAGCAAACAGGTAAACTTCTGTGTTCAAAAAACATTCTGTCACTGAGTTGATCAAAATTAAAAACAAAAGGGGCCCTAAATGTGACCTTGAGGAACACCCGAGGTTACCTTAAACAGTTCAGACTGGCTTCCATTAACAACTACATAACACTCGCGACGAGTTAAGTAAGATCTAAACCAATCTAAAATAGGGCCACCAATACCACAACTACTTAATTTCGTCAAAAGTATCTCATGGTCAACTTTATCAAATGCCTTGCTAAAATCAGTGTAGATAGCATCGACTTGAGAACCCTGATCGACATACTGGATAACATAATTGGCGAAATCAATTAAATTAGTAGCGGTGGACCTATTTCTAAGGAAACCATGTTGACGATCAGTAATTTGAAATTTTAGTAAATTGTAAACATAAGGGTAGCTTAAAACTTCAAAAACTTTAGGAAAAATAGATAAAATGGATATTGGTCTGTAATTTCTAATGTTATTCTTAGTACCATCTTTGTAAATGGGAACAATTTTGGCCATTTTCCAGTAGGTAGGAAATATTCCAGTTTTAAGAGATTCGTTAAAGATAAAGGTAAGTGGTAATGATAGTTGCTTAGCACATTGATATATAAACAACGGCGGTAATCCATCTGGGCCAGGACCTTTATTTAAGTCAAATCTCTTTAGCCTAGTGAGAATTAAATTATCCGACAGCATAATAGAGCTAAGCGAGGATGAAAATGAATGGACACCATCGCGTTTATGGTAACAAACTTGTGGATTTGGACTTTTACTATAAATAGATGAAAAATTTTTCGCAAAGAGTTCACTTATGCTTGTTTCATCCGCTCCAGTTTCATGGTCTAATTGCATACGGGATGGTATATTACTACTATTTTTACGCTTATGTTTTATAAATGTCCAAAAATACTTAGGATTTGAGGTTATACTATGTTCAAGGCGTTTGTAATAACTATTATAGAACTGTTTCATTAAATTTTTTGTTCTTTGTTTTAGCAAGTCTAGGGCAATTTTATCCATCGGATTATTATATTTCTTAACGCGTTGTCTAATTTTCTTTTTTTCTTTAATACTCCTTAAAAGACCTTTAGAAAACCAAATTGGATATTTAATGCTTTTAGGTGTGGTGAGTGGAACATGTTTACTTGTAGTAGCACGCAATACATCATAAAAACGAGTAACCATTTCATCAACATTCCTACATAATGCAAATATATTGAGCCAATCAACACTATCCAATTCATTTTTGATAGACTCATAGTTAGCTTTGTGGAAATTAGGTCTAGGTTGTAGGGATGGTTGTAAATGATTGATGGAGTGGAAAATAATTTAAAATATAAGAGGTGGATGAAAAGGATCAATAGCGGTTAATGCTTCGTCGGCTTGATCAACACATGAGATGATGAGATTATTAAATCAAGCATTTTCAAATTTTTGTTTTTAATGTAATTGAACTGCTTAAGATTATTTAGGGCCATAAACTCAGAGATCATATGAAAGTATTGGCATTGAGAGTCGTTTAAAATAGTAAATAGGTCATTATCATTTTTCAGCCACTCCAAATTAGGAAGGTTAAAATCACCAATTACCAATGAGTGATCAAAATCGGAAAGATTATTATTAATATTATCCACAAACTGTTCATAGTTCCTTGAATTAACGGAAGGTGGTATATAGACCGCGCATATGCAAAGCTTTATAGGGTTTTTACCATTTCTGAGATGAACTACAATCCAAAGATCTTCTATTAGTCCAGTGCCTTCATTTCTATTAATCCTATGTGAGTCAAAATTTCAATTGACGGCAATCATTACACCACCTCCAGTCTTCTTTGAAAATGATTTAGTCAGGTCTCTGTTTCGTCTATATACAGCATAATTATCGTTAAATAACTCTAAATCGTTAACGTTATTTTGTAGCCAAGTTTCCGTTATTACAACAATATCGTACTCATTCGTACACATGTTACTATAAAATTCATTAATTTTTGTATTTAGGCCTCTACAGTTTTGGTAATAACAATTTAAGGCAGCAAATTTTGTGCAGGTACACATAAAAATAAGATATGAATAAATGAGAAGAAATCTAACCGGTTAAGTATTGTAACGAGGATAAATTCTTAATAACAACAACAAGAGCTGACTCCGACTTTCTCACAAAAATGCGGCCACCTCTTACCCAAACGAACTTGTAGTTCTTTTCTTTGGCCTAAAGTCTGGTAGCCCGATGCAGATCTTTGTTACTTGGAGAGAGATGCTCAGTCACGAATACAGGTTTCTTGTCACCTCCGATACCCAAATGGCTAGAATTATGTTTGTCCGATTGGTTGTTCTTGTTGAATTTTATGACGGAAGCTAAAAATCCATCACGAATCAGAGGGCTGCGTAACTTGACAATAATTGATCTAGGTCTGGTGGTGGCAGGAGTAGCCTTAGCAATTCTAGTGCACATATGAATATCTTCTTCTTTAAGGTCGAAGGAGACCACTTTTGCAAGCTGCTTAGTCAGTAGGATCAGATGTTCTAATTTATGTTCAGGCACACATTGCAATTCTAAGTTCGAGGCACGAGAGTGCTGTTCTATTTGTGCCACACGATCAAACAATTCCCTATTAGCGATGGTCAAGTCTGTGCATTCCTTCTGTAAACGATGACATAATTCAGAGTTTTTGTTCAAATCAACCTTGATTTCCTCATATTGTGAGTTTATAAAATCCATAGAAGTTTTAAGCGAAAGCAAATCACTTTTTAAACATGCAATATCAGAAACAGTTTCTCGAAGTTCAAACGCAATCGTTTTCTCAATCAAGACCGTCAACTCCTTCGTTAAAATATTTTTTTAGTTCTGACTGTATGATGTCCCTAATTTCATCGACAGTGGGGTAGAGCGAAGGGGCTTCTTGTTCACTTGCGACTGGAGAAGTACCGACCCTGTTGCCTTGTGATCGCTGCGATATCCAATTAGGTGATGATTGAGTGCTCCTAAGGTTATGCCTTACTGGTGTTTCCGTATTGTCGCCCTTGGGTCTCTTGCTGATACAGCTTGGACAAATCCAAACTGGAGAGGGCTCACTAGAAGATTTCCTGGGTGGTAAATTAGCACAAAGCTCATGACATGTTTGTTTGCAGTAAGCACATTTGCAGAAATTATCGCTTTTTATATCAAGCTTGCAACCCAAGCAGATTTTCGGCATATTAATATATTTTATATGGTATATAAATACAAAAAAACAACAACCTGTTGATCGCTCGCTACGGCGAGTCAGTGACGCAGTAAGTGCAGCGTTGATTCGTAGAAGTATCGTAGCAAAGTGGGCGGGACTATTTCTGTCGTACTTTGGAAGCTCGTAGCACTGTCTAAAGTCGTAGATAACTAGCTCGGCAAAATTCGCAAACAATCGGGAAGTATCGCCTTTTTGCGTACACACAACAGCTACGAAGAGCACGAGTTGATCGTTTTAAGCACGCTTATGTGAGGTCGGTCAAGGTTGCGACCAGTAGCTAAATATTTTAAAATGTTTTGCTTCACTGTATCGGACCGCGTAATTAAATTTAAAAACGGCTTTCACTGTATTAACAGTCGATTCACTGGTTTTAAAATGGTACTAAATTTGAAAGTAATGGTAAACTTTTGTTGGCAATTGCAAAATAAAAATGAAGAGAAGTGACTAAACGGTGTTGTCGCAACGAGCGATCGATACGTACAATATAATGTATAATAGTCCTTTTTTTGAGATACAAGTAGCACATTTTCAAGAACTGCAAATACATCTTTGTCATATATACCAACACTAAACCACAAAATTATTTGTTGCTGGAAATAATGATAGTGGTATTTTGATTCGATGTAAAATCTTTGCGCCCTCCTTTCTGCCAAGGAGGGCCGCGTTCGTATACGGCTTAGAGATCTTTAGTTAGACCGTCAAGCCAGTCCCTAAAAGGCGGTGTTTAGTGGGTAAAAGTCTCCACATAATCACGCAGCCGGCTGCGTGGTATGCTATAAGCATTCACCGACTCCCTCCCCCGCTTTCCGGAGGGTTGCCCATATTTGCTTGGGGTGCAAAAAAATGTAAAATCTATGCTTGTTATTACAGAACTCTTCATGGGCCTGCGATTCCAACTCGCACTGAGAGACTTTTTTCAACTATAAGTTTTATTTTAATAAATACTTCTCTGCTCTTTTACTTTAGATTCATTACCTATATCTATAACAATCTATCTGAGTTGGTAAAGTGTGTAAATACGATTCTTAAATTTTAAAAATAATAATTGGAGTTAAACATCTTAGGTAAGGTATTTAGTTTTATTTATTTAGAAAATATTAATCTCACAATTCATTATTATAATAATATAATTTTATTACAGAACTAACGGCCTCATTAGGAATTTAATGGTGTAATATAATATAATGTGAATTTTCAAAATCGGTCAAGTAATTTTCAAGTAATAAACAAAATAACATATACATTGAAAGTAGCGCCCTCTATAATAAAATGCATCCTATATTAGACATCTATAACTATACATAACAATCTAGTGGTGAAAGAATTCTCAAAATCGGTCAAGTACTTTACCAATTTAGTGAAAAAAAACGTATTCGTTGATAGTAGCACCATAGCCAAAAACGATTCAGCTTAGCCACCCGCACACAGTAAAAACATAACCATCCTTTTTCGCCTGTAGTCAAATAAACAACTGGTTGACAACGGTTGCGTATCGGCTGCTTTGGATAAATATCACCCTCATCTTTATAACATCATAATATTTATGAAAAAATTATATTAGCATAGTAATAATGACACCATAAGTAATCGATCGAAAAAAGGGAATCGATTTTGTAATGACATTTGTGATTGGCAACATTTTTTATTTTATTCACAAACTAATGAATTACTGACTTACCTAATTTTATTTTTATCTTTTCGGTACTTTTTTGTGTAAAAATGTTACCATCTTTTTAGGATAATGAATACCGCGATTTATAATCATAAATAAATATATTATATTTTTTAACAAATGCAAATCGTTGGGCGTTCCACGGTCGAAAATGGATATTTCCCTTTTATACGTGGTAGAGCAATGCAGCCGGGCTAGCATGGGCGGGGGACAATATATCCCCGGGGAGAGGATACACCCTGCGAGCATGGTCAAGAGACAAAAATTATATCCCCCGATTATATCCACTGACAAGAGATAAAATTATCTTATCTCTATAGTATATCCCCGTTTGACATAACGAGTAGACATATATCTCCCCGTCCGGAGCATGAGGCCAAGGGAAAGAGAAAAAATTATCCCTTTTTGACATTTGAAAGGGACAATTTTATCCTCTTTCGCGGACGTGGGTTTAAGTTTCAAACCATTTTAATACGAAAAAGATGTCTCGAGCCTATTGCAACTACATTTTCGTGTCAGAAATTGAAAAACAAGAAAGAAAATTACACCAGCGATCGATACGTGATCAGAATACTTAATCTAATGGAATTCTCCGACAACTAATTTCTACGCCGGTTTCGGATGCTCAAAGATTGTTTTGTATTTGTGTAAAGAACTCTATGAGGCTTTAAAGCCTATTAATTCTGTGGATGGATTACCAGTGCATATTGAAGTAAGCATCTATTACAACCACCTTGTCCAAAATATCGTATATTTGCAATCAATACATGTGGCTTATGTAACTTATCTTAATATTTTTTCTGGGTAGGTAGTTTACACCTTTCAGTCTCTTAGTAGATGGTAGTTACCTACTAGAGAGGTACGATCAAGACCATGGCATGGCTGTTGTTCAAACAACAAATAATCAGCAAATACTTGACCTAAATTATTGGGGCCATCATTAGAATGTGTGGAGCAATATACTTTAATTAGCCTCTTGTGTAGGTAAATACAAGTTTAAAACTAATATACATAATATTAGGAATACAAATAACACAATACTCATGATTATAAAATTATTTATTCCTTGTTTTGTTTGAAATCATTACATTTTTATTCTTCATGCTTCATCATTTTCAATTCAAATTAAATCTTTGTGACTTAGAGTAGACATTAATTTCGATGTATTTCGTAATTTTCTTATAATGGCAGTAATTGCGGGGATAATTTTTTTTTAATTTCCTCAAGAGGTTACACCACCTCCAATGGGTCTGTATTGTCCAGTTTCGCAATTGGCTTAATTATAGACACATATTTTTTTAATAAATGCTATCACAAGCGAAGTAATACCTGCGATTTGATACAAGCAATGTATACTTAAATATTATACAAAAGAAAATAAATATAACAAATATTATAAATGACATATTGTTAACCAAAAATTATTAACAGTTTAGCAATATAATAAACAAAAGTTAAAAGAAATATGGAATGGTTTTCTTCTTATATTCGCGGTCGCCAGCAATCGGTTCGCTCAGGTCAGCGGTTTTCTGCATGGGCTGAAATTGAATCTGGTGTGCCGCAAGGCGGAATACTTTCTCCTATTATGTTTTCCTTATTTATAAATTCTATCTCCTCAGTTTTAGATTGTTCGTACTATCTGTATGTGGATGATCTCCAGTATCTCTCTCATCTCTGTGTACAGTCAAGCTTAAACAATCTTAACTTTGTAATACACAAATTAAATGATAACCTGGAAGCCATAGGAGAATGGTCATGTAAATATGGCGTTTCTGTTAATCCTGCCAAATGCAAAGTTATAATATTCGGAAGTTCGCAATTATTGGCCAAGGTTGATTATGGATATCTCCATCCTGTATTTTATAATGGAAGTTTGATTCTATATTGTGATTCCATAAAAAATCTTGGCCTGTACATGGATAAAACTATGACCTGGAAATTGCAGATCTCTGAAGTTAGCCGTAAAGTTGTTGCTACCTTGCGTTCCCTTTATCGTCTTAAAAATTTCCTACCCATCAAAACCAAGCTTACGCTGGTTCATTCCCTTATTCTACCTATTATCAACTATGCCGATGTATGTTACCCAGATCTGTCAGAAAATCTTCTAAACAAGTTGGAGCGCCTTCTTAATAATTCCATAAGGTTTATTTTTGGTTTACGTAAGTATGACCACCTATCATCCTATCGTTCAAAGCTTAAATGGCTACCTAGACGTCAAAGGCGATGCTCTAGAATTTTACTTGTACTTTATTGAATTTTAAACGATCCAAGGTCGCCTTCTTATTTTAAGGATAATTTTCATTTTTTTTTCATCCGATCGACGGTCGAACATCCCGACAGTCAAACCGTCTGAGGTTAAGGTTTCCACAGCATAAGTCAAATTTTTTGGTCGTCTTTTACGATACAAGCTATACAACTTTGGAACACCCTCCCCAAAGATATTAAGAATGCCACTAATAAAAAAGTTTTCAAAGTTCTTCTCCGAAAACATTACCTGAAGGAAACTACTAATTAACATTATTTTTCCTTAATTTTTGCCTTTCTTTTCTTCTTTTTTACTTCAAATATTTATTTCATAATATATTATTCAAACATTATATATATATATATATATATATATATATATATATATATATATATATATATATATATATATATATATATATATATGTATGTATGTATACATATATCATTCATTTGGATATTTATTTACGAAATTTATAAGCATGTATATATATATTATACTTATGTATGTATGTATTATTGTACGTATATTTATACTATATATGTGTATATTTAAGTGTAATGTGTATGTATGTAATTTGCATATATGTATATTTTAATGTATAAGCACTTATTTACGTATAATGGTCGCACCTGCCAACAATTATCCTTGGCACCCAGGGTTGACTGGCAGAGAATGCCACATGGCATTAAGTCCGCCCTATGTACCCTTTAGGTTAAGGTGTTAGCGATAGGTGTTAGCGTAAGGTGATAGCGGCGAAAGGACCCCTCTTTGAGGAGTGGCTTGAGAGACGCCACGGCATCCTCACCTTCCGCCTGACGCAGGTCCTCACCGGACACGGTGTTTTCGGGAGGTTCCTGCACCGAATCGGGCGGGATGAAACGCCCGGGTGCTCCTACTGCGAGGATGGGCCGGAGGACACGATGGAACACACCGTGGAGGTGTAACCTGCTTGGGCGGAGCACCGCCGTGTCCTCGTAGCGGCCATAGGCGGCGGCGGCCCAGGTCGAAGTCATGGTTCGGAGCGAGACGGAATGGGACGCCGTCACCACCTTCTGCGAAGCAGTGATGCTAGCGAAGGAGGTGGCGGAGCGGGAGAAGGAGAGAGCAGCAGCTTTCCTCCCCGGCCGCCGCGGGAGACGCCCCGAGCGCCGGGGGCTACGTCGTGGCCCCCGGCCACCGTAGGCGCGGGCCTGTGGACGGCGAGCAATGGGTAGCTCGCCGTCCGTCCGTCTAACGACAACAGGCCGTGTCGACGGCGCGTTTTGTTCCACGCACGCCTCAAAGAGCTGTCAGCAGCGTGAGGGGGCCCGCAAGGGCCGACGCCTGCCGGGGCTGCGGGCTGTTCGAAAGAGATACCGCGGCTCCGGAACGTAAGGGCACTGAAGGAACACGGATGGTTTTTAGTCGGTAAAAGTTTGACTCTCCTTTACGCTCCACCCAGAGCGAAAGGCGTCATTAGATGATTTTCCATCCGCAAAAAAAAGGTTACGTGTAAGTTTATAAATAAATAAATAAATAAATAAAAGGAAATATAAGTTAATGTAAATCTACTTAACCTCAAAAGAAGTTTATAGCTAGTATAGTTTACAGCTTTATACTATCGTACAAAGATGTTTTATAAAACATCTTTGCTATCGAATATTATCTATGCGCGGGGATAAGTATATCTACTGTCGATATTATGTATATCCACCATAGGCCCATGCTCGCAGGGTGGATAAAGCTTTGACATAGGGATAAGACAATTTTATCCCTTGTCAGTGGATATAATCGGTGGATAAAATTTTTATCCCCTGCTCATACTAGCCCGGCTGAAGTTATATTAGGAGTATAGTTGTAGCACGAACGGGTCGACTTGACCGGAGTAGGACAACGCTCTCACAGAATACCAGCGTAAAATAGTAGTTTCATGCCGCTGTGTTTCGTATGGTGTAAGCCCGACAATAGTCGTATTGGTGCTTGTTGTGTTTAGCAGCATTGCATCTCTGCGATGGTTTTTTTGGCAGGTCGCTATTCTCAATGGCGTTCTCTACGTCTTAATTTGATAAAATGGTTGGCTATACGGTCCCGGTCTGAGCGAGATTAGAATGGCTCTCCAGCACCTTAAAAACGGCAGGGCCCCAGGCGAGGATGGAATTACAGCGGAGCTTCTGAAAGCGGGTGGAACACCGGTACTTGAAGTCCTTCAGAAGCTCTTCAATTCCGTCCTCCATGGTGGCACTACTCCAGAGGCGTGGAGCAGAAGTGCGGTGGTCTTGTTCTTTAATAAAGGCGACAACGCTCTCTTAAAGAACTACAGACCGATTTCCCTTCTGAGCCGCGTCTACGTGCTGTTTTCGAGAGTCATTTCGAATCGTCTCGCACGCAGACTTGGCGACTTCCAGCCTCCCGAACAGGCCGGTTTCCGAAAAGGCTTCAGTGCCATAGACCACATACATATCCTGCGGCAGATTGTACAGAAGACTGAAGAGTACAATCTGCCACTTTGCCTGGCGTATGTGGACTATGAGAAAGCCTTTGATTCCGTCGAAATTTGGGCGGTGCTACAGTCCCTTCAGCGGTGCCAAGTTGACTGTCGGTATATCAAAGTGCTAAAGTGTTTGTACAGTAGGGCTACGATGGCTATCCGAGTACAGAACCAGAGCTCGAAACCTATCCAACTGCAGAGAGGTGTAAGACAGGGTGACGTTATATCCCCGAAACTTTTATTTTTGTATTTTTTAAATCAAAAAATAAGAGCTACAATTTTCCCACTGTCGCTCTTGAAGGCGTACCACTGAAAAGAGAGATAAGTTTTAAATACCTGGGGCACTGGGTTACTGGAAATATGTCGGATGATGTTGATATAGAGAGGGAAAGCAGGGCTCGCCCGTAGATTTGCAGGGTGTAATACAGAAGTTAAACAAACTCTATTCAGAGTCTATTGTCAGTCCTTTTACACCTGCAGTCTATGGGTTGAGTATACACGGAGGACGCTTGCAATCCTGCGCGTCCAATATAATAGCGGCTTCAGCATACTGATGGAGCTGCCTCGGTACTGCAGCGCGTCAGCAATGTTTTCTGGAGCTCGCATAGACAGTTTCCCAGTTATCATCCGCAAACAGATTGCCTCCGCATGGCGCCGTGTCTGGGATAGCTCCAACAGCCTCCTTGCGGCGATAGGGAGTCGCTATTTGTGTCCTATCATGAGGCACTGGAACAGCGTCCATATCGGCTCGAGACCTCATCTGGTTAATATAAAGTAGATAGAGTAGGTAATATGGTATTTAACCTTTTAATTTTTATTTATTTACTAACCCTAGCTTATAAGTTCGTTTTATAATTAGCAACTTTCTCTATGGAAATAAATTTCTGAAATAAAGAATAAATAAAATAAATAAAAAATAAAATAAAATGCTCTTATGTATTCAAAATAGTAAATATAGACAAAATAGTGAATAAAAAAGAATTTAATAAGCGAGTAAAAATAATAAAAATACTTACGTCAACTTTGCGGTTAACAACGAAATGACAAGAAGGAATTTTATAACATTTTCAATTTTCGAATTTTACGAGCATTTCCGTATTGAACATACCGATAAAGTTTCGCACATGTATGTGGAATGGCTTACAGATATCTTATTTATTACCCAGATATTGCCCGTTAAAACTTTTCGTTGTTCGCACTAATAGGACTATCTAACTTTATACTAGTTCTCTATATCAAATGATTTATTTGAACAATCATGAAAATATATCAAGTTTTGAATGTGGAGCTCCATTCAATTCGAACAATATATACAATTTTTCTACTGACTTTAAAAAAAGGGAGGAGTTTCTCAATTCGACCAGAAATTTGTTTTAGGTGAACCTATTTTGATGATTCTTTTTTATTTAAAAGCAGGTGCTTCTCATAAAGATGTGATCAAGATCTGACCAGTAGTTTTTCAGTTATTCTTAATAATGCGTTTTTCTAATACGTAATAATATAATAGAACATTTTTTATTAAATATACATTATTACATAATATTTATTGAAAGTGTTTTTTTATCACTTGTTCGGGAAATACCACTGCCCTGTAATAAAATACCGCCGGGTATTTTGCTGGTTCTTCCCAGGGAAGTTTGCTTGAACTATTTTTAAATACATTTTAATAGAACCAGCATGGTGGTGATCACCTCATTCCCAGGGGCTATTTTCATTTATGTATTCCTTGAAATTATAATAACCCTTATTGTACAATTATTGTATATGCAAATAAAATATTATTCTGCTGCGTATAATTAATTGCGTATTAAATCAAAGTTATAAAAAGTCTTGTGCAACGACTCATTGTTGCCTACACAGTAAAGCAAACTGCTAATAAAATGAATTAATACATTATATGTATTTCGAATCGAAAGTTGACGTTCCATCTTATTATGTGGGTGTCTTCAAGGCAAGGTGAATGCGCTTTAACATCTATGTTAAGGCGCATTCATGTAATATATGGCTCATAATAGTTAATAAATATCGCCATTTACTTCAGGCTGTAAATCTTTCTGGTCTTTACAGAAATTGCTATGCAAAAAAAAACATTGAAATGGAATGACGACTTGTACGTTGTACCATGCGGCGTGCCAGTGGAATCAATCTTCACTATTAATTTATAATTTTTTGAAACAAGTTACTTACTTAATAAGTCTGTTATGTAAATGTTAATAATAAATCGTGTTCACCCATCATTCGGCTTTGTGCATATCCTACTAGGGTGACACTCCAACTAGTGGGTAGCCGTCATACAGAACTCGAGAACCTTTCTTCCCCATTGATTTTCGCTCGGTACAGGTTGCTCAGGACCGTGTTTTGTGTGAGGCCTATGTTTAGCAGTGGAGGTGTGAGAAGCAGTTATGATGGTAATGTTGGTGATTTTTTATTCATTACAATTTATGAAGTCCACTGCTGAACACTACTATGAGGTTATGAAGTAATAAGGGTTTTTTTTTAAATTTTAAAATTGATATTACGAGGATATCGGGCGGAAGTCCACCATCACTCATTAAAACGACTGGTGCTGCTGTGGACTAAGTACGTGTAGGCACCTTAATTACCTAACTCATAGTATCAAGTCATGTTAATTGTATATATAATTAAGTACTTAGTAATTACACTAACTAGCCGTGGTAGCTTAGGGACAAAGCGCAGTACGCAAGTAACCTGGGTTCGATCTCCGCCAGCATCAATGACATTGTTAATTGAAACTTTTAGTGTTGATTTACTACGTACTTGGTGGCGAAGGAAAATATCGTGGAGAAACCTGCATATCTGAGAAATAAGAAAAAATATTTAAGAAAACATGTTTGTGAAGTTCGCCAACATGCATTGGGGCAGCGCGGTGAACACTTCCTTGCCTAATACTCTCTCAGAAATGAGAGGAGGCCTGTGCCCAGCAGTGGGAGGTATGTAGACCGTAACTTTAACAATCACCGCAAAATTATGGCTTTTATTATATTTTCATCCAAATTGCCGACAAAATAAATGTACAAACGTATCATTATTCCAAAATTAAGAAGAGAAAAGTAATATTGGCGATGTAAAACTTACCGTGATCATTAATTACTCATTATCACCGGTTCAGTTGAAACAACTTACCGTAATGGCGAAAGTAATTGGTGTTTTCGAAACAATTTTTTTTTAAAGATATATATTTTCAATTAAATCTATTTTTTCACGCCCTGTAGAAGCCCAAGGAGCCCCGGAAAGGGAGATTTACCTTAATCAACCTACGGAGTACCAGACGTCTCACATTCTTGAATCTGCTGCCCCTTCTCAGTCTGGGTATTAATGTGACTATGTGTATTTCCATAGTCGATTTTAACGATACCCAAGAAAATAAATTCGGTATTGAATTCTCTTACACCGTGATTACATCACCGTTATATAAATCTCAAATTAATCTATACGTAACACTATTTGGTGCTTGTAAAATATCGTTTTATACATTGAAGTGCTCCTAATTTTCGTATCTTGATTTGTTTAAACTTCGAATTGTTTACGTATCTCTGACAAAGCACCTCAGAGCTTTGCTTATCTTTATCAGCTTATCATATAAGCGCTTAGGGCTACGGCTACGGATAAATTAGTTCGCGTGAATATCTTCACATTTAAAACACTTTATTTATCTTAAAATATATCTGACATAGTTGTAGAATAGAATATAATTTATATATTTTTAGTATTATTGGCCCTTGTGCTTATATTATATAGTAACGTGTACTGAAAACAAAGATTTTCTAGTATTATTCCATTCCTTTTTGTCTATAGCCAGGCACAACCAAAGTGGTCGAGCCATTTTTTTAGGTCATTTGGCCATTTTTGTATTGTGAACCATGTTTTATTTTGTCACTGAAAAATATGAAGACTACCGATACGTTATCTTCCCTTACGACTAAGTAATAATGATCCTCAGCCTATAATTATACTTGTTCCCTTACCTTATAATTAGGAATACATAAGGGCACACTATCTGTTTGAAGCATAAATACGTAATAGGGCGGTACCAGCCCATATATATTCTAGGCAAAATTGCAACCTCGGTGCATAAACAATGTGGTAGAAAAGAAACAAAATGATAGCAGCAATTTAAGAAAGAAAAAATAATACAAATATTAACTATGAATAGATTAAAAAAATCCTTTAACTATACTTATACTTCTACGCAGGAAAATTTCCTAAACCAGAAATAATGTAATGTAATTTCTTTTATATTTATAGATTACAACATTAGTGCACTCTACCCATTTATTAACTTTTCACTTATTTTTATTTCCTATTTAGGTTGTCTGGAAGAGATTGCTGCATAGCAATAAGCCAATAAGACTGCCTTTTGTTTTTTTTCTTTGTTTGTTTCTTGTTATGTTGTATTTTTTAGTGTTCAATATAGGGATCAATGTAGTCTTTAAGCGACTTCTTAAAGAGTATTACTTGTCTCAATCGTTCGAAAATCATTAGGATAAATTATGTGATTATGTAGTTTTGTATTTATTTGTTTATGTTATTGTTGGTGGTATATATTTGAGGATATATGTATGTATATATGTGTGTATGTATGTATATGTATGGATATGTATATGTATATATATATATATATATGTATATATATGTATATATATATATATATATATATATATATATATATATATATATATATATATATGTGTGGGTATGTTTATGTATATACGTATGTATATGTGTATCATATTTTTTTAATGTATTAGTTATCTATATGTTATTTTATTGCATGTATTGATATTATATTAGGTATATTTATATCGCACCACCTACCTAGTACTCACTGTTTTATTCCTTTACACCTTTGGTTGCCTTGAAGAGATCGCTATGTAGCGATAAGGCCGCCAAATTGTACATGTAATCTGCTCTCTGTTATATTCTTTATAAATTTGTTTGTGGTGTGCAATAAAGTATTTTCATTCATTCATTTTAATTCATTCATTCATTCATTATTGTATTGTATTGTAACGTTCCTTCCTTATCCTTACTTCCATTTCCAGTACTAACAGTTGTTTGCTTAAGCGATAACTTTAGTGAAAGCAGCTCGCGACTGTTTTGGTTGTAGGGGTAAATAATATTATCTTTGTCTTGTTTTCACTTCTAATCTGCGCATTTAGAATTATTTATGGAACAAGAAATATTTAAAACACTTTCTAAGTTAATAAATAGACTCATAATATATTTATTTCTTAAAAGAATAAGGGTAACAAACGAGCACACAGTACACCTGATGGTAAGAAGATTCTGTGGCTCATAGATATCTACATTTATCTTTAATTAAGATTAAAAATGCAGAATTGTTGTTTATCCTAGAGGACTAAGGTAGTTTCCTAAAGAATTAGAAATGGTTTGCAGTTATCCACACTCACCATACAAAATACAGCAACTTAAAGATATCTAAACTAGCAAGAAGACTAAGCTCTGCAGCTTATGCTGTAAAAATGATTAGAGATCTCACTAGTGTCGAGGCAGCTAGATTAGTTTTTTCAGTTATTTCCATAGCATCATGTCATATGAGATTTTGCTGTGGGAGAATGCGGCTGATTTAGAAACTATTTTTGTTTTGCAGAAAAGCTATTTACAACCTTATACCGAGAGAGTCTCTTGTGAAAAATATTAAGCCATAAATATATTAACTTTGACTACTAAGTATATCTATGAAAATTTGATGTATGTTCACAAAAACAAAGGTAGTTTTAGTAAAAAAAAGTCATATACACTCTGTAAACACTAGGAACAAACACAAGCTGGTGATACCAGTTTCTCGACTCCACACAGTAATTCATTCTTGGGGCAATGAATACGCTATCACAACAAAGTCCCAGAAAATATACAAGGTCTAACTAATCTATATAAGAAGGGTCTAACTAATCTATATAAGGAAGGGTCTAACTAAGACTATATAAGAAGGGTTATTATGATATAATAATACGATGTACTAAAAATATGCCAAGTAAGGAGTATCCTTAACCGATGAGCATGTATGCGTAGGTATATGGATGTTGAAGAGGCGAGAGAGGTATGTCAGGATCGCGCTAAATGGAAGTCTGTAGTCTCTGCCTACCCCTCTGGGAGACAGGCGTGAGTGTTTATGTATGTATGTATGTATTATGGTATAAATGAATACATGGTTCTAAAATAAATTTTGTAAATATTTTGTGACTATCGACATTGCAAAATTTATTTAAAAAAAGATGTTCTGCTGGGTTTCTTACTGCTTCTTCCCAGGAGGAGGTTATTTTCGAGTCAGTGGTAAAGTAAAAATTGACTTTTAATAAGAACCACTTGTAATCAATATTGAATAAAAATATATTCTATTCTATTCATTTCAATAACTTAAGCTGCAATTTTACGCTGGTCTTCTGTGAGAGCGTGGTTCTACCCCCGTTTATATATTAATGTAATTAATAACCATATTAAAACTGCAGCGTGGCTCTACCACGTAAATAAACTCTAAGCAGCAAGGCTTGAAACAGTCTACTTTATCCAATCTATTCCACTGCTAGTCGTAATTGAGAAATTTTGTCATAATTACCACGTACATAAGAAGAAAATTATATATATATATATATATATATATATATATATATATATATATATATATATATATATATATATACACAAATTGCGTGTCACGTTGTTTGTCCGCGATGGACTCCTAAACTACTGAACCGATTTTACCAGGCGGTCCCGTAATGAACTGGCCTGATATAGTTCAACGCGACATGTCGCTACATGTTGTGTTGCATTAAATAGTACGTTTATCGTGCACTTAATATAAGAAACATGCATCGACATGAAATGCTTAGTCTTAGTTTAACAGGCATTTGAATAACTAGAGTCGCGTATTTTTTCAAAATGTTGAAAACTGAGTATCGAAGTGTCATAAAGTTACTGTTTAAAGAAGGTTTATCCCCAGCCCAAATAAAAAAACGATTGGATGGCGTGTATAAGGAGTCTTCCTCCTCCTATAGCACAGTGAAAAATTGGGTGAAAGAGTTTCGCCTCGGGAGAGAAACCATCGAAGACTTTGGCCATGACGGTCGACTTGTGGAAGTGCTCACTCCCGAAACGATTGCTCTTATCGAGGAGGTTCTGAGTGACCGCCGTTTAAAGATTAGAGAAATTGCAGCAAGGCTTGGGCTCTCTAAGAGTACCGTTTATCGCGCGATCCATGAACATCTTCACATGAAAAAAGTGAGTGCAAGATGGGTACCGAAACTTCTTTCAGCTGTACAGAGACAGGAAAGAGTGCGCTGCGCTTTGGAGTTTTTGGATCTTTGTGGCGAAAATCTAAAGACTGCGATCGAGCGGCTAGTGACTGGTGATGAAACTACGATCTTGTATTATGATCCACAAAGCAAGTGCGAGTCAATGGAATGGCGTTATAAGGGAGAAAAACCCCCTAGAAAGGCAAAGTTGCAACAATCGACTAAAAAACTGATGTGCACAATATTTCGGGATTTTCAAGGCATTTTGATGGTGGATTTTAAAGAACGTAATACAGTTGTGAACGGCGAATATTATGCTTCTTTAATATATAAATTACGAGACAAGATAAATGAAAAACGAAGAGGCAAGCTGTCTAAAGGTGTCCTGTTGCTCCATGACAACGCCCCTGTTCATACCGCTGGTGTTTCGAAGGATGCAGTTCGTCAATGCGGGTTCACAGAAGTTCAACATCCACCTTACAGTCCAGACATGGCCTCGTCCGACTATTATTTATTTCCAAATTTAAAGCGGGACTTAAGAGGAAGAAAATTTTCAAGCGATGAAGAGTTGCAGGCGGCCGTCTTCAGTCATTTTGAGGATAAAAAATGTGATTATTTTTATAAAGGTTTAAAGATGTTAATTCACAGATGTCAGAAGTATTCGTTCGTTCGTTAGTTCGTTTCATTTCCTTCATTGGTTCATAGTTAGGCCAATTCATTATGGGACCGCCTACGTAATTAAATTTGCACACCGTGTGCAGTTTGATCCAACTTGAGAGATAGGTCAATTTTTTTGCCCATGACTGACTCACAATTTTTTTTGCGAATTTGAGGATTTTTAATAGGACATGACAAAGGGTCGTAGAAAAGGGCAGAACAACGTCTGCCTGGCGAGCTAGTATATATATATATATATATATGTATATATATGATTTTCTTCTTATGTAAGTTACTCGTAGTAGTCGTGTAGACCGTATGTCTGAAAACGAAACGATCGATCAAAGAAAACGATTACAGTGATTAAATAAATACATTTTTAAGTGGCATTTTATATACAACACCACAACTCACGTAAGTAACTCTCTTAAATTTACTGCTTTTAAACAATGGCATCCTCTCAACCTCCACGTTGCTTTTGTTATTCACATAATATATGTAAAGTTCATACTGAACTTCACATATATTATGAATTGTTTCAGCAGCTAATGTTCTAAAATAAACACACACAGTTAGAAAGTACAGGATTAACGCCCCAAATTACCGTAAATAATAATAATAATAAATATATAAGATAATTATTAAAACGTTGTCTATCTTCTTAATTTATTATTTTGTTATTACTTCTTTTTACGTACTTTTTGTTACTACTTCTTTTTGTGTTAAGCGATACTGTAAGCTGAGCCAAGTTAAGTTAATACAATCGGTAACGCTAACAGATAACTATTAAGAAGTTAAGGTAAAGAAGGTAAGGTGTTGAAGATGCAGATAAGTGGAACCAAGGCTCCAAAGTCTTTGCCAGAAATCTATCTGTCTGTCAAGAAAAGCCAACCGTCAAAGTTGAAAACCGTATATGGTAGCGTACACGTTATCGATGGAGCCACACGAAACGGTGAGTAACGATCTAAGAGCAAGGTTTATCCGACTTTATTCTAATGATATCTCGGACGTCAGTCTGAGAGAGATTAGAATGTCTCTCCGGCATCTTAAAAAGGACAAGCTGAAGCATTTCTGTAGCACTTCAATTCTATTCTCCATGGTGGCACTACTCTAGAGGCGTAAAGCAGAAGTACGGTAGTCTCGTTCTTCAAGAAAGGAGACAACGCTCTCTTGAAGAACTACTGACTGATTTTCCTTCTAAGCCACGTCTACGTACTTTTTTCAAAAGTCCTTACGAACCGTTCCACGTTACGCAGACTCGACGACTTCTTGCCTCCCTAACAAGCAAATTTCCGAAAAGGCTTTATTACCATAGACCACATACAAACATTTCGGCAAATTGTACAGAAGACCGAAGAGTACCATCTGCCACTTTGCATTGCGTATGCGGACTATGTTAAAGCCTTTGATTTCGATAAAATTTGGACGGTGCTAGAGTCATTTCAGCGGTGCCGAGTGCAGAACTAGAGTACGATACCCATCCAACTGCAGAGAAGCAACTCATTATCACTGTATAAGAAGACGTTTCCAAGCTACTGGACTGCAAAGGATACTGTATTAACATCAATGGCGAGTACGTCACTCAACTTTGTTTTGCCGCCTATGTTTTACGCACTATGATTATTAAACATTATAATATCTCTAAATGGATATGTCTCAACATGAACATGAACAAAACCAAGGTCATGTGTCACGTCTGTGTCAGTACTTGTTGAAAGCACTACACTCGAAGTTGTCGACGAGTATGTTTGCCTAAGAGAATAGTGCAAATACATAGTTCAACTGGGTAAGTTCAACTTCAACTGAGATTGCCCAGTGTTAGGGAGATTACGACGCAGCTTCTTGTTAGGTATACCTCAAAACTTAAAAACAAGGTTATACAACCAGTGCGTGTTACCAGTGATGACTAATGGATCTGAGACGTGTTCCTTTCTTCTGACCGCATGAAAAATCTCAAGGTCGTTCAGTGCCATAAAGTACTTTACGGTTATCAATGCATCATCGTCATAGTCATTGTAGCCTTTTACAAGTCCACTGTTGAACAAAGGCCTTCCTCAAAAACGTCGGAATAAAAGGCTGTCTTCTACCCATTTCACGGAGAGCGTGTGTCGAATGTCGCCAGGTCGAGTCGGTTATTGGGGCAACCGAACCTTCACCGGAGATTTTAAGCCTCCCTTACCCCTTTGTTACCATGGTTGACACCGTAACAAGGAATAGCGGTACAACCGCAGAAACTGGAGCCGATTCCTTTGTATCGTTGCTCATATGGGCACGTTGGTCATATTTGTCACGCTATATTTGTAGCAGTGTAATTTTCCAGAAACTGTTTTTTTTTTGTTTTAAAGCATCTGTTCATCACTTGCAAAAGATTTTGAGAGAACATCGATCTGAAAACCGTAATATCTAAGAACAAAAAAGTATTTTAAGGGTATGTGATTTTCGTCAACATACACTGTAAGCGGTCCCTTTGTGCTCTATAATACACACAGGTATGGTAAGAGACGGTGTCCAACAGTGGGATGTGTGTACACTGTTACTTTAATTTTGTACTTATAATTTATTAGCAAAAAGCATCTTAAACGATTTTTTATTAACATGGAAGTTATTTGTAAATGAAACATGGAAGTTATCACTGTACTAGTTGTACCCAGAATACATTGCAAATGCCTATTTGGTCCGAAATTTAAGCGATAGCGCGCA
The DNA here is from genome assembly GCA_036936625.1 of Parnassius smintheus behrii. NCBI lineage: Eukaryota > Metazoa > Arthropoda > Insecta > Lepidoptera > Papilionidae > Parnassius > Parnassius smintheus. The sequence continues at coordinate 19,462,612 of JAUPFT010000010.1, read as the reverse complement.
TAACATCTGGCCGAATTTCATCGTGATCGGATAAATAGTAGAGGAACAAAAACGGGACAAACAAGATTAATTATGTATGATAATAATATGTAATGTACATTTACCATCGTCATCATCAATACTCATCAGGTCATTCAAGTCTACTGGTAAACATAGGAGTGCAAATTATGGTTCTAAACCACCTGCATCCATCGAGAATGAAAATGTCTGAAAATACGTATTTATAACGTCAAATGAAATATAAGACGTAATACGAGTATTACAGACCAATGGGCTAACACTCTACTCGTAGGTTGTTATTGACTACGATCACCTGCAAACCTTTTTTTACGTGGGGATTGCCTAATACACGCCTCGTGGGGTCAAGTACGGCTTATGTCGGAGTCTTAGCGACCAAAACCCCGTTTTACTATACTACCTTCACCGCATTGTTATAGCAAGGGGAACGCTATTTCCCATCGTTGTCTCTACCTCCACCTACATAGGCAACGGACTTTCCGGGCCTAATATGTGGAGACCATGGTGCCAAAGAAAACGCTCGAAATTCAAACGAAATAATTTGCTTATTCATTGAGAATGCGTGCAACCACGCAGTGGAATAATTTGTCAGTAACTGTATTTTCATCCGGTTACATTGTGGGTTTAGGCAAGAGTCTAAAAGTCAGTCGCATCTTCATCACGTGTTGATGCAGCTGCAGATGCCAATGGATACTTATATTTATGGACATTAGGTGGGATAATAGTCAAGTAATAACTTAAAATAGTTAATAAAATAAAATACAATATAACCATATCGTTTACACTGGACGTAAATTACTCTAAGTTTTTTTTTTGTCTTACACATCTAAACATTACAAAACTATTATTAAAATAATATTACGTAACTAGGAACAAGATACGCGATGTTATTTGTAGGCCAATTAAAACTTCGAGTTCGTTGTGTGAAACGTAACACTATACATTTCAAACAGTAAGTTAGTAACGAACCTCCTCTTTATTTACTAAATACCTTTATTGCGTTTGCTCTAATTCATATAACTAACAATTTCATTATTGTTAATTTTGTTATTGTTTATTTCACTTTATAAATTTGGACGAGAAAAACGTCCTTTTTATGGTGACATATACAGTTCACCTGATAGTAAAGTGAATACTAGCCCAGCGACATCTACATCTATCCTCGATTAAGAATCAAAATGGAAATGCATTGTCACCCCTGAGACCTAATACTTACCTTTGAATGCATTTTTAACTCTAAGACAGTTTGATTTACCATCTCGGGTTACCTCACCACTTACCTCCAGGTGGAATTTTGGTGAAGCATTCGCTTATAATGAGTAAAAAACTTAATATTTTTACATGTTACGTATTTTTACATTACTAATTGGTGGGATCCATTTTAAGCCTAAGAGTTCGTCTCAGTAGGAAACAACCTCTCAGTATTTCTGTCACCAAACAATAATGTTTGCAATTCTGTGTTCTGTTCTGAATATTATAGAGATCAAATATGATTACAGGCAATGGGGCGTTTCATTTTAGTTCTCAGAGGTTCAATAAAAGATCTTACTCCTTCCAAAAAATGACAACTTGCCTGCAATATCCCCTGGTGTTCTAATTGTTCATAGGCGGCGATAGTCACTAACCATTAGGTGAGCCGAATACTCATTTGTATCCCCCTCTACATAAAAGTAACAACGCACCTGCATCCTTATTCATTTGAAGTTGGTTACAGGTGTACATATACTGCCGTGGCCATGCACGATCAGATCGACTGTAAGTGCGCTTGTCAGGTATATGGAACATAATTAACTTAACATAAAAACTAATCTTCGATATTTTAAAAAAGTAAAAATTACGATTGCCCATCTTACTGCCATGCATGGCAATTATAACTACACAATGTGGCGATTTTTGGGGGAGGTCTATGTACAGCAGAAATTTTTAAAAGGCCACTATAATGAATGAATGAATTGATTCCGGCTGGGATTTTACTCCAGGACTAACGGATGAGTAGGTAAAAAACGGTACTCTGGTCACAAAATTGGGTAATTGTCCCAAACAAAAGCGATTACCATTTCGAATCCTTACACCTTTGGTTGCCTGGAAGAGATCGCTAGGTCGGGCAATAAGGCCGCCAAATTGTACTTACATATTATGTATCTGCTTTTTGTTTCGTTATCTGTATATTTGTTTGTGGTGTACAATAAAAGTATATTCATTCATTCATTCACTCGAGTTCTTTTAGTGTAAACACTTCAAGAATTTACACTGGCTTATGGATGATAAAAAAAATAGTTCTTCTTTTTAATTTTCATCAGCCCTTAAACAGTTCGCATATGCTAGACATGATATATCCATAGTAAAACTTTTTCTAGAAGGTAGGACTATTTTTGCCTAAGTGGCAATCTGGGAAAGCATCCTTTAAACAAACTATTTTTGCCGCCAAATAACAGTGCGTGGACTGCTATGTTTCGGTCTGAAGGGGATAAAGAGGCAGTATCATTGCTGGCTGTCGGGTAATTGTTTTCGTCTCAGTTTCGTTTGATCTCAGGGTTTTTTTTTTTGATAGAATAAGGGTGAAAAACGAGCCCGTAGTCCACCTGATGGTAAGTGGTTACTGCGGCCCATAGACATCTACAACTATCCTCGATTACGAATCAAAATGAAGATGCGTTGTTACCCGTGAGGACTAAGATACATTGCCTCGTTTCCAGTAAAAAGGGCCTCCGGTTCTCTGCACTTACCATACAAAATACAGCAGCGTTAAGCTGTTATTTTACGCCGGTATTCTATAAGAGTGTGGTCCTTCCCCGGTGGTGGTGGTGGTGATCAGGTGGACTGAGTGCTCGTTTAGTACCCTTATGCTTAAGAAAAATATGATCCTTACGTGGTAAAATAATAGGGTGTCGTTGAGCGAAACGAAAATGCGATTTAGATAAAAGACCACACTCACTCTAATGATCCCATTCTCTAAAAATGGTTTTAGGCATTGAAAAGTGCGACTACAAACCTTGCCTGGTTCCAACCTTGCAATCTCATCTCATAATTGGCTGCATTTATATAATGATGTAGTGGTAAAAGCTTTACAAATCGGCAAACTTAAATTAAGCTCCGCAACAATTTCGAACAGGAAGAGAAACGACTTGCTAAAATAATGATCGAAGAAACTTCACTTGAAATATTCGCAACCAGCGAGTGTTTCTTTTCTTCCGGGGGTTGTGATATTGAAGAAGGGTTGAAATTAACTGTGGGTTTTGAAGTTATTTTTAACCTTTTAACTTCGAAACCACCACTGTACGTTTCACAAGGAGTTTTCTTCCACGTACAACCTCTCTGTGGAATAGTTTACCACCGGCGATTTTTCCGGACCGATACGACCTGGGGACCTTCAAGAAAAGAGCTTACTCCTTTCTAAAGGGCCGGCAACGCACCCGCAATTCTCCTGGTGTTGCGGTTGATCATGGGCGGCGGTAGTCACTTAACATCAGGTGAGCCGCATGCTCGTTTGCCCCCTCTTCTATATATAAAAAAAAAAACTTCGAGGGTTATAACACGAGTCCAAGAAGGTCCTTGAAACCAAAGCTGGTGATCCTTTATTTGCACCGGAGTAAGTCCATTCAATAGGGAGCTATCCTAAACCTTGTTATATAACATGAGGTGAGGCAAAATAGATGCCTCAATGAGCATATCAATGTCCCCAGGGACGGAGTACGTGTCATCCACTAAAGATAAGTTATTGAAATTTGTCATTGTGGAGGCGTCGACCAAAACAGTTGCTAGACGCTCAGTGACATGCGCGCGGTACTAACAATAACAGTAGTTGGAATGCAAGCAATCTCTTTCACGTTCGACAGTGAGCACAAAAAAACGATGCCCGAGTGCGTATGCGACGATGCCAATCGGGAGACGTCGGTACGATTCGACTCCTTTGTAAATAAGGCGTTCATGTCAACCTCTGTGGGCGGAGCGTCACTCACAGGTTAGTTCAACGTGGATGCTGCTTTATTTTCAAAATGCAACATCGTGAGATGCCTACTAATACACTTATAACATACTGAGCTAGAATTGCAGTTAGAAACGCGATGATTGTTACTCAATCAACAGCACAAGTTGTTAGCCTCTTCTATTTTATAGCGGGACCACCTGCGGAAATTTCCACATTTGTATAAGTTATCATGTAGATTAGTTTTACATAGGAAACAGGCTTTGCGTGAAAATGTAGGTGCGGTTTTTACATATTATGTTAGCGATTTCGTTGGCTTCGAAAGAGTATCGATTCGACGGTTGCCGTATTTTTTTGCTTTTTGATTTTACTAGATGAACGTTGTATTATTTAGATTTGGTTTCGCACGAAATACGCTAAGGCGTTGAACGATGGTATGTCAGAGCCATGATTTTCTATTTCGAACGAACGAACGGTGTCTGAGTCTAGCTTTTTTCGTTTGACGTTTCAAATCTATCTAAAAATTGTTCGATATTATAAATACTTGCCGACGACATAGCTTAGAGATCGAATATTTGGTCTTAATTTGAAGAAGCCCACATTCGTTTATCTTCGTATATATTTTTCAGTTATTCAAAAATTAACATACACACATTGCACACAGATTGCGGCTTTCCACTTAGTTTGCCAGTTAAATAATATAATTTTTCAGCATCCGATAAAGAGGGATTATTATGCAAAGTATTCTGAAAACTAGCAATAAATAATGGCCAAGTTAATATCACCATTAAATACCGGGATATTGATAGGTGGCAATCTAGGTGCATCGCGTGAGTGTACTTGAACTGCTGGCTTAACGTCACTCTGAGCTACAGGTTGGAGCAACCTGGCAGCTCACTTTACGTGGCACAATTAATCCTCAAACGACGAAAGTGATTGGTAGTTAACAACATAATTGGATTTAACTTGCTGTTCATGACTATTGATTTTGTTCAACAAATTTTCAAAATCTGAGCGCAATGTATCTAACATTTATATTTCACACATAAATGTTTCCTGTATGGATTTCAAATGATTAATCATGCAAAGATCACAGACTCAGAAATGAGGATGTCCGCAGTAAAACCAGAGTGGCCGACATAGCCCAACGGATTAGTAAGCTGAAGTGGATATGGGCCGGCCATATAGCTCGAAGAACCGATAACCGATGGGGAAGAAAGGTTCTCGAGTGGCAGCCTCGTACCGGTAAGCGTAGTGTAGGGCGACCCCCCACTATAAGGAGTGACGACCTGGTAAGACAAGCAGGAAGTCGATGGATGCAGGTGGCTCAGGACCGTGCTTTGTGGCGTTACTTGGGGGAGGCCTATGTTCAGCAGCGAACTTGTGAAGGGCTGTAATGATGATGATGATAATTGTAAATTACACTAATACATATGAATACAAACAAATACGTAATAATCCATAAAACTTACATACATATACATATACATATACATGAATACATAACTACATATACGCATACATATATAATATGTCTCGATAAAGGTAGTAGTATTCACATTATGCTGATGACATTGTTTACGAGAGATGTTCCCGGATCAATCTTTTGAATGATACCTTATTTGGTGCTTTCCATAATTCTTCAGTTAAGGAGTACCAGAGTAGTGTAGCCTGTAGAGTAAAAAAATTGCCGATAAAGCCTGTAATGGAATGGTACTGAAATCTTCAGATAAGTTTAAGAGCGAAGTACCTTGTCGTGGTCGGAGAAATGGTATTGAAACTTTTCTTTAAGGTAGGAAGGAGATGACAAATCATTTAAAATGGAGTAGTGAACAGACAAGATTCTGGAAGTGCGCCTTTCTATGATAGTTAGCCTTTTAAGGCGAATACGAAATTGTCATATTTTCGAAGGCTGAAAATAAATCTGATGCAGTTATTAAGAAGGTGCTCAAGCTTATGGAGAAGCTTTGGTTTAAGTGTGAGTAACAAAAATCTGCATAATTAATGACAGGCAAGATGAGTGTTTGGACAAGCATATGCTTCGTTTGTATGGAAGAAAGTTTTTCCGATGGTAGACCGATCTTAAGGTAGCAGTAACTTTACGGCTGCCCTTAATGCCTCGTTTCACCCAGTTCAAGGTCTTATCCATGTATAGACCCTCAGACCCAGTCAGAGAACGGGATCAAATTTTGATTATAAAATACGGGTGGTAAGCAACTGGCGTTAATTTTTGCCAGCATTCTTAAGCTAGCAACAAGCCTTGCTTGGCATTTAGTTGGATTGACACAAATACCAAAACGTGATGATCAGTCATAAATGACTTTTAAATTATGGTTTTGTTTAGCGATAGCATCATGCTGATTATCGATATCCGATTGTACATATATTTGGAGATCGTTTGCGTATAGATGGTAGGAACAATAAACGACGGAGGATATGTAGTTAACAAAAACTGAAAATAATTTGGGAGATAGAATTCTGTCTTGCGGCACACCAGAATCCAGACAACCACTGGCAAGTCTCCTCCCCTACGTGGACGGATTGCTGGCGGTTGCGAAGACAAGGAGAAAACCATTCAATTCAGGAGTAAATTTAAGATAGGTCAGGATATATAGGAGTATATCGTGATCAACTGTGTTAAAAGCGTTGGAAAAGTATACCAACACCTTCAGTGTTACTTTTTTGGTATTCTTATTTATATTATTAATATTATATATATTCTGTGATTTATATCCTCGGTAACTTTTAGTAAAGAAGTGGTGGAGCTAGGACCGGAGCGAAAATCATACTAATAAGCATTTAGTATGTTATTTTTTATATGAAATGGGACATTATTTATATACAAAGGCCTCTAAAACTTTGGAAAGAAAGGGCAAGACAGATATTTGACGGAAACGGTTAGGGAGTAAGGGGTTTCAAATTTCGGGAAGGGGACGTACATAGCCCTTTTTTCAAGGGGTTTGGATACTGTCCAGAATCTGAGCAGAGCTGGCAGAAGATACTCTACGATGTTCACTATCATTTCTCTACATATTTCATTACAACCCACGGCCCTGGATTTGATTGCCAGCACAGCCTTTCTTACCTCATCCTGAGGAACTGTTGAGAAATTAAAAACTAATGTGAGATAAGATTGAATTGAAGCCAATTAAGCTACTGTTTGAAAACGAATTGCAGGGCCATTTCTGTAGCAGAAACAAAATACAGATTCAAGTCATTGAGAGAAAGAGAAGGACCGCAATCCTGAGTAGGTACCTTACCCACACTAACAGGTTCCAAACATCAGCCGGCGAAGAGTTACAAATATTATTATAGATATAGCGGCGTTTAGCGTTACGTACTATCTGATTGCATCGATTCCTACATAAATTAAAGGCCAACCAATTTTCCTCCGTTCATTCCCTTCTAAAACGAAGAAAAGCCCGATTCCGTCCAGTCATTGCCACCCGAACTCTTTGTCATACAAGGAGCAGGAAAACACTTTAACCTAATTTTGTGAATCAGAGCATGAGCATCATACAGGCTGAAAATTGTATTATTAAGGTAAGATATCTTTTCATCAACTGTAGATGCGTTCCTTAAAGGATCGAAATTTAAATTAGAAACGTCTTTCCTGAAATTATCCGGGTTTAGTCTTTTGAAATTACGTAATTGCAAAATATTACAAGTAGATTTGGGAGGACTAAGCTTATAAGAAGCGTATTTTCGGTCATGCCGTAAGATAACCGGAGCTGGAAGTTAACCATGATTAATTACATGATCAGGTGAAGCCGTAATAATAAGACAAAGCAATGAGTCGTCACAGTCTATATTGCGATGAGTAGCCACTAAAGAAGGAATGTGAAGGACTGGGTCAATGATTGTAAGAAGCTTTTGAGACCGAGAAGAAACCTTGGGTATATCAGTATTGAAATCACCCATGATTATACAGTGTTCGTACTCAGAACCAAAATTTTCTTAAGCCATTTCAATATACGGAAAGTAATTAAGAGCAGGGGAGCAATACACTACTCTAAGAATCATCCTTTACCCTTGACATTTATTTCAATAAAAAGGAACTCAGTCGAAGCAGATTAAGAAGGTGCAGATGTCAAAATTATTTTTAGGTAATTGTCTTGTGTAAATATATGGCAACACCACCGCCTCTTTAATGTAATAGGCTTTAGCCAACTGCCTAAGAGTGCATGTACGCGCTTAGAAGATAATGAAGATTCAATTTCAAGAAAGAAAACTAAATAAAAAAAACACAGAATAGTTCAACAAAAGATCTCAAACTCTCACATACACCATCCGACCGGTTGGCTTTTTACATGACAAATTAAATAATAATAATATGAAGAAAGAAAAAAAACTAAAGTACACAATTTAAAATCTAAAAAAATAAAAATTAAAACATAAATTGTTCTTAAAACTAACATAAAAATGAACGCTCAAGAAGTCTAAAAACACCTTTAAAATAAAATATTGGAAAAGATGCTTGATGACCAAAAGAAATAAAAGCAAATATTAATAATACAATATGAAGTGAATTCTTTTGAAATTATTAAAACCAATTAATAATCATTTTATATACCAAAGTGAAATAGAAACTGAAACAGAAACGGAAACTTTTTTATTCAATGTAGATTATAACAATACTTATTGCAAGTCGCTTTTTTCATTTACCACTGGTTCGCAAAAAAAACCTCTGTCCTGGGAAGACCCAGCAAGAAACCCAGCGGGACTATTTTTTTTTCAATATTAGCTTACAATAATGTTTACAATAAACAACACAAGACAAATTAGAAATAGCTTGGTAGCAATCACCCTTCCCAGGGGTTATTATCATCCATAAATTTCTTAATATTATAATAACCCTTTTTATACAAACTTAGTTTAATAACATTTTTGAACTTTGTGTGTGATAAATTTTGTATATTTTCTGGGATTTTGTTGTAAAAGCGTATACATCCTCCCAAGAACGAATTACTGACTCGGTGGAGTCGAGTAACTGGTGCCACTAGCTTGTGTCTGTTCCTAGTATTTACAGAATGAATATCACCTATTTTCGCAAAACTACTTTTATTTTTGTGTACGTACATTACATTTTCATAAATGTATTGAGAGGCCAGAGTTAAAATATTAATTTCCTTAAATTTTTGTCTCAGTGACTCTTTTGGTTTTAAATTATATATTGCACTAATGGCCCTCTTCTATAAAATAAATATAATTCAGTGTCAGTCGCGTGTCCCCATAGCCAAATACCATACGACATAATGCTATGGAAATAACTAAAGTAAACTATTCTAGATGTTTCAACACTGGTGAGAGTTCTAATCTTTTTCACAGCATATGCTGCAGAACTAAGTCTGCTTGCTAGTTTTGATATATGGGGGAGCCATTGAAGCTTTGCGTCCAGTGTGATTCCAAGAAAAATGGTGGTATCAACAAGACTCAGTTCCCCTCATTTAAAATTACATTAGTATTGACATGTTTAACATTAGGAGTTACGAATTTCATACATTTAGTTAAATTATTTTACTATCTACAGTCTGTGTCCACCATAGACTTTTGCCATAGATTTGACAAGAAATTGAGAACTTATATATGTTAAAAAGACAAAAGTTTGTTTTTGTTAAGTAATTACTTGAATCAAATACAATGTACATATTTTAATTTGTTGACAATGCAAAACGTTGAAACAAGTCAGACAATCTTGTTTTTTATAAAAAAGGGCGACAAACGAGTACACAGTCCACCTTATGGTAAGTGGTTGCTGTGGCCCATAGATATCTACATCTATCCTCGATTACGAATCAAAATGCAGATGCGTTGTCACCCGTGAGGACTTAGATGGAATGCGTCTTTTCCAGTAAAAACAAAAAAAAATTAAAAATATTCTAGAAAATAAAATAAAGATAAAAACTACATGTAATTACGTTTCATTATTCTTTAACGTACCTTCAATAAATAAAAATTAGAACAAAACATTAAAAATTTGCTGTGTAGGGTAGGTCTGTCTAGTTACGTTTATATTTCAGTCTTTTGTCTATTACTCTCGCGTACTGTCATGTTGTGATTTGAAGGGGATGAGAGTTGGAATAATTACAGGTTATGATTTCATTTCAATCTTTAGGAGCAACAATGCATTTCGGCAAAGGCTTTCGTTGTTTGTAGTCAGTTTCAAATAATATTTGGAGAGCACTGGTTTACTACTAATTTGTCATTCACAAAATGGCACCCAAAAAACTATATCGGTTACGCGCAATGTGTGCACAGAACAATGCAAACACTGAGTACTAGACTCAGTGTTCTCATTGTTTTAGAACTTGTTTAAGAAATATGAGCGAGTTCGGTGAATTAGGTTGTGGAACTATTTATTAAAATTTCTGTAAAATTAAAGTTATATACCGTAAAAACTTTATTATATGTTAGCAAAAATTGTGTCGATTCCTCGCAAGACTTGATTAAATATAACGAAGAAAACTTATTACTTTAAGACTAAAAAATTTAAATGTTACAAATAGACAAAGTTAAAGTAAAATTATAGACCCGTGCTACGACTGACGAGTAGACTTGTCACTGCTGCAGATACCGGGTACGCAATCTTCATTAGATATTAATAAAAGTAACTATAAATTCATAATAATCTTGACCAGCAATCATCCAGATGGTACGGATAGTATCGCCTATATAGTTTTATTGTGCAGACTCTCTTACACATTAAATACAAAGCGGTAGTAATTATTAACTAATACGTAAAATTTAGGTGTATATTATGTTTAAAATATTAAATTAATAAAAGTTTTCGAGACCAATTACCTTTAAAACTTTACCATATTATTTATATATATATATATATATATATATATATATATATATATATATACGAAAATTTCGGTTATTATCAATTGCAATTAAGGATCAAAATGTAAATGCGTTGCCAGCCCCGAGTACTAAGATGGAATGCCTCGTTTCCAGTAAAAAAGGTTCTCTACACTCACCATACAGCATTGAGAGACGCAAGTATTCTGTGAGAGCGTAATTTATCTTCGGTTGTGCCAACCCATCTTGCTGCAGCCATAATATAGCTGTAGCATAGCTCTACCACGTATAAAAGAGTTACCTCAAGACTCACTCATTTAGAGAAATTATAATTTATATGGGTTTTAAGGGCCTCCGATGATTCCACTAAAAGCACACAAATAACAGAAAGATTAACTTAATGCAACAATAAAGTTACATATATACACAAGTAAAATATCAATTAGCCCTACTCAACAATATTAATTACGATGACGATCTTGTCTAACCCTTTCAGAACTGGCCCTACATGATTGTGTGGTTTACTAGATTCAATTTTGTTCAAAAACCATTTATTATATACGAACGGGCTCGATCTCACACGATTGCGCGTGAGCCGAACTTTTACCTTGTGTGTGAATTTCGCGCGTCGGTCAATTGGCCAGCAGGCAGCGACCTGCCTAGTACTGCGATTTTTTTCGGTCCCGGCTTTGGTGAATGTAAGTAGAATTACATAAGTATTTCTTAGTTATTTATAAAGTTTTTTTGCGCGTAACATCACTTAAATGTTTTTAACCGACTTTTGTGATTTTTACACTGTAATTGGTAAATAAGCTTCAGTGACGAGTTACCGAACTTTTTTGACACAATCGTATGAATTGGGGCCGAAGGCTATCTCTTATCGACCCTAGACACTAAGAGATGTTTTATTTATTTAGCAGATTTTTACAATAATGGCACGGTTCTTACACGACGACCAGATTGAGGGTTTCCTAAATGGCTCCGGGGATGAGGGTAGTGATGATGAAGAGCTGCAGGACATGCCTTTTCCAGGCCAAGAAACTAGTATTCTTTCTCCATCTGAGTCTCAGTCTTCAAGTAGCAGCGATGAAGACGTGCCACTGTCAAATTTGCAATGGAAGAAGAAGAAATTTCATGGTAAACCGATACCAGGGGTCTCAGACCCTAAACTACACGCAGTATTAACTCCAGCGCATTACTTTGAACGCTACTACACGCTGAAATTAATGGAACAGTTTGCGCTAGCCACTAATCAGTATTATATGACTGAAACTGGACATCAGTTGAAGCCCGTTTGTACTTCTGGGGAAATCAAAATGTTTTTTGGCATCCACGGTTTAATGGGGTGCTTTAGTTATCCAAGAATCAAATTGTTTTGGAACCAGCGTTATAAGTTCAACCCCATAGCAAGTGCTATGTCGAGAGATAGATTTTTTCTCCTCAGGGTAAACCTGCATGTTCTAAATATTCATGGCGTGAACAAAGAAGTGGAGCAAGCAAAGAACAAACTATGGAGAGTTCAACCTGTTATTGACTCCGTACGTAATCGTTGTCTGCAGCTGCCCCGCGAAGATATCCACTATTCGATTGATGAACAGATGGTTCCGTTTGGAGGAAGATGCGCGGGGGTAAAAGTGGTTGTAAAAAATAAACCCCGCCCCGAGGGCTTGAAAAATTTCATCGTTACTACTTCCACAGGGAAAGTATTAGATTTCGATTGATGAAAAGATCTGTATTCTAAAACGGAAGGACAATGAAGGTGTGTTGATGACTTCGACAGCTTTTGGTAGTGAACCCGTATCCATTGTTCCTAGGTGGGAAAAGAAATCATGGCAATACATCGAGGTTTCCTGTCCAGCTGTTGTAAAAAATTACAACGCTTTTATGGGAGGAGTGGACACCTGTGACCAGATGATGGAAAACTATCGAACTTGGATTAAATCAAGAAAATGGACAGTTAAGGTTATACATTTGTTTGACCTGTCCATAGTCAACTCTTGGATGGAGTATAGACAAGATTGCAGGGCAAATAAAATGAAGACTAAGGACATCCTAGACCTCCTGGCTTTTCGTCTAAGTGTAATAGAATACCTTTTAGCAGGTTCACCAAGGGCTGCTGGAGATAATCGAGAACCAGAGTTTGCAGAAATGCCCAGCTCTTCAAGATATCCAAAGTCCAATTGATGTTCTCCACTGAGGCCTATGTGTAAGGCTTAATCTGTCGATCTGACTGTAGTGTCACGGCGTGTTCCCCATACAACTTGAACAGTCGCTACTCAGGCTGCTGTAATTCGAAGACGTGCATATATCATGCACGTCGAACGCCCCGCCTCGTTGCATGGTGGTCATTAATTTCTGCACTAAGGCTTTCCAAGTATTCTTACCGTGTATCTCAAATATAAAGCTTGTTAACGTAATTAGCCCAAGGGTATGTCGGTAAAGTGTTGGGTATTGACAAGGAAAAATTTACCCGTATTATCCCTTCCCTCATTTTATAATCGTACGTCTCTGGTTTTTATAAAACAAGGAAACTCGAAAGGTTACCTTTCTACTTATACGGTTATGGGCTACATAATGTTTACAAAAGACACTTTTGTTATCAGAATTATGATAATACTTTCCAAAAAGGACAGAATTTTTGTTCAATGTGTAAATATATTTTTTTTGGAGACGGGGCAAGGAGCATACGGCTCACTTGATGGTAAATGCCTACCGCCACCCATGAACAACTGCAATGTCAGGGGAATTGCAGGTGTGTGTTGCCGGCCTTTTAGAAAGGAGTAAGCTCTTTTCTGGAAGGTCCCTAAATTATATCGGTCGGGAATAATCACAAATAAAACGTACAGTGGTGGATCGTCAAGCATTGCGCCCTCAAGCTTCAGGATATTATACAATTCTGGTAAGTGTGTACTTACTAACTTTTTCTTTTATCTCGGTATTACGTATTAAAGAATATCATAAATCAATAACTTTGCCCTTCGAACTGTTTGCTGTAGATGATTTAATTAAGAAATAAATTGTGCATATATTTATTTAATATTTCATCTTCAAACTACTATTCTACATTTAATTTCTCAAGAACAAACTTCGTCCAAAAAATTAAAATATAGCTTCAGCATAATTTGGAAGTGGTTAAAAGATTAGTTACAAAAAAAAATTATTTTAATGTACTTGACCTGTTAAACTTTAATATATATTTTAGGTATAAGTCCATTTATATTTTAAAATGTGGTTGCACTACAGAGAACTTGCTCATTTCGGTAATGACGGCATAAATTTTTCTCACGTACTTTCTTTTATATTTTACCTCTGTAGCGGGGATTTAGACTTTATTATTTTTATATACTACTTTTAATGAACCTTGCTCCCTTACGCAGTGTAGGTATATATTACTTGGCCTTAAATAGAATTTCGTAATTTAATTTGAAACGTTTGTCATATAGTCGCACGCGGAACGGCAAAGCGCGTACATGTGTTCGCTTTGAGCGTAAGCGAAAGGTCATTGTACGATAAGACAATGGCGTCCAAAGTGGTAAAATGTACAAATTGTAATATTGTGATAAGCGAAGTGCTTGCCTTTATACAAAACAAGGCAGATGTGATGTACGAGGAGAGCATTGTCCGAATTTGTAGTAGTGTTTTTACAGCTGAAGATATCACTAATGCAAAAAGTTTGCTATTCGAGTCATTGCCCTCAGGTAAAAGAAAAAATATAAGACGTAGAGATGGAAAATTAACTCGGCGTACAGATGGGAAATCCCAAAGGGAGTTAGAAGACATCATTAGTCTTTTCAAAGAAACAGACCCTGATAGTGCACCCATTTTTGTTGCTCGTGACCTACAAAAACTTCCGCCGGTCACTTTCGATCATGTAGATGTAACTCGACTGCTGAAGGATATAGTTCTGTTGCAACAGGAGGTTAAGATCATCAAGGATAATTATGTAACCAAGACGCACCCGGAAGAGCTAAAGAAAGATAAATCTTTCTTAAAAACATCCACATCACCAGCTCATCATCATAAGGTAGGTAGAAGGTGCAGTGCCTTCCTGTTGGATGTGGGTACTACGTTCGGCGACAGTGGGCCGATGGGCTTGTCGCACGAGTTATCAACAGCTGATGTACCGTTACAAACAACTAACGTACAGACAGAGACGGAAAAGATAGCTATCGCACAAGTAGCTAGTCGTGCTCGTGATAGTGTCGATGCACTCGCACCTGTGTCAGATATGCATAAGGCTGACCTCTTTACATCTGGAGGCGTGACTGCTTATAACGGTGCGGATGGGCGGCAATCATTCAGCGCAGGAGGCACTAAAGTAACTCCTATTCCAATGCACAACTCACCGAGTAAAAGCAGGATGAATCATGACAAAACAATTGTAGTAAATAAGTTCTCTAACAATAACAACGCAATAAAAGATACATCTTGTGATGTTAATTTTCAGACTTCGCTAACTATGGCCGAAATATTGAAAAAAGGTGAAGCTTGGAAAAATGAAGAACCGCCAGAGGCCTGGATAAAAGTTCAAAAGCGCAGATTGCGTAACCGTTTTATAGGAAAGGCAGAAATAAAACCTGAGGAGAAATTTAAATCAGCGGACTTGAAAATTCCGCTACTTATATCTAACGTACATAGAGAGACGCTAGAAAAAGATATCGTCGATTATATTAGGAATAAAACTAACGAGTTAGTGACACTAGAAAAAGTGACTATGAAAAAAGATAAAGGATATAATGCGTTCAAATTATACGTGTCCAAACAAAAACTTGCTGTCTTTTTAAGTGACAGTCTTTGGCCGGACGGCATCTCATTCAGAATATTTGTGCATTTTAAGTACAGACATCAGGAGACCTCAGATAATGTGTAAAAAAAATCGTTCATGTATAGTACGGCAAAATTTACTACTTTCAACTGTAAATCTGTTAAACGCTCTTTGGAATGCGTAAGACACCTGTGTGAAAAGTCTGACGTGCTAGCGCTACAGGAGACATGGCTTCTACCTGATGACATAACGTTTCCGGGCGAGATACATCAAGACTTCAGCTATACCGGTAAGTCAGCGGTTGATACGTCGTCCGGTGTACTTACCGGCAGACCCTATGGTGGTGTGGCCCTCTTGTGGAGGAAAAATGCGTTTGATTGTGTCAGTGTGGTCGAATGTAGTAGTGTGCGTCTCACAGCAATTAAAGTGTTCCATAGTAAACGAACTTACATAATATTCTCGGTTTATATGCCAACGGATTCTGTAGACAATAGAATTTACATCGTGCATGAGCGAGATAAGTGCTATTATTGAAAATGAAAATGTCGACTCTGTATTTGCGTTAGGTGACTTTAATTCGCATCCCGGTACATTATTTTGTAACGAAATGATAAATTTTTGCGCGGATCAGCAGTTGATTTGTGTTGATTTGGAGGTCCTCCCAGCGGGCAGCTATACTTACACTAGTGATGCGCACGGTTGTCGGCGCTGGTTGGATCATTGCGTTGTAACTGAGGCCGCAAGGCGCTCAGTCATAGATGTCACTGTACTGTATGATACCTACTGGTCGGATCATGTTCCATTGCTGATCGAGTGCAATATTAACTTATTGAGATCAAAAAATGTGGTAAGCTATTTCTGTAATAATAAAATAATTTGGGGTGTCAGAAATAATAACCAAATAGAAACTTATAAAAAATTGTTTCACTCTAAATTAAAAGAGGTAAATTTTCCACAGGAGTTTATGAATTGTTGTAATAATATATGTATTAATGATAACCACAAATTAATTTTAGATAATATGTACAGTAATATTGTTACTATTCTTAGAGAATCCGCTCAGGTCAGTTGTAATAACAAAAGGAATAAGAAATATGTTGTGGGGTGGAATAAATACGTTAGAGACGCCCACGGGGAGGCTCGACTTGCCTTTCAAACGTGGGTCTTATACGGTAAGCCATCTTCGGGTTATTATTATAATAAAATGTGTGAAACAAGACGGAATTCAAGTCGAAGTTAAAATGGTGTCAAAATCACGAAGACAAATTAAGAATGGATAAGATCGCATCAAGTCATTCGCAAAAGAAATTTAAAGAATTCTGGAAACTTACGAATAAACTGAATCCCAAGTCGAGCCTTCCCGCTAATATTCAGGGTCACAACCAGCCTGGAGACATAGCCAATCTATTTAAAGACCATTTTAAAGTAGAGTCACCGCGGGGTCCGTCATCGAGATTAATCGATGGTGGACGTTTTGCAGGTGGATCGTGTGTAAGGATCTCTACCAAAGAAGTTTTTGAAGTAATAAATTCTATGACTAGAGGTAAGTCACCAGGGCATGACGGGCTTAGCATTGAACATCTGGTACATGCTGGTGCCCATCTGCCAAGAGTGTTGGCTATGTTTCTAAGTTTAGGTATAGCGCATCAGTATCTTCCGACTGATCTCATGAAGACAATTGTGGTGCCTATCATAAAGAACAGAACAGGAGATATATCAGATTTAAATAATTACAGGCCAATCTCACTAGCCACCATAGTGGCTAAGGTGCTGGACGGTCTGCTTGACAGGAAATTGAGAAAGCACATTCATCTGCATGATGCTCAATTTGGGTTCAGACCTGGACTATCCACAGAGAGTGCAATTTTATGTCTTAAGCAGACTGTTCGGTACTACACAGATAGGAAAACGCCGGTGTATGCCTGTTTTTTGGATCTATCAAAAGCTTTTGATCTAGTCTCTTATGACATTTTATGGCGAAAGTTACAGGAGGAGACTGACTTGCCCCAGGAAATTGTCTCCGTATTTAAATATTGGTATAGTAACCAAATAAACTATGTGCGATGGGGAAACAGCTTTTCTGAGGGATATGGGCTGGAATGCGGGGTGAGACAAGGAGGGTTGAGTTCACCTACGCTTTTCAACTTATACATAAACCAGTTGATTGTGGAGCTCAGCAGCACTAAGGTCGGTTGTTCTATAGACGGAGTTTGCATAAATAACATAAGCTATGCAGATGACATGGTGCTGCTGAGCCCCACGATAGGTGCACTTAGAAAGCTGCTAGGGATCTGTGAATCCTACGCAAAGACCCATGGGCTCAAGTATAATGTAACGAAGAGCGAGCTCATGGTTTTTAATTCAGGCACGAAAAGGCAGCTCACCATGCCTACTGTTAAGCTCTGTGATAGTCCTTTGAACAGAGTCGTCAAATTTAAGTACTTAGGCCACTGGGTAACAGAGGACTTAGAGGATGACTTGGATATAGAAAGGGAACGCAGGGCGTTGGCTGTTCGCTGTAATATGCTGGCCCGCAGGTTTGCACGATGTACTAAAGAAGTTAAAGTTACGCTTTTTAAAGCTTATTGCCAGTGCTTTTACACATGCAACTTGTGGGTCAGATACACGCAGCGGACATACAATGTCCTGCGTGTACAATACAATAATGCGTTCAGGGTGCTGTTAGTATTGCCACGTTATTGTAGTGCCTCTGCCATGTTCGTCGAGGCACACACGGATGGCTTTCATGCCATAATACGTAAAAGGTCCGCTTCATTAATGAATCGACTACGTACCTCTACCAACAGCATCCTGAATACACTTGCTGATAGGTGGGATTCTGCCATTATGAAACACTGGTTGAGCCTACATATAAAATTGAATAAATAAGATATTTGTAACGTAGGAGCGATATTTAATTTGTTAAGTTTAAAAAAAAAAGTTAAATACTAACATTAGTTTTAAGTAGTTATTGTTCTACTAACATCTTTATGGACAAAGTCTGAAAATAAAGTATTATTATTATATAACTAACGCTTTATGATCTGATAGATTTTTTTTAGAAAATAATGATTTGTATGAATAAATATAACGTAAAATCGATAAAGCTTATGGTACTCAATATGAGAATGTTAAATCATTCAATGTACAAATGCCATTCAACTATGTAACACGAAGTGAACAAACTTGGTTGTAAATATGGTCCTTACCTTTCATAGAGCGGACACAATTATTGATACAACCCCCATAAAAAACAATATATAGCTGATGTAAAGCAGTAAAATCCAAAGAGGTGAGTAGACTACTATACGTTTTCAGTACGAAACTTATTTTTTTTTAATAAGGATAACAACAGCGTATATCACTGAATACAATTTCAAATTTACTTCAAGTATGCCAGTAACAGTTATCCACGTATTAAATATAAATGTAAGCTATTATTATATTAAAACAACCTAATAAAATAACAGTAATAAAATTAAGTAATTTTAGGTTTACTAAGGTCTTTCTGACAAACTGATATGTAATTACTTTTCGAGTTAATTTTATAATTCATTTATTCATATCGTGGCAAAATATATTCAATATATCATTACATATATACATACATGTACGAGTGTACGTACACACCAATGTACATATCCTGTCTATACACCAGACATTACAGACCAAAAATGCACGCAGAAGCACCGATTCCTGTCGAGAGTTATAAATGATTTTCGTTGACATTAAAAAAAAAACTTAATATCAAAAGAGAGGATGGCTGGATGCTATAGTCCGCTTAGAATTCTTTATTTATAAAATTAAATCCAAATTAAAGTATACCATTTTTAAGAGACATCTAGGTTCATTTTGCGTAGGTTGGTGGATTAAAAGCTGAAGTATGCGAGATGTCTATGTGGATCAGAGGCCATGCATTATTTCTGATCTTACCCATACTGCCTAATAAGATGCCTACACGACGGAATATTGATGGATTATCTTAGACAGATATTTTACTTAAAAAGACAGCAGCGCAACGCTGTTCCGACAAAACAGTAGATAAGCCAAAATTACGGTTGATCTGGTAGCACTCCTTGAAAGGGAAAACAAAATCGGCCGTCAAGAATTATGGTAAGCTTGGAAAGGGAAAAGTATTCCATATTGTCCCACCTGTAATTTTATTAGGAGCAAGTTCAGCTCCACGGGGAATACTATTATCATTTCTGGGCTGACACATCTCGGTACCAGCTCCTTTCACTTGACCGCATTCAAAAGAGAGAGGCCCAAATCGTCGACGATCAAGTTCCTTTCGATCGGTTTGATTCACTAACCTTGCGAAGAGACGTTGCGTTTCTACATTTTATTGACTTGTATTTAATGTAATCTAGTTCAGTTTAATCCCCAGAAGACACAAGTTTGCGCATTTACCGCTAAAAAGAACCCCTTTGTCGTATCTCCTCAGTTTCAGGACATTTCCCTTGTTGCCTCAACCAGTATCGGAATCCTTGGCATTGACATTTCGAGTTACGTACGGTTTCGTGGTCACTTGCAAGAGAAGGTCAAATTGTCCTCTAAGAAGCTTGGCGTGCTCAGCAGAGCGGGTTACTATTTCATGCCGGATTACCGCCTGCAACTTTACAAGGTGCAGGTTTGGCCGCACATGGAATACTGTTCCCATCTCTTGGCTGGAACTTCCCAGTGCTAGCTCCTACTATTTGGTAGCATCCAGCGCAAATCTGTTTAAATCGTCGGCGACCGAGTTCTTTCCGATCAGCTTGACTCACTGGCACTGCGAAGAGATGTTGCATTTTTTTTGCTTTTTTTATCGCATCTACCACGGGGAGTGTTCTGAGTGATTGTTCGGACTAATTCCAGACACACAATTCACCATCTCACATCGCGACATAAGACGCGATACCATTCATACCATCTGGATGACTGGCGGTCCACCACTATGCGATTTAAAAGAAGTTTTCTTCATCGCACGACTTCCTTGTGGAATCGACTACCACTAGAAATTTTTCCGGACCGACACGACTTAGCGACCTTTAAGAAAAGAGCATACTCCTTTTTAAAAATCTGCAATTCCCCTGGTTTTGCAGTTTTTCATGGGCAGCGGTAATCACTTACCATCAGGTGAGCCGTATGATCGTCTACCCCCCTCTCCTATTAAAAAATACGTGTTTTTATATTTTTTGACAAGCAAAATTTAAACCATGTCATATATGATTCCTGTGTACATCTATAGATGTCAAAAATAAATAAATCATGTTAATGTTTAGAACGCTTAGTGTTCTCTAATTATTCCCATAAGAAATAAAATTACTTTCGTTCATGCGATAATTACTCTAGGCGCAAGAATCTAAAGAAACTTGCTCAAGCATGGCGGAGCGTAAAATATTTTTGATTGATGCGGTCACCAAATCTTAAATGTATTAAGAAGTTACTAACTTTTGAGTATCATTGTTGAACTTTACTTTCATATAAACTTCTATAAGCGCTTTTTATTAAAATTAACTTTAACGATTTTATTTAAACTTCTTAGATTTTTTTTAAAAGCCGTCTAAGGAATGTCAAAATAGTTTAGAGAAAATGTGATCATAAAACGATAAAAGAAGACGATTTTTTTTAATTCGTAACAAAATGTAAGAAAAATAAAGTGTGTAATAAAATGGGGCCTAGATAAATATGGATGAAGCAATGAAAAACACCAAGCAACTACAAACTACAACTACAAACAAGAAACTAAAGATTTGCTCTGGCTTGGCACGGGTGATGTCTGGATTCTACAACAACGCCACCTACCGAGTACAACCATATCTATAACCTTCGCGGATGTGCATGTAATATGTTGACAAAGCTTAACCGCAATTTGATGAACGGTATGGCAGCGCATAGAATACGAACAAACAAATATTATTTTTTATATATTAGATGTTGATTCTTTCTTTAATTTATGCAAACCTGATAGCTTAAAAAATCTCTTAGCGGTCTGCTATCGCGTAGTCTATTTTACCAGATGATGCCTTATTTAGAGGCGAAACACTCTTTCCCAAGTAAATATGGGTTAGGAATGGGCAAAATAGCCGTCAATTGCCTAAGTGTGACGAGGACTGTAAAGGAAGCTATAGATGAAAGTTTATTGATCAAATTGGTGATATATTCGAAATGAAAAATCAAGGGCATCTTTAATTTACGATCATATTGAGTAGAAATACGCATCTGAAGAAGGTGAGAGAGATGTGTCAATCCTTTAGAGATTAAATTATGTAATGTATGTATCGAATTTGAAAACGCATTAACTAAGCAATATAAATGTCAGTATAAACCTGCGTTTTTGGACAAACTACCTCGTTTTCCGAAATCAATGGAATGACTAAAACGGATCTCAAAGTATCATTCTTGTGACGGCTATGCTAGGATTTTTCGTAATTACGATATCTGTAGTACAACTAGAGTAACCAACATATTCCAACGGGACAGTTAGTTAAATTGCCCTACCATATAGTTCGCAGAACCGAAAATAGATGGGGAAGATGTTGAGGTTGGTCGTACTTATTAATATTTAAGATATGGCAATAAATTATTATAAGTAACTTTTAACAATAAAAAACAAAACATAACTAAAAATCATAAAATTATAAGACAGTGATTTGAAGAATTAGGACCTATCCACCAAAGAACTATTTCAGGTTCAAGGTACAAGAACTAGAATGTCGTATTAAATAGTTAAATTAACCCATTTCTTCTCCTGAGGCAAAGATTTTTGCTTTAAATTATTATGAAACCATAAAGTATAAGCTATTTATTAAATAAAAAGCTCTTAAATCAAAATCAGATCATTTTCGAGAAAACGAAAATTTAAAACCTCCTCCTTTGTCTAGTCCGAATTTTAATTTTAACAATAAGCTTATAAAATTAGAAGTTTCTCTTTAAAAAAATCTTCTCTTCTATAGGTAGATTCTCAACGGTGGTTTATAATAATATTTGGAGCTCACCTGTAGATCTCAAGCGGTAGAGAGGACATATTTGAAATATGGTGGTATTTATTTCGTTAACTCTGTTTATCATCGTTGAAAAAGGAATTCGGAAGGTCCTCCTGATCCGGCTGCGATAGGACCAATTGGAAAGGACACAACGGACGGAAACTAAGAAACAGAAGGGAGGAATCGAGGCTTCTCTCGATCCGGCCTCCTGCAACGCCTACGTTGGGTTCGGGAACAACGTATGTGATCTCCGCAACGGAGTAACACACTAGGGCGATAACCTCGTTCCTTTTCAGCAAGTAGGTTCAGACGGGGATTACGGGTCTTCCGAAGTCGTCCCGGTCCCGACGCCTTAATTCTTCGATGTGGACTGTATAACTTAAGGGATCTTGGGAATGAAACAGCAATTATCTTCAAACCGTTCCGTGAGAGAGTAATCACTTTTCCCTATACTTTTCTTCTTGACTGCTGGTTTTCACTTTTCCCGAAGGATTTTCTTGTTTTTCCGAACTATTACCCCGAACGAATTGCAATAAAACCCGTTCACTAAGCTACCCCCAGAACTATACGCGAAAGTGAGCCGCGCCATTCGCGTGCCTGCGCAACTTAACAACATGAATTTGTACTATTACTCTCTCACGTTTCACTTAATTTCTTTATTCACATAAATCACACATAAATACAAGTTATCTATTTAGATAGCACAAAACAATATCTACACCATGATATACATTATTTTTCCGTATTACAAAAATCCTTTAATTTATAAAACAAAATATGCCTACTTTACTCACAAATCCAAAATCCAAACTTCTTAAATATTTAACACAGAAAGTTAAAACAATGTTTCCCACTTGAATTTATACATATGTTAACTAATACAATAGTTTAATTTACATTTTCTCTATTTATTTCACTATTTAAAACACTTTTAAATTTCTTATACAAAACTATCATTATTTCACTTATGCACAGGAATTTTCACATAAAAATAACACAGAATTCACCTTTTTGGCACGTACAATCAACCTGAAATGTTTTACAAGTCATTTTTACATAAATTGCTGAAATTACAAACATTTTAAATTTTTACATATTCGGCCTCCTAAGGGCGTGGCCAGCGTGCTTCCGTGAACTCACACTATTTGAACAACTAACTTTGCACGGCTCTCGGCTATCAGAAAAAATGAAAGTCTGAAATACACTTAATTTTAACAATATTAAATAAACGAGTGCTTCTACATAATTTTCAAACAGTAGGAAACTATTTCTGATAAGACTCTTATTCGTTATCATGCTTCTTATCAGATAACAATACAAGTGAATGTTTTCATTAATCAATCATAACAAATAGGCATTTGTTTTCGTACAAACATATCATACTTATACAAGACAATACTTATGCAATTAATTTCCGTTAATTCTGTTTGTGCACAGAGTGATCATCTCGACCGGGGAACCAATCCGATCCCTAACTTCACTTTAATATTCCTTTGAATTTACATCATTGGAAAGACGATTTCAACCGGGGAACAAATCCGGTAATATAATTTATATCTTAAATTCCTTATGAATTTATTAAGCGATATTACTTAGGAAAACGAACAAACTAGTCTGGCCTGGGAGTCGAACCCAAGACCTTCTTATCATTAATTCGACATTTCTTTAAGATTTAACTAAGCATTTTCTTATCAGAACATTTAAATTGGACAATAAGTCTTTGAAAAGTTATTCGTCATCGGCTGACTTAATAAACTGAAACATTCTTATAGGCGCGTCGCCAACAATCTCCCCCCCGTGCGTTAGCACCATCATTTGGGAGGCGTCGCGGGTACCAGGACTATTATTCTGGATGTAGGTCTCCTCAAGATACCTGTGCTAGTAATGACGTCAACCACTCTGGTGTGACCGTCTGGTCCCGGTAACGTTCTACTAATTTTGCCTTTCGGCCACGTATTTCGTGGCAACGAATGATCTATTATCAAAACAATATCGCCTTCTTTAGGTTCCATGAACTTTCCGTTATTACCTGTTCGCGGTATTAAGGTAGGCATGTATTCCTTCAGCCACCTTGTCCAAAAATGGTCGGCTAACCTCTGTGCAGCTTTCCAATTGAGTTGACCCGTCAGATGCCGCTCTATAAATAATCCAGGTGGTCGATCACCACATGAGCGTCCCAGAAGAAAATGATTGGGTGTCAAACCCTCTTCAGGACTATCCATACTGAATGTTACCAGAGGCCTGGAATTCACTGTGTGCTCTGCTTCTAAAAGTAACGTATGTAGAACCTCCTCTCGTGGGCTCTTTTCTCTGAGCGTAGCGGTCAACGCAATTTTAATCGACCTTACTAACCTCTCCCAGGCGCCACCCATGTGCGGTGCTCCCGGAGGTATAAATTTCCATTTAATATATTTCTTAAATGACTCATTTTTCATGCCCTCATGGCATTCTTCGCATGCTTTCAATAATTCCTTATTCGCAGCTTTGAAATTTGTCCCGTTATCGCTGTATATAACGGCCGGTTTTCCTCTTCTGGCGATAAATCGCCTCAACGCCATTATCATTGACGCTGGTGTCAATGAGGCTGCTAATTCCAGATGTACTGCTCTGGTAGTCAGACACGTGAATAAAACACCCCAACGTTTTTCGTGTCGCCTTCCTATAGTTACACTCATAGGACCGAAATAATCCACAGCTGAGCATGTAAAAGGTGGTTCATGATGAGCTATTCTCTCCAGAGGAATATTTCCTTGTGGCACGTTCTGCGGTTTGGATCTGTATGTCCTGCACCACTGGCAATGATGTGACACACTACGTACTACATTACGTAAGTTCAAGACATAAAATTTCTGGTTCACCTCATTCATCACCGTCTGGTGATTGGCATGTCCAAAATGATGATGAACTTCTCTAATCATCATTTTAACGATTTCGTGTTTACCGTCCAATATGACAGGTTTTCTACTTTCCTCGGTCAAATTAGACTTGAAAGGTAAACGTCCATTTAAACGGAGTAAGTTATCCTCTCCTATTTCCATAGATAATTTACTTAAGCGTGAACTTCTTTCAACACTTTTGCCTGCTTTCAAGCACTTTATTTCCGAATAAAAACACTCGTCTTGAACGAACTTCCAAATTAATAATTCCGCTTTTTTCAAGAGCGCTATGTCCAACGCGCCATCGGGTCCTTTAACCGACTTTGCTAAAACTTTGTTGGAACACATAACCGTCTTTTCGGCTGCGTCGTCGGGTCCTTTAACCGACTTTCTTAAACTCTTGAATTTTTCTACCGCTTGCAAGGTGCGTGTAGTTGCCCCAAGGAATTTCTTAAAGCTGCTAAATCGTCCGTAGTCGGGTAGACTTAACGGTTCTTGCTTTCTTAACGCATTTACGCCCTTCGGCGATTTTAACAGGCGACTTTCAACCTGCGCTCTATTCGACGGCATGCACTCATTGTCTGTGCGCCATAACAAAGCAGTCTCGTACCTATTATTAGGTATACGACGTACCGTTTTGTTCAAAATACTTAAGGCTCGTACTTCTGGGTCGTTCACGGGCTTTCTAGCCGACACTCCCAGAGATTCCAAACTAAAATAATCCTTGATCAATTTATCCATATCTTCCTCCTTCTTGGTGGAAATGTGGTTAACGATCTTGATCGGTTTAATACCACCCGATATGTGACCATGTAAAACCCATCCAAGTTTGGTGAGCGATGCTACAGGTAGGTTCTTACCTCCTGAAATCAATTCACGAGTAACTATGAGATGCCAATTGTCCTGACCAATTAATATGGTAGGTTTGGACCTCTCATACATCAACTCATCCTTAATCGGTGTCAAATGAGAACACCGTTGCAATAATTCTCGGCTTACCGACTGCGGAGAAAGGTTAAGTGACTTAATTGTTTGTACACTTATCTCTTCTAAGTCGCTCGAGTAAATGCCTTTTATCTTAACGTTTAAGCGATACGAACTGTCGTCGTTAATTCGCTTACCTCCCACGGCTTCGATACGTAATCCCTCTTTACGTCCGCGAGGCGCTAATTTCTGAGCCATACACTCCTCTATGAGTGTCATGGTCGATCCCTCATCCAGAAGAGCTGTTGTCTTGACCTTTCCTCTAGGTCCATACAACTCGACCGGTATAATCTTTAAGTATGCACATGCCAGTGCATTCACTGTACTAACAGTTGTAATCTGAGCATCCTTACCCCCCTCGTCCCCTTGTGGCGAGGTTTTTTCTTTGGGGTATCGGTGTAGCATTCGATGATGTGACATTCTACATCCCTCTACACCACATTTTTTCGCTTTGCACTCTAACCTCCTATGGTTAGGTGACAAACATTGGAAACATACTTTCACCTTTTTGACCGCTTCCCATTTCTCGTGAATATTCATGTCCTTAAACTTGTAACAACTCACTATAGAGTGTTCCTTGTTGCATATAACACACTTATGTGTTACCCGACTTACAGGCTTATCCTGGGTTGTCATAACCACCTGTCGGTTGTGCCCTTTACTATTTCGGCGTTCTAGACGCTCGTTCGACTTACTTCGGCGCATATAGCGCTCGCTCACGGCACATCTGCGTACACCTCCCTTTGCAGTGTGTACAGTTTGCTTCCTGAATTCAGGACGCTTCCTTTTTTCAGGCGCATTTTCATTGTTTAAGGACGCTCCAAATTGTTCACTCAATAAATTTAAAAACTTGGCCATCTTCTGTAACTCTGGCTCCAAAGGGTACTGAGCTCGATATTCAAACCATTTAAATTTAATCATAGTTCCGAGCTTCTCCACTATGCGGCTCACTAACTCCGGTGAGTACAAATACTGTGGTTGATTCAACGCTTGTATCGTGGCAACCACGTTCGTAATACGACTTGCAAAAGATCCTATATTCCGGCAATCTTCTGCCAATCTTGGCATACGCTTTACATTCTCGATTTCGGCTAGAATGAGCATCTCAACCCTACCGAATCTTCTTTCGAGAGCGTTCATTATTTCTTCCGGTTCACACAAAGTAAACAACAACGACTTAACCGCTTCCTTAGCGGTGCCCTTTAATGCCCTCCTAAGGCGTGCGACATTTTGCACCCCTGAAAATTGGCTTCTCGTGTCTTCAAACACCGTTTTGAAAATTATCCATTCACCCGGGTCTCCATCGAACACCGGTAATTCCTGGAGGAAATGAAGCTGGGAAGACTTATCTTTACCAGCTATTTTTATTGCACTCACAATCGCTTCGGTCAATTCTGACACCTCACTCGCGTGTGTTTTCTGTGCATTTCCTTGGTTGCGCTCGATCTCCGCCCCTTTGCGGCGTGATCCTTTACACGCTTCCTTATCAGTAACATCGGGTTGTGCTACACTAACCGGCGCGCTCATTATGGTCTGCTGAACCCAACTCCTTACGAAAGGTTCCACCTGAGTATTCCGCTCTTCATCATCCTCACTCGAGTCGATCTCCTCTTCTTGGTTGAGTCGTGATACTCCAATTGAGACTTGGCTAAGGCAGCAGCTGCCTGTGCTCGTTCGAGCTCTGAGCGTTCGAATTTAATCCGCGCCTCTAATTCGGCTTTCAGCCTCGCCGATCGCGATGACCTACTACCTCTTTGTGACCCTTTATCACTAGTGTGCCCGATTACTGTCCTTGACGATGCCGCTTCTTCGGTCCTTTGACCTACTTTTTCGACCACCGTTTCACTCCTGGATATAACGGATTGTTGTGCGGTACTGGCCTGCGTACCACTGGTGTCCGTCCTGTTGCTTGTCGTTGCCACGGACGTCCCTGTGTCCCACGTGCATGTGGACGTGTCGGTGGTGGCTCCACTTGAAGGAGTTGCTCCATTTGACGCAGTAGCTGTGGTCGCTCCAGATGGTTCCGCTTCTTTAGCTTTTCTTGAGAGCCCTGTTCTTGTCCTGCTCCCTTCGCTTCTCCCTGTCTGGTCTTGTGCCTTCTTCATCTTGCAGGAAGGTGATTGTTGGCCTACGGTCCCTAACTGTCCCTACGGTCCCTACAACCCCTTACCTACAACCCTTCTACACCCCAACCTAACACCACTACCCCTCCCCCCTTTATCTCCCAACCTACAACCCTACTACCACCCTAACAGCCCTATCAGCCCTATCAATCCTGGACGGGGCCTACCGAGGTGAGCCGTCCAGGGATGGAGTCGTGCAGGAATGGAATGGAGGAAAGGTTTAGGAACTGTCCCGCCAAGGAATATGACGAAACAGTCGAGCGGTAGTGCAAGCGCAGTCTCGCTCGAGAGAACTGCTCCACCCGAAGGTGTTGTGCCAGAGCCCAACCGTTTGGCACCGTTAGGTGGTCGGGATGTATGCTGTGCTCGCCGCCCAGTTGCCGGTGACGCCTCGTCCAAGCGCCCTCCTCCGGCCGCGATGCAGTCAGGTGCCCACGCGCACCCTCGCCCGGCAGCAGCAACGGTGGATGCTTCTTCCAGCACCCTGATGATCCGACAGGAAAATGCCGGACACGGTCGTCCGACAGGAAATGCCGAGCACGCTTGCCCGACAGGAAAAATGCCAAGCCCTGCTTGGCCACGATGAGTGCCTTCACAAGACACCTGCGCCCGGCTGCGATACGTGCCCCATGCGAGCACACGCCCCCGGCCGCAATCCCGGTTTTCTTTCTTCCGGTAGTTCCAGGTCCCGTCCTTCAGCACTGACGTCCTGGTCTTCTGGCCTTTGGTCCTATTGCTTCAGCTCAAACCTCCGGCTTCCTTCGGTTGCTGATCTTCACTCGGCTCCGAAGGTCTTCTTTTTTCCACAACCAGCAGTCCACAGCTGGTTCCTTGATCCAGCTGGCGGGGTTCGGGTGGTCTTTAATCCGACTCCGAAGGTCCAATTGAAAAAGAACCAGCTTCGGAAGGTCCTCCTGATCCGGCTCGAAGGACCAATTGAAAAAGGAATTCGGAAGGTCCTCCTGATCCGGCTGCGATAGGACCAATTGAAAAGGACACAACGGACGGAAACTAAGAAACAGAAGGGAGGAATCGAGGCTTCTCTCGATCCGGCCTCCTGCAACGCCTACGTTGGGTTCGGGAACAACGTATGTGATCTCCGCAACGGAGTAACACACTAGGGCGATAACCTCGTTCCTTTTCAGCAAGTAGGTTCAGACGGGGATTACGGGTCTTCCGAAGTCGTCCCGGTCCCGACGCCTTAATTCTTCGATGTGGACTGTATAACTTAAGGGATCTTGGGAATGAAACAGCAATTATCTTCAAACCGTTCCGTGAGAGAGTAATCACTTTTCCCTATACTTTTCTTCTTGACTGCTGGTTTTCACTTTTCCCGAAGGATTTTCTTGTTTTTCCGAACTATTACCCCGAACGAATTGCAATAAAACCCGTTCACTAAGCTACCCCCAGAATTATACGCGAAAGTGAGCCGCGCCATTCGCGTGCCTGCGCAACTTAACAACATGAATTTGTACTATTACTCTCTCACGTTTCACTTAATTTCTTTATTCACATAAATCACACATAAATACAAGTTATCTATTTAGATAGCACAAAACAATATCTACACCATGATATACATTATTTTTCCGTATTACAAAAATCCTTTAATTTATAAAACAAAATATGCCTACTTTACTCACAAATCCAAAATCCAAACTTCTTAAATATTTAACACAGAAAGTTAAAACAATGTTTCCCACTTGAATTTATACATATGTTAACTAATACAATAGTTTAATTTACATTTTCTCTATTTATTTCACTATTTAAAACACTTTTAAATTTCTTATACAAAACTATCATTATTTCACTTATGCACAGGAATTTTCACATAAAAATAACACAGAATTCACCTTTTTGGCACGTACAATCAACCTGAAATGTTTTACAAGTCATTTTTACATAAATTGCTGAAATTACAAACATTTTAAATTTTTACATATTCGGCCTCCTAAGGGCGTGGCCAGCGTGCTTCCGTGAACTCACACTATTTGAACAACTAACTTTGCACGGCTCTCGGCTATCAGAAAAAATGAAAGTCTGAAATACACTTAATTTTAACAATATTAAATAAACGAGTGCTTCTACATAATTTTCAAACAGTAGGAAACTATTTCTGATAAGACTCTTATTCGTTATCATGCTTCTTATCAGATAACAATACAAGTGAATGTTTTCATTAATCAATCATAACAAATAGGCATTTGTTTTCGTACAAACATATCATACTTATACAAGACAATACTTATGCAATTAATTTCCGTTAATTCTGTTTGTGCACAGAGTGATCATCTCGACCGGGGAACCAATCCGATCCCTAACTTCACTTTAATATTCCTTTGAATTTACATCATTGGAAAGACGATTTCAACCGGGGAACAAATCCGGTAATATAATTTATATCTTAAATTCCTTATGAATTTATTAAGCGATATTACTTAGGAAAACGAACAAACTAGTCTGGCCTGGGAGTCGAACCCAAGACCTTCTTATCATTAATTCGACATTTCTTTAAGATTTAACTAAGCATTTTCTTATCAGAACATTTAAATTGGACAATAAGTCTTTGAAAAGTTATTCGTCATCGGCTGACTTAATAAACTGAAACATTCTTATAGGCGCGTCGCCAACAATCGTCGTCAGCCTTTTTAATTCAATTGCATTACTGGACTTAGCGTGTCGAAAATAGCAACGATGTGGTGTTTCGAACAGTAAAGTAACAGTCCATATACGTCTTTTGTCAGAAATAGGCCTCTTCTTATTAAAGAAAGGTTATATTAGTATGAGGAACAATTAGCCAAGTGTTGGCGACGCGCCTATAAGAATATTTCAATTTATTAATTAACCAATTACGAATAGCTTCTAAAAAGCAAATTGTCAAGCAACAGTATACTAATAAGAAAATGCTTAGTTGAATCTTAATGAAATATCGAATTAATGATATGAAGGTCTTGGGTTCGACTCCCAGGCCGGAACAGTTTATTGTTTTCTTAGTAATATCTTTTAATAAATTCATATAGGGAATTTTTAAGATATAAATTATGTTACCGGATTTGTTCCCCGGTTGAAATCATCTTTCTAATAATGTTAATTTAAAGAAATATGAAAATAAAGTTAGAGACCGGATTTGTTCCCCGGTCGAGATGATCGCTGTGCATAAGTAAAATTAATGGAAATCAATTGCATAAGTATTGTCTTATATGAGTTTGATACGTTTTGTATAAAAACAAATGCCTATTTTCAATGTATTGATTCGTGAAATATTTTGTTTATGTTATCTGATAAGAAACATGATAACTGATAAGAATCTGATTAGATATTTGAGTTTCCTACAGTTTGAGAATTATATAGAAGCAGTTATTCACCTAGTATCGTTGATATTAGTGTATACTAAACCTTCCATTTTTACTGATAGTCGATAGCCGTGCAAAGGTTAGTTGTTCAAATAGTGTGAGATCATAGACGCACGCTAGCCACGTACTTAGGAGACCAAATATGGAAAAATTTTAATATTTGTAATTTTAGAAATTTATGTATGTATTGACTTGTGAAACATTTCAGATTGATTGTACGTGTAAAAGAGGTAAATTCTGTGTTATTTTTATGTGAAAATTCCTGTGAACAAGTGAAATAATGATAGTTTTGTATAAGAAATTTAAAAGTGTTTTAATAGTGAAATGTATAGAGAAAGTGTAAATTAAACTGTTGTATTAGTTAAGATATGTATAATTTCAAGTGAAAAACATTGTTTTAACTTTCTATGTTAAATATCTAAGAAATTTTAACGTTGAACATGTGAGTAAAATAGGCACATTTTGTTTAATAAATAAAAGGTTTTTTGTGTTATGAAATGTAACGTATATCGTTGTAAAGATATTTTTTTGTGCTATCTTTATAAGTAAATTGTATAAATGTATGTCTTATACAAAATAAATGATTGAGAAAACCGTGAGAGAGGCTCACTTTCGCGTGTAGCTCAGGGGTAGCTCAGTAAACGAGTTTTCTTGCAATTCGTTCGGGAATCCTTCGGGAAAGTTCGGGAATCCTTCAGGATTAGTTCAGGAAAAAGTGCAAGACCAGCAGTCAATAAGAAGAAAAAGTGTAGGGAAGTGATAGGGAAAAGTTATTACTCTCTCACGGAACGGTTTGAAGATAATTGCTGTTTTATTCCCAAGAAATTCATCCCTCAAAATTATACAGTCCACATCGAAGAATTAAGGCGTTGGGACCGGGACGACTTCGGAAGACCCTTAATTCCCACCTGAACCTATTTTCTGAAAAGGAAGGGGTTATCGCCCTTGTGTGTTACTCCGTTGCGGAGGTCACATACGTTGTTCCCGAACCCAACTTAGGCGTGATAGGAGGCTGGATCGAGAGAAGCCTCGATTCCTCCATTCTGTTTCTTAGTTGAACGTTTACGAACGCCTGGTTTCTTTTTCAAGAAGACCTCGCTGACTGGGTTCCTTTTCAATTGGTCCTTCGCAGCAGGATCAGGAGGACCCCCCGAAACTGGTTCCTTTTCAATTAGTCCTTCGAGCCTGATCAAGGAACCAGCTGTGGACTGCTGGTTGTGGATAAGTTGATCAAAGATTATTTTAGTTTGGAATCACTGGGAGTGTCTGCGAGAAACCCCGCGAACGACCCAGAAGAACGAGCATTAAATATTTTGAGCAAAACGGTACGTCGTATAACTAATAATAGGTGCGAGACTGCTTTGTTATGGCGCACAGACAATGAGTGCATGCCGTCGAATAGAGCGCAGGTTGAAAGTCGCCTGTTTAATATCGAAAAGAAGCTCGATAAAAATAGCGAGTTGAAAAAGGAATATGAGAAGCAAATTTAAAATCTCATCTTTAACGGTTACGCAGAGAAAGCGAACCATATTTCCATTTCCCCACGCACGTACGCGTGGTATCTTCCTCACTTCGCAGTGACTCACCCACAAAAAAGGAAAATAAGGATAGTTTTCGACGCCGCCGCAAGGACGGGCGGACGTTGTCTTACTGATGCATTGTTAACCGGACCGGACTTATTGAAGTCGTTGTTTGGAGTTCTGCTACGATTCAGAGATGGAAGCGTGGCAGTGATGGCAGACATTAAAGAAATGTTCCTGCAAGTGAAAATCCGGGAAGAAGACAGGGATAGCCTTCGATTCTTATCCACCGGAAGAGTATAGAATGACGTCACTCATATTTGGAGCGGCATCATCACCATGCATCGCTATGTATGTGAAGAATAGAAATGCGCTGAGAAAGCAAGAACCGTTAAGTCTACCCGACTATGGACGATTTAGCAGCTTTAAGAAATTCCTTGGGGCAACTACACGCACCTTACAAGCGGTAGAAAAATTCAAGAGTTTAAGAAAGTCGGTTAAAGAACCCGACAACGCAGCCGAAAAGTCGGTTATGTGTTCCAACGAAGTTTAGCAAAGTCGGTTAAAGGAATCGATGGCGCGTTGGACATAGCGCTCTTGAAAAAAGCTGAATTATTAATTTGGAAGTTCGTTCAGGACGAGTGTTTTTATTTGGAAATAAATGCTTAAAAGCAGGCAAAAGCGTTGAATGAAGTTCACGCTTAAGTAAATTATCTATGGAAATAGGAGAAGATAACTTACTCCGTTTAAATGGGCGTTTACCTTTTAAGTCTAATTTGACCGAGGAAAGTAGAAAACCTGTCGTATTAGACGGTAAACACGAAATCGTTAAAATGATGATTAGAGAAGTTCATCATCATTTTGGATATGCCAATCACCAGACGGTGATGAATGAGGTGAACCAAAAATGTTATGTCTTGAACTTGCGTAATGTAGTACGAAGTGTGTCACATCACTGTCAGTGGTGCAGGACATACAGGTCAAAGTCGCAGAACGTGCCACAAGGAAATATTCCTCTGGAGAGAATAGCTCATCACGAACCACCTTTTACATGCTCAGCCGTGGATTATTTCGGACCTATGAGTGTGACTATAGGAAGGCGACACGAAAAACGTTGGGGCGTTTTATTCACGTGTCTGACCATCAGAGCAGTACACCTAGAATTAGCAGCCTCATTGACACCAGCGTCAATGATAATGGCATTGAGGCGATTTATCGCCAGAAGAGGAAAACCAGAAGTTATATACAGCGATAACGGGACAAATTTCAAAGCTGCAAATGAAGAATTATTGAAAGCATGCGAAGAATGCTATGAGGGCATGAAAAACGAGTCATTTAAAAAATATGTTAAATGGAAATTTATACCTCCGGGAGCACCGCACATGGGTGGCGCCTGGGAGAGGTTAGTAAGATCAATTAAAATTGCGTTGACCGCTACGCTCAAAGAAAGGAGCCCGCGAGAGGAGGTTCTGCATACGTTGCTTTTAGAAGCAGAGCATACTGTAAATTCCAGACCTCTGGTAACATTCAGTATGGATAGTCCTGAAGAGGGTTTGACACCCAATCATTTTCTTCTGGGACGCTCATGTGGTGATCGACCACCTGGATTATTTTTAGAGCAATATCTGACGGGTCAACTCAATTGGAAATCTGCAAAGAGGTTAGCCGACCATTTTTGTCGAGATGGCTAAAAGAATACATGCCTACTTTAATACCTCGAACAGGTAATAATGGAAAGTTTATGGAGCCTAAAGAAGGTGATATTGTCTTGATAATAGATCATTCGTTGCCACGAAATACGTGGCCGAAAGGAAAGATTAGTAGGACGCTACCGGGACCAGACGGTCACACCAGAGTGGTTGACGTCATTACTAGCACAGGTATCTTGAGGAGACCTACATCCAGAATAATAGTCCTGGAACCAGCGACGCCTCCCAAATGATGGTACTGATGCACGGGGGGGAGATTGTTGGCGACGCGCCTATAAGAATATTTCAATTTATTAATTAACCAATTACGAATAGCTTCTAAAAAGCAAATTGTCAAGCAACAGTATACTAATAGGAAAATGCTTAGTTGAATCTTAAAGAAATATCGAATTAACGATATGAAGGTCTTGGGTTCGACTCTCAGGCCGGAACAGTTTATTGTTTTCTTAGTAATATCTTTTAATAAATTCATATAGGGAATTTTCAAGATATAAATTATGTTACCGGATTTGTTCCCCGGTTGAAATCATCTTTCTAATAATGTTAATTTAAAGAAATATGAAAATAAAGTTAGAGACCGGATTTGTTCCCCGGTCGATGTGATCGCTGTGCATAAGTAGAATTAATGGAAATCAATTGCATAAGTATTGTCTTATATAAGTTTGATACGTTTTGTATGAAAACAAATGCCTATTTTCAATGTATTGATTCGTGAAATATTTTGTCTATGTTATCTGATAAGAAACATGATAACCGATAAGAATCTGATTAGAAATAGTTTCCTACAGTTTGAGAATTATATAGAAGCAGTTATTCACCTAGTATTGTTGATATTAGTGTATACTAAACTTTCCATTTTTACTGATAGTCGATAGCCGTGCAAAGGTTAGTTGTTCAAATAGTGTGAGATCATAGACGCACGCTAGCCACGTACTTAGGAGACCAAATATGGAAAAATTTAAATATTTGTAATTTTAGAAATTTATGTATGTAATGACTTGTGAAACATTTCAGATTGATTGTACGTGTAAAAGAGGTAAATTCTGTGTTATTTTTATGTGAAAATTCCTGTGAACAAGTGAAATAATGATAGTTTTGTATAAGAAATTTAAAAGTGTTTTAATAGTGAAATGTATAGAGAAAGTGTAAATTAAACTGTTGTATTAGTTAAGATATGTATAATTTCAAGTGGAAAACATTGTTTTAACTTTCTATGTTAAATATCTAAGAAATTTCAACGTTGAATATGTGAATAAAATAGGCACATTTTGTTTAATAAATAAAAGGTTTTTGTGATATGAAAATGTAACGTATATCGTTGTAAAGATATTTTTTGTGCTATCTTTATAAGTTAATTGTGTAAATGTATGTCTTATACAAAATAAATGATTGAGAAAACCGTGAGAGAGTGATAGTACAAATTGATGTAATTAAGTTGCGCGAGCGCGCAAATGGCGCGGCTCACTTTCGCGTGTAGCTCAGGGGTAGCTCAGTAAACGAGTTTTCTTGCAATTCGTTCGGGAATCCTTCAGGATTTGTTCAGGAAAAAGTGCAAGACCAGCAGTCAATAAGAAGAAAAAGTGTAGGGAAGTGATAAGGAAAAGTGATTACTCTCTCACGGAACGGTTTGAAGATAATTGCTGTTTTATTCCCAAGAAATTCATCCCTCAAAATTATACAGTCCACATCGAAGAATTAAGTCGTTGGGACCGCGACGACTTCGGAAGACCCGTAATCCCCGCCTGAACCTATTTTCTGAAAAGGAAGAGGTTATCGCCCTTGTGTGTTACTCCGTTGCGGAGGTCACATACGTTGTTCCCGAACCCAACGTAGGCGTGATAGGAGGCTGGATCGAGAGAAGCCTCGATTCCTCCATTCTATTTCTTAGTTGAACGTTTACGAACGCCTGGTTTCTTTTTCAAGAAGACCTCGCTGACTGGGTTCCTTTTCAATTGGTCCTTCGCAGCAGGATCAGGAGGACCCCCCGAACCTGGTTCCTTTTCACCAAGTTAGCCTAATGCGGCTGGAGTCTTCACACACCCTCTATTTTTTCTCAGATTTGATAATTTGTCCACGACGTTCTTCTGTAGATTTATTTGAATAAATTTAAGTGAATTAGAAAATATTATTAAAAAATGTAGTTTATAGCAATATGCAGATGATACGTGCCTTCTGTCAGGAGATAAAAATGTGGATATCGCCATGCAAAAATTACAAGATGATTATTTTTCACGCCTCTCTATGTAAGCTCACGATCTAGAACTTGCAACGCGAAGCTTCGGAGCGAAATAAAGTGAATCAGTGTGATTAATAATTTTTTTTTAAGTTTTAATTGGTGTTCGGTCATCATTACAGCCCTTCACAAGTCCACTGCTGAACATAGGCCTCCCTCAAGTAATGCCACAAAGCACGGTCCTGAGCCACCTGCATCCATCGACTTCCTGCATATCTTACCAGGTCATCACTCCATCTAGTGGGGGGTCGCCCTACACTGCGCCTACCGGTACGAGGCTGCCACTCGAGAACCTTTCTTCCCCATCGGTTATCGGTTCTTCGAGCTATATGGCCGGCCCATTGCCACTTCAGCTTACTAATCCGTTGGGCTATGTCAGTCACTCTGGTTTTACCGCGGATATCCTCATTTCTGAGTCTATCACACAGAGAAACTCCGAGCATAGCCCTCTCCATAGCTCGCTGAGCGATCTTGGGCGTCCTCATACGGCCAGCAGTGAAGGACCGCGTCTCAGATCCGTAAGTCATCACTGGCAACACGCACTGGTTGTACAATCTAGTTTTTAGAGATTGAGGTATACCTGACGAGAAGATATGTCGTAATTTCCCGAACGCTGCCCAGCCGAGTTGAATCCGTCGATTGACCTCTCGGTCGAAGTTGGACTTACCTTGTCGGACTATTTGTCCCAGGTAAACGTACTCGTCAACAACTTCGAGCATAATGCTCCCAACAACTACCGGCATGGGTGTGACATGGACATTAAACATGATCTTTGTTTGGTCCATGTTCATCTTAAGACCTATCCGTTGGGAGGAACTATTGAGGTCATTGAAGATAGTGTTTAAGTCCTCCAGCGATTCTGCCATAAGGACTAT
Source organism: Parnassius smintheus behrii (assembly GCA_036936625.1). Lineage (NCBI taxonomy): Eukaryota > Metazoa > Arthropoda > Insecta > Lepidoptera > Papilionidae > Parnassius > Parnassius smintheus. The sequence continues at coordinate 19,424,456 of JAUPFT010000010.1, read as the reverse complement.
ATCGTCGGCAAATCGAAGGTGACTGATGTGTGTTCGGTAATAAAGTGTAAGTTTCGGTACTTCAATCGACAATTTTTATTGTCACGAACACCAAGCTCGTAACAATTGGTATCAGAAGTGGGATAAAATCATGCCGATTTTACCTAAGAAGGAAACGGAGGGTGTCATTACCAGAAATCAACGCCAGCAGGAGACGGACCAGAGACAATTTGGTGGTGTGACGCCGCAGACGTCTGAGAGCTAGCCGCCGGCCACGGAGGCCGGCCCTTAAGCAGCTCCTACGTCTGTAGCACCCGACTAAGGTGCTCTGATGGTGATGCTGCAGAATCTGCGGGGCGGACAGAAGGAACAGGCCTGTCGACTCTTGTCGACTCTTGTGTTGGAACAGGCTCGCCGACAGGAGGAACAAACCCGCCGACAGTAGGAACAGGCCCGTCCATTGGAAGATCAGCAGGCGCAACAGGCTCGTCGGTCGGAAGAGCAGATGCTCCTCATGATGGACCTTCACGCTACTTTGGGAAAGAGATAAGAGAGGACTTCACCTCTCTTATATTCGAATGGTTGCTCAACATGACAACCGCCTGTCGGAAGCTGAAACGCGAATCGCAGAACATGAAATCCGAATCAATCATGTATACAATAGGGTTGACAATGTGATGGCTGACGTGAAGAAAACGCTAAACAACCTCAAACTAGGGGATGGAACTACAGCTCCCGTAGTATCTACAACACCTTCGCTACGTGGATTCAAAGTGCCGCCGTTCGACGGGACTTCTTCCTGGTTGGCCTACAAAATCCAGTTCGAGGCCGACATGGAGGCAAACGGCTGAAATAAAAGCCAGGTCATGACTGCACTCCCCTAGGCCTGCGCGACCAAGCCTTAACTGTGTTGGAAGATCTCGGTAAGAAAGTGACCTACGAGGAGCTCCTTGAGGCATTGGAGGCGAGATATGGTGACGCTCACCTGGAACACGTCTTTCGCGCGCAGCTTAAAGATTGCATGCAACGCAGCAACGAAAACCTGCAGCAGTGGGCCCTTGAGGTAGAGAAGACGCTTAAGGACGCCTTGGCTTCCACCTCCAGTGCATGGGGCACTAGAGGTGGAAGCCGTGCGGCACCAACTTCGTTCCCATCGCATCAGGGAGGTTGCAGCAGCTACAGTTCGCGACCGCAATAAAGGATACAGCCCTAGGTGCTATGGCAGTGGGGAAAGGGGCCATCTTCGATCCAGCTGCCCTAAGCGAACTGAAGAAAGGGAAGGTGAACGATATCAGGAGGGTGGTGCGGCTAACAGCCCCGCCCAGTAGCAGCAGGGAAACGAGTAGAAGCCAGAACTGCGGGGTGGGTGCTGGCTGATGTTAAAAGAGCCCCAAGGATCTTGATCTCACAAACCCATGATGGGAATAGTCTAATCATCAAGAGCAAGATCAACGGAATGCCATGTAAACTGACCATAGACACTGGAGCCTCTCGCACGGTTGTTAGTTCCCAACTTATAAGACAGTTCCTTGGGACTTCCGCATAAAACTGAGAACGCATTAATTTGGTAACAGTCACCGGTCAGCGTATATCCGTCCGTGGAGAGAAAGAGATGGAGTTGAAACTAGGCAACATAATCTACCTGCATAATGTCATCGTGTCTTATATAATGGACGACTGCATCCTGGGCCTAGACTTCATAAGGAAGAATTGTTGTGATATTGACGTTAAGCAAGGTGTTTTGAAATGTGGACAAGAGGAACTTTTCGTGAAAAGGGCGTTACCAGGGAACGTGTACAGCCTTAAGAAGATTGTTCTTCCGCCGAGCTCGAAAATGATTGTGCCGGTTAGTCTTCCTCGGAATCCTGGGTAACCTCATCGTTAAGTACTCGTGGAAAGGTTAGACAATGACCTTCCATGGAAAGTGGCTCGAACCTTGGTCAGAACCACTAACATCTCAGGAGTACGTGTGCTGAACCTTTGTGACCAGGAACAGATTATAGAAAAAGGCACACTGGTTGGTACTTGTGAGGAAGTGGAAAACCATGATTGAGGGAATGGTGAAGGATGGTATTATTGAACCTTCATCTCCATGGTGTTCACCCGTAGTGCTTGTAAAGAAGAAGGACGGCAGCATGCGGTTCAGTATTGACTACCGCCGTCTGAACGACGGTACAATGAAGGACAGCTATCCCTTGCCAATAATTGATGACACGCTGGATATCCTTTACTGCCAAGCAGAGTGGTAATTCAACACTTAAGTGGCCATTAACAATCTCAAAGGTGCCAGAAATGACCGAACTTGGCTTCCTCGTAAAGTAAGAAATTTTTTACGAACGCTTGGCTCCTAAGTTACAACGACTCTTATTTTTAGTAATAATCTTATTTTTTAGTAATCATGTTAAAACATTTTAATCTGTCTTAAAATTAAGCACTAAAATATACATAAAATTCCGCAGATACTATCCAAAATATTGTTCTAATTCAAAATGCTGAAACGTGATTAGGTAATGGTAAAAGAAGGGTTTCTTCACAACTCGTTAACAGATGGTATTGACATTGGAAACGTAAACGTAAGGTAAAAAGAAGAACGAAAATGCGTGTAATCATCGTATGTTTGTACATGAAGAATATTTTAGAATAATGGTTTGATTTTATCAATGATAATATTGATTTTATAATTTGGGATATTTATTTTAAAATTATAAAGTAAAGTTAGTGTTCGCGCCACTTCGCACTATCGCTTAACGCTTATAAGGGATTCGTTAATAATTATCCAATAAGATTACTGCAAAGCCCATTTCCGGTTTCCTATCTACCGCTTTATGCCCAGCATGTGCATTCGTGTGTTAACGGGCTCACACAAGTTGAGAAGACACGCAATCAACCGCACCGCTTATATTTCGCATCATCGCTCCCGCCCTTGTGTAATTTGGATATTGAATTATACAAGCATATAGTAAAAGGTATAGACATTAGCAATAACGCTATATTTCGTGATTATCTGTGAAGTTGATAAGTGTGAAGACAGCCAGCAGCCATCGAGACACGAGATTCCTTCACGTCCTTCCTATATCCCGAATTTAGGGGATTTGCAGTATCACGAATAAATTAAATTCCATTCACCGCTCGCACCACGCTCATATACAGTCCACTATTCTATTTAAATTAATAGCCGCACCGCATAACATTATTTAATTCATTTGAACCAGCAGTTTGGTGGTTGAAGGCGAAACGCCAAATCCACCATATATTTTTTGGTCACTTCGGCCGGGATCAAATTAACCTTTAGGCCCGGAGAAGTAAATTCATTTTTTTATATATTACAAAAAATTATATACGTATATATTATTAAATCATAATAAATTGTAGTTTTAATTATACTAACTACAATATTTATTTGTTCCGCATCGCTTATTACACGTATTATAATACCTTTGTAACGCATACCACACCGCTTCATTATTCCATTAATGATATTTTTCTTGTTAATTAACCGCCATCTTTCTAGTAACGCGAGATTGCTTCGTTCCCCAGTTAACTAATTCTACCGTCACTTATCGCAATAATTTTAGTCCGCATTTGTTTGTTGAAAATGACGACGAGAAGCAAAGAATCTAAACTGGTTTCGGATGAAGAAGTTAATTTAAAAATTATTATCGCTAAACGTAATTATATTTACGAACGATTACAAAAAATTTGCGAGACCTCAAAGGGCGCATTTAATTCCTTGGACGAGCAGAATTTATTTCCTAGCATCGCTTCGAATATAGAACAATTACGTAGTGAGTTTCAATAAGTTCTAGATAACTATAATACTAAACATTTAAAATTAAACCCTACTGCAGACGTTGATTACGAGGCTTGGAACTCATTTGAAGATTTTTATAGTCGTATTAAGTGCCAAATTACGAAACTATCCACATCGCCTTCCACTGTTACGTTAGAAAATAGATTTCCTACTAAATTAAAAACTTCACTTCCGCCAATTGAATTAATGTCATTTAACGGAGACATACGCCAGTGGTCCATGTTTTATCAACAATTTAAGACATTAATTCACGACAATTTACAATTAACTGATGCCGAACGTGTTTATTACTTGGTTAACAAATTGAGTGACAGGGCGTTATCAGTTTGTGCCGGGTTAGCCCCTACCGCAGAAAATTATTCCATTATTTGGAATGCGCTTATTAGAAGATATAATGACAAACGCACACTCGCATTTACGCATATTAACCAACTATAGAATTTAAAACAGGAGAACGCAAACACAACAGGAGGTTATCATAAATTTATGGACAAATTTGATGCTTCAATTAATGCTCTAAAGCAATTAAAAATTAAGGACTTAGCTGATTTTTTGTTTTTAAATATTGCACTTAGAAAATTAGATCATGACACTGTTAAGTCATTTGAAATGTCTTGTCGCACAATTAACATACCAAACTACGCCTCTTTAGTACAATTTTTATACGAACAGAATAGGGCTATATGCCATACATTTAATAATTCGCATACTTTATCTACATCCAATAATAATCGAAACAAATCGCTTTCAAATAAATTTAGTAAAACATTTATTAATACAGATCCTTCGCATTCATGTATCTTTTGTAAATCAAATGATCATGAACACTTGTATGTTTGTCCACGCTTTTTAAAATTAAATACACAACAACGTTACCATATTATTAAACAAAACAATTGTTGTATTAATTGTTTAAGTAATAAACACTCGACTTCTTTTTGTAAATCGAAGCGTAAGTGTATACACTGCGCGCGGCGCCACCATTCTTTAATTCATTCTGACCCGCATCAGAATGGTTCTAAGACTGCTTTTCGTAGCAGCAATACGTTACACTCAGAGGTTGTGCAGACGCCTAACGCTAATACATGCAGCTCGCATTCGATTAACTACCGCGCAGTTGACGATAATAAGGTAAATTCTTCTGTCGCTCACAATTCGAATACGGTGGAAGATGAAAATACACTTACCTCTTCATGTAATATTTCTCGCGATTATAGTACTCTCCCACGCTATACTACTTTATTGGGGACTGCAAAAATAAAGGTCGTAGATAAATACGACAATGAACATTTTATTCGGTGTTTAGTTGACCCCGGATCCCAAAGCGACTATATTACGAAGGATTGTTGTAAACGCTTATTTCTTTCCGTTTCGAATAAAAATCGTTTTACCAAAGTACACGGGATCGGTGGTGTGTCCCAAAAGATTTTAGGAGTCACTTCACTGCAGTTCACGTCTCGTTTTATTGATAACAAATTTTATCATATTGAACCATTAGTTGTTCCGGTCATCACGGGTCAGTTGCCAGATTCGAAAGTAGATGTTTCAAAAATTCGCTATTTAGATAAAATACGCTTAGCAGATGATCAGTTTTATCAACCTGGGTCTATAGATATTTTATTGGGGGTTAATACCTACATAAAACTTTTGTCGCCTGAAAACTTAATTCATTCGCAATGGCCTAGTGCCATAGAAACATCACTCGGATATATTATTATGGGTGATGCTGAAGTCACTATATCACATCATTCCCCGCGTTCATTTGTTTCCTGTTCTTACGATACAAATTTAAATCAAAATTGTCTTAATAATATAATGGAAAAATTTTGGAAAATTGAAGAACTTCCGCAAAAATTATATTTGAGCCGTGATAAGCAGGAATGTGAAGACATTTATACTTCTACTTCTTACCGCAAAAACGACGGACGGTATGTGGTCGCCGTGCCATTTAAGAAAAGGCCCGACATATTGGGTGACTCTTTAATGAATGCAAAAAAACGCCTCTTACTTTTGGAAAAACGCTTTAACAAATATCCCTATCTTCGCGATCAATACAATGTTGTTATAAGGGAATACATTAATAAGGGTATTTTATCCGCTGTTTCTGATAATGATTGTATACAGCCTTCTTTTTATTTGCCGCATCACCCTGTCGTACGGAATGATAAAAGTACAACGAAGTTGCGCATCGTTTTAGACGTTAGTGCTAAGTCGGATAACGATATTTCTTTGAATGACATTTTGCACACCGGGAAAAATTTACAAACAAACATTTTTAATATTTTATTAAACGTTAAAGTTTATCGCATCGCTCTCTTTGCAGATGTTAGGCAAATGTACTTGTGTATCGAAGTCCAAAAATCCCATCGCACTTTTCAACGCATTTTATATCGGTTTTCTACAGAAGAAACTATACGAACATATGAATTTAATCGCGTCACATTCGGATTACGCTCTTCCCCTTTCCTCGCACTTCGCACTTTACGCCAGTTAGCCGCTGACGAAAGGGAGTCCTATCCCCTTGCTGCTTCTGTAGTGGAAAGGGATATTTATATGGATGACCTCGTTTCCTCCGCGCCTTGCGTCAACAACGCAGTCTACACCGCCACTCAACTTATCCAAATGTTTCGCCGAGGTGGATTCGATTTGGTTAAGTGGACAAGTAACTGCAAGGAGCTTTTACAACATATACCAGCGGCACACCGTCAACAAGACTCGGTATCATTTGATGATAATGACATTTTAAAAATTTTAGGCCTTCGTTGGTAACCCGCTACCGATAAGTTTTCCTTTCTTGTTTCGCCGCCACCGGTCACTTGTACCAAACGCGCTATCCTCTCCGCAACCGCTCGCTTGTACGACGTTTTAGGACTTGTCGGTCCAGTAATACTTTACGCCAAATTATTAATTAAAGCCTTGTGGGTTCTTAAACTTAACTGGGATGAGACTCCACCCACTAATATTGTCAATACATGGCAGCGATATATATCAGAGTTACCTTTAATCTCACATTTACAGATTCCACGTCATATCGGCGTAAATGAAAAATCCCATGTGTCGCTACTAGCCTTCGCCGACGCTAGTGAAAAAGCTTACGGGTGTGTCATCTATTCGCATGTTGTTAACGGAAATATTCCTCCAATTATAACGCTCCTATGTTCTAAATCTCGGGTGTCCCCATTAAAGGTTATAACTTTAGCCAGGCTTGAGTTGTGTGCCTTGGTTTTGCTCGCTAAGTTAGTACGCACCGTTTACGATTCATTGTCATTGAGGCATCCGATCGACAACATTTATGCGTTTTCAGATTCGGAAGTCGCGCTCTGTTGGGCGTGTTCTTCACCGCATAATTTCAACACCTTTATTGCTAACCGTATTTCGCAAATACAGTCCCATTTATTACCGGATAACTTTTACCACATCGCCGGCTCGGAAAATCCTGCAGATCATATTTTGCGTGGACTGTTACCCTCACAAATTTTAAATTGTGACCTCTGGTTACATGGGCTTTCGTGGGTTTCCTTGCCGTGTAAAGAATGGCCTGTACAAAGGTTCGCATCAACTCATATCAGTTTACCAGAAGAAAAGACTGTGTCGCTTGGAGTCAGTGACATGGAAGAAAACCCATTTATCCCGTTAAGCTTAAAATTTTCTATTTGAAATAAGTATTTACGATCCGTTGTTTACGTTTTAAGGTTTTTAAACAAATTACCGCGCATAAATAAAATTATAACCGCATCCGACATAGAGATTTCTGAAATCACAGTTATTAAAATTGTGCAAGGCATCGCTTTCACCGAAGATATAAAAAATATTAAAAAAGGACAACTATGTTCATCAACATTACGAAGGTTATCGCCATTTATCACGGACGATGTACTTCGAGTAGGTGGTCGATTAGATTATTCGTCTTTATCGGAATCCCAAACGCATCCAATATTGCTACCAAAAAAGGGGCATATTGTTGATCTTATAATTGATTATTATCACTATAAACATTTCCACGCTGGTCCTCAGTATTTACTTGCTGCATTACGGGAGAAATATTGGATATTATCAGCTCGCCGTGTAGTGAGATACCGCATTCATAGGTGTAACATTTGTTTTCGACATAAACCCAAACCTATTTACCCCATGATGTCTTCCTTGCCTGCTTGCCGCCTAGAGCAGTGTAATGCGTTTACACACACAGGTGTGGATTTTTTGGGCCCACTTTATATCACATTGACGCGTAAACGTGGTACACGAAGCCAGAAGGCTTATTTATGTTTATTTATATGCCTCGTTACTAAGGCAGTGCATTTAGAATTAGCGTCTGATCTAAGTTCGGCGAGTTTTTTAGACGCTTTTAAGAGATTTATCTCTCGTAGAGGTCCGTGTCGATTTATATACAGCGATAACGGTACTAATTTTGTCGCCTCGCGTTCATATTTACACGAAATACATGGATTTTTAAAATCAGAAGAATATTATAAGGCATTCAGTCGGGTGCTCACTGATAATCGCATTGTTTGGAAACTCAACCCCCCAAGCGGAGCGCTTTTCGGGGGTTTGTGGGAGTCCAATATTAAGGTTGTAAAAACCCATTTGTTTCGCGTAATAGGTAAGCAAATCCTCACGTATGAAGAAATGCTTACTACTCTTTGTCAGATCGAGTGTATCTTAAATTCTCGCCCCCTTTATGTATTAAGCAGTGATCCATCGGAACCTACCGCACTTACACCGCACATTTTCTAAATTTAAAACCACTTGAATGCTTACCAGCTGCAGATTTAAGCAAGGAACGTATTAATCTGTTATCACGCTTTACTTTAATAGATTCTTTAGTTCAGTCCTTTTGGAAACGCTTCAGATTCGAATACATACATACATACATTACATACATTACAGAGTAGAGTGAAGTGGAATAAGAACTCTACTGCCATTTCTGTAGGGAAGATTGTTCTAATAGACGTGGATAATACTCCACCGCTTCAGTGGCCTCTAGGCGTTGTCACCGAATTGTTTCCGGTAAGGATGGTGTGGTACGCGTTGCGCAAGTTAAACTTAAGAATTCCACTTTAAAACGCCCTCTTATAAAACTGTGTCCTTTACCAACACAGTGATTAATATAGTTAATTTTACATTATCGTTTATATATTTAGTTTAATTCTTAGGTCATAACGTCGCTTCATTTCGCTACTATATAAGTATTTATCTATATATATCTATATTTTTATACTTTACTTGCTAGTTGAGGATACCTCAAGGCCGGGGGGGTGTTCGCGCCACTTTGCACTATCGCTTAACGCTTATAAGGGATTCGTGAATTATTATCCAATAAGATTACTGCAAAGCCCATTTCCGGTTTCCTATCTACCGCTTTATGCCCAGCATGTGCATTCGTGTGTTAACGGGCTCACACAAGTTGAGAAGACACGCAATCAACCGCACCGCTTATATCTCGCATCATCGTTCCCGCCCTTGTGTAATTTGGATATTGAATTATACAAGCATATAGTAAAAAGTATAGACATTTGAAATAACGCTATATTTCGTGATTATCTGTGAAGTTGATAAGTGTGAAGACAGCCGGCAGCCATCGAGACACGAGGCAGATCAGCGGAAGTCCATGTGGGTGCACATGCATTCCTTCACGTCCTTCCTATATCCCGAATTTAGGGGATTTGCAGTATCACGAATAAATTAAATTCCATTCACCGCTCGCACCGCGCTCATATACAGTCCACTATTCTATTTAAATTAATAGCCGCACCGCATAACATTATTTAATACATTTGAACCAGCAGTTTGGTGGTTGAAGGCCAAACGCCAAATCCACCAGTTAGTGTACCTGCATACACCGTATAGTGGCGGTGTAAGTATACGCACTAACACATGTCATCGCTGGGTCTCGTAATAGGCAACAGCGGGAAACCGTAGGATTGGGAGAACTGAGAGATAATTTAGTAGTATCTTCCTGATAAAAGCTGAACAAAAATAAAATCTGCGGTTGTCTACGCGCTTGCCAAGCGCGCCAACTATGTCAATTAACTGGTACTATGTCAATAAGGTAGTCTATGAGGGAAGCTTATGCTAAGCAAAGATCTTTTGATCGGCTTTAATGGTAATGGCAGTGTTGCCTTGCCTACAGGTTCTTTACCTCACAGTTTAATGGACAGGGTTTTGATGTTGACAAAAATCTGTTCAAATAGGCATGAACTAAATCGCACGGTTTGTGACGGTAATCTAAATTATCAATGCAAGAGTCTCGAATCTAAATCCTCTAACTCGTTTGTCATGCATAGGGTTGCGTAGGTCTTTAAGTCTTATTAAAAAAGCTGTGTCCAGAAGTGGACTTTAGAAAAGAACAATGATGATGAGCTTCACATATTTTTATAAATTTCTGTATTTCACTCAATAGTTAGTTATACTTTATATACGTCCCACTGCTGGACGCATATCTTCTCCCACTTCTAAGAGAATATTAGGGCAAGGAAGTGTCCAAAGCACTGCCCCAATACATTTTGGCGGATTTCACATGTATTCGAAATACTTTTTTAAATTTTTATTTCACAAAGATGTAAGTTTCCTCACGATGTTGTCCTTCACCGCCGAGCAGATGGTAAATCAGCACTTAAAATTGCAATTTATAATTTCATTGTTACCGACGGGGATCAAACTCGGGATGCTTGCGTACTGTGAAATTTACAGCGAACGCTAAGCCCCTGAGCTATCACGGCTAAACTTCATCTTATTAATTGGGATTAAATCTGTACAACATTTTAAGCGATGAATTGAATAAGTAAATATAATAATAATAACATTACCAATAATACCATTCCGATAATAATAATACCATTCCGTATGACGAGAACCTCGTGAAAGCCGAAACAGAACAAAATATCTGGAACTGGCTCACGAGGTGACCGACATGTGGGGTGGTCTGCCGACCGAAATTATTCCTGTAGTCGTCTCTGCAAACGGGCTAATCCCAGTCAGCCTCTCGGGTCATCTGAGGCGGCTGGGACTAGGTGGCGGACCGCTCCTGGCTCAAATGCAGAAGGCGGTGCTCCTCGATACCGCCCGCATCGTCCACCTGTTTCTTCCCCTTTCCCCCTAACCCTCGGCCGTTTGGTGTCCCCTGCCAAAGGCCTCCATCTGGTTGGGCTTTTATTTATATATGTATTTTTAAATTTATTTAATTTTATTGATATTTATGTATATTTATCTTTTCATTTCCATTTATAATTATATATTTATAGAACCCAACCAGATGAGAAAACTAAATTGATACCCCACAATAATAATAATAAAAACATTTATTTATTACCACCAATAAAGTTACAGTGAGCAGTATACACAGAAATAACCAAAATTACACAGTGTAGTAATGAATGGTCTCTAGCTCAGCATAAATATTGCAGTTGCCTACAACGCAGTTATTCAGCCAGCGCCCAAGTATGATGATGATGATCAAATACTATCGGTTAATATGAAAAATATGTGTGTTTTCGATTATATTATTTAAAAACGTACAACAAAGGAAGGCTCAAGAATCACTCGAGATATTACGAAAGCTTTTATCAAAATTATAGTAAGGCTATATAAAACTAGTACGTCATTTACCATAATTTTTGACATTGTTACAATAAGATCAAAGAAAAGGGTCTTAAATTTAAATACAGAGGAAATTAAGCTTCACGAAATTCTTTGTTAAGTAATAACCTTACCTCAAATTTTAATAAATATTTCAACAACGGTTATTATTTAGGCATAAATTAAACAAAATGGCTTCTACGGACGGTGGTCGGAAGTTGCTTGACTAGAGTGGGTTCATATTATTTCGATTTTAAAGACGAAATGAACAATTTTATAGTGTTTTTATCATTAATTCTGTATAATTAATTGTTGATAATATTGTAAAGTAAATACCCACGAGGAAAACAAACCGGGAGATGGGCAGCAGCGTCTTCCCAATAATGTATTAAAAAATAATAAAGCGGCCATGAGCGTGTCGGGCCACGCTCAGTGTAAGGTTCCGTAGTTTCCCGTCCGTCACAGTAAGTGTTCTCACTTATGAGTTTGTACAAAAACTGTTGTTTCCATCCAAGTTCAAAATAATTTTCCTATAAAGTCCTTATAAAGATCTACTTTCCAGATTTTTTTCATATTTTCTAAACTTATGGTTCAAAAGTTAGAGGGGGGGACACATTGTTTTTTACTTTTGGAGCGATTATTTCCGAAATTATTGACATTATCAAAAAATGATTGTAGTAGACCCCTATTCATTTTTAAATACCTTTCCAACAATTATCACACGTTAGGGTTGAAATTAAAAAAAAATACTTCCCACTTTACATATAGGGGGGCTACGCTAATAAAACATTTTTTTCCAATTTTTATTTTACCACTTTGTCGGCGTGATTGATACACATATTGGTACTAAATTTCAGCTTTCTAGTGCTAACGGTCACAGAGATTAAGCGAGGACGGACAGACGGACAGACAGACATGGCGAAACTATAAGGGTTCCTAGCTGACTACGGAACCCTAAAAAACTGCGTGCAACAAATGTGGTAACTATGGCAAAAGTCCCAAAAGTAGAGGTATATGTTCTACAGTGGACTATGAAAGGCTAAATCTGATTATTTAATGAATGAAATGTGAAAAATACCCACGCACAGTCCTGACACCAACAAACGTCTTTAATTTTTGAATAGGGTTATCAAGCAGGAAACATTCCGGTGCGTTGCTTCATTTCTCATATACGAGTATGCACATGTGCTCGTTACGTTTTTTCCACAATTGAAAACGTGGGTTAGAACTAAAATTACGTTTGATAATTTCTTGAGTGCTGCCAAGTTCTGAACTTCATACTATACGAAACTTAGGGTGAATGTTCAGAACCTAACCTGATGTTACTAAAAAGTTACTATAAACATATTTTTTTTAATAACGTGGTTATCTTTATTTATATAATTAATTCTTCTGTACGTGTGTTTGTCTTTGAACGTCTCCTAAATGGCTGGACGATTTTGATGAATTTTTTGTGTGTTTTAATTGGTCGTTGGATAGTTTGAATTCACAATTGGCTTGATGGATGGTGCTGTTGTCAAGATCCATAAATCACCCGTGAGAAACCGGGGCTGATTGCTATTTTTATATCGTATTATACATTAGGTAGTAAGATTATAATTGTATTAATAATCGTAGTTGGTTCACAACTATGTTACTTTATTAAATATGACGGCGTCGACATTTTGTCGTGTTAAAGTAAAGATATTTTAAACAGCAACTTGTTGTAAACAACACGTGCATGGATGTGAGAGTTTCCACTTTCCCGCTACTATTTTGCATTCACTATAAAGGAATGGATTTCGATTAAAAAATTAAATTATTACCTTGGCACGTTATCTCGTTTGTTTTGATTCTGTTTTGGTGGGCACTCTGATAAAACAATCAATCTGTAAACTTATTTTTAATTCGAACTGTTTACAGTGTTTCCTGTTATATATTATAATGTAATTTGTTTCCTTCGTCGCACAATAGACGTGTGGAGTTGGCTACCACTGGCTATTTTTCCGGATCGATACGACTTACGACTTTAAGAAAAGAGATTACTCTTTTTAAAAGGCCTGCAACGCATCCGCAATTCAATTCAATTCAACTGGAGTTGCGGTTGTTCATAGGTGCCGGTAGTCTCTTATCATCAGGTGAGTCACATGCTCATTCCCCCCTCTTAGATATAAAAAATACGTAAGGTGGTGGTGGTAAGTTACTGGGAAATATTTCTTTTATTTAAATATACTTCCGATAAATATTATAATATAGTTACACCTTCTTAGGTTTTTGCGACACCGTGATTAATTAATTTAAGCTTTGTATTTGATTTATTTGATAAATAAAAAAAATTACGTAGTAGAGCTACACTGAAGGGTAGTAAAGTTGCGTTATGAATGAGTCCACCAGTACTGGACGCTCATATGACATCAGTGGAAAAATAGCATAAATCGGGTTTTCGAAGAGTAAGTGACGAATCCCCCAAAGATCTTTAACTGACAACGCATCAACATATCTTAGGATCGTTCTAACGTGTATGTAGATCACATTATCCACTCACTACCAGGTAAAACGTCATTTATTATCCCTACATTTAAAAAAATTATGTCAGTCGAATATGATAATCCATAATCGAGATAATCGAGGACAACCGAGAGCTCAGAAGTTAAGCGCTCGCTGTAAATTTCACAATAATCCTATAATCATATAAGGGTTCGTACCACGCTAACACTAATTAAGTTATTAATTTTAACTATTTGTGCTAATTTACTACGTGTTCGGTGTTGAAGAAATACATCTTGAGGAAACTCGTACATCTGACAGATTAAAAAAAATTAAAGATACGTGAAATTCGTAAACACGCATTGGGGTAGCGCTATGGATAATTTCTTTAATTTGTTTGAATTAAGAGGCTGCGTATATAGGCTGTTATTTTACTAGCCATTAAGATAGAGAAATTTAAATTATGAAGTCATAAATATTTCAAAGCCAATCATATATGATCCTTTTCATCATGAAATCGAAATTCGATTCTCCCATACTTGAAAAACTGTAACAGCTGGGCAGATACATAATATATAAAAGATTATGTGATGTTTGTTGATATTGTGTCCATACTAATAAGAAACCGGACAAGTGCAAATAAGACTCCTTTCATGAGAGTTCCAGATAAATTTTATTATTTGTAATCTGGTCGCCTAGTTGCCGAAATTCGATAAAAATTCATTAAATTATTAGGTTTGTGTATTAGACAAGCAACATTCCACTTTATAAAAAACAAATATTTAATCAAATATACAAAATCTCTTTACATAAAAATCAAATGCTGTTCGTTACATAGTCTCGCTAAAAGCAAAAAAAACGGCTCGACCGATATTGATGAATTTTTTCTCTCTAGATGGTTTAGATTCACATTTGAATCCAGCAGGTGACGCTATTGTCTAGATCCAGAATTTAGCCGCGCGAAGCTGGGGTGGATAACTAGTATAAATTAAACGTTATTTTTATGCCTCAACACACACTCCACTCATTATTGAGAAAGGAACATTTGAAATCACACCAAAATTCACAGCTTATTCAAATTCAAACTGTCAGTAATTATTTGTTGGCGAAATTTTAACATTTGTATGAAATATAAATTTCTGCTCTGTGTTACTGTTTGACCACAGACTATTAAGTGTTTGATATCGGCCTTAAGATTAACAAGGTACATAATACTATATTTGTTATTTTTTTCCTAGTTTGATGCTTTTTCTTACTATGAGGCGTTGGCATTGTCAGGGACGATTTATTTTGATGATTGATTAAATTCTTAAAAGATGTCAAAATTAACTAGCTAAAATCCGCATAAAAAATTAAAATGATATGCCTTATCTAGTTTGAAAAGCACCTCCTGCCCTTTCTCAATTGCGTCCACCACTCATCCCAGTACTACTACTCCCAACAACATTAAATTAGGAAACACATCTCAACGTCGATAATACGACATGTATTTTGCCTCTATATGGGGCGTCCTCTATTTAAATAGACGCTGTTTATAAAATAGACTCATATAACAAGTGTGTTAAAAATCATCTCGTTCTATCGAAGTTTAGCGGCAGCGTAAGAAATTCCACTAGGTACCCCATATCATCCCGCGGGTGTTATAATTTTAATTTTACCACTATCTCATAATATACACTCTCGCAAATTAAGTACAGTTTTTAAAGATAATTGTTTATTATTCAATAATTATCTCTATGCGAAACCTGCATCTTTAGTTTCACCATGAATCTTTGCTATACGCGAGGAATTGCAGTTGCCTTGCCAGCCTTATATAAAAAGCTTCTTAAATTTGAAATACCATCCCGTAATTCACAAGTTGTGATCATCAAAATTTAATCACCGTATTCATGTTATATCTTGATAAATTAATACTTTAAACTAAGTGTAGGACTGTGAGGACTCTTTGTTCTACGTGTCAGTCTGATCAGAGCAGAACAACTCCGTTTTTATACGGGTTGGAGTGTAATAAAATAAAGCCATTATAATCACAGTCCATGACCATGAGTCATTTCATCCCATTAGTAGCCTTCTTTGTTTGAAGTTTGTTGCAGTTGACCATGGACTGCAGAAATCACTTACAATTAGATGAAGCTGTTAGTTTGTTAGACGTTTAAATATATAAAAAATATTAACATGAATATTTTGTTGTCAATTTTCTTAGATCCCATCAAATTGTCTATCGTATAAGTGATGTAAGAATAAATTTGTAATAAACTAGGATAAACACAAAAGTCTCTACGGAGACCACTTAAGTAGATTGTTCCGTACCGCATTTATTCTCTGAGATAAGATTCAGTTAGAATAAACGTTATCTGTCCTAAAATATCACCCTAAGTGCTGAAATAAATAACGGTTAACGGTACGATCGCAACTATCTACATCCGCAATCGCAAGTTGTAGAAGATTTTAAATCATACTGCAGATTCATTGAGATCCATGGTAAAAGTATCTCTCAGCATTTTTTTAAGAAGTATATCGTGTATTTTACGAGTTTAATATAAAGTTAAACTTACCAAAGAACATTTTCCCTACGATCGTAGATCGTGTAAAGCACTTGAAGCGTCGATAAAATCCGTAAAATTAGTTTTATTGAAGAGAAATTCGACAAATTAGTTTTATTGAAGAGAAATTCGACAAATTAGTTTTATTAAAGAGAAATTCGACAAATTTAAAATACTTTCACAATATTTATAATTCGTAAAATTAGTTTTAATGAATAAGAGTATATTCATTAAAACTAATTTTACGGATTTTATCGCGTTTAATTTTAAATGATTTTAATTTCCGACGTTTCGGGTGCTTTCGATACATGTTGGAGACGCCAGCAACTTAAGGTATCTTCGATAAAGATTTAGTGGACTGTAATTTTGGTGCATACAGCAAAGGGGAAAATAAATAGGTGGGATAGCACGCACTAACCTGATGAGGCCTGCCGCGCCTTCCTCCTGGAGTGTCTGCTATACAGCAAGCTCGCCACGTGGTTCGGCGCACACGCACTCTCGGTTAACAGTTTCGTGAAGTCCCACACTCTCAACCTTTGCCCTTACGGGGGCGTCTCACACTTTTATGAGTTACAAAGACACAATGTCTGATGCGGTGAATATTAAACATAAACAGGAGAACTCAATGTTCATCCTGCGCGGTTTGCAGTTAATGTACATAAGACGCGACGGGTGGCCGTGCGTTGCGGATGGCGTAATATCACTTAGTATAATGACGCGCGCCGAGATCCTCTTTTTCACCACGGCGGCAGCGCGTGCGGTAGGAAAGGGAAGGAAGGAAGGAAACAAAAAATATGCACTAGTCATGTTGATAAAGTAGATATAACTTAGGACGAACTCAATGCGATATGTAATGTAATGTTGATAAAGTAGATTGTTAACTGGCGTTACCATTTCCTCCCGCCCTTAAAGGGTCACCTTTAAAAGACAACCGTAATATAAAAAGTAAAAGGAAAACAAATAAATAAGCGGTATATAAAGTGAGAGAATGCGCTCAATGCGCATGTCTCATCTACTAACCTTACTTGGTAAGCGAGAAAATGTATACATAAATATAATATTGCGGTTTAATACTTTTTAATATATATAAATATAAACTTAATTCCTAATTTAGATAAATAATTATAATCAAAATAATCGTGATTTATTGTCTTGGGAGAGGGCAAATACGAGCAACAGGACGGAGATATGTTCCCTTAGTAGTTCTCACGGTCACTACTCGAATTACGCCATCCTTCGAAGGATGAACAGACTCGACAATCGCTAATGGCCAAACAAGGGGCGGTTCATTATCATTTATCACAATTACAACCATGCCTGGTACGATAGCCGTAGACGGGGTGTTCCACTTCTGACGAACTTGTAATCCGTGAAGGTATTCCGTCCTCCACCGGTCCCAAAACGACTGAACTAATTTATCCAGTAAAGAATGCCTGTGTAACAGACTGGTAGAGTCAGATTTGACTTTGGGTGCGGGTAATGACAATAAAGGTGCGGTATTCAAAAAATTACTCGGAGTAAGAGCTGAAGGCTCTGCAGGATCAGAACTCAATACTGTCAAGGGCCGCGAGTTTAGCAAGCACTCAATTTGCGCAAGAACAGTATTAAGCTCTTCGTATGAAAGTAACTGATGTCCGATAACTCGGAACAGATGCGTTTTTACGACTTTGATCATACTCTCCCAGGCGCCTCCAAAATGAGGAGAGTTGGGACAGATGAACTTCCATGTTATACGATTCTCAGCACACTCTTGCTCAAGCTTTGGGCGGTATTCAACGTTTAGAAATTTATAGAGATCGCGAAGATACGAAGCGGCACCTTTAAAATTCGTTCCATTATCCGAATATAAAAACTGAATCGGCCCTCGTCTAGAGAGGAAACGTTTAAGCGCAGCGAGGAAACTAGAACTACTAAGATCTGTAGCGATTTCTATATGTACAGCTCGAGTCGTGAGGCATGTGAAAACACATAAGTACGCCTTCTCGCTGCGTACACCACGACGACGTACAGGAGTGTATGCGATAGGACCGGCATAATCGCAGCCCGTGTGTGTAAATGCCTTAATAGCTTGTCTTACACGACTATGGGGAAGATCAGCCATCAAAGGGTAAGTTGGACGGGGTCTAAGCCGGAAACATATATTACATTTGTAGACTCTGCTTCTCACAGTGCGGCGTGCGGAAAGTATCCAAATTTTTCCAATCCAAAATTTTTGACGGAGCAATGACAATAACAATTCAGGCCCAGCGTGTAAATTTTTAATATGATAATAGTCAACGATCATGTTCACTACATGATCACTGCGCGGGAGTATAATTGGATGTTTTTGCGTGTAATCTAATGCGGAGTTCGAAAGACGACCACCAATGCGGATTAAACCATTCTCAATAAAAGGCCTTAAACGATTGAAAGCGGGCGAGCAAGGTTTGTTACCTTCAATATTTAAATATTCCACTGCAAAATGCTGTTTTTGCAGGGCGCGGAGGATTATAACCTCAGAGAAACTGAGATCATCAGCAGTCACTACAGTAGTGCTGCGGCGGGGCAATAATTTAGCAAACTTACACACGTACGCAATTATACGTAGAAGTTTACTCCAAGAAGAGATGCGGAATGCGAGCTCATAAATCGCAGAATTACAGACGGATGTGCACACAGTGTGCGACAAAATCTTCTTCTCAGGCATATTTGCAATAACCTCATTGTCTAAAGTACGAAGAGGCCATTGAGATGGATCTAACGAAGTTCACTGAGGCCCATGGAGCCACAGGGGGTTTGAAACTAATTTATTTGGCGTAACGCCACGTGAAAGTATGTCAGCGGGATTCTCAGTACCTGCGACATGATAAAAGTTATCAGCGCGAATATTGTCGGTAATCTGAACAACGCGGTTTGCAACAAAGGTCTGCCACTTGTGTGGCGAACTCTTTATCCAGTACAGAGCTACTTTTGAATCTACAAAGGCATAGACTGATATTGCAAGGTCAAGAGAATAATTGTCGAGTACTCTGCGAAGCAATTTTGAGAGTAAAACCGCTCCACAAAGCTCAAGGCGTGCAATAGATAGTGGTTTCGTCGGTGCGACTTTAGTCTTTGCACAAATCAACTGGACGGTGTTACCATTGACGCTCTTTACATGTATGTAGACTACGGCACCGTATGCGTGCTCGCTGGCGTCGGAAAACCCCAGGAGTGACGCAGTACAGTTTTTGGATACACCAACATGTCGCGGGATACGTAAATCATTAAGAGCTGGTAATTCAGCACAGAATTGCCTCCACATCTTAATAATTGGCGGTGGTGGTATGTCGTCCCAATCTAAATTAAGTTGCCAAAGCTGCTTTATTAACAATTTGGCGTACGCGACTGTGGGAGCAACGAAACCCATTATGTCCCACAGGCGAGCGACAGTAGATAAGATGGCGCGCTTAGTGCACGTCACATCAGCGGGAACAGATATCTTAAAATAAAAGGCGTCACTATCGGTAGACCAATGCAAGCCTAGTATTTTATGTGGCATTGATTTATCGAACTCTACTTCTCCTGTAATTTTATGGGAAGTAGGGAGGTCATCTAAAACAGATCGACGGTTGCTATGCCGTTTTATCAGGTCCCATTGGGCACCCTTGAATAAGTCTATCAGCTGCCGAGAGGTCTCACTGGCCTCGGATTCACTGGGCATAGAGAACGCGATGTCGTCCATATATAGCGAAGTAAATGCGATACGACTCGCAAGTGGATACTTTGCGCCGTCGTCATCAATGAGCTGTCTTACCGTGCGCAATGCATGGTATGGACTCGAAGTTAAACCGAAGCACACGCGATTGAAGTGGTATAACACAAGTGGGTCTTGTGGACGGAAGCGGTATAGGAAGCACTGGTAACGACGATCAGAATCGCGAACAACTATTTGCAGAAATTGTTGGCGACAGTCGGCTGTCATAGCGATTGGATGTAAGCGGAAAGTTAAAATTATATTGAACAAGTCGCCTTGCAAATTTGGTCCTGAATGCAGAATATCATTTAATGATCGCCCAGTGCTAGTCTTACTGCTAGCATCCAGGACGATGCGCAGACGCGTTGACTTCTTATCTTCGCGTAAGACTCCATGATGCGGTATGACATATATTGGAGCGGGTTCATGAGAGTCATACGGCGGTGCGGGGGATATATAATTTTTAGCTAAGTATTCCTTTATGACGTCATCATATGCTAACCTTAATGTAGGCGAGGCTTGAAGTTTCCTCTCCAAGCACATGAATCGTCGTCGAGAGGTTTCATAAGAATCTCCGAGAGAGTAAACGTCATCTTTAAATGGCAGGCCAACAATATATCTACCAGTAAAAGGATCGCGGGATGTCGTAGATTTATAAAACTCTTCACATTCAATGTCTGAAGGACACTGAATGGGCGGTGCGGAGGGTGGCTGTTCAAGCTCCCAAAATCGTTGCACTAATTTGTCAACGATAGGAGACTCTAGAACTGAGCAGCACGTTAAAGAATGATTTACCTGAAGTGTCGGCACTGAGCCCATAATAACGTAACCAAATACCGTATTCAAAGCCGAGGGCCCGGACAAGTCGTTAGACGAATAAATTACGTCTGGACATAGTAAGTGCGGGAAAAGGGATGCGCCTATCAAAACATCAATTTTATTAGGCATGCTATAACATTCATCAGCGAGTCTTATGCCATGGAAGTGTGATAAGACAGATGTGTCTACCACAGCGGTGGGCAAAAGGTCGGTGATTTGATCAAAAACTAGCGTTGAAATATTGAAGTTAATATTCGAGTCGAATCGTGAGAAAATTTTAATATCAATCGATTTCGATTTTACAATTTTTTCAACTCCACCGAATCCCTTTACTACAGTACATTCGGTATCGTGTTGTTGAACGCCTAAACGATGACAGCACTCTTTAGTCATAAAATGGCTTTGAGCCGCGGAGTCTAATAATATACGAATAATTTGTTTCTCTCCCTTAGCATCGTAAGCAAATACTTGAGCGGTTGATAATAAAACAGTTCTCTGCGAACGACTTGCGCGCGCGGGAGGCGGTGAACGTTGAGAAACATTCTTGAACGAAGTACAAAGCGCGACGTCTGAACGCGCACCTGCGGTGAGGGGTGGCGAGTATGCGGGCGCGGGGGTTGTAGACTTCAGTGTAACTGGCTGAAGCGGTGGAGAACGCGCCAGCGCAGGGGAAGCGTTATCGCTTCTGTGGTGGAAGTGCAACAATGTGTGATGTTTAAATTTACAAACTCGACAACTATAATTTGAAGAGCAACTAGACACTCGATGACTTAAACTGAGACAATTCACACATGCATTGTTACTCTTTACGCATTTAAATCGTTCCTGCGGCGTCATTTTATTAAAGTCTGCACACTTAAATAGGTGTTGATGCACAATATTATCGCACAGACACTTTGAGCAACTAGTCGTCGTGCTTACGTACGCCTGATACTTCGGCGACGAAGTATTATTACAGCGACGATTATTACCGTTACCTCGTCGATTGTTTGGTGCGCTATTAGAATTTGTACTAGAATCGGTGCGTTGCAAAACTTTGGAGCGGGTCTTAATAAAATTTACTAAATCATCAAAGGTAGGTACCATCGAGTTATGACTATATTCGAAAGAGCGAATGGTATCCGGGTCCAGCTTCTTAAGCGCGATATGAAGAACAATTAAGTCCGCGAGATTATCTAACTTTAAGTTTTGTAAAGCGCGCACTGCACTTATAAAGTTAACAGTAAATAAATCAAAATTATTTGCGGTGGCCGATTGCAATGGCTTAAATTCGAACATCTGATTAATATATGTAGATGCTAGCATACGCCGGTCTTCATATTTGTCAACGAGTGCTTGCAATAAAATTTTATAATTTTCAGCGCAAGGAGTTATACCTGATCATACAGATAGGGCTTTGCCCGTTAGTTTACCTAGCAAATAGTATAACTTTTCAGCGTCGGTAAGCGATGTGTTGTCATGGACGGTTGATTTAAAGCTAGCATAAAATAAAGGCCAAGAGCGAATGTCACCCGAAAATGGCATAAGTTCGATAGGCGGAAGTGTGAATCTGGCTTTAGATGGTGTACTAGTACTTTGTGAATTAGATTGCGAATATTGTAAATAAAGCCTATTTATTCTACCGCAAAGAGACTCAAACGCAATGAGGCTGTTATAATCAGGTTTAGCAATAGGGTTTATTTTTAATAAATGTGAATTATAATTATCTAAGACCTGTTTAAACTCAATACGTAAAGCATTAATATTAGAACTTCCATCAAGAAAACGCTCCATCGTGGAAGTGTTTATGTGGATGTCCGAGGACATATCATATATTTTTTGCACTATTTCAAATAAAGCATCTCGTTTAGCTAACAATAAAACCAACTCAGCATCAGGTGTGCCCTCATTATCCGAGGAATCGCTATTATTCGATGCTATTTGTTTTTTAGGCGGCATTACAACTTAAGTTATGCGGCAAAAATAATATAATTATAAGCGGGTAGTCAGTAAGCGACCTCGCTACGCGGTTGAATTATTAAATATTAGTTTTGTTAACGATGAACTTTAATTGTTAACTTTTATAATAAATATGAAGTTATTTATAACGAATATAATGCTTAAATATATGTGCAAATAATAAATGTAATTTAACAGTATAATCTATAGATGTAGTTAAAAGTTGATGACGTGATGTGAACATACAACAAATAATTTATATAGATAATTATATGCTTATTCATTCTATGAATATAGTTTTAAAATTACTATGAATGTCACCTATTAGGACCTATTCTAGTGTTCTAATAAGGGCGGGGTTAATCCGAAGTCGGATTAAAATATAAATAATTAATTATATAAACGCTTATTACGATAACGATCTAATAAGGGCGGAAAGTCAAGGTCAATCCAGCGAGAAGTGACCATTAAAAATGGAGACGCCAGCAACTTAAGGTATCTTCGATAAAGATTTAGTGGACTGTAATTTTGGTGCATACAGCAAAGGGGAAAATAAATAGGTGGGATAGCACGCACTGACCTGATGAGGGCTGCCGCGCCTTCCTCCTGGAGTGTCTGCTATACAACAAGCTCGCCACGTGGTTCGGCGCACACGCACTCTCGGTTAACAGTTTCGTGAAGTCCCACACTCTCGACCTTTGCCCTTACGGGGGCGTCTCACACTTTTATGAGTTACAAAGACACAATGTCTGATGCGGTGAATATTAAACATAAACAGGAGAACTCAATGTTCATCCTGCGCGGTTTGCAGTTAATGTACATAAGACGCGACGGGTGGCCGTGCGTTGCGGATGGCGTAATATCACTTAGTATAATGACGCGCGCCGAGATCCTCTTTTTCACCACGGCGGCAGCGCGTGCGGTAGGAAAGGGAAGGAAGGAAGGAAACAAAAAATATGCACTAGTCATGTTGATAAAGTAGATATAACTTAGGACGAACTCAATGCGATATGTAATGTAATGTTGATAAAGTAGATTGTTAACTGGCGTTACCACATGTATTGTGTAGAAAATTCAGTCAACTTCATACACAGTAAGTTAATTCTGCATAGATTGGACCATAAATAATAATAAAAAAGCTGAAGGTACTGCGGGTTAACATTGACATCGGGACGTCAGTCACCTCAGTCTCCCGTGACCTTGGGTGCTGTAAAGCACCCGAAACGCCAGGAATTGAAAAAATAAGTTACTTATATGCGATAAAATCCGTTTTTTGAATAAAACTTAATAGTTTTATTCAATAAACGGATTTTATCGCAAACCCGGATAGACACTGGCCACTCAGCAAAAATTTAGAGAAGTTGGTTGGGAAGTGTGAATACACCCAACATGTAGTCCTTACCTTACACCCAGTTTTCACTTGTTTTGGTCCCTTCAAATTTCTTTGGGTAGTGTGTGATCACCATCATGATAGGATTGTCAAAACTACTTGTAACAATTTTTGATCAAAACTCCCAAGGTTTCAACAGCAACGGTATTTTACCACTACCTATAAGATGGCAACAAATTATGGAACAAAATGGCATATATATATTATAATTAAATGCTTACCATTGTCTTAGCGTATCAACTGCCTATGAAGCGTATTTTAGATTCAGACATTTTAGAATTACTAACCCTAGGTCCCAGTGTCAATAGCTGGAAACTTCAACAGTAAGCATTACTCCCGAAACTCGCTTACAAACAACCAAAACGGCAAGCTATTATTCGATCTCAAGGGGCGACTAAACTTCGATGTTTTCGCGCTTGAGGATCCAACCTGCTGCCCATTTGCTACAAGTCAACAACCGGACATCCTTGACATAATGGTACTCAAATATGTCCATTTGTCAATAACATCCAGCTTAATTGGATCAGAGCTTAACTCGGACCATAGACCAGTTCTTTTGCTGGAGATAGCTTGCAGCAGAGGTCCTTCATATCAAAACCATCGTGGACTGGCGTAATCTTGAATTCAAACTCAAGTCTACGACTTCCAAGCATTTAAAAACAACTACTGATACGATAAACTCGTCAGAGGAAACCAATAGGGCAATTAGCACGCTATCGGCCCACCTCACCTCAGCAGACGAAGAATGCTCTCGAAAGTTTCGCGCAATCGATACCTGAAGTTTCCGAGTGATATTCGACAACTGATCATAGCGAAGAACGCGGCCCTTAGACAATACGAATACTATCGCACAATAGTTAATAAATTTAGACCGCGCAAACTCCAACACGATGTAAAAGAGCACATTGCAGAATTTAGAAAGGACATGTGGAATTATCCGCT
Source organism: Parnassius smintheus behrii (assembly GCA_036936625.1). NCBI lineage: Eukaryota > Metazoa > Arthropoda > Insecta > Lepidoptera > Papilionidae > Parnassius > Parnassius smintheus. The sequence goes on along the minus strand of JAUPFT010000010.1, from coordinate 19,399,278 downwards.
GTAGGATATCGAACCATCCCAAACTGTCTTCTAGCAGTTGACTCAAGCTCTGAAAGTAGATCAAACATCACCCATGCCACCTCTCATTGAGCTAGGAATATCTGATATCGCCTTTGAAAACTCTGAAAATTGTCGAATACCTCGTGTACAGTTTAGAGAGCCAATGCACTCATTTTAGCGAACACGAAGATCCTGCTTACCTCGCAGAGGTCGGAGCGGAAGTCGAGCGAAGGTCTGCATTTCCACCCACGGACGACCCCTTAAAATCAATACTGTCAATCAAGGCTTTCAATGAAGTTATAGAATCAATTAAAACCTTAAAAGTAGATCAGCACCCGGTCCCGACGGCATTAGCATCAGGGTGCTTGAGGCACTCTCAGCGTCACTTGTTTTCCTCCTAGAACGTATTTTCAACAAACGTTCTTTCCAGCTCCTCCATGCTGGACGCCTGGAAAGAAGCGGACGTTATTGGAATCCCTAAACCAGGGAAACCACTCAACTTAGCCTCCAGCTACAGACCAATAAGTCTCCTCAGCACGCTGGGGAAAATATACGAACGATTTATATTAAATCACCTTCAAAAATTTATTTTTGCTAACAAAGTTCTTCCAGACCAAAGTTTGACTTTAAACCCTCTGTCGAACACTCGTGTACTGACATCATACCGGCATCATACTTGCCTCACAGAATACATCCTGAAAGACCACAACCTCCCCAAAAGAAATTGCAGGATTACTAACACTGGCACCCTCTTCATCGATATCGCAAAACCGTTTCGACAAAGTCTGGCACGACGGCTTGTTTTACGAGCTGTACAAACTCAACGTGTATGATAGGTTCACTCACACCTTCAGAGCATTTCTTGTCAACTGCCTTTTTCGCTACCGAATAGAAGGCATCCGCTCTTTAAAAGACACAGAGACACATCATGTCCTACGCAAGTTTGTAAGGCGTTTGTAAAACCTCCAAGTCGTTCAAATCAGATTCATCCACATAGGCCACCGGAGCTTCGACTTACACATAGACTGTCAAGTCCCAAATATCTCTGAATATTACAAGGAAATATCTCAGTGAGAGGGCCGAGACACATCCCAATCCGTTAGTGGTTAGCGCAGCCACCTACGCCCCGACTCCAAACGTTGCAGAAAGTCTCCGGAGGCTCCGTAACGTTTTAATTAAACCCCCTATTCTGCTAGATTCCGACGACTCTAATGTTGTCAGCTATTCACACATGAACACTACACACTGATCTAGTGCAACAAACACAATTAGTACGTCGGATGGGACGTAGCGAATCCGCAGACAGGCGCACCACGCACCTCTCCACACCGCATACACACCGCGTCCCTGGGCGGTTCTCATCGCCCAGAACATACGACTACATACGAGACGATATCGGTGGTGATCTAGGGTGAAAAGGAATCGGAGCTTTTATCGGGGCAGACCCTACACATAGGCCTGCCTAGCAGTACACGTTCGGACTTGGAGCGGAACGCATATGCGGTAGAGTTCTTCAAAATGCCTCCGACTCTCTTAAAACACCAACGTGTTGGATTGGAATTAGTCATCTCGGTTAATTTATTCGAAAATAGAAAAAATAGGAGTTGCTGGGTGAAAAAAATGGCTCCAAAAGAGACAAAAACTAAGCCACATAAATGTACTAAATGGTCTGTAATCCAAAGACATGATTAATTTTCTCCGGATGGATGAAAACAGTTTTTACAACCTTCTAGAAATGATTTCGCCACTTATCTAAAAACATCAATTTCTCCTACCTACGCTATTTAGTTCTTCTCTTTGTTCATTTCTGCTTTGGTCAAAATCGGGTTATGTACTATACACAGCAAACAAAGAAATATAATACTTTTGTATAATAATATGTATACTTTTATTTTTTTTTAATGTAATCTGTTTTTTTAATGTAAATTGTTGATGAGAGGATGGAGGCACGTAAGAGATCGAAGTGTGATCTTGTGGAGATGGTGTAGGAATAAGAGTTAGTTGTTGATGAGAGGATGAAGGCACGTAAGAGATCGAAGTGTGGTCTTGTGGAAATGGTGTAGGAATAAGAGTTAGTTGTTGATGAGAGGATGAAGGCACGTAAGAGATCGATGTGTGGTCTTGTGGAGATGGTGTAGGAATAAGAGTTAGTTGTTAATGAGAGGATGAAGGCACGTAAGAGATCGATGTGTGGTCTTGTGGAGATGCTGTAGGAATAAGAGTTAGTTGTTGATGAGAGGATGAAGGCACGTAAGAGATCGATGTGTGGTCTTGTGGAGATGGTGTAGGAATAAGAGTTAGTTGTTGGTGAGAGAATGAAGGCACGTAAGAGATATGAGTGCGGTCTTGTGTTGATAGCGTTGGAATAGGAGTTAGTTGTTGAGGAGAGGCTTTATCTTCTCCTTACTTACTTCTTACACCCTACTTTACGAACGGCAATAAAACAATTAGTTTAGTAGGCATTCTTGACCATGTCACTTCGCAGGGTCACAGGCTAGGGTGGATATGATTTGAATTTCGATAGATTTTAATTCATTTACTTATTTTATTCAACTTTTTTTTTGTAAAATATCAGTGCCGCAGGCTTATACTTCGTTTACATGATTAAAATTTAAAAAATTTTGTTATGTATAAAAGGTCATTCAGTAACACTGTTTTGTTAACGTCCTTCCGCGAGGGCTGCCAGCAGCGATAGCCAAAAGAAATCGGGCCGAAAAATATACGCTTTTATAAGTTATAGATAAGCTATAAAAGCGTATATTTTTTTTATTTCAACATTTTGCGCTTTCTCCACTTGACTCATAGTTGATTACGTTCATAAACAGAGACTTCGTAACAAAAACAATTTCTTCATTAATCTCTCCACGTTGGAAAATTATTGAGGTAATTTTTTTCACCCTTATCTCACAGAAACATTGCAGTTTTAATATGTCTTTTAAACAGGGTGTGATATCAACATTTTTATGTTTATTATAATAATTAGATCTCGAGATTGCTTTGCTCTTTCCATGTGATGTGTTTCTCTCCGAATCCACCCCGGACTTTAGAAAGAAAATTTATTAATAAAACTAACACGGTACCACCTGTCGGATTCTAGCGTAGCTGGACATTGCTGCCATCGACTCGACATAACAAATAGGTAGTATAACGTTCACTGGTCACGCATGATAAATGAAACGTTACAAATAATCCGAATGCACAGTTTATTCACTTAAATAGTAACAGTATAGGCAATATTTGACACGTAAGTACATAGACGGCGTCTCACGAACGCAGCGCGAGCGCGGGATCAAACAATAATACACATATGTATAGCTCAGAGCTAGTCGGCTGGCATACTGCTTGTATCGGCAGTCAAAGGTTCGGACGAGTGGCGCGATCCCGTGGCGCAGGTGGGGCACCGTACGAGAGGGGATAGAGAAACATCGGGTGACATAGGTAAGTATCGGCGCGCTACATACTCCCCCTTTTGACCAAGAGGGAACATCACGAATGGTCAAACTATTAGTTAGCGCCTAGCTGCGATCCTTACGCGGACGACCCCTACGACGCTTAGGAGCAACCGGCTCCGGACATTCTTCACCACCCCTGTCATGGTATTTACGCAGATCCGACACATGATACTTACCAACGCCTTCACCAGTCTTCTGCGAAGTTAGAAGGTAGGTAGTTGGACTGACCTGTTTGGAGATCACATACGGACCATCCTGCTTCGGGATGAATTTAGAAGTAACACCCTTAGCAGCATTACTCAGGACATGTGTCTTCATGAGTACGAGATCACCTTCTTGTAACGGATCCGAACCACGGCGATCGGAATCGGCTTGGAGCTTACGAAGATCCTGTTGATGTTCAATGTTCTCCTTAGCTTCCGAGAGAGAGTCAGCAAGCTTCAAGAGGTAAGGCGTAATCTGAGGGACAAAGTTTTCAGACTCGGTGACCGCTCGTAGATCAGCCTGAACCGACAAAGGAGACCGGAGCTCACGTCCAAATGTCAAGAAAGCCGGAGTGGTACCCGTAGAAACGGTGACTGAGCTATTAAGAGCAAATCGGACGAAAGGCAATATCTCAGACCATTGCTTATGGTTACCCTCCACGAGAATGGCGAGGTGAGATTTGAGGTCCCGATTCTTCCGTTCCACAGGATTCGCTTCTGGGTGATACAAAGGCACCAGGTTCTGTTTTACGCCTAGGACAAACAGAGCCTTTGGACTGGACACCGTTATCGGAGATCATCCGCCTAGGAAGTCCATACCTCATAAAGATTTCACCAACAAGAGTTTTCGCACAGTTTTCGGCTGTGGCCTCGGTTAGAGCAAACAGTTCGACCCACTTACTAGCAGTGTCCTCCACTATCAAAATCCACCTTTCATCCTGAGGTCCTTTGGGTAACGGTCCAAAGAGATCGACGGCGATGACCTCGAATCGTTGAGCCGGTACCGGAGTCTGGAGTAAGCCGGGCGGTTTCAAGTTGGAAGACTTATACCGCTGACACTCAGTGCAGGTCTTCAGGTAATCGGTGATATAGCGTCTCATACCAGGGAAATAGAACTGCTGGGATATACGATGCAAAGTCCGTTGAATACCTCCATGAGCGGCGGTTGGCGAGTCATGACACTCAAACATAACTTTGCCCCGCAAACTCTCAGGTACTACCAGCTGAGGCTCCTCAGTATCGGTGTTGTCCACGTACCGGTACAATACACCTTGGTTTATCAGGTACCCCCTCTCCGACCACCGATGAACTGACAGCTCATCAGAACTTTCCAAATCCTTAAGGATTTTGGCTACTTCTGGATCAGCCAGCTGGGCTTCACGGGTTGATGTAGCATCCCAACGTGGAACATCCACAGACACGGGGCAGACACCACATTCCGTCAAAGTGCTATCGATGACTGGACGGCTGAGTGCGTCAGCTAGCACGTTAACCTTCCCAGGGGTGTATTCCATTTGGAGACCAAATGATTGTAGCTTTAAAGCCCAACGAACAAGCCTACCACTAGGCGATTTGACAGAAAAAAGCCACTTCAGGGGTTGATGATCACTTCTGACCACTACCTGGTGACCATCAATATAGCCACGGAATCTTTCCACGGCCCACACAACTGCTAGCGCCTCCCGCTCCGTAGTGGTATAATTTTTCTCGGCTGATGTGAGGAGACGGCTCGCGTACTCGATTGGGTGTTCATCCTGTGGAGACTCCCCCTTGAGTAAAGCTGCACCTAGGGCAAAATCGCTGGCATCCGTCCTAAGGATAAATGGCTTCGAGTAGTCTGGCTGAACAAGAATGGGTGGTGAAGCCAGAAGGGACTTAAGATGTACGAAGGCTTTGGCCTGATCATCTCCCCATTGCCAGATCTGTGACTTTTTGGTAAGGTGCGTAAGCGGTTCAGCTACCTTCGCAAACTCTGGTATGAACTTCCTAAACCAAGAGCAAGTTTGCAGGAAGGTACGAAGTTGCTGGAGATTAGTCGGTTCTCTCATCTCTAGGACAGCACGCACCTTATCTTCGTCTGGAGATATACCGTCGTTGGATATTACGTGACCTAGGTATTTGAGCCGGTCCCTAGCGAACACGCATTTTTCACGGTTGGCTCTTAACTTGAACATCCGAAGACGCTCAAATACCGCACGTAAATCAGACAAATGGGACTCAAAGTCCTCTGAAATTACTAATAGGTCATCAAGATAACCTAGAATATGCCTACCACCAAGTGAAGGTCCTGACCGGAAGCGATCTATGAGACGCTGGAACGTTGCCGGAGACCCCTTCAGGCCGAACGGCATACGCGTGAAGCGGTAGGTCCCAAAAGGTGTAACGAAGGCCGTTTTATCCCTATCCGCCGTACTGACCTGCCAGTACCCACTACGGAGGTCTAGCGAGCTCATCACACAGCCCTTCTTGGTCGACTGTAACAGCTCGTCGATACGCGGCATGGGGTATGCATCTGTCTTGGTAACCGCATTTAGCTTGCGATAGTCTACACAAAACCTATAGGTACCATTAGACTTCGGTACCAGGACGCATGGTGCGGCCCAGGCGGATTCGCACTCCTCAATCACACCATCAGCCAGCATCTTGTCTAACTCGGCGCGCATGATTTCCTTCTTCGCAGGCGTGACCCGATACGGGGGCACGGCAATCGGCGGGTGGTCACCGGTATCTATATGGTGTTCGGCGAATGGTGTCGGTTCTCCGACAACATCAAAAACGTCAGAATACTCACCTAATAGATTCGCCAGTCTAGACCTCTCCGACTCCGATAGCACGGTGGCCTCGTCCTCTCGCAACACGTTCAATGCGGCGGCGCACTCAACAGGTTCGCGACGAGTCTCCCATGACAAGGCGTGAAATGTCCGGGGCTGATCAACTGTACGCCAATTCCATTTATCAAAATCAATAATCATTCTAGCCTTTGTTATAAAGTCAATACCTAACAAAGTATCGTTATTGACGGCATTCGGTAAAATAATGAACTCGATAGGTACACTTAAGGAAGCAAGTTGAACATTGACCTCCGTAAGTAGCACCTCACTATTCCTAATAGTACCGTCCGCAAGCTTTACCGACATCATTTCGGTACGAAAATTTAAACCGATACGTTTCATTAACGCATAAAGTGAACAACTCGCAACACTACGACGCGCGGCGGTATCTAACAACGCGGTACCCGAGTATCCCCCTATACTCACTCGTACGATAGGCCGACCTTGCTCCTTACAATCGGATTTCGAATTCGAGATGCAATTATTAACAAAGATGGACGAAAATACATTTTCAACTTTAATGTCATCATTAGAAGGTATACTTTGTAAACATTTAGGGCAATTTACTCTAATATGACCTTTCTCGCCACAATTATAACAAACAATACCTGAGTTAGAAGAATGAGATCTTTTACTTAACTTATCACAGGAGTCACGGACGTGTCCTCGCGTTTTGCAGTAAACACAGAATAGCTTTCTCTCACCATCACTATTTTTGCTCACACAATGATCACTACGCGGCACAGGCACACGGTCGCGTGATGACTGCGAAGCGGAGTCGGGGGCGCGCAGTTGCGGCGCCGTCGAACTCGAACCCGAAGTACTATGTTGAAGTCCCTCGCCATGCCTGCGGCTAGGTCTCGCGGGCACACTCAGCGGCGACGCCAGCGGTTGTGGCGGCGCGAGCGGTGGCAGCGCAGCGTTCTCCGTCAGCGACTCTTCTATAGCTCGAGATCTTTCAATGAGAGATTCGATGTCATTCACAGTATCTCTCGACAATCGTTTTCTGATTCTCTTATGTAGAAGCCCATAAATCATATCTAATCTCGCTTCCTCTGGTAATTCATAGGGTAGTTTCGCTAACAAAGCCCTTATCCTTACGACGAAAATATCGGCACGCTCCGATCCTTGTTCGGCGGCAAAAACGTCTCGGTACAACTTATATGCAGGTCGTGGAACTCCGTACATCGAGCGCAAGCGTTTCACAGCATCCGACCACGAGTGTATTTCGTTTCGGATTCCACGCCACCACACTGCAGCATCTCCTTGAAGTAACATAGGGATACCGCGAAGTGCCATCTCATCACTAACTGATGCACAATCCTTATACATTTCCACCGCGTCAATGAATGCTTCCACTGCTTCCGGGTGTTGAGATGAACCGTCGAACCGTGTAGTGCATTTTACGAATGTTCCTGGGATAGATGACGACCGCGGTGACGTGACAGTGGCCGCGCCGGCAGCGCTTGAATCGACCTTCGGCGGCGCCCCTAAGTGCGATGTCAGAAGAGACTGGACGAGCTTCTGGTTTGCCTCGGCTTGTGCCGCAGAGAAGGCGGCCAGAAGCGACGAAAGCTGGTTCTCGGACATAAGCACAGGTGCTGCCGGTGTCGGGTTTACAGGTGTCGGATTCACCGGTTCCTCATCCGAACTGGAGTCATTATTACGCGGTTTTCGCGGTGGCATTATGACTGTGTCCTTGTAGTTCACGTCTCAATATCAAGGAAAAACGCGTGGGTACACTAGGCATACACTCGCGTACGTACTTGTGCACTAGAAACTTCGAGAGCCACGGTAGGTTCGTTCGTGGCCCACCGTTGGGAGCCAATATAACGTTTACTGGTCACGCATGATAAATGAAACGTTACAAATAATCCGAATGCACAGTTTATTCACTTAAATAGTAACAGTATAGGCAATATTTGACACGTAAGTACATAGACGGCGTCTCACGAACGCAGCGCGAGCGCGGGATCAAACAATAATACACATATGTATAGCTCAGAGCTAGTCGGCTGGCATACTGCTTGTATCGGCAGTCAAAGGTTCGGACGAGTGGCGCGATCCCGTGGCGCAGGTGGGGCACCGTACGAGAGGGGATAGAGAAACATCGGGTGACATAGGTAAGTATCGGCGCGCTACAGTAGGATTTATTTGTCATATTCCCGCATTATATTATTGAATTTTGTAAATTGGCCAAATGGTTCGTGATAATTAACAGACGCATCAACTATTAAATAAAATTAGCAAGCCCCGCCTTCGCTCGGGTAGAATATATTGATGTGGCATTATGTGCATTAAAAATAATCAAATATCATGTATATTATCAATATCTACTTTTTTGGTCGAAAAGAGTCTTGAAGTTTTGCAGATCAAATATAATCTCGATCCCTTCTGGCGTTGCTTTCTATCATTTCGTAAATTTTCATTACAATAGGGTCAGCCATTTCGAAGATTTTCAGCCTCGAGAGACAGTAAGGCAGCAAAAATTTTCTTAAATGGTTACTTGAACCGAATAGAGGCTAGTTATCTTAATATTACAGACAAACAGCTCAATTTTATTTATATATTGATTATATATATATATATATATATATATATATATATATATATAGTGTTGAGAATTTCATGGGCAGACAGTTAGACTTAGTATTATACGGCAGTGGTATAACAGGTGTGATATCAGTGAGTGAGACTGAGGGTTTACAACCGGTAGATGATTGTCATCCACCATTGATGGTCTGCCTGTCAGCGACGGATTTTGAAGAACACGCTACAACGGACAACAAATGCTCAGGTGACCAGAAACAATGGAACTTTTCTAAGGCGGACTTCAGTTTGTTATACAGTAGTATTTCTGTGATTGATTGGAGTAAACTATACACCATTTTTGATTTAGAGGTTGCTCTAGACTATTTCTATCGTACTATAAATAATATATTTAATAACTGTGTTCCTGTTAAAAGCATAGGTTAGCAAATAGTAGGTATAGCTACCCACAATGGTATTCGATGGAGGTCATTCGCGAAATACAACTTAAATACAAGTTACATAAAAAATATAAGGCCAGTGGGTCAAAAGATGACTATCATGCTTTTTCGCAATGTAGAGCGCAAGTTAAAAAAGCAATTAATGAAGCTCATAGTACTTACCAGGAGCGAGTGCAGAATAGTTTTGTGAAAGATCCAAAGGGGTTTTGGACTTTCGTGAAAAATAAACGAGGTGGTATCAATAAAAATAAATTAATTAAGGATGGGCGTTTCTTATCAGAGAGCGAATGTGCAAATGAATTAGCGGCATATTTTCACTCGGTGTATAACTCGGAACCTGCCGTGTTAGACGTGGCGGCAGCGGCAAGCGCGGCTTGCGCGCCGGGTTACGCGCATCGTGTGCACCTCAACGAGCTGGGCCTTGCCAACGTACGCCGCGCGTTGACCAAACTTAAGCCCAAACGCTCCACAGGTCCAGATGGTATACCTCCGTATATTGTTAGAGATTGTCGTGAGGCATTCGAGGCCCCGTTTCTCCATATATTTAATATCTGTCTCAACAGTGCAGTTTTTCCTTATATATGGAAGTTAACCAGGGTGGTGCTGGTACCCAAAGGCAGTGGTGGTACAAAAGTTTTAGATTATAGACCAGTGGCGGTTCTATGTACGCCGGCAAAGGTTTTTGAGTCAGCATTACATCACTCACTATATACGCAAGTAAGCGCTCAACTTTCGGACGCGCAACACGGATTTCGCCTGGCGCGTAGCACCGGCAGTAATCTGCTTCATCTAATGTCAGAAGTGGTACCAGCAGTGGATTTGGGAGCACAGGGGGACGTCGCATACCTTGACTTCCGTAAGGCGTTTGACAAGGTCGACAATGATATTTTACTCATGAAACTGGCGCAGGCGGGTTGTACGCCGAAAACATTGTCATTTTTCGCCAGTTACATGAGAAACAGGAGCCAATTTGTAGACTGGGCTGGTCAACTGTCAGAACCATACCTTACCAGGTCAGGAGTGAGTCAAGGTAGTAATTTAGGCCCCCTGAAATTTGTCCTAATGATTAATGATTTACCCGATGTTGTATGGCAATCAACATGTCTTCTATTTGCGGATGACCTAAAATTGGTGTCAATAGTTAAGGACTCAGCTGACTGTGGCAAACTACAGGCAGACATTGACAGAGTAGTACAATGGAGTCATAGCAATAAGTTATTTTTTAACACTTCCAAATGCTCAGTCATGTCGTTCACATATTCACGCCAGCCTCACACATACAAATATAATTTAGGCGGAGTAGTCTTGCAGCGGGTAACAGAGGTAAAATACCTTGGTGTTCACTTTACTTCAAAACTCAATTTTAGGGACCACATTCATAAGAATTGCAAGAAGGCGTATAGAAATTTGGGATTTGTGTTGCGTCAGTCGCGGGAATTTACAAATCTCGGTGCGCTCCGGGCCTTGTATGAAGCACTAGTGAAAAGTCACCTAGAGTGTAATGGCTTTATATGGAGCCCGCACGAAGCTAAGTACAAATTGATGGTGAAACGTATACAAAATAAATTTATTCGATTTCTTTATTTAAAATTATATGGAGTGTATCCGTTCTACCCATTAATGTAACCAACATTATTTGTTCGAGGCATGGTGGGGTATAAGAAACTGGAGGTTAGGAGGGAGTTAAGTTTGGCAACATATATGTTTAAATTGCTGCGTGGAAAAGTGTATAACGAGACGATATTGCGAACGGCTAAGTTGTGTGTGCCGGACAGGTACGTGTGGCGCCGGAAGCGGCCGCCGCTGTTCGCGGTACCGCGCGCACCTTCTAAAGGAGGCCCCACTGACCCGAGTGCTGCACACTCTAAATAAAGTAGCACAGGGTATAGATTTATTCTGCTGTTCCTTGGGTGAATTCACGAAAGTGACATTATATGTCGTAAACTGTCGTATTAGGAATGCCTGTAAAGACAGAGGTAGAAATATATATATATATATATATATATATATATATATATATATATATATATATATATATATATATATATAGATTTTATATATAATACCTGATAATATTCAATGTATAACGATCGAGCAAGCGCTTACGAGAAATATTTAAAAAAAAACATTTTAGGATTTGTTAACAATGTTATAAAAACAATCTATGAAAATTATTTACTAGAACGATCGAAGAAAGCTGAAGTAAAAACTTTCACTCTATAAAAAGGTGCTCGCCTATCAGTACCGTTGTCACTTAATTATGACTTATATTGATTGTCCTATTCAAAACTTTTGTATGTACGAGTACAGGCTTACAACTGACGAATGAAGGAAATTGCATGTTATTGTATTCTCCTTTTAGTGACGATTTTTTGGATAATCCATTAAGAGCCTAATGCTGAACTATGGTTATTTTCATGCATCCTACAGATTGCGACATGTATCTACTCTGCGGTTGTCAGGTCTATGAGCTCATCCTAAAATCTCTGTTCACACTAGTCGGATTTCAAATCCGTTTGAAGCTTAAGTTCTATATCTTTGCTACACAAAGATGGTTTTGATGGCACATGCTAGAAGCGGTCGCTTGTACTTATCTTATATATAGCTTCATTGTATACAAGTGTACGCTTGCTAAAACCTGAAAATAAACGTTTAGCAGAACTCTTATTGGATAAAAAAATTGGTTGAACCTGCAGGCCATCCCTAGAACTTCCCCGCTAATTTCAAGACTAAAGTTCTCCAAATTCCACTTATTTTTGAAAGTAAGTTTTAAAATACAATTTTTATTTCGTTTTATCAAACACGAATTGATTAACACGAATGTTTCACGAACAGATCAACCGATTTTATTGTGATTTACGGAAATCGACACAATTTCTAAGCTTAACAAAAAAAAAACTATTACAAAAAATTGATTTCGCAGAAAGTTTTCAAGTTATTTTCGAAAAACACTTTTTAGACATATCTTTCGAAAACGGTAACTTGAAGTTGCTTTTGAGTAGGAGAGCTGATTAGATTATAGAATTGGTCAAAACAAGGTTGTCGAAGTATAATTCAGAGAAAACTACTTTCTGAAAATTATAAATACTCGAGTTTTTGAGGTTTTCTCAGAATCTACGTTAACGATTTGGCTTAAATTAATAGAAAATCTAAGTTCAGCAAGTCTATTTCAGATGCCGAAACTGCTTGTCGATCCGACACTCCGTTACAAAGTTATGAGATACTAGCTGTTCCCCGCGACTTCATTCGCGTGAAATTTATTATGATTGACATTTATGGATTTCAATTTTTTGCGAAAGATCCAATTCTTTTTCTGAAATAAAAATAAGACTAAGGTACTCCTTATAACATTAGCTAACTGCTAGTGAAAGTCCTGACTAAATAGGTTCAGCCATTTCGGAGATTAGCCAGAACAAACAGAAAAACATAAATTCTAAAAATTGTTTTTTTTTGTTACAAAAATATTTACATGTAACTGTGCCCCGCGGTTTTCAGCCACGTATATCACGTGTCTGCGCCGCGCGCACATTACATGACACCTCGTTCATTTAGTTTAATCATTTTTACTAAAAAATTGGCAAAATTAATGTACTTAGTATTTTATCAATCGGCATATGTACGTTTACAGCAAAGTTGAATTTTATTCACTCTCTGTCTCCCTCCCGGATGATCGCCGCAGATAGTGCCCCAAAACGCGGTTTTTTCAAATTCAAAAGATAATTGTATACGGTACATGAAAAGTGTGGAGGTGCGAAACGATCCTTGATGAAATTTCTATCAACCTTTTATACGTACGAAAGCGATGTCACTTATAGTTTTTGCGTAATCTGCCACAAAATATGAACATTTCTTCTCAATCATTTTTTTTGCTCAAAGTTTAGGTTTATTAAAATTTCTAACTTTACCGCTGTTTTATTTTGTGGCAGCAAAATATCCTCGACATATGAGGTAGGTGACCAGCTGATAGGCCGGTGACGATGGTCGCTACAGTTAAGTTTTCCTTCAATTCCTTAATAAGTAGCCTCATCCCATTGCACATGTTCGGGGGGCTTTAATTTCTCAAAAACGTGATTGGCGTTCCAATTTTTAACGTCAATTCATGTGGTGTCAATACAGAAGGGTTTAGTGAATTTAAACTTCTGGATAATGGACTGCGTGTTCGATAATAGTCACGTTGTCGATTTTTATTTGGCCAGGGACTTTTTGAATAATCAGAGTGCTTATTTCGTTGACCGTATCATTCCTAGGCGACACTATTGCTCTAGAACACAACCAATGAAAGTCCTTTTCATGCAAATTCTCGATGTCAGGGTATAATGCATCTATTAAAATTTCTAAATTATGGACTATTTGGCATAGAGACTCGTCTAGAAGGACGTCATAATTTCTGTTTAAATTTGGATTGGTAAAAATTTCTTCCCCAAGTTTTAGCAGTTCTTGTGGCAAATTACTATCTGTGATTCCATAAATATGAGTGCTCATATTTGTCCGTAATTTTAAATTTTCAATTGAAGTCAATAAGAGAGACGATTTCAAGCATGCTTTGAATATATCTGCTCGCATTCCACTGTTAATGACGGGAAAAGACTATTGGAAATCTCCTACAAATACAAAAGTGATCCCAGCCATGAGGGCAGAACAGTTTCTAAGATCTATTAAGGTTCTGTCCACGGACTCCGTATGTGATCTATAGCTCAAGGTGCATTCATCCCCTATAATCAGTGAGGCGTCTTGTAGTAATTTACCAAGAGGCCCATTTTTGCGGATAGAACATGTAGATTTTTGCTCAAGAGTTACGGGTAGCGGAAGTTTAAAAGTAGAATGAGCAGCTTGAACCATCCTATAAGAGAGTTGCAGTAATTCCTGAAGATATAACTGCTATATACGTTCCTCGATTATCGTATCTTAGTAAGTATCAAATTGGGAGCGTGAACTTCGAGAGAGGCATCAACATTGAGGGTTGCTTAATTAACAAAGACTTAAAAAGTGAAAATTTTTACTTAAATTACATGGTTAATGTAATTGGTGGTTATGGATGATACAGGCACTGATACAGCCTTAAATACAAAGTGATTTATTTGAATATAACGATTAATACTAAGGTACGAATAATGTGGTCTAGTTTGTACTGGCGTTACTATTGCATATACATATTAACATGTAAAAGTAGTTATTGTGACATAACTGTAATAGTTAGACATATGGTATCGTGAACTTTTTTGTAGCTATACTAATCTTAATATATATAAATTACGTGTCACGTTGTTTTTCCGCGATGGACTCCTACACAACTTAACCGATTTTAATCAATTTTGCACACCGTGTGCAGTTTGTTCCAACTTGAGAGATAGGATAGTTTTTTTCCCATGAGTGAACCACAATTTTTTTCGAAAATTAAAGGATTTTTAATAGAACATGACAAATTGTCGTCGAAAAGGGCAGAACAACGTCTGCCTGGCATGCTAATACATTATATAAAACTTTAATACATTACGTTGCTCTATTGTCAATATTTCCTTATTTTTTTGAAAATATACTATAGCCTATGTTCATCAGGGTCAATGTAGAATTCCAATGGTGAAAGTAATTTTCAAATCGGTCCAGTAGTTGGCGCCTATTCAATTTAAACAAACAAATTTTTCCTCTTTATAATATTAGTGTAGATTTACATACACACACAATTTCTCTTCACAGACACACACACTATATATATATATATATATATATATATATATATATATATATATATATATATATATATATATATATATATATATCATCGCATAAATAGGACCTTGAAAAGTTGAGATTTGTCGACAACTCGATTTACAAAATTTGGGTTGGAAACAATAACTTCCCATTTATAATAAATCATAGATTTTTCGTAGCGGGAAGTTAATAATTAATAAAAAAGAAGTACATAAATAAATAAGCCAACAAGTGTGAAGTCCATATTTCCCAGACCACTGATAAAAATATTCTTCTGAAAAACTTTTCAAAGCACAATGAAAGAAGTAGTAACAAACATGAATTGAGTCCAGTTTTGAAAGCTGGTGGCGGAGAATAGCTATCGGAGCGACAAGAGTGAACCACGTCAAACAAGGATATATGAAAGCAAGGTCCGACACGTTTTTAAGTGGAGCTAGCAATGCTGTCAGATCACCTGATAAAATAGTTGTTGGTGCTGACAAGCAATCAGTGGTGCACAGACATGACAGTCATCATTTTGTACATGATATAATTTGCCACGACCCCACCTTTGTTTGGTTGGTCCGACATTCGTTAAGTGGGACGTGTACTATTCAGTTGAGCTGTATCGGTTATTTTTTTTCTGCTCTAGTAAATATTTTGATTACGAAGTCAGTCACGCAAGAAAACCCTTATGAAAAGATTCTTTAAGCTCCCTCATATTATGGCTGGCGGTTAAGGACTATCTCTACGTTTCGAAAGTGATCACTGGCAATATGAAGTACCAGTCATTTGTTTTAATGATATGATTTAAGAATCTGACATAAGAATTTTAATTAGGATAAAATTGTGTGAATTGGCTTTACGTGGTAGCGTAATGCTGCTGTTATATTATGGTTTTATCACGAATGGGTAGGCTTGACCGGGGAAGGATCATGCTATCACAGATTCTTTTAATATCGTGAAATAATCGCTTAATTCGGCATTGTTTTGTATGGTAAGTTTGGAAAATCAGAGACACTTTTTACAGAAAACGAGGCATTATAGCTTAGTCCTCAGGAGTAACGCCGCATGAGTATTTTGATTCATAATCGAAGATATATATAAATATATATGGGCACGTTCTGTCAGGTAGACTACGTGCTGGTTTTCACACTTATTCTAAAAAAATGTATATCAATTTATTATAAGAGTATTTGCTTATTCCAATTGGTCTTTTTGGCTCAATCGTACAGATTTTAAGTATTCTGGGTTCAATCCACGCCGACACCAATGAAAGATAATTATTAATTAATTTTTACTCTAAGTGAAAGAAAAAATATTGAGGAAAATTTTTTATTTGAGAAAAGCATATCTTAAGTACATAAAAGACCAATACGTATTAAAGCGGCGAAGAAGGCAAACTCCTCCGAAAATCTTTTCAGATGATGAGAAGGTCCGTGTCCAGCATGTCGTTTATAGGTTGTAACTTTTGATTATATATTTTTCATGTTAATACTTTTAACTAACTTATTCTAGTTTAACATTTACATTTTGTTTGCTGTTTATTAAATTAATGAAAGAGAAACTGGAACTTTTAATTCAGTATAGATTATAAAAAGGTTCGAAAAAAAACCTCTGTCCTGAGATGAACCAGCAAGAAACCCAGCGGTACAATTTTTTATTAAATAACGGCTCACAATCATGTATGTTTCAATTAACAATATAAAACAAATTAGAAATAGCTTCTCAGGGGTTATTATCATCCATAAATTCCTTAATATTATAATAACCCTTTTTAAAACAAGTTTAGTTTAATAAAAGTGTTTGAACTTTGTGCTGGTCAAATTTTGTATATTTTCTGGGATTTTTTAATTTATTCTTAATCGTTACACCTTATTATAACTAAGGTAACAAGGGGCGGACTTAATACCTCCTGGCATTCCCTGCCAGTCAACCCAAGATTTTGTTGTAAAAGTGTATACATCGCTCCAAGAATGAATTACTGACCTAGTGGAGTCGGACACACGCTAACAGGACCGGTTGGTCCTGTTAGCGTGTGTCTGTTCCTATTATTTACAGAATGAATATCACTCATTTTTTTACTACTACCTACTAATTTTAGTTTTGTGTACATACTTTACATTTTAATAAATATATTGAGAGGCCAAAGTTAATATATTAATTTTTTAAAATTTTTGTCTGAGCGACTCTTTAGGTCAATCATAGATTGCTCTAATGGCCCTCTTATGTGAAACAAATATAATTTCAGTGTCAGTCGCGTGTCCCCCTAGCTAAATACCATACGATATTATGCTATGGAAATAGCTAAAGTAAAGTAATATTTTTTGTACTTATCTGTATAGTGTGTACATACTTAAATAAATGTTTTGATTTAAATAAATTCGTTTTTACGTAAAGTAAAACTCATGGTTTTTATCTGTAAAACAATTTTCTACTCGCTTTAACTTTGTATTTTTACTAAATTGATTACATGGCAAAGGTTCGTACAGAACAAAAGGTTACAGAAATAATTCAATTATAATTCTACGAGTTTTACCTTTAGCATACTTGTATCTCCGGCTAAAGAGTTTAGTATAAATTATTTTACGATTTAATGTAGTTTCATTAAATCATAAAATAATTTATATTTTTAATAATATTTTTACGGAATATGCTGTAATTATTTTACACAACTTAATACTTTATTTTTCTGACATTTTAATTGGTATGCTGTTTCGTTGATAATGGGTGATTTATTCATTCATTCATTACAACTCCAGCGCATTGATTGCCCAAAGAAGGATATTTATATTTATTATTAATTCGTGCGTGTTGCCAGTAATGAGCTATGGATCTGAAACGTGATCTTTCGCTGCTGTCCATATGAGTAAGCTTGAGATCGCTCAGCGAGCTATGGAGAGGGCTATGCTTCGGGTTTCTCTGTATCACAAACTTAAAAATGAGGGTATCTGCAGTAGAACAAAAGTAACCGACATAGTCCAACGGATTAATAAACTGAAGAAAAACCGACAACCGATGGGGAAGAAAGGTTCTCGGGTGGCAGCCTCGAATCAGTGGGTCAAGCGTGGGGCGGCCTCTCCTGGATGTGGTGACGACCTGGTAAGACATGTCGAAAGTCTATTGATGCAGGTAGCTTGGGAACATGCTTTGTGACATTAATTACGGGATGCTTATATCGGCAGTGGACTTGTAAAGAATTGTGATGAAAGAATGAATAAATAGATTATTTCACGCTTAGCATTTTGCGGAATGGCAACTGCAGTTTTTTTTAAATTGCATATTTTAGCTGTTATCGAGAAGATGCTGCTACTCATCACGTGTTTCATTTCCCTCTGTCGCTTCTTATGACACTTATCCCCATAAGGATAGTAAACTCTCTTACGTAGCCACTGCATGGTAATCGAAACAAACACGATAAAATTCGAATCAGTTATTTTAATTCAAAACGTAAACGTGTGAATTTTTGTAATTACCTATGTACATTTTTTATTCATCGAAAATAACTATTCATCTCACGGAAAAAAAAAGATAATTCCATCAACCTCTAAACCTCAAAGTCTTGAGTACTGGTTTCACGTAAGAAAACATTATGGTTGCTGAATCTTTGTGTGTAATTTAAAAACTTTCTTCGATATACAAAGTAACAAACCACACAATATTTCTTTACACTTCTGGGTTCAGAGCTCCATCCTTTTAAGTGTTTTTCTAGGCATGAAAGGTCACCTGGTCTCGTATAATGCGTGTTGGCATAAAAATTATAATAAATATTACTTTGCCTTAGCTTTTTATCTATTTTTTTAATACTTGTACGTTTAAATAGAAGGTCTGTAAAATTTGTTCCTACCTTATGATACGCAAAAACGTAATTAAAACGCCATAGATAAATGATAATGAAGAAATAGTTATTTTTAAAACCGTACACATCACTTGAAAAAAGTCTCTCGACCCTCGTAGACCAGATAAACGCGAATAGTTTGTCTTACATTAGATATTTTGGTTTTGCCCAACATAATATGTTAACGAATGAGGGAAATAAATAAACATAACATGTTTAGTTAAAAATGATTCGATTGTTAAACTGAAATATGTGAACTAATAACAGCATTTAGAGTACCCGTTAAATAATAACATATAAATATATATATATATATATATATATATATATATACATTTTAAAATAGAATAAAAGAGGTTTCAATCTGTATATAATTTTTTATGGAAACTAAAATGTTTTTAAACTATAAAGCGACGGCAGAACGACAACGTGACCAAATTGACGCTTCGCAAACACATAATTATTCTACTATTTTTTCAAATAATGGTATAAATTATATATATATATATAAATAAAAAATTATATATTAATTATATATATTAATAAAAAATTATATACAGATTGAAACCTCTTTTATTCTATTTTAAAATATAAAATTAAAAAAAATACAAAAGGAAAAAACAAAATATGGCAGCAAAATTGTTAGTAATTCGTTGCGTCAAAGAAAACAAAAATTTTTCTACTGATATTATTTAATTAAAACCGTTTAAAAGTAAGTCAAAATTAGACTGTTTTTCTTTTTTAATTTACGGTGCCGTATGAGCCAAAAGAGTCATGTCACGTCGTCATTTGAGTCGAAATGAAATACTGCGGGCCGTGGGCGTCGTAGAGAATGGTGGACGTAGAAAATGGAAATGTGGCTATCGCTGTCGGTGGTTTTCGTGGGATCGAGACCATACTGACTAGCAATGCTCTATGGTGCTGTACACCGACGTTTGTGTTTCATCCGAATTTACGAATAACACGTACTTGGAGAACTCCAGGGAGAGTTAGCCGTCTACGGCACCCTCAGGAGGTCCACTCATACCAAGGAGGGACAATCATGGTATGGGCAGGAATTCGTCTCGGCGGACGAATTCAGCTCTTTGTATCTAAGGCAGCATGATTACACAAAAATACCACGAGGAAGTAGTAGAGCCCGTTGTTGTCCCATACAGAATCCAAATGGACCAGGAATTTCTACTCATGCACGATAATGCTCTTTCTCATACGCCATGGCAGGTGTCAGCTGCTCTCCGAAACCACGATATTCAACTTTTGCGTTCGCCGGCACAGGTGTCCGACTTAAATCCTATTGAGTGTGCTTGGGACCTGTTACAACGAAAAGCTTTGGAAGATTTTCCGCTCAATTTGACGACGGAACAACAACTTTACGAACACTTGCAAAAACGTAGGACTTCATACTGCAGCAAGATATTGACAATTTAATTTTAAGTATGAAAAATCGATGTCGATGTGTAAATAATGGAAAAGGTGGCAACACTGTTTATTAAATCAGATTTTCAATTTTTATTAAAATTAATATTTTTGTAAGAAGAAATGAAGTTTTTTATCAGACTAATTTTCTACGGTGGTTAAAAAATTAACATTTTTACTTAAAACAAAAAATAAACCAAATGTTTTTTTATATTTCATTAAAGACCTTATGATAACCTATCATTCTCGTATTTACTATATCAGAAAAAACTTTATACATTTTTAGATATTTGATGAAATATAAAATATCCCGAGATTCTGTTGATGTGTTATATATTATAAGCTCATCTGCGGTATATTATCTCACGGTATTTTTAATATTGTGATCCGTTTAAAAAAAATGTTCACTTTTCTTCTCTCGGTCGGAAAAAAGTCTCTTCGTACTTTGTACTTATCTCTTTGTTTATACTTACTTGTCTTAATATCAATACTTATAGGATATTAAGACAAAGGAAAAAAAAACTAAAAAATAATTTCCTGCGATTTTTGCAATGTTTTATTGTCTGCCAAAATGATGGAATCCAATGAAGAAATTCGATACATTCTCAAGTTTTATTACAAAAGAGGGAAACATGCGATTCAAGCCGCGAAAACAAATGTGACGTTTATAAACCTAATGAAGTATCGGTAAGAGAAGCGCAAAGTTGGTTCAAGCGTATTCAGTCCGGGAATTTAGATTTCAAATATGCAGCTCGCTCTAGTCGCCCTCATACGGATAAAGTCGATGTCATGCTTGAAAAAGTGAAGCAAGACTATACTATTACTGGTTACGTATTACTATTAGTAGCTACGACACAGTCAAGTAATTGTGTTTTGACACATTTGAATAAGTCTGACTATACAAAAAAGCTCGATATTTGTGTACCACACGAGCTCACTGAAAGCAACCTAATAAATCGTGTACTCATTTGCAATTCTATACTGAAACGTAATGACTCCGAACCATTATTGAAAAGATTGATCACTGGTGATAAAAAGTGGATCACCTACGATAAGAACACGTAAAATATTATGGTCAAATTGGAATCAAAGTCAACAGACTGTAGCGAAACCCGGATAAACACGCAATAATGTGATGCTGTATATGGTGGCATTAGAAGGGCGTCGTTAACTATGAGCTTTTATCGCCAGGCAAAACCATCGATTCGGATCTCCACTGCCAAAAATCAATGAAAATCGAGCAAGAAATTGAGAAAAAATGGTCGAAAATTATCAACAGAAAAGGAGTGGTCTTTCATCATGATAACGCCAGACCACATACATATTAGGCCGTTCGATAAAAATTAAGAGAGCTTGATTAGGAAGTATTAATGCATTCACCATATTGCACCTTTAGATTTTTACCTGTTTCGGCCTCTTCAGAATTATTTGGATAGTGATAGATTAACGCCAAAACTACTTATGGCATTTTTCTATTAACAATTCCCGCATTTTTACAGCAACGGGATTATGTCACTACATTTAAGATGGCATTCAGTTATCGAAGAAAGTGCACATATATATTGTAATTAAATGTAAAACTTAAAAAAAAATGTCTTGAATTTGTATATAAAATACGAAGAAACTTTTTCCCCGGCTTATATATATTACGTCGTTAGTCTAGTTAGATGGGTTTTAATGAGGTTTTTATTGTACAGTAATGGTTTCTTCAGTAAGGTTTTAGGGTGGATACGAGGTGGTTAAGCCAAATG
Source organism: Parnassius smintheus behrii (assembly GCA_036936625.1). Taxonomy (NCBI): domain Eukaryota; kingdom Metazoa; phylum Arthropoda; class Insecta; order Lepidoptera; family Papilionidae; genus Parnassius; species Parnassius smintheus. The sequence continues at coordinate 19,377,328 of JAUPFT010000010.1, read as the reverse complement.
GTGGTGACTTGAAACTTGCAAGGCGCTCGTCTCGGGCGAGGAACTGGTTTGCGCGGGGCTTCCATCGCCATTAATTTGCATCGAGGCGTAGCTTGTGTCGTGTTTTAATATCGTACTAAGTAATTTTGCTTGTCGCTTGGAACGATAAACTTTGTGACCCGGGTGGAGATCGCGTTTGATTATAGTTTATGCTAAGTGACGTTAAACTTGAGTTCAGATAGCAGTGAATGCCCACTAGAGTGATTGCGCCTTGTGGAGCTTGGCAACGCATGTGGTTCGACTGGCCGATTACATCGGTGACGTCAGGTTACATTACACACCTTCCTACACCAATCACACCTAATATTTACTTGCCTCTGACGATAACTTTTGGTCGATCCTACCTCCAGAACTAGGTGAGTTCATGTTTGCTTATACAGCGATAGTAAAAAATTAAATATCCATAGGCCATTGGGCCCGGACCCTCGGGTTGCCCGTCGAGTTGGGTTACTATGGGGCCTAGCCCAGTCGACTTTTGTTGGGCAACTGAGGGCCGTAACAGGAGGACACATTTTTTATTTCTTCTGTACACTAAAAGTAAAAAATCATAAAAGATAAGTGCATAATAACTATTAAAAAATTGGTATTGATGTCAGAAAATTTCGTTTTTTCATCCTCGTATTCAGAACGGACAGTGCTTTTGCGCGGCAAATGGCGGAATCACAGAGTAAGGAGTGACGGTTTCTTAAATCATGTGGCAAAACTACAACCATAAATCACTCGGGGTCAATGCGCGGTCAATACTGTATAGCGGTAAAAAATACTTTATTCATCCTTTATTTTTCTAATCATCTTCGCAGGCTGTATGATGTGTGTATAATATTATATTTCACTGAGGACCGAACCCTTTTTTTTTCTTTATATACTCTCCGTGATAGAATCTTTAACGAAGATTTGCGCGGAAAAATCATAGTAACGACCCCCTGCAGCTGTGGTAGGAAGACATATTTTTACGCGGATCTTAGTAAATTAATTTTTTACATCTTTAATGGAATAATTTTTATTCAGTATATATTATAAATAAAAAAAGCCATTTATCATACTTTAACCACTGGTTTGGAAAAAGCCACAGTCTTGGGACTTTTTTTCTACAGTAACATTATGCCATATGAAATTGATTGTATTTGCATTATTAACAACACTAATATAAGAAACAGCTCTGAAACTTTAATAAGATATTTAGAATTTGTAATGAGAGGGATTTTGTACATTTTCTGGGACATTGTCGTATCATTTACAGTCATGTAATTGACGGCATAAACGCAAATTTTATTCCTAACAAATTCAATGTGTGGTATATTTAATACATCGGTCATTACACAGATGTCTAGTAAATAAAAACTTTTATCGTTGATCATTCCCCTTAGCATTATGTCGGAACCGAGATTGCCAAAACTTTAATGCGATCAATGTCTGTTTATCATACTAACCACGTAGTTGCGTTTGCCAACTTAATTTCGCCTGCTATTTTATATTTTCTAGTTGTCTGAAAATTAAAATATTTTGGTTTTAAATAAGTCATATTTATTTAAAACCAAAATATTTAATGTCTTTGCTTAAAACTTTTGGGTACAAAATAAAAAATAATAACAATAATTGTAATACGTTTTGGATTTCGTTAATATTTAGAATTTAAAAATACATGCAAATGCCATGTAGTGGAGACCACGCTAGGCACACGTAGCGCCTCGGACTAGACCGGACTTGAGCGACGATCTGCATCAGGTGGCTAGTAGGAACAGGATGCGTGAAGCCGAAGACCGGACTAAGTAAAACCTCTTAGGAGAGACCTATTACCCAGCAGTGGACTGCTGCAGGCTTTTGATAATGAAGCAAATGAAAATCTAAACAAACACAAGGTTTACATATAAGCGGCCGATTGATGTACGAGACTCGAACTGAAAAATCGGTCGAAAATCTTTAAACCCAAATTTTAGAGACTGGTGATGAGGTACTAGTGCGATGATGTCAACTCTGCGCTCAGAAACCTCACCAGCGTGTAGATTTTGGGCAAATCTTTCAAATAAGTAATACTCGAGAGAAAATGTATTTTTTACTTCCTTCATAGAAAATTAATAATTTTCAAAAGTAAGTAGTTATAGTTTTTGATCCGATTTTGAGAATGTGAGTTTTCATCAGATTTCCACGTTTTGAAGTCGTAGGAAGCCGTTCCTATTATTTTCGGACGCCCAGCCATGTGAGTGTATGTGGGTGTGTATGTATGTATGTAAATAAAATGTAAGTAAAATTTGTCGTACAATATCTTTAGAACGAATCATCCGATCGAGATGGGCGATAAGGCGTTCAAAAGTGTTCATTGATACTTCGAGGTGATTACATTTTCAAGTTTGAAAGTCGAGCCGTTTCAAAGGTTTAAAAAAAAAATCAACAAAATGTCTTTAAGTGTTTTCTAAATAACTTTCAAAATATTTCATTAATTAACTCCAGACATCAGAAACACTTTTTTGAACTTAAAAAATGCGTCGAATGCCGAATGCAAAACAAAATTGAACGACGTGTTCAAAAATGATTGCCATTAAAAATATCTAAATAATCATTTTTGTTTAAGATAACTTTTAAATTCTTCAATGCATTGATTCAAGACCTTACAAACAATTTTTGTACTTAAAAATTGCTTCAAATACTATCAAGTCAAAATCGGATGACGCATTCAAATATTATAGCCCTTTAAACATCTCAAATATTCGTTTCGAGCTCAAAAATTAAATAGATTCGAGCACAATGCTCGGAAATTCCAGGGATAGCCTGTAGGATCAATTGGTTTTCAGATTTTTTGAAAGCCTTTGTCTGACTGTTTGTAAAAGCTATTAATATGATGTGTGATGTACTTTAATTGAAAATTTTTCACTAGTATTTTTACTACGCTTATTTTTGTTGTAGCACTAATTTTACTAAAAATAACTATAAGAAGCCAGTTTTCCAAGATGTAAAAATCGGGGTTCTAATGTGTGTAATATCAACAAAAAAGGTTGAAGAGCTGCTGAAAGACTGTTTGTCAGATGGTGAAAACGTCAGAGAGAAATCAAAGTATGTGAGTTCTGCGCACACTTACCGAATATGTCTTGATATCGTCGAAAAATAACAGTATATTATTTTTGGGTAGAAGAACTATTTCTCTGCCAAAGAGTCCACCTAGGTAAGTACCACACTCACACCTAGTTATGCCGACAAAAAGTAGTACCTGCCCCACTGTGTTCCGGTCTGAACGATATAGAGAGCCAGTATAATTACAGGATGTGAAGCATTTCATCTTAGTTCTCAGAGGTGACAGCAGGTGGTAACGCATCTTCAGTCTAATATGTTTTAGGTAGGCTGCAGGTGTCAATGGACTGCATTAGTCACTTCTCACCATCAAGTAGACTCTAAATTAGTTTGTAATTACAGTTTATTAAGAAAATCATAAACCACGAGCCTCGTCGTGGAAGGATAACAATAGCTAGCGTAAAATTAGAGTATAATGCTGCTGTTTCTTATGAGAACCGGAGACACTTTTTAATGATATCAAAGACTAATATAAATCTGAGGTTTACAATTAATAATGTAAATGTGGATGTCCATAGGCCACTGTATCAATCTAATAAAAACGCAGCATTGATATAAAAATGTTAATAAGAAATTCATAAAAAAACGTTCCGTCAAAATTATAAGTTTATTACATCTTTTGGTAGTACATTGACAATTTATAAATGTTATCACAATTTGCAATATATCCACAAATTACGATGAGAATATTTTACGCATAAAATTTCATTTCAGAAGCTATAACAAACTATGCATGTAATGGTGGATTTCCGCCATATTGCACTAATCCATATATGTATAGCAAAAATATTTTCTGATTCTAAATAAAGTAAAGTTTCTCTTAGTAAAGCAAACACATTTTTATTTAATATACAGTTTTTTTAATACAATAGTTTAAATCAATTATTGCAGCATTTTTACTGATAATAAAAGATTTTCTTCTTATTTGTATTTTTGAGAATAAGAGGATAAACGACCACACAATCCACACATCCATGGTAAGTGGATGTTGTATCCTCGGTCTATCCTCGTATAAGAATAAAAATGCAGGTGCGTTGCCACCACTGAGGACTAAGATAAAAATGCTTTGTTGCCAGTAAAAAGGGTCTCTGGTTCTCTACACCCACCACAATAATACAGCAGCAATGAGCTGCTGTTTTACGCTGGTATTCTGTGAAAGTGTGATCCTACACCGGTCGAGCCGACCCATTCGTACTACAACCATAATATAGCTGCAGCTTGGCTTTACCACATAAAAGTGAAATCAATTGAATTTGTTCGAGACGAGTTGACGGACTTTACATGTTTTTTTTATATATTTTTATTCCTCAGTCATTCAAGTTTATTCTCAGTTTTTTATTCTTCACCGTTGAGCAAATCGTAATATTTTTAATTCCTGACATTTCGACTGCTTTTTACGACGTAATATTTTTATTAAATAACTATTATTCGTGTGATTATTAAGAATTCATTAAGGAGGATTTTAGGAGGATTTTATTCTAAACGTTGAGATCTAATAGTAAAGTTAAAAAAGTATTTCTGTTCTTATAATGTTCGTTAGTACTACTAATATTGTTATTGACTATCTACAAAAAAAATATTCCCGACTTTATATCACGAAATTCATGTAGGTCTTCACACGTTGATGTAAACGAGGCGCTGCATGTATGACATATCTTTGTTAGAGGGGATTTTCCACAAACTTTTCATAAGCGACATATCCTTAACCGATACCTACGTTTAAAGTGACAGGGGACGTCAAAGTAACATCCATTGTAACATCTTCTAGTATTGGAAATAAATGATGTTCCCTTCGGGACGAAAGGATATTTTGGGTAAATTCTGAAACAAGATAACTAAAATAGTTGCGGTATTTGAGCACTTAATACTCTGTAGTGGGAACAATGGACTCTAACCCACACATTCCTTACTTCAATTTAATTGACGAGGGCGAGAGGGCTAATATCCTTAGGGTATTAAATGTATTGTAAGTAATATTAAGAGAAATCTTAAGACAAAAAAGTTAAAACAAATGTAAAATAAATTTGATTTAATATCTCACTGTAGTAGGTATTAGACTTACCTACCCTTTTTTCTTATTTTCAGCATATATAAAAGTCCACTATCGAAAATAAGCCTCTCTCGTTGTGGTGACACTTTCACATGCACATTAGTACATAAAACACTTATACCCATGGTACAAAAATAAAATAAACGCTTATTTGCCTCTGATTCACAGATTATTAAAAAAGAAATATTTGGAAAATAAACGAAAAATTCGCAGCTTATTCAGTCAATCTGTCAGTAATTATTTGTTGGCTTGATTTTAGAACTCTTTAGCGAAAATCACTACTTTGTGCGAATGTTTGATCACAGACATGCAATGTGTTTCATGGAAGCAGTGAAATAACTTGTAATTAAATTAAATTCTTTATTTTTCGACGTAAGATTGACCATATATTTATATGTCGTTACCAGATCATAGAATTGATCACTTTAAATGTTGCAGATCATTTCATAAAATGGAAAATACCCGCTACCCCATCAAGATATGGGCTGGCCAGATCTACGAATAATCGTTGTTTTACGATACGAACAGATAAACGAGCGCATACTATAGATAATGATGTGGTAAATTAATAACGATCATATCGTAAAATAAGTGACGTAACTCCACCACCTTCAGAGGCGCTGATATCGTTAATATTACGTCGAAAAATATAAGTTTCATTTAATTACAATTCGGTGACCAAGTCCCAGCTAGCGGTAACTATTTTGAGACATTTACTACAGTTTATAGATATTTATTGTCTAATGATTAAGAATCAAAATTTAGAGAAAATAATGTTTACAATTCACTGACTTTTTCATTATTTGATCCAGTGTATTCATACGATATGATATATTTATTTAGTCGAATAACCTCATTTGCCGTCGAAAATAACAAGAAGCTGCATCCATTGTGTATTGAAAATAGCAAAATATGGAGTACAGGTCCGGCGTATACGAAAGCGACTTTTTATTATTGGATGGGCTCGTTTGTGTAACAACTGGTCAGTGTACTTTTAAGAGAGTTGAGATAGAGTTGCTGAACTGAGTGCTTTGCTAGAGATTTAAGTTTCAAAATATATTTTTAAATCTATATTTATTTTTCGAATTTTTATAAAATCGGCGGCTAATATACCACTGTATTTTAAGGCCTTGCTTTGATTAAGTTATGAGATTTAAAAAGTCAATACAGTTGATTATTTTGAATATAATTAAAGTGACAAGCTAACTATAGTCAACCAAATCTAAGAAATACATTTTGACAGCTGTCAGGCTTATTGCACCAAGGATGCCAACCAAAAAATGGGAACCTACAATATTCGATTCTTAAAGAAATTGATATCCATTATTTAGAGTTGGTAATCATTTACAGTTTGGTTTGAATAATAAAAGAATAAATTAGACACGGATAATTTAAAACACAAGATTGATCGCTTTCTTCGTACTTGTTTTTACTGCTTATTTCTAGAGACACAGATTTAGATTGAAACTAGATTAAAAATAAATTTATTCAATCACTTTCAGTACAACTAGTTGAGCTGTCGTTGTTTAGATTAATTAATATTCGATTTTAAATAATGCAGTCAAAGTTAATGTCTCTTTCAAAGTCATACATAATCAATTTTTACTTTTTTCTACCACTTTTGCCCAATCAACCTGTGTGACATGGGCACATGCTTAAACGAATATAGAAGAAACAGCCCAAAAAGTTAAAGCCGAGTCACAAAATAAGAAAACAAACACAAAATCACCAAATTACACACATTCGAAATGACGGGAGATTGAAATCACGTAGTAATTTTTTTAAGCACGGCCTTGTATGTGGGTTTTTTTGCCTACACAAATTTACGTTGTCATGATTCATGTATTTTAAGGAATTTTAATAATAAAAATTTAATTAAACAAATAATACATTAAAAATTAATGGTTCGATTTTTTGTAATTTTTAGTTTCAGTACTACGTTTAGATGCAGTAAACCTAATAATATTTTTGTAATTAGTAGATTACAGGAAATGCATTTAATTAAGAATCGCTTAAATCTGTGGTCGACCCATTCTACATACAAAAAGAATTTGTCTCCTTTAGTTCCCAGTATGACATTGCTTCAAATATTTGATAAGATATCTGTGTATTATTTATTAATTAAAGTGAAATACAGCTTACTTAATACAAAAACCTAATAAGCACGGTTGAATTTCAACCACAAGGCGACCAGTATTACATAATATAATAAAGTTTATATGGAACCCTCACTGCGCGAGACCTAATCGCACTTGTCCGGTAATTAGTGTGAACACAGTATCAACAAAAATCACACAATGTTTTACAGATTCTGCCAAGCTGTTACAGCTGTTTATCGGAAGAAACTGCATTCATTTTCACAGTTTCAAAGGATCAGTTATCGGTAGATTTTAAATATGGGATCAGTTATCGGTAGATTTTAAATATGAACTACTTCATAATTTAAACTTGCGATTGCTATCACTTCGTGAAACTCCATATTTATGAATAGTAAAGTAAATCGTTATGGATGGTAAAGTAAACCTTTATGGATAGTAAAGTAAATAGAAGCTTATATACGCCGCCGCTTATTTCTAAGAAATTAAAGGAAGTGTCCGCTGATGGACACTTCCCGTTTACGCATTTCACATCATTTTGATTTTTTTTATTTATCTATTAAAACACGTACAGAGGATTTATATATGTAAATATTAAAGCGTAGCAAAGACATTTATCAGTGTAAGAAATTTTTAGTAATGTTAGCATAGGTTCATAGAAATCACCTTAAATTTCGTATAGTATAAAATTCAGACCTAAGCAACCCTCAACAAACGTAAAAAAAAATGCAACGCAGTGGAATCTTGTTGCACCTACATTTTTATTTTCCAAATGTTATCAGTAACACGCTGCTGTTCATCTCCTGGTTCGTTTCCTTCGTGGTTATTTACGTTATAGTATTCCTAACAATAGTTGTGTAGTGGCGGTTGAAAATATCCACAACCCCATATTTTCCCGTGGGTGTCATAAGAGGCGACAGATGCAGACAAGCAGGAGATGGGCAGCAGCATCTTACTGATAACAACAATTATACTATAAAGAACATCGGTTGCTATCCTGCTCGTTAAGCGTGGCAACTAGGGCAAACATCCCCCCATGAGCACCAACACTAACAAAAGGCCCCCCAGTCCCCTCGGTCCCGCTATTCCTGGTTACTGTGTTGACCATGGTAACGGCGGGGTAGGGGGTGCTAAGAACCCCGATGGAGACTCGGTTGCCACCGAAGATGACTCGACCTGGCATATGACGGACGCACCCTGAGCACTGATGAAAAGATCCTACGAAAAGTTGCTAAAAGAGGGTGAGGAAACGTAAATCCTCGAATTTGGCAACTTGTTCTACCAAGGTGGTGTCAGATTTATCGTCCTAAAGTCTCTCGTCAACAACGTTGTAAAGATTGGAAGTGTGTCAATCAGGGTTGCGTACCTATTACTCAGAATCACCAATCGGTATTCGCTGAAGGTCATAGAGGTTTATGCACCAACTTTGGCACATTCCGATGAGGAGGTGAACAAAATGTATGCGGATATCTCTAGAGCCTTGCATTGCTCCAAAACCCGGTATACGGTGTTGATGGAAGACTTCAACTCGAAACTAGGTACAAGAAAAAGCGGTAAGCTGAAGGTAGAGATTTTTGGAATAGGGCAACGGAGCCGAAGGCACCAATGGCTGGCTGACTTTATGGAGAAAGAGGGACTCTTTATGATGAACTATTTCTTCCAGAAGCGGCCCCAAAGGAAGTGCACTTGGTCGAGTCCCGACGGTTCGACAAAAAATGATATTGACTTCACTGTGACGAAAAGACGCAAACTGTACAGTTATGTATCAGTGATCGCGAGGGTGAAAACTGACAGCAATCACTGAATGCCTCTATTGCACACTGAACCTAAACGTAAAGTTGGAGAGGTCTCGTCGAATGAAGTCAACGCTCCCTCCCCCTCAGGCGCTATTCCACGGTACCGAAAATTTTTAGCTCGAATTACAAAACTATTTTCAGTGCCTATAAGACTGGAAAACAGTAGACGATATGAATGACAAGCTCGTGGAAACTAACCATGAGGCCGCATAAGAACACAAAAGCTCTACGATCACACACTTAATCTCATGGCTGTGAGACGGGAAATGAAAATGTAATTTTCAGCAGATTTGACAACATACAGGCAACTGAACAGACAGATCTCCAACTACACGTGGGGGGACTTGTACAACTTCTATATAGCTCGTATTGAAGAATAAATTGAGTGGAACTAGGGCTCCAAAGTTTTTGCCAGATATCTGTCCACCAGAAAGAGCCAATTGTCGAAGCTGAAATCCGATTGTGATAGCACCGTTTTTAGGACACCTGAGATTTTTAGCGAGATTGAGAGATTCTTAGGGCAGCTGTACACGTCTGACACACGCAAGTGTAAGTAACGATCCAAGAGCTAGTCTTACCCGATACTATTCCGATGATATCCCGGACGTCAGTCTTTTGAGTGAGATTAAAATTGTACTTCAGCATCTCAAAAACGGCGAGTCCCCAGACAAGGATGGAATGGAAGCAGAGCTTCTAAAAGAGGGTGGAAAATCGGTACTTAAAATCCTTCAGATGCTCTTTAATACCGTCCTGTATGGTGGCACTACTCTGGAGGCGTGGAGTAGAAAAACGGTGGTCTTGTTCAACAAGAAAGGTGACAACAATCTCTTGAAGAATTACAGACCGATTTCCTTTGTGAGCCGCGTCTACGTGCTGTTTTGGAGAGTCATTACGAATCATCTCACACGCAGAATTGACGACTTCCAGCCTCCCGAATAAGCCGGTTTCCGAAATGGCTTTAGCGCGATATACCATATACATACCCTTCGGCGTATATGGACTATATATAATATAAGGCTTTCTAATATATATATATATATATATATATATATATATATATATATATATAGGAAGCTTTCAATCCTGTCAAAATTTAACCGGTGCTACAGTTCCTTCAGCGGTGGCAAATTGACTGTCGGTCTACCGAAGTGACTCGAATGGTTTTCTCAGTACAAAACCAGAGTACGAACCTATCCAACTGCAGAGAGGTGTAAGATAGGGTTACGTTATATCCTCCAAAATCTTTACCGCTGCATTGGAAGACGTTTTGAATCTACTGGAAAGGATCGCCATTGATGTTAATACCGTATGGATTAACATCAATGGCGAGGAAATCACTCACCTTCGATTTGCCGACGATATATTCCCTATGTCAGAATCGCTGGTGGACCTAAGCACCGTGCTCAATGACCTCTATAGTGCCTCCCAACTGATAGTTCTTAAGATGAACATGGACAAAACAAAGATCATGCGTAACATCCATGTCACATCTATGCCAGTAGTTGTTGGGAGCACTAAGCTCGAAGTTGTAGACGAGTTTGTTTAACTGGGACAAATTTCCCCACTAGATAAGTCTAACTTCGGCCGAGAGGTCGATGTACGTATTAATTTGGCTGGGCAGCGTTCGGGAAAATACGACATATTTTTTCAACAGCTAAACCTCAAAACCTGAAAACAAGACTGTGCAACCAGTGTGTGTTACCAGTAATGACTTACGGAACTGAGACGGGGTTCTTCACTGTAGGCCATATGAAGACGCTCAAGGTCGCTCAGCGAGCTATGTAGAGGGCTATGCTTAGGGTTTCTCTGCATGATAAACTTAGAAATGAGGATATCCGCAGTAGTATCAGAGTGACCGACATGGCCCCAACGGATTATTAATCTGAAGTGGCAATGGGCCGGCCGTATAACTTAAAGAACCGACAACCAATGGGGAAAAAAGGTTCTCGAATGGCAGGGTGACTCCCACTAGATTTAGTGATGACCTGGTAAGACGCGCGGGAAGTTGATGAATAAAGGTGTCTCAAGATCGTGCTTTGTGGCTTTCCTTGGGGGAGGCCTATGTTTAGGAGTAAACTGATGATTGAATGATTTTTTTTATAGGATAGGGTGACAAACGAGCACACAGTCCACCTGATGGTAAGTGGTTGCTGTGGCCCATAGACATCTACATCTATCCTCGATTATGAATCAAAATGCAGATGCGTTGTCACCCGTGAGGACTAAGATGGAATGCCTCGTTTCCAGTAAAAAGGGTCTCCGGTTCTCTACACTCACCATCCGAAATACAGCAGCATTAAGCTACTATTTCACGCTGGTATTCTGTGAGAGCGTGGTCCTTCCCCGGTCCAGCCGAACCATTCATGCTACAACTATACTACTAATATAACTGCAGCATGGCTCTACCACGTAAAAAATGATTTTTTTTTTATATAGAAGAGGGGGCAAACGAGCATGCGGCTCACCCGATGTTAAGTGACTACCGCCGCCCATGATCAACCGCAACACCAGGAGAATTGCGGGTGCGTTGCCGGCCCTTTAGAAAGGAGTAAGCTCTTTTCTTGAAGGTCCCCAGGTCGTATCGGTCGGGAAAAATCGCCGGTGGTAAACTATTCAACAGAGAGGTTGTACGTGGAAGAAAATTCCTTGTGAAACGTACAGTGGTGGACCGCCAAGCATCCAGATGGTGTGGATGGTATCGGGACGTTTGCCGTGTAGTGCGTTCACGAAATTTGGCGGCTGGGATTAATCCGAACAATTCCTCAGAGCACTCCCCGTGATAGATGCGATAAAATACGCAAAGAGATGCAACATCTCTTCGCAGCGCCAGTGAATCGAGCCGATCGGAAAGCACTGATGAATGATTCTTAACAATTAACTACAAAGAACTACAAAGAATTAAAGATAAAAACACTATAAAGTGTTTTTATCTTTAATTCTTTGTAGTAACATCTATATAAATCGAAATAATATGAACCCACTCTAGTCAAGCAGCATCGAAGCACCTTCTTTATAAGCCATTTTATTTAATTTAGGCCCAAATAATAAATGTTGTAGGAATATATATATTAAAATTTGAGGTAAGGTTATTACTTAACAAAGGATGTCGTAAAGTTTAATTTCCTTTGTATTTAAATTTTAGAGGCGCTTTTCTTTGATCTTCTTGGAACTACGACCACGTAGAAAATGATGGTAAATGACATACTATTTTTACCTTGCAATAATTTTAATAAAAGCATTCGTAATACCTCGAGTAATTCTTGTGCCTTCCTTTGTTGTTCTTTCATATTTTTCATACTACTAATGGTTTTCGATATTTCCCTACTCGATCCCATGTCTAAAAACATTTTACAAGTTTAATCACAATTACTATATATATACTATATATATACTATATATATATATATATATATATATATATATATATATATATATATATATATATATATATATATATATGCTACCTTTTACATAACAATATAACTATACTAAAATTTAAAGAAAATAGTATAAAAATACCTCATCATCATCATTATTACAGCCCATATGGAATGCGACAAAGCACGGTGCTGAGCCACTTGCATCCATCGAATTTTTCTTATCACCGAGGCCGCCCTACACCGGTACGATTCTGTCACTCGAGAACCTCAATGTATTTCCCATCTATTTTCGTTTCTTCAAAGTACTCGTATATGACCGGCTCCTTGCTACTTCAAATAGTTTAATTACGAAATACTCCAAGCGAAAGCGCAAAATCAAGTGCTTTCATTGATTTTGGAAAGCGAGGACATAATTTGTGGAAATACGCAGGTTTTTACTGCCATTTATAGTAACACGATTGCCTCAATAATAACTTTTTAAATTACGTACATAGATAACATATTTTTTTCGATCTGGGATTCGTACACAATTCTCTTGCCTCCTTCGTATTTCTACGTAAACATGTTCGTAAATTAAACATACCCTTGATTTGTATATTTTAAATATATCATCAATTTGATCCATAAGCTTCCAATAAATTTGACGGCTATCTTGCCTATTCCTACCCCACATTCTTCTGATATAGACAGACCCCAGTCAAACACGACACCTGTTTTGCATATAAACGAGGCATCATCATGTAAAATAGTCTGCAATAGCAGACCGCTGAGAGATTTAAGTTTTGAGAGGTCTAAGCTGTCGTCAGATTTGCATAAATTAAAGAAAGCAACGACATATCTAACATTATTTTACCTTACCCAACAGCCTTCCTGCTTGGAGCTTTTATTGCTTTGTACATACTCTCTCGCTTTGTTTTTATTACACACTTTATTTTTCTCATATTTTATTGCTAATTACCATAATATACCAACATTAAAAAAACCAACTATTCTCGTCTTGTTCAGCAATTTTTCTAATCTATTTTGACTTTCCCTTGGCAAATATTGAAAAAAGTAGAATAATTAAGAATTTTGAATAAAAACGTTAAAGATATTTTTAATATCGCTTTAATTAGAAGCGCTTATAAAAGTTTTATATAAAATTGAAGTTCAACAACGATTCAAAAAAGTTGGTAACTTTGAATACATTTAGGATTTGTTAACCACATTAATCAAAAATATTTTACGCTCCGCTATGCTTGAGCAGTTTTCTTTAGATTTCTTGCACCATGAGTATTTACCACGTGAACCGATGTATAGCTAGAATTAATTAGAGAGCAGTCAATATTTTAAAGATCACCATGATTTGTTTATGCTAACAAGCGGTACGTTGTCCATATTTCGTTTAAGAAAAAAAAAGCAACTTAAATAAATACAAGTCAAGAAAATGCAGTGATGCAACGTCTCTTCGCAAGGTTAGTGGATCAACCCGATCGGAAAGAACTTGATGACCGAACTTTGCAAGCAGGGAACCGGCATGTAATATTTTTTCGCTTTCTTAATTTACCACAATTCTTAAAGGCCGATTTCGTCTTCCCTTTCAAGCAATGCTTCCAGTTGGACCGTTAATTCGACTTATCTACTGTTTTGACGGACCTGCGTATAGCTGTTCCGTTTTAACATAAAACATGTGTCTACGAGAATCCATCACTATTCCGTCCAGTGGGTATATTAAAGGGCATTATGGGAAAGATCAGAAACATTTTATATATTATATATTATATACGTGGTAGAGCCACGCTGCAGTTATATTATGATTGTAGTGCAAATGGGTCGCCTCAACCGGGGACAGACTATGCTCTCGCACTCAGTGCTATATTCCTACACTAAGTACGGGAGTTAGGTGGATTAAAAAAAAACATAAAACAATAAAGTCTAAAACCCCGCTACTGAGGTAAAATATAAAAGAAATTACGTGAAAAGAATTCGTGCCGTCATTACCGAAATAAGCAAGTTCTATGTAGGGTAACCACATTTTAATATATAAATGTACATATCCCTTAAATATGTGTTAAAGTTTATTAATCTAAATAGAGAAAAATAATTATTTTTCTCTAACTAAAGTTTAAACTACTTTTAATTTATTTCTAAAGAAATATTTGAAATCCAGAGACGAAGCTTGTTGTTGATAAACTAAAGATAGAATAATAGTTGTAACATGAAATTTTTAATAAACATTAAGTATTTTTTAATCCATTCATTTATAGCACAGAGTTCAAAGAGCTGATTTATTGCTTTATTGTATTCTCTTCTTATCAACACAATGATAAAAGTGCGATATAGGAATTCTTACACAAAAGTGTATACCCTAAGCGTGAGGGCATTTATCAGTCGTCCATTGTTGAAATTTAGTTGTGAAGAAAGTTAAATTTCCCTTTCCGATTTCATTGAAAACTGTAATAATTTGTGGATAAGGATTTATAGGAATCTTGAGTAACCCCCTTGATGTTCTTACTTGTAATTCGAAATAAATCAACACTTCCAATATTACTTTAAAAATTAAATAATTCATGTGATTAAATAGAAAAAATAAAAATCTTGGGGTTGGCAACTCGTTTGACGACCGTGGCAAATATGGCAAAAATCCCCTCTATGAGACAATATATAGGGAGGCCTATGGGAAGCAGTGGATTATTATAGACTGTAACAGTAACAGTAAATAAATCATCAGTTTCTAAATTTCTGATTATAATAGTTGATTGTAATAGTAGAATATATATATATATATATATATATATATATATATATATATATATATATATATATATATATATATATATATATATATATATATATATATATATATATACATACTGAATAAAAATACTGTCCCTTTTAGAAAGTATTATGATAATTCTGAAAACAGAAATGTCCAGTTTCCTTGATTTTTGAAAATTAGGAACATACGTGTATAAAATGAGGGAAGGAATAATACGAGTAAATTTTTCTTTTCGATACCCGACGCTTTACCGGCATGCCCATTGGCTAATTACGTTAACAAGCTTTATATTTGGCATATACAGTAAGAATACTTAGAAAAACTTGGTATAGAAATTCAATGAAAACGGTACGATGGTGCGGGGCGTATTCGGCTTTCATGATAAATGCACGTTTTTGCATTACAGCGTCTTGAGTAGCGACAGCTCAAATTATATGGGGAATACACAGTGAAACCCAAGGTATTAAGCCTTACACTGAGGCCTCAGTGAAGAGCATAAGAATTATTATTATTAATAATAACCGTGAATTAAAAACAAATTCTGTTGCACTAAATTGTCCTAAAAAGCTGTCTTTCGAGTTCTATGAAAAACGCTCCGCATCGCCACACCTTTGGCCGAACTATTTTCACTAATTCCCAAAAAATCCCATGCAGTCGCATGCGTCTGGCAAATCCCGAATAGTCGCATACGACCGCACCAGACTTTAACCTGTTAAAACTTATATTTAGAGACTACTTTTCTATGAAGAAATTTCGTACAAAATTCTCTATCATATGGCCTAAACCAAATTCAGGTTTTGCTTCATTGCAAAAAGATTTTATTTTATTTTTATAACAAAATAAGTTCATACCAAGCGGATGTTGGTGGCGTGAAAATATCAATTATCGAGTAATATATAACTCGAAATTATTTACGTAAAAACATACATTATATTCACACAAAAACTTTCATTGCTATTTTATAATAAAACCATATACTAAAACACTAATAAAACACTAGGAAAATCCAAAAATCAACTCAATAACATTCACACGAAAATGACGTACGAAATGAACGTAGATTGTAGATAAATAACCATACACTTGACTTTTTAGTCCACTGGAAGATAGAAAATTTTACGTTGATTTTATAATGCTAAACTTTTTCAAAGAAAAGTAGTCTTAACCATATCACCTTAACCCATAAGTATTTATGGGCACTTCGACCCATAAGTATTGTTACGCGCTCAAGTCGACGATATACTAGCGCCATCTAGTGTCAGGAACGAGAGCGAGTAGAGCGTTGCAGAAAATGACATCACAAATCTCTCAACCGACAGCGCCATCCGAAGAACTAAGTTTCTAGAAAATCTATACTCGCACAATCGTCCCTTTGCGCGCATTTACTTGAATATTCGGGACGCTTCTTTGCTAATTTAAATAAATAGGCGCTGCAAGATGCGATCGAGGTAGTATTGAATTGGCGATACGAGCGAAGCTTCGGAGCGGAATTAAGTGGATTAGTGTGTTTAATTATTAGTGTTTTAAGTTTTAATTTGTGTAAAGTAAATTAAAGTGTTAATTTAGGTAATTCTATTGGCAATTTTCATTGTCACGAACCTCAAGCTCGTAACAATTGGTGTCAGAAGTGGGATAAAATCATGCCGATTTTACCTAAGGAGGAAACGGAGGGTGTCCGTACCCGAAGTCAACGCCAGCAGGAGACGGACCAACGAAGATTTGGTGGTGCAACGCCGCAGACGTCGGAGGGCCAGCCACCGGCTGCAGGCCCGTCAGTAGCCCCTACATCTGCAGCACCTGACTTAGGTGCTCTGATGGTGATGCTGCAGGAGCAGGCTCGCTCGACAGGAGGAAAAGGCCCGTTGGTTGAAAGAGCAGCAGGAGGAACAACCCCGCCGACAGGAAGACCAGGCCCGTCGGTTGGAAGAGCAGATGCTCCTCATGAAGGACCTTCACGCTACCTTCGGGAAGGAGATAAAGGAGGTGAAGGATAGGGTTGCTCTGCATGACAACCGCCTGTCGGAAGCTGAAACCCAAATCGCGAAAGCTGAAAACCGAATCGAGAAAGCTGAAACCCGAATCGACCAAGTAAACTATCGGGTTGACAACGTAATGGCTGACATGAAGAAATCACTGGACGAACTCAAACATGGAGATGGAGCTACAGCTCCCGTAGTAGCTACAACACCTTCGCTACGTGGGTTCAAGGTGCCACCGTTCGACGGTACCTCTTCCTGGTCAGCCTACAAAATCCAGTTCGAGGCTGTTATGAAGGCGAACGGCTGGAATAAAAGTCAGGCCATGACTGCTCTCACACTAGGCCTGCGCGACCAGGCCTTAACCGTTCTGGAAGCTCTCGGTGAGGAAGTGACTTATGAGCAACTCCTTGAGGCATTGGAGGCGAGATATGGCGACGCTCACCTGGAACACGTCTTTCGTGCGCAGCTTAAAGATCGCGTGCAGCGCATCAACGAAAACCTGCAGCAGTGGGCCCTTGAGGTGGAGAAGATGGTTCGAAAAGCATACCAGTCTGTACCTGCGCTCATTGAAGGGAACCTGGTGCAGACATTCATGGACGGCATCCGCGACCTGGAAGTCAGAGCTGCTGTGAGGCTCGAGCACCACGAGACCCTTAAGGACGCCTTGGCCCATGCACTGGAAGTAGAAGCCGTGCGGCAGGATCATCGTTCCCATCGCGTCAGAGAGGTTGCAGCAGATACAGTTCGCGACCGCAACAAAGGATAAAGCCCTAGGTGCTATGGCTGTGGGGAAAAGGGTCACCTTCGATTAAGCTGCCCTAAGCGAACCGTGGAAAGGAGAGTTGATCGATCTCGAGAGGGTAGTGCAGCTAACGGCACTGCCTGGCGGCGACAGGATCATCGTTCACCTCACGCTAGGGAGGTTACAGCAGTTACGGTTCGCGACCACAATAAAAGATACAGCCCTAGGTGCTATGGCTGTGGGGAAAGGGGCCATCTTCGGTCCAGCTGCCCTAAGCACACCCTAGGAAGGGAAGGTGAACGGTCTCGGAAAGGAAGTGCGGCAAACAGCACCGCCCAGCAGCAGTAGGAATACGACTTTACTATCAGACACTGCAGCGAGAAATCTCACGGCAACGCAGATGCATTGTCAAGAAGACCTTGTCCTGAAGATTGCAACCATTGTAGTAGGCCAGAGAGTAAGGAAGTGGTATCCGTGAGGACGCTCAGGACAGACCACCTCAGCAACGGGTGGAAGGACAGCCTACGACATGCACAGCAGGAAGATCCGGACATCAAGCTGATTCTGGGATGGATGAAGGCCCGTGCTACCAAGCCTAAGTGGAGGGAGGTCGCAGCGATGAGTTCAACCACGAAAAGCTATTGGGCGCAGTGGGACAGCTTGCTGATTCAGGATGGAGTCCTGTGCCGTAAATGGGACAATGGTCGAAGAGACAGCTGTCGTTTGCAAATGGTTGTCCCTAAAGCTAAAGTACCGGATGTGCTACAGCTGTACCATAATGATTATTCAGGAGGTCATCTGGGAGTTAAACGAACTCTACTGAAGATCCGAGAACGGTTTTACTGGGTCCACTGTCGAAAGGATGTCGAGGACTGGTGTCGCAAATGTACAAGTTGTGCGGCTGTAAAGGGACCTCAGACTCTTTGTAGAGGTGCATTGAAGTTGTACAATGTTGGTGCACCATGGAAGAGAATAGCCATTGACGTGGCGGGGCCGTTTCCGGAGAGTGAAAGCGGTAACAAGTATTTCATGGTTGTGATGGATTACTTCACTAAGTGGCCAGAAGTCTTCGCCATTCCAAATCAAGAAGCTTCAACAGTTGCAGATAAACTAGTTCATGAAGTCTTCTGTCGTTTTGGAGTACCTTCAGAGATTCACAGCGATCAAGGAAGGAATTTTGAGTCTCAAATATTCCAGGAAACTTGCCGAGTTATGGGTACTCATAAAACAAGAACGATTTCTTATCACCCGCAATCTGATGGAATGGTGGAACGATTTAATCAGACATTGGAGAGGTACCTAGCAAAAGTTGTAGACAATCGGCAACGAGATTGGGACAAGCACATACAACCGTTTTTGTTGTCATATCGAAGTTCTGTTCACGAAAGTACAGCAGTAACACCAGCTTTCGCAAACTTTGGAAGAGAATTGCGGCTGCCTGCAGACCTGATCACCGGGATACCACCTGATGCCCCACGCAGTATAACCGATTATGCAAATGACTTGCGGAACAAAATGAATGACATTTATGAGCACGTCAGACAATCGGGCCAGCAAATGTCTGAGAAAATGAAAACCCGGTACGACCGCAAAATGAACAATAAAGGGTTCAACGAAGGTTCATTAGTGTGGTTGCACAATCCAGTCCGCAGCAAAGGGAAATCTCCTAAGCTTCAAGCTAAATGGGATGGCCCGTACCGGATTGTAACCAGCATCAACGATGTGTCAACGATGTGACCTACCGGATACAGAAAGGCGCAAGAGGGACTCCTAAGATCGTCCATGTGGATCGCTTGGCGCGTTATTATGGGGCCGATAATGCTCGGGACGAGCATGTCTTGGGAGGGGGCAGTGTTACGCGCTCAAGTCGACGATATACTAGCGCCATCTAGTGTCAGGAACGAGAGCGAGTAGAGCGTTGCAGAAAATGACATCACAAATCTCTCAACCGACAGCGCCATCCGAAGAACTAAGTTTCTAGAAAATCTATACTCGCACAATCGTCCCTTTGCGCGCATTTACTTGAATATTCGGGACGCTTCTTTGCTAATTTAAATAAATAGGCGCTGCAAGATGCGATCGAGGTAGTATTGAATTGGCGATAAGAGCGAAGCTTCGGAGCGGAATTAAGTGGATTAGTGTGTTTAATTATTAGTGTTTTAAGTTTTAATTTGTGTAAAGTAAATTAAAGTGTTAATTTAGGTAATTCTATCGGCAATTTTCATTGTCACGAACCTCAAGCTCGTAACAGTATTTATGGGTTAAAGTGCTGTGGGTGGGTGCGATCACATTTGACTTCTTGAATTTTGACGGAATATCGCCGCGGTCAAATTTGGACGCTTGCTGTTTGAGAGGTTGAGTATTAGAAAGATTATCAAAAGTTATAAGCAAAACAATAATGATAATAGTGATTTTAAAGCTGACGCGGTGTTCGAGTCCGACTTAGACGGTGTCCAAAATAGCACATAAAAGAGACGGAATGCGTGAACTAATAAATGACGCTAAAAGAATTTCAAATAGCAGACGAATCCAAGTGAATTTTTCATTTATTACAACACAGTGCTTAGCTTAAATTATTTTAATATTTATGAATCGCTCGTCGTGGGAACTATGAACTTAATGGATGAATCATCATCGCTTTTTGTTATTATTTCCCGGATATTATTAATTAGTTTAACACACTTCAACTACTTCATTACTATGTCCTGAGTGTGATGCAATAAATATTATACTACACTAGGTGCTACATTAGCCATCTGGTGATGAGATAAATGACATCGACACAACCTATATTCCAGACGTGACAATTAATTAATAGAGTAACTTAATCTCATTTTGGTTTAGGTATTTACAAAATATAAACAGTCTGTATGTTCAGGGACAGCATCTGTTATAAGAAGTAAAAAAGTCAGAAGCCCTTGTATATAAACTTTCAACTTGTTAACCAGAATAAAGAAAACTTTACGGTTACGGTTATCATAATATACTCGTATCATTCATTTTTGTGGTGCAATCGAATTTGACGTAAAATTATGTAGTGTACCACTTAGAAAGTCTACCTTATTACTTACTTATATATTTACTATATACTATAATTCACTATGTAACAAGATAGGAGATGTTTAAAATTGGGGAAAAGTCATAACATAATAAATTGGCAAATTTATAACCTCTTTATCTGCCCAAATATTGGCTGACGTTCTTAGACAAGACCGTCATTTTAAATAAAATTGTTGAGTAGTTAATTAATGCTTAACGTGTAACTTTATTGTTGCATTAAGTTAATGTTCTACTATTTATGTGCCGCAGAACATTAATACCCAAGTAACTTGTAATTTTTTTAAATAAGTGAGTCTTGAGATAATATAATATTTTATACTATTATACAAAACAAAATTATGGTTAATGACCACGGGCTATACCGCTAATTGTCGGTAACTGGTGTTCTAAAATGTCATCGAATATGTTTACAATATTACAAAACTAAATCAGTTGAACTTCGATGAAAATGTCACCAGTATTGTTAATTTACTTCTTATCTTGCCCAAAAAAGTATATAAGTAGGTAAGTTGTCGGCAGTGTAATATAGGATTAAGTACGCTAGAGGACGATGGTTTTCCCACTTGCTTCTTATCTCTTGTTACATGTAAGTAAGTTGTTCGATAACAACCTGCATTTTCGTTATCGCACATTAAAGTGTCAGAATGTTCGTACCTAAATGCTAATGTAAATTATATACCGCTTGAAATTATTCATGTATAAAATACCGCGTGAAAACTTACAGATAAATCAATGTGAGATAAAAGTCAAAAATTTATAAAACGGCATAGCAAAAGACACAGATAAAAGAGGGCTATTCATGTGGCAACAGTAGTATGGATTGTCAATCGCATCGTCGCAACGCAAGTTCAATAGTTTCGTATTATACTATGTTTCGACTTGTTCGAATCGATAATCTTCTAAAAACGATGAAGAGATAATGTGATACATTGTCTCTTACCTTTAAAATGTACCTTTTTAAAAATGTCAGGTTTTTTTGTTGTTTGTCGTTATATTCAACATATGGTGTACTCCGCTACGTAAATCGCCGCTCAAGCCGACCCATTCGTGTTGCAACTATAGTATAGCTAATATAGCTATTTTTAATGAACTTTAATTACCGTGTGGTTTCATTGCAAGAATATTGTAAGAGGCCACAGCAATAAACGAATCAAAAGATGGTTAGCAGCCTCTTACTAATAAGGAATAAAAAACCGCGATAGCCAACCCGCTTGCCAAGCGTTGAAACTAAGAGAAATAGCCCCCTAATGAGGCAATCTATGGAAGAGGCCTATGTTCAGCAGTAGACTTTTACATTTTGTAACGGTAACAGTTCTAAGCTATAATTGAAAATAAAAACTGTCAATACGAAATATGATACATTGAGTGTAACAACAATTGTTGCCATATA
This sequence comes from Parnassius smintheus behrii, assembly GCA_036936625.1. Taxonomy (NCBI): domain Eukaryota; kingdom Metazoa; phylum Arthropoda; class Insecta; order Lepidoptera; family Papilionidae; genus Parnassius; species Parnassius smintheus. Next base: position 19,354,975 of record JAUPFT010000010.1, on the reverse strand, counting down.
AGTTGATTTCAACTGTTCTCAAAAAAATCTTAATTCTATATAAATCGACAATGAATTTAGTTTCTCAGGCGTTTATCTATTCTACTAATTATTCATTTCACAAAGGCAATGTCAAACGACAAGCCGGAAATAATAACCTCAGTTTTCTTATTTTCATAGAATAAACTTCAATTTCAAAGTTCACACGAACTATTCCCCGAACTGCGCTGCTTTGTGTCATTTCGCGCAGCGTTTCATTAAAAACCAAATGAGCAAAAGTCAACTAAAATTTTCTGCAACAGATATAATATATTTATTATTAAATAAAAAAAGACGTGTGGCACTCAGGGACTGCCGCGGTAAAGCTATTGCATAGCATTTTGTATCAACTTATGCAATTATAATTATTTATTTATTTTATTTATGCAGTATTTCTTTTTCTTTGATATTAATTCAAGTTACACTTTTTGAGCGTGGTGACCGATAAGAAAACAAATTTTTTTCTTTTATTAAATAAATAAATAATAAATGCACTTTGTTCATTCATATTCAAAACACTTTATACACAAATTTTACAAGTACAGTTATTCACTGTTGTACATAAATACCTATACACCTATTTACTTTCTCATAAACAGCTGCTTATGTATTCGTCCGATTTCGGAGCAGCTCGTCTCGATTCGTGCGAGATTCGTAGAGTCGTACAATACGTCTAGTTGCACGCACACAAACACCGTGTCGAAGACTGCGGAAAAGAAACGACGTTGGACAATGCATGGCCTTCAAGCGCCGCGCAAGTGATTCTCGTCCCACCTATCCGCGCCGTAACTTTTTTTTACGACCCTGCGAGACTGTCGCAACAAAAATGATTACTACTGAAAACTAATATAGGTACCTAACATTCAAATAAAAATATTCTCAAAAAGCTCAACGAATTCAGAATTTAATTTTATTGAAAGAAAATTTGTCAAATAAAAAATAAAGGATGAAAATAAAGCATATGGGAATATAAAAATAAATCGTATTTATTTTTTATTTCGAGTTTTACAAGAAAAGTATAATATTTACTGGAGACAATTATTTTATTATTATAATAGTACATGATATTCCCTTTAAAATGACACCAATATGAATAATATCTTATATCTATATCTACAAATAAATAAAATTGAAGTGTCTGTTTGTAATGTTAAAATAACAGCTTTTTATTAAATGCGTATGAAAGTACTAGTAACAAAAACACAATTTTTAAATTTTTTATCTGTCTGTCGGTCTTTCTGTCTGTCTGTCTGTTTGTTCCAACTAATCTCCGAAACAGCTGGGTCTATTTTGACGGGACTTTCACTGGCAGATAGCTGATGATATAAGGAATAACTTGAACTACTTTTGTTTTAGAAAAAGAATTAGGGTTCCGCGCAAAAAAATTAAAACCCATGAAATCCATATTCCACGCGGGCGAGATCGCGGGGAACAACTAGTTCTCAATATAGATAAATGTATATTTATTTTTATTTATTTATTATTTTAATAAATAAATAAATTTTTATTTATTTATTATTTTAATAAATAAATAAAAATAAGTATTAATAATTTCTAGACACATCTCAACAGATATTTCGTTAATAAATTGCTATCAATACTCAAGCATTCTTTTATATTTAGCATCCATTTAACACAAAAAACTGATAAGAATACTTTTTAAACAACATATAATCAATAAACGATAATCGCGTATAGTGAATTTCGAGGTAAATTATTATATGTAAACGTTTTTGAATCGTCGTAGTGATACATATTTCCTAAAGAAAATATCTTCACAATTAATTTGATGTAAAATAACATTAGAAGTAACGTATAAAAACGGAGAAATTATCAAATTTTTGATCGAGTTCCTAACCAGTACACAAACAAAAATGGCGAATAGTCATTTTCACATTTTTTTAGAAATAACGTATAAAAACAGAAAAATTATCAAATTTTTGATCGAGTTCCTAACCAGTACACAAACAAAAATGGCGAATAGTCATATTCACATTTTTTTAGAAATAACGTATAAAAACAGAAAAATTATCAAATTTTTGATCGAGTTCCTAACCAGTACACAAACAAAAATGGCGAATAGTCATATTCACATTTTTTTAGAAATAACGTATAAAAACGGAAAAATTATCAAATTTTTGATCGAGTTCCTAACCAGTACACAAACAAAAATGGCGAATAGTCATTTTCACTTTTTTTTTGAAATAACGTATAAAAACAGAAAAATTATCAAATTTTTGATCGAGTTCCTAACCAGTACATAAACAAAAATGGCGAATAGTCATTTTCACATTTTTTTTTAGAAATAACGTATAAAAACAGAAAAGTTATCAAATTTTTGATCGAGTTCCTAACCAGTACACAAACAAAAATGGCGAATAGTCATTTTCACATTTTTTTTCTATATAGTTATTTGTTACTGAGTACACAGATAAAATTCACTCTCATAGATGACAAATTTCACTTCGGTTCATTTTCGCACGCTTTCTCGAGAGCGACGCGTTGTGACTTGTTTACGCATTTACTTCAAGTACCCCGCACGCACACCGCAGGAAACATATACCTACGAAGAAAAAAACGTAACAAACTTTTGCCAGATAAGGCTTGATAAGATCTTTGGTGTTTTTGCACCATAACCTGACTCTGGTAAATTTTAAATATGACTAGATAGATAAGAACAGTTGGTTTAATATGATTGTTGAAAACAAATACCCTTTAATTGTAATGAAAAATACTTGAGGTTAATGAATGTTGAATCAAAAACATTAATTTTTTATTTAATTTACGGACTCCTATCCATATGTTTACTAGGAGAATACAAAGTTTATTTCATTTTTTTAATATGGCTAATTAATTAGGCAGGGATTTCTAAGATTAATAACTAATTAACTAAGATTAAGGTTAAGAACTAAGATTAAGATTAATGATAAGATGGGAACTGATTTAATATAAGGTTTACATTTACAATGTTCCGAAATAAATAAATAAATAATTGACCATGAGTGAGTAAAAATAATATCTTTTATTTTACAGTATCTAATGTTGTTATATAAGGTGCTTCTAAAATATATGCCACGGTTGTTTGTATGGAGACTTGGCCAATCAGCTGACCGATTTCCATACAAAGTGCAATTTTTTTTGAGAATTGACTATGGGTTCCTTGGGGAAAGTGGTACAGTATCATGAGTAGAACCACCAGTTGCAGACATGGCATATTGTAGTTAAGAAGCACCCTATATTTCAGTTAAAATAAGTGCGAGTAGGTATTATTTTTCTTGTACAGAATTTCGGCCCATCTCTAATATATATATATATATATATATATATATATATATATATATATATATATATATATATATATATATATATATATATATATATATATATATATATATATATATATATATATATATATAAATTATTATATAATATAATTAAAATCTAAATTGAGAATTTAAACTATACGCGTGTGTGTGTTTGTGTGTATATAAAGAGGGCTACTTTTAATATCGCTCATTTTAATATCAAAAATTCAGGTTATCTTTATAACAGTATTATATTTTCAATTCAAAATTAGTCTGCATTTGTGATAATAATAAAATGTATGTATATAGAGTACTCACTCGTTTTCTTTCACTATTATTTCGTGACTTTCTTCATTAATAATAAATGCACTTTGTTCATTCATATTCAAAACACTTACACAAACACCGTGTCGAAGACCGAAAAGAAACGACGTTAGACAATGCACGGCCTTCAAGCCACACTTCCGTGCCCGTCGGAGTGGGGAGCGTGAGGTTTTTTCGTTACGGCGGAATAAATTTCTGGATTCGGTCCCCGCGCTCAAGGCCCGCGATAGAAGCTATGCAATAGCTTAACAATGTTTTAATTTCAGTATTTTGTGTTATTATAACTTAAAATATTTTAATTACAAAAGACAAGTATAGGTATGTAAGTAGATACTTGGATAGTGAAGTATATTTTAACTAATTTTTGTAATAAAGTACTTAGGTATTACTTCTGTCGATCAAATTATTACTTAATTCTTTTTTGCTGTAAGTACCTATCTAACAAAAAAAGTTAAACAAATTCACTTTTCATAACTTCCTTCTTCAGTTGGAACGACGTTTTGCCATTATAATTTATCAAATAGGTAATATACATAATATATAATTTTTAAATTACATAAAAAAAGACGTGTGGCACTCGGGGACTGCCGCGGTAAAGCTATTGCATAGATATAATTGCATAAGTTGATACATTTTGTATCAACTTATGCAATTATAATTATTTATTTATTTTATTTATGCAGTATTTATTATTTATTGTCCAATTAATTGTCTTTAAATGCAAATGGCACGCTCTATTATAATCAATAAACGATAATCACGTATAGTGAATTTCGAGGTAAATTGTTATATGTAAACGTTTTTGAATCGTCGTAATGAAACATATTTCCTAAAGAAAATATCTTCACAATTAATTTGATGTAAAATAACATTAGAAATAACGTATAAAAACAGAAAAATTATCAAATTTTTGATCGAGTTCCTAACCAGCACACAAGCAAAAATGGCGAAATATCATTTTCAGATTTTTTTCTATATAGTTATTTGTTACAGATTACACAGATAAAATTCACTCTCACAGATGACAAATTTCAAACACCACAATCTCTAATTTTTTACTCTGCTATCTTCAGCGCTGTACACGAACGGAACGATGTCGTTGAGAGCCGTGGTAGCTCACATGGTTAGCGCTCGTTATAGGTATCACAGTACGGGAGCAACCCGGGTTCGATCCCCACTGGCACCAATGAAATTGTTGCGTGCTGATTTAGCTATCATTTGGAAAGTCTGTTTTTCTGGGCCGTTTTGTTTTGTTACACTGACATCTCGCAAGTCACCTAGGGACCTAGGAGGTTGTCGGTTGCTTATTTTTTATTTTTCTTTAAAATTTTCGTCGGTAAAATAACATATTTATAAAAGTAAAAAAAGTAAAGTTACAGCCTATATACGTCCCACTGCTGGGCACAGGCCTCCTCTAATTTCTGAGAGATGAAAAAAATGTCCGTGTATGATCTGGCAAGTAAGTGTGATATTGTAATACCAGATTTGAGAACAATATTCCAGGATACTCCTCACTAATGTATTATTTATCAATATAATATTTTTAGGATGATTTAACTGTCTCGAATTGCGCATAATAAAACTCAACATTTTGGAAGACCTTTTTATAATCTCATCTATGTGAGTATTAAAACTTAATCGTAGGAGAAGAATTCAGTGACTTAGTGGTTAAGATCGGAATATCAGTAAAATATTTCTCAAAAACCATTGCAACGTCCTGATCTGATTTAGTTAATTTATTGTTAAAACTTAACTGGTAGTTTGAATTGCGAGAGTTGACCTTACCAGTTTCACTATTAATTATACTCCATGTCATTTTAATTTTATTAGAAGCAGTCTTTATTTTTTTGCTTAAATACAATGACTTGGCTAAGGAGCACACTCTTTTAAATATTTTGGAATATTTTTTTACATATTCCCTAAATTCAACGCTAGGATTATATGACCTTTCATTGTAAAGTTCATATAACCTTTGTCTACTCTTATGGACTCCTACTGTCGCCCATTCATTAAATGCTTTACGATTATTCAAGGAGAATGTTTTAGAAGTAAAAGTATTATTAAATTCATTGCAAATGAGCTTAAATAATGATGCATACAAAAAAATTGGATTATTTTGGTATGATATTATATATATATATATATATATATATATATATATATATATATATATATATATATATATATATATATATATATATATATGTATATATGTATGTATAAGATATAGGTAATGTATTCTCTTACATCGTCACCACATCACCCTTTCATACATTTCAGATTGATCTATATGTAAAACTATTTGGTGTTTCAAATATTTTTAATTAGTTTTATAGATCGTAACCTAACTTGTTTTAACTTCGGGTTGTTTACGTATCGCTAACACCGCACCTAAGTGCTTGATTATCTTATCGCTTGAGCGTTTAAACGGCTACGTGTAAATTAGTTCGCGTGAGTATCTTCACGGTTTAACGTGCATGTGTGGCACTATACTATGTGCTGCGTAGTTGATTATATATAATAGAATTTGTATGAAGTCACTGTAGAGGCCGGCCGGGAGAATGTTTTCACTAATATAGGTCCTACTAAAGTGTATTGAAACTAAAGAATTCTTCCAGTATTTTTCCATTTCTTTTAGAACCAGAAACACCCAAAGTGCCTAGCCACTTTTTAAGGTCACCTGGCCATTTTTTGTTGTGTACCTCGTTTTCTTGTCTCTAAAAATACGAAGATCACAAATACGTTATCTAGTCACACAGTCACTTGGCAGCATAAAAAATTAAGGGGTGGTACCAGGCCATATATACTCTGGACAGAATTGGTGCCTTGGTACATACAAATTGTGATAGGGTAGGAGAAACAAAATAATAGCAGCAATCCAAGAAAGAAAAAATAATAGAAAAGCTAACTATGAATAGATTTCTTTTGGAAAAAACCTTTACCTAAAGTTACACTTCTACGCGGGAAAATTTCCTGAACCAGTAATAATGTTCATTTCTTATCCTTGCTTCAATTTCCGGTATCCGCAGTAGTTTGTTAAAGCAATAACTTTAATGAAAGCAGGTCACGATTTTTTGGTTGTAGGGCTAAATAATGTTATCTTTGTCGTGTTTTTACTTCTAATCTTCAAATTGAGAATTATTTACGGAAAGAAAAATAGTTCAAGTATTTTTGAAGTTAATGAATATACATATATAATATTTACAAACAAAGAAACACACAGTCTACCTGATTGTAAGTTGATGCTGTAGCTCATAGACACCTATTATTTATCACCAATTTAAGAATCAAAATAATGCCATTTTACGCTGGCATTCTGTGAGAGCGTGTTCTCGTACCCCGGTTGAGGTTGAGCCTGATTTATTTGTACTACAACCATATATATATATATATATATATATATATATATATATATATATATATATATATATATATATAGGTATGTGTATATATATATATATATATATATATATATATATATATATATATATATATATATATATATATATATATATAATATACCTGAGTGAGAGCCCTATCTTCAGCACTGAACTCTGCATAGGATGTAACGGTATTGGTAGAAAACGAACTAACAGATCATCCGACGGCGTGTGGCTACTGTAGCATTTGGACTTCTACTACCAAATTAGGATAAAGAAGTTTGATTAAGGAAAAATTACTCTTACATTATGCACTAAATTGAGTTTGGTATAAGCTTGTATGAATTCTACGAAATAATATTTAAACATAATATATAAAATGTAAACAATACAATTCTGAAAGAAAGCTAACGATACTTTTGAGACAGTTGGGGGGAAACACAGTTAAGCCGTTTTGTGATAAATGTGTAAAAGTTTTTTTTCTGCTCTATTAACCTTTAGTACTTTATTTTTGTGTCTTAACCTAAATGATTTTAGTTTGAAACTAGATAATGGTGTTATAAGTGCTGGTTCTTTTCTCCGTCACGGACTCAGTAACCATTTAGCTCTACACGCGGTCTCTGCGTTCCCAGTACTGGAAGTAACATCCTAAGCGGAACTTCGGGAAAAACAAGGGTCTCATTTCATTTCACTTCATTCATTCATGGTATACCCACTCGGAAGATGTGATAAATAGATGGAAAGTTATATTTAATACCCACGGGCGTACAAGGTAATGTTCCTGTGTGCATTGAATTTTATTTTAAAAATCTTAGAAAACCTCGTCCTTAAATAGCAATTATACATAATGGGACCACAATCCACATAATGGTAAGTAGCTAAGTGTAGACTCCGGATGCCAGTCAAGCCCTATAAATACCAAATAAAGTAAACACTACTTTTGAATGTAATTTTTAGCTTGCGCATTACAGTGACTTGACGTTTTCTTGGGTCCAAGGCCAAAGCCCTTCTTTAGGGCCACTTCACCATTGAAGCAACTGAGTTTGAATATAATTTTGTTAAGTAGTAGCCATGTTTTCCATAAGAGTAGATGAAACAAAAATTGATTGAAAAAGGTAAAACCTCAATGCGTAAGCAAAATATTTTTTTAAATTAGTCTATGCGTTAGCATTTTAAATCCTCTTAAACGAGATTCTAACGAACATTGTAAATTGAATGGGGAGAGTTCTCTTTGTTAAATGCTTGTTCGTCCTGTGGATTAGCATCATACCGTATTGTTTGCTTTTCGAAAAATAAATAAAGAGCAAGTTTTTTTTGAAATATGTGTTATTGGGTTAATAAGATAATTGTGTCGTTACTCAACATCATCATTTTAGCCTTTCACAAGCCCACTGCTCTTACCACGTCTTCATTTCATTTAGTGCGGAATAGCTCTATATTTCACTTACCGATACTAGGCTGCCACTCGAAAACATATCTTTTCCATCGGTTGTTGATTTCATGAACTATACGGCCAACAAATTGCAACTTCTAATATTCAAATATTTTATTATATTTCGTCAATTGCGAAAAATTGTTATTATTTAAAAGGGAAGTCATTTATTGCAATTTTAACGCCATAGCCTATCCAAAAACTACAGTCAATATAAAAGACTTTTATGTAATTATATATATATATATATATATATATATATATATATATATATATATATATATATATATATATATGTGTGTGTGTGAATAACACTTCTATCATTTTATTGGATTCGTTAAAAATGTGATCTGGTGCAACTCCCTTAAATGAGTTACATATTTAATTACAATATAAATAAATAAAAGAAAACACATTTGCATTTTTATTTTCAGTTGAGGATAAAAATGTAGATGTCTATGGGCCGCAGTATCCACTAACGTAAATGTAAATGTGCTCGTTTGTCACCCAGTTCTATTAAAAAAATATTTATTTAAAACTCTCTTAACAAAAATAATTACATTTATAATCAAATATGAGCGGCTTTACTCTCAAATATTAATTTCTTCTAGTTTAATATTATTTATAAATTATACATTTTCTAACTTTGTTTTCATAGTTCTTTGCTTATGGTATTTATCAATAAGTTATTCAGAACACTCAAGAAGTAACTTTTTATTAAATCTTTTTTACTTTTTACTAACTAATAAACAGCTCAATGCAACAGTTCCTGATATTGATATAGCTTTTTATTTGTAGCTATTCAAGGTGACAGAATCTAATATTTAAATGGGACAATACAAACTAGCTTAACGGAATAGGCATTATGATCGATAACGACAGCCTTTTTATCTTTATCAAACTGTAAAAAGTCTACTACAGGACATGAACTTATTCTACGAGGGCGGCACTGAAAATTTCGAGAATCAAGGAAGTGACACAACATTACTATTTAAAAATATATTTATTGCTTTTCGAAGTATTCTCCGCGAAATTTGACATATTTTTCCATACTATGCAACCAATCATTGAAGCAACCATTCCATTCGAAAGTTGGGGTCCCTAAAATGGCCGTTTTGTAGGCATCCACAGCTTCTTCAGGTGATGAAAATCTCTATCCACGCAATTTATTCATTATTTTGGGGAAAGTATAGAAATCATTAGGGCTAAGGTCGGGGATGTACGGCGGATGGTCTAATAATTTTGCTTTCTTGCTCTAAAAACTCTTTTGTTCTGTGTGCGGAGTGAGAACTCGCATTGTCGTGATGGAGGATGATGCGGCAGTTGCAGTTATCTTTACGGAGTTCAGAAACGACCTGTGGCAAACAAATGCTAGCATACCATTCTACATTAATCATTCTTTGTCCCTCAAAAGGAATAGTCGTAACATGGCCGGTTTTGGAGACAAACGTGGCCACCATTTTTTTTTGCAACACTCCGTGAACGAACAATTTTTGTTGGCTTTAACTCATTTTCAAACACCCAAACTAGTGACTGGTTTTTTGTTTCGGGTTCGTACGCGTACATCCAGGATTCGTCACCTGATACAATGTTGTATACAGTATTTGAGGATCCTGCGAGGAATCTTTCGAGAGTTCTGACGCACCAAGTAACGCGAGCCGCTTTTTGCTCTTCACAGAGCGAATGCGGTATCCACCGGGAAAACAACTTTTTTACAGCTAATTGTTTATGCAAGATTATTTGTATTTGACTCATGCCAATGTCTAAAGTTGCTTTAATTTCGCGGTATGTCACATGTCGATCTTCCTCAATCAGCTTACGCACAGCATCAACGTTTTCTTGGGTGACTGCAGTTTTTGGACGACCTTGACGGGGATCATCACTGAGCTTGACACGTCCACGTTGAAATTCAGCAAACCAGCGATAAATTGTGGTTTTGGATGGGGCTTCATCACCAAATGCAGAAATCATTTGGTCAACACACTGTTTTTGTGTTAAACCACTTTGAAAGTCATAATAAATCATCGCTCTTGAGTTTTCTCGAGTCAATTCCATTTTCTCAACGACTAAACAAGTTTGACAAAACCTTGTGACAAGACCGAGAATCTTTTTTTTTAATAAATAAATGGTATTCGGTTTTTAAAACCAAGGAGTTTTCGATTAAAAAGATTTTAATATGACAGGAACAGTGGAAATATTCCATTCCCGATACTTTTAGTGCAGCCTGTGTATAGCAGGGACGATATGACGTCTTTGCCACGCTATGAAAGTGGATTAGCTAGCACAGTACCACATTTATATCACCTTTGACGATGCTCATTGTTGCCCGGTATTTACATAAAAGACGACTATACTGCCATTTCCCAAAGGCTGCCTATTGCTTGTTCGACCGAGATGAATTGGTAGATGCCTACTCTTATAATGTTAATTATATGATTAAAAGTCATCATCAAACTGACTCCAGAGATTAAAATTTTAATCTATGGTAACCGCGGTTAACTATGACATCTGGACGTTAAACATCTCAGTCCTTCCCGTGACCATGGGTGCTGTAAAGCTCTCGAACGTCGGGTATTAAAAAGTTAAATATACGCGATAAATTCCGTAAAAACTAGTATTATTTCAATGTGTAGTGTTCGCGTAAATATAAGATATCATCATGTCATAAATTCCCAAAAGGACGTATCCAACCCTGCTTATTATCAACAATCTCATACACCATTTCATTAATGTCAATATTACATATATTCAACGTAAAACTTACGATAAGCAAGTGATTTTCCAAAACTCATAAGAAAAAAATGTCCTTTTGAATAAGTCATTTGATATTTACAATCCAAGAAAAAGCACACAAGAAAAACTTGTCAATTTATTAACCTCTCACATTGATCCGCGAGATCGTTATGCGTCACATGCTTGACGCGATGTGGAAAGGCTTCTTGACCCTATTTAGTTTGCAGGTTAATGGCACGTGCTACTCTACGTGTAATCGTACATTTCAAACGATAATAGTTATACTAATAGTGTAGGGTTAACTTTTTGAAAAACATCTTATTTATTTTGTTATTAAAATGTAATAAATCTTTCGAAATCGGTGCTAGACATATTACTAGCATAGTAATAATAATAATGTTCTATAGACTGAACCTAAGTCAAGGCGGTCAGTCTCAAAGGAGACTAGTCACAGGACAAAATTAGAGTGTCCGAGTGGAAGCGCACGCAAATTTGCACTCTCTATTTCCTTATTCCGATAGTCTGGTAGGACAGCAAACTGACACAACCGGATACAGATCAGGCGCAGCACTTACCAGTAAGAATTTCTTGACAGAAAAACTCAACAACCGGTTTGACCCGACCAAGGAATTGAACTCGGGACCTCATGTGATGGTCATCAGTTTACGCCCACTAGAACAAAGCCAATATCATAATGGAATATACAAACAAATTGAAGCAAAATTGGTCAGGCGTCATAATATTGATGTATCGATATTTTTTCTTAGAATTATAATACTCGTATTGTAAAACATCTTAAAAACCACAGGTATTCGGGAAAAATGTGACGTGAATAATATCATAGTTTTTATTTCAAATTTTAATTTACAATATCTACCTCTGTAGACTGTTCAGACGTGAGGTACTTAACTTTGAGAAAAAAATTAAAAATATTTAACACACTGCTAGGTCTCTTTTTATTTTCATTCGTTACATTTTAATGTACACATTAAATCAAATTAAAAAATACTTCATTTAATATAATAATTTGTATCAGGTTATGTTCCTGATTAAACCTATCACTTTTTTCTATTATTATTCTAATTGGGCCTATTATCCATGATAATTTTAAATGCGATATGCATTAGTGATTTATTGAAGATAGGCCAAAACGTCCCTTGCTGACTCTGCATCTCACTTCAGCAGCATAAATTTGCTTTGTTATCCTTTCTTTATTCCTTATTTCTACGTGTCCAAGCCCTCGATGCATTCCTTTCCACATCTCGGTGACAACAGTCTCAGGCAAACCTTACTGTTTTTTCTTAAAAAATATTCATCCTATCATTAAAAGTCTCACTGCAAATATTTCTAAATGACCTCATTTCCACAGCATTGATTTTACTCTCATGCTTTTTCTACCCAATTATCACTATCATATATTAAGGTACGGAATAACACAGCATTGTAAATTGCCATACGAACTTTTTCGTTACTTTGTAAAACTGCTCTTTAAATTGCAATAGATGATTTCATTGGTACAGGTGAGAATCATACTTAGGTTGCACTGCACCCATACTGTAAAATTTTAGTTTCTGAGCTACCACTCCTTTTGTGTGTTTTCGTGTACTGTTAAGTATAATGTGTTTGTGTCAAAATAAAAAATATGTTAACTGTATAAATCTACATTCGTAATGTGATGTCTTTTTGAATTTAAGCGACTTCCTTATAGGAAACTTAAACCATGCTTTCTTAGCTAAAAGTTTGATAAAGTTTTACCGTTATGAAATAAACAACCAAAACTATGCTGTTGTCATAAATTTAAAAAAATCCTTTTTGCAGTTCCTTTTACAGAAAATTGATTTGGTTATCAAAAACATAACTGACTGAAAAATTTAACCGTAAAATTTATTGTAATGCATTCAATGGCATAATTATTTCCTACTTTGTTGTACTTTGTTTGTTAACTATATTATATAAAGCGTAACAATTACTATCAGTGCTGATTTCGAGAGGAAGTGCCTACCAAATGAGAAAATGATGAATAGAGAAAAAAGAGTGAACAAGTCCCGAGATATGTGTGGGACATACTCGTAAGAGAGGAAGGTTTTTCTTTGAACGAAGGTTTCTTTTATGTGATGTGATTAAAAGTAAGGAATCAAATAGGAAGGGGAAGTTGAAGACATCAGGATAAAATAAAGGATGCTCGTAAACTCCGGCGCTGAAGAATGACGAAACCATTTTATTTGAGATCGATACGTAAACACTTCATACCTTTGAATTTTGAAAATAAATGAAATGTAAGTGTATTTGTAATAGTACGCGGATACAACACGTTTAATAAAATTATGTCTTTACAGATATAATAACATTTTATTTAAACGTGTTTTAAATTCCCGACAATCTGAGTGCTTTGCAACCACAAGGAAAATCTTAGTACATAGTAATACACCTAGATCATAAAAGGAAATATGTTCTAAGGGAATGTATGAAGATTGTCCACTCGTTCATACTTTTTCTGCAAGTTTTGGTACGAAGAAATACAGATCCAACAAAATGACAGGCGCCTGTTTATACGAAGTCTATTGAAAATGTCTTATTTTTATATTATTTTTCCTTACTTCTGCAGTACTCTTCTTTCCTGTATTATGTTGTTCTTTTGCACTTGTAACTGTCTTTTTGTTTTTTTTTGTTATTCCATACTGCTTACGATTTTGCTTTATTTGTACTCATAACATTTACTTACAATATTGATTATATTTTAATCTTCATATTACTTAAGGATTCTAACTTTTATAATGCTTCTCTCACTATGCTTACTAATTGTCCTCACTTACATTTCTTATACGTTTGCAATAAGTAACAAATCAATAAATTACGCCAAAAGTGCTTTAAGTATGTTTTATTTATCTGAACACACAACATTTGTAAACTAAATTAAAAATATTTGGGCTTTACATTAATAAGGTTTTTATATTCTTAGATTACTCCTCTCTTTACACTCAATATTCATATATCCATACTTAAGCATCTTATATATAAAAAGTAAAAATTATTTAACATAATTCTAGAATTACCTTAAGTATCTGTTATTATTATTATTTTTCTCATCTTTTTTTTCCCGTCTTTTTCACTTTTCTTGTTGCATACTGTTTTATTTATTTTTTGTCTGTATATTTAACATTTACTAACTATATCAATAACATTTTAAACTCTACATTACTTAAGACTTCTTACTCTAATATTTCCACTCTAATTACATTTATCATTTGTATTTACATATTGTTGCTTATAAGTATGTGTATATGCTTAGTGTCTACTTCATTTTTTTCCTATTCGTTATATCTATTGTTGCTTACTCTACAATTGTACTTTCATGTTCCTTACTTATCATTCTTATTGCGTGAAGAGCAAATGTCATGAAAATAAGTTGGCAAATGTTTTCCTCAATTATTCTTCACATTTTATTTGCCAAATTCGTAGATTTGTGTTCCTGGAGAGGCGCTCTGCATACGACAGTGGGTATTGTGGATGTCAATGGAAGATGGTATACAAGAGAATCCACTATCCCATATCATCTGTGGGTTTTCTAAGATTCGACAAAGGGAAATTGAAACAGGAGATGAAAATTATAAGAAACTGTGATTGCTACCGTTTTTCCATAATAACAATTATGGCAATTATACCCCTATAATGCAATATATCATAATATGTTTAAAAGTTGAGTTTTAAAAGGCTGTAATGAATAATGAAAATATTTTTTTTAAATATTTACTTTAAATTAAAACTCAGGATTGTTAGCGTGAAAAAATTTATGCTGTTACAGTCATATATCAAGAGCTGGTCGAGTAGTGGCGCGTTATTAAACGTTCGTCAAATAATATACGGTTGTCCAAAATGGCAAAAAAAATATATCAAGAAAAACAAAAATAAATATCTATTGACTACGTTTCTTTTGGTAATATGAAATCCTGGTGACATCCTCTACTTAATAATGTAACGCATAACTACAAACAAAATATATATTAACAATACACGACTTCGTTCGTATATACAAATTGTTTAGAGGCATACAATTGATGTCCAGACCAAATTTTGATCATGGCGGCCAGTTTCAATGGAAACCAGCCATCTACTCAGGACAGGATTATAGTGCACCAGTGTGTACGCAATCATAAGTGATTTTCCTATTCCCTCTCATAGTCCGATACGACACGACCAGATAGATATCAGGTGCAGTACCACCGGCTCTTCGAGACATAGGAATGATACAATGCCAATTTCCTGACTAATTGCTATTCAGAATTGGCTATTCAGACAGAAAAACTCAAGATTTTCACACAACTAGGGATTCCAACCTGTGACCACGTGATCGCGTTTATGACCAGCCCGCCTGTCTAGTGGGGCAGCTATGGAAAAAAATAAAAAAATAAGAGTGGAAAAATAAATATCAGTATAATTTACAAAAAGCAATGCTATAACGGTAAAGGTAACATTACTAAATTAATTAGAAAAACGCTCGGCTTTTGTGTATCATATGGTATTTCAGTACAATTTCTTCATCGAACAAACGGATGAAAATATGGGATCAAATCTCAAACAAAAGGTATCGCTCCTAGTGACGTGTGTCGTGTAGATATATGTTCATCTTTTGTTTTAGATTCTCATATCAGTAGTTTACTATGAGTCTAATCTAAAATTTATTATGTTTAAAAATGCAAGAAAATCCAAAATGAAATACCAGAATGAAACCAAACCAAACCATATAGGAAATAAACACTTTACGGTGAGAAAAAGCAGCGAAATATCCGGTGGTGTGATCGTCAATCTAACTACCAATCGTAGCGATTACGGCATGTCCTCTTTGAGATGAGGTTAAGGTTAAATTGACGGTACTCTGAGTGAACGCTGACACTTTCTAGTTAAGCGTGCGGTCCAGCATTTGTTATGTGACTGTTAGTAACGCTACCACTACAGAGTGGGTCTAGGTACCACGCTCAAAACTGTTATATTTTTGTTGCATGATGCAAAACATGAGCATCCGATCCAGTCCTTAGTCAGTTTTGTTGTCAGCCTAATTTGGATTTGGCTGCAGATGAACATAAGTCGCACTTAGCACTTACTATACCACATAAGTAGGTAGGCAGCACACTGGTCACTCAAGACAAATCAATCTACACATAAATAAAATTGAAGAGTCGAGAGATGAAACCCCATGAAATAAAATAAACTCAAGGTTTTTGCAAGTGCTGATTTTGTATAATATCAGAATTTCCAGCTATATCAACGACCTATTTTTGTTAAAGCTTCAAAAGGAAATAAACATATCAATGTTGTTTACGCTGCAATCTGATTACCTGATTGTATTCTCGTGATCGAAAACAAGCGTCGTACTTAGAAAAAGACTTCTTAATTTATTTGCATTAAACTGGCATGATGTCGTGAAGGCAAACATAATAACTTTACTTTAAACTCACGCTAGCTGCAATGTTTTCCTCTTGAATTTTATTCCTGGCATTCTGTTATAATAAAGTGTCCTTAAAGGCATTAGAGTTCTGTGGAAAGCACGCCGTATTGCCACACCTTCGACCGAAAGATTTCCACAAAATTTTAGGTTTGTAGTTATAGAAAAAGAGTTAAAAAAGTATAAGCAAACCAATAGTGATAACAGTGACTTTAAAGCGAGACTGTTTTGGGTGGTAGCTAGAACGGGCCTTAAGATCACGCCACCACTACGGCATACATCGGGTGATGTCCTACTAGCAACGCCTGCTCATTAGGGCGCTTGTATTCCCATCAGGGTTGCCAGATCAAATTTTCGAAAATACTGTGTCGTCCACTTTAAATTACGGTGTTTGAGAGAAAAATACAGTGTTTTATGAAAAAGAAATTCAGTGTGTTTAACAGTGTAATTAAATGACGTATTAAAAGGAAATAATTTTTAAATGAACCAAAATATTCATTTATTTTAAATATACTATACTCAAACTAACTAAATATCTTAATATTTTAATACACAAAATAGTTTAATCACTGTCACTGTCGATTGCCTCCCATTTTTTGTAAACTTCAGAGTTAATGGATTTTAGCATCCTGTCAGTTGGCAGAAAATTTACACAATTGCCGCCATGACGACAAATGACCTGTTTTGGCATTGTTTCTGTAATTAATCTATTCCTGTACTTTTTGTGTCATTTTTTCACTGCGCCTATTCAGGCCACTCTGTCTGCAGACATTTTCGCATCACACCTTAAACAAAAAGCACGGCACGGGTCTTTTGGAATCTCAAATTTTTTTTAATGTTGTTTTTTATTTTTTTAGGAGTTGATGGACCACTCTCACTTTCTGTACAAATATCTTTTGCGCGAGACATAATTTACACAAAAAATATCACGATTTACACTCAAAACTTAATTTAAATTACAATAGAAAATATTTAAACGTAATATTTTAGAACTAAATACTAAGACTATATATCGGACAATGTTAATAATACATCAATAACAGTAAAACAACACTATGACATATCCAACTTCATTTATATACGTCTATGATTTACCTAAATAATACTTACGTCTATGCTGCGGCCGATACTGAGAATTCGCCAATCCCTCGAAGGAATACTACGTACGTACTCTTATTAGTTTGCGCCATGTACTCCATCTCGAGTACATAGTAATCTATGATGTACTCTTTTGCGTTGGTCAGCGGACGCATTCGTCGCATTCATAATTTACGATATTTTTCGTAAGTAGCTTTCATTATAAAACGAAATTTTGTTTTTGGTTGAAATAAAAATACTGTGTTTCCATACACTGTATTTATAAAAATACTGTGTCCAGTAGACGGCATGTAAATACGGTAGATCTACTATAATTACAGTGTATCTGGCAACGTTGATTCCCATTGATCGCAGCGCTAGCAAAATTCAATGGCCGCCTGTGTACCTATTGTTCTCACAGATGGCGGCGTGGACGAAGTTCAATGATCGCCCTGCACAGGGAGTGGGTTGTTCATGAATACGACCAAATGGTTAATAGTTTAAGATAAACACAGCATTTTTTATAGAATTAGGGTGACAGTCGAGCACACAGTCAACCTGATGTTAAGTGGATGCTGAGGCCTATAGACATCTACATCTATCTTCGATTAAGAAAATGTGTTGTCACCCCTAAGGACTAAGATGAAATGCCTCGTTTCCAGTAAAAAAACAGTCTCCGGAACTCTACACTCACCACACGAAACACAACAGTATTAAGCTGCTATTTTACGCTGGCATTCTGTGAGAGCGTGGTCGTTCCCTGGTCAAGTTGACCTATTCGAGCTGCAACCATAATATGGTTGCGGGTTCTACCACATATAAGCAGCATAATGTAATTTGAATTAATATTAAATATTTTTAGCTCTATAAGCAATGTATTGAATGCAATGATTGACGTTTCTGTACTTTCGTCTAAGGTGTACTTGCGTGTCAAAAAATAAAATAATTAGTGCAGTAATTTAATTGCTAAATATAATTGCATACGATCTTACTTCTACGCTCTTACAATTTATACGGTGCACGAGACCAAAATAGCACATAAAAACAGACAGAACTCGTAAAAATTATAAGTGACACGTAAGGAATTTCAAAAAGCAGAAGAATTCAAATGAATTTGTCATTTATTCAACACATTGTTTAGCTTAAATTATTTTAATATTGCTGGAAAGCTCTTCGGGAGCATTTCGAACTTAAGGAATGAATGATATATCGCATAGACGTCCTTCGTCTATTGCACGCCTCATAGTGCTATTAGGTAGTGATTTACGCTCGACACAAGTTCAAGCAATTTTGTGTCCTCAAAATGCCTCCATCATATATTGCATTTATAAGATAATGTGATTAGCCGTATATTAAACACTCTAATTTATCCATTTCAAATTTTCTAAAAAATCATTTTATATTGCTACTTTGAAATAATAATAATGTTTGAAAACCACTTCACGTAGACTTCCAAAAACCAAATAATGATCCGTTCCTACGTTAGAACTCCGATAAACCCTTGTATCTACCACTGCGCCCCTCAATATTTCATCCACAATTATGAAATCTATCGTGCTTCTATCGTCACCACTTTCCCAAGTATACATGTGAATCTTCTTGTGGCGAAAGCAAGTGTTCGTCACAAAAAGATTCTTTTCCATACATACGGTGAGGAGACTTTCACCATTCTCATTTATACTTTCACCACCAAACGTTCCCAATATCCTTTCATAACCAAGCCTCCTCACCCCAACCCTTCCATTAAAATCTCCTAGCATAATAATATTTTCATTTCCCTTACACTTCATTAACACCATCCTTACCATTTCCCAAAACTGCTCTCGGATATAAGTGGGCTTAGACATGTCTGAGGCGTAGACCCCTAACACAAACAACTTCTTTAAGCCCACTTTCATTCGTATCCATAGCAGTCTTGGGCTTACACATTTATACTCTTTCACACATTGGCCCATTCTTTCTGAAAGGATGATACCTACCCCTGGCATGCCCGCTCGATCTCGTCTACACTAGACCAGTATGCGGTATACATGCCATATGTAGTGACATCCTTCCCCTTCCTTTTCGTCTCATTTACACATAACACATCTACTCCTCTATCATACATCATATCGCATACTTCATCCATTTTATCATTCATTGCCCCACATACATTCAACGTAGCCAGACGGGCCTCTGCAATCCACTTTTCGCCTCTCCGGGAGACAGAACGTGACGGGTGGCGAACCTCGTCACCGGTTTTCCTCCCGGAAATTCTTCGCACCCCTGCCCCATTAAAGGGGCGCCGGGAACTCGAGGCCATTTCTTTTATGTGGTTGCTCATGGTGCGAATATGGGTAGAGTATTTTACGCCGCTACCACGGCGTGAAGCCGAGTCTGTGCTATAGGCTTGTTGCTCATTTAGCACCACCCGGGGGACACGTGTAGGGTGGGCCTAGGAAGAGGTGGTCAAAGCCTACGGACGCGAGCGACTTATCCCCCTACGGATCAAACAGTACACAATAAAGTAAAGAGAGTTCATGAGCATCCCGGCGAAGGCGAATAGGGAGCCACTTGAGTTGATTTCGGAATTGGGATACATGATCATATTATTTTCGTAAACCAAATATGAATCGAATGGATATATTCTGAAGATGCTCAAGCTTGTTTAATTGCTACATGGTAATATCAGTGTAGCATATACCAGCATAGTCTAAAATAGGTAGTAAAATGGAATGTGCTAACGCAATTTTGGTAGAAATGGGCAGGAAATTTCGGAGTCTCTTAAGACTTCCACAAGCTGCAAACGTTTTCATGCTTATCTGTTCAATTTGAGGTGCCCACGGTATTGTACTTTCAATTAGAACTCCTAGATTTTTTACAACCTTATTATAAGGAATAACAGAATTCTCAAAACAAACAAAGGGCAGCGTATGCCATGTAATTTTTTGTAGTAGTTTGCTGCTACCTATCACTATTACCTGTGTTATACTAGGGTTAAGCCTAATTCCATAAGATGATGCGAAATGATTGCGAAATCACGATTTGTGGATAGCACGGTAGATGGAAGATTTTCAATACTTATTTGAGAATATATTTGGAGATCGTCTGCATAAAGATGGTAGAGCGAAGAAATTCCTGAAGTAGTAGAGCGGATGAAAATTGAGAAAAGGAGAGGAGACAACACGCCACCCTGTGGTACGCCTGCATCTAGAAAACACCACGGGGAATAAGTGTCTTCAATACGGATACATTGACGGCGTCCGAACAAGTAACTACGAAACCAGTCGGTTGCTGCTGGAGATACGTTAATAGAACGGAGCACAGCTAGAAGTATGCCGTAATCGACTGTGTTGAAAGCATTGCTAAAATCAAGAAGAGTAAGAATAGTAACTTGCCAATTCAGAAATAGACTAAGTTGGTGATGAACAAGATGCTCAAGAATTTTAGAAAGAAATGGTAATATGGAAAAGGACGATAATCGCAGAAGGAATTGGGATTGGATTTCTTGGGTAATGGTATAATTTGTGCATCTTTCCATAGTGCAGGAAAAGTGTGGTGTATGAAAACCTGTATATATAGAGTTGTTGAAAATTTTAGTTATGATAGGAGTCAAGAGATCTAATAGCGGGAGAATCATGTTTCGGCTGACATTATCACTACCAATTTCATTAGAAGTTACAGCTGTGATAATCTTTTTAACGTCACAGTCAGCAAACTGACGTAGAACAAATTCAGAGAAATCGGGAGTTGGCAAAGAATGAAGGTGATTTAACGTTCTAGATTTACAACTGTTAATGTGACTTGAACTTGAGGAAAAGTGCTGATTAAGCATTTCAATGTTTAAATAAGGCGGAAGGGAGTCATTTTGTTTTCTACCAATTCCCAAGCTTTTGAGAAATTTCCAAACCTTACTAGGATCAGATTCATCAGTGTCTTATGAATGTGACGTCGTTGCGCATTTCTACACATCGTATTGCAGCGATTTCTAAGTATCCTGTACTTCTCACGATTTATATTACAGGGGTCTTTTTTAAATTTTGCTTTAGCTAGGTTCCTTCTTGACATTAAGACTTTGATTTCATTTGTGGGCCAACGAGCCGGCGGATGCTTAATTTTAATTGGTCGTAAAGGAGCATGCTTATCGTAGAGTTGCATTAAAAAGGAATTTAAAAGACGCACTTGTTCCTCAACGTCCGAGGTCTCATGAATTATCGGCCAGTCTATGCTGGCAGCATCATTTTTAAGACAGTCTACGTCCATTTTAGCAAAATTACGTAGCAGAAGAACACGGGACTTGACTTTTGGTGATCGTAATTTATAAGACAAAAACAACAAATCATGGTAAGAAAAAGCATCGCCATTATACTGTCCGTATTTGAATATATAATCTGGAGAGGAAACAATTATTAAATCAAGAAGAGAAGGGGTACTATTAGGAAAGTAATGGGTAGGATTAGAAGGCAAAATGTAAAGATTACATGAGTCAACTACGGACTTTAGTTTCTTTGAGCGGACATCATTTTTAAGAAGACACGTATTGAAGTCACCCATATATTGGGTAATTTTCTTAGACAATACATAATTTTCTTAGACATACTTAAATATACTTGTCGATTAGAGTTAATTGACATTTTACATGTTGTAACTTTATTGTTACGTTAAGTTAATGTTGTGTTATTTATGTGCTTTTTGCATAATCGCTGGAGGACCTACATATAACTTGTAATTTCTCTAAATGAGTGAGTCTTGAGATAACTATATTATACGTGGTAGTAGCATATATCCTTATATCGTTCCGTGAGTGTAGTAAGAAGGAGAAGCAACAGAGGAAAACAAACTAGGGGGCAACAGCGTCTTCCCAAAAAAAATACTAAAAATAAATAAAAATTGGTATCGCCAAGTCACCTCCTAAGCTTGGCAAGCATGGAAAATATGGCTTATTAGGGAATTTATGGGGGAAACCTATCCCAGTGGACATTTGATAGACTGTAATTGTATATGCAGTTGATAATAATATTGGAACTGCCGACGAGTGAAAAATTAAATCTATGAAATAACGGCGTAGATTCGGCCACACTTGGAATAGAGTATGCGAGAGCCATGCTGCAGCTATATTATGGCTGTAGCACGATGTGTCGGCACGACCGGGGAATAACCACGCTCTAACAGAACACAAGCGTAAAATAGCAACTCAATGCTGCTGTGTTTCGTATGGTGAGTGTAGAGCACCTTTATTACTGGAAACAAGGCATTCCATCTTAGTCCTCGGGTGTGGCAACGCATCTGCATTTTGATTCTTAATTGAGCATAGGTAAAGGTTTCTAGGATAGGCCGCAGCATCCATTCAGCATCAGATGGTCTGGATGCTCATTTGTCATTCCTATTCTCTAAAATAAAACTAGGTATTAAACAAAAAGAAGAACATGGCTATGCCGGCAATTGTCAGGAACACTATTTTCTAAAATATCATCGAATATGTTTTACGTACATAACAAAGTGTTTTACTTAATAAGTTGAACTGATGAAAAAAATTCACCGTTATTATTTTACTTCTTAACATTGCCCACAAAAGTATATTCTTAGTTAAGTTGTTAGCAATACAATATAATTATGATTAAGTAAGCTTGAGGACGATGTATAAACATTAAGTCTTCTCACTTGCTTCATATCTCTTGTTAAGTATACTCGTTACTTATCAAGAGATATGAAGCATTCGTTGCTTGATAACAACCGAAATTTTCGTCGCTTTACATAAAAGTGTCCACGAGAATACAGAATTTTCTTACTTGAATGCTAATGAAAATTACTGGTATATACCGCGAGAAATTATTCCTATATAAAATATCGCGTGAAAACTTACAGATAAAAGTCATTTTATATATATTAATTTTCTAATAATATACGAATGGCAAAACAAAAGAAACAGATACAAGAGGGCCTTCCACGTAGAGACGCTAGTACGGATTGTCAATCGCATGGTTGTATCGAAAGTTTAGTAGTTTACATGTCGTATGTTGCAACTTGTTCGAATTGACGATAAGCTAAAAACGATGAAGAGACAATGTTTCAGTAACTACCTATTTAAAAATGTTTTATTTTTTGTCATTGTTTGTCATTACTTTGGACATATGGTGTGCTCCCCGGCGTTCATCAGGTAAATCAAAGTATAAATAATAAAATTACTTCCACAAGATTTTGATCAATTTGACAATAAAAACCTGCGTGTTCTCTGCGATCAATTTGACAATAAAAACCTGCGTGTGAGAAGAATTAATGTTTATACATCGTACTCAAGCTTACTTAATCATAATTTTATTGTATTGCTAACAACTTACCTAAGAATATACCACTGAAATTCAAAAGACGACCCGTACAACTGTCTTCTAAAAACAAATCTTGAAGTTATAGGCAATCGTTGCGTGTTTTTGCTTTCAAATCATTAGATTTTTTAAAACAGGTAATCATAAAGCTTTTATATCAAGATTGATGTAATCTTCCGTATGTTCCGTCAAAGCTCAATTAAAGCCCTCCTCTAGGTAACGTGACTACGCATTCATTAGCAGAATTCTTAACATTTAATGTTGTCTGAATTTTTTTTTCGTGATCTTTAATCAAGATTTGCGAGGTATCAACATAATTTTTGCTAATATATTCTAATGTTTATTACATTAAATTACTTTAATTTTACTTAAATCAGAAATTTCAATAAATATTTAATATTTACGTGGTTGAATCATGCTGCAGTTATATTAGTAGTATAGTTGTATCACGAATGGGTCGGCTCGACCGGGAAAGGACCATGCTCTCACAGAATACCAGCGTCAAATAGTAGTTTAATGCTGATGTATTTCGTATGGTGAGTGTAGAGAACCGGAGACCATTTTTACTGGAAGCGAGGCATTCCACTTAACTCCTCACGGATGACAACGCGTCTGTATTTTGATTCATAGTCGAGGATAGACGTAGATGTCTATGGGCCACAGCAACCACTTACCAAGATGGGCTGTGTGCTCGTTTGTCATCCTATCCTATAAAAAAATATGTAATTGCACAAACTAATTTTTTCATTCATTTATTCAATTATCATAATAGTTATTCGATATAAAAATAAAATATAAAAAATTAAAAATCTAAAGTCCCGTGAGTGTCGTAAGGTGCGACAGAAGGAAATTAACCAGGAAATACACAGTAGCGTCTTATTAATAACAACTAAAAAATAAAAAACTGCGTTTTTAACCCGCCTTACAAGCGTTGCAACTGTGGCAACTATGAGGCTATCTATGGCGAAGGTCATTGTCTAGCAGCCAAAATTACATAGTGAAAAAATTGTGAAAACAACATTAAGATATTCCGTAAAGTCCTTACCGAGATATTTTGATAACATTCTCTTTTTTACCACAGACTAACGAAAAGCGACTTAAAAACTTTTCATTTGAATTTTTGTATAAAAATAATATGTATTGAAAACTAAATAAAAGCATCACACTTATTCATATATATTCATCTTACTATTAATGTCCTTAGACCATGTGAACTCTTTAAGGGCTGATGAAAATTAAAAAGACGAATTCTATTTTTTTGTCATACATAATCCAGTGTAAGGTCTTGAAGTCGTTACACTAAATGAACTTATAGGCGAATTTGTAATCACTTTTGTTAGGGACAATTGGCCAATTTAATGGCCTGAGAACCGTTTTTTACCTACTTTACGTATTAGTACTGGATTCAAATCCCAGACGGAACCAATTCATACATTAATTATCGTTTTTTCTTACATTTACAATACCTTTTAAAACATTTCTGCTGTACATAAACCTCCTGCAAAGATCACCTCATAGGGTTAATTGTCAGAATTGCTACGCATGGCTGATAGATGGGCACTGGCAATTTTTATTATTTTAAAATATCGAAGAAGCGCCGTGTGCTCTGTGTATCTGTGTTTATGAAATTAAATTGATAGGCGAACCGACCTGATGCTCAATGGCTACGGTAGTATATGGACACCTGCTGCAAACTTCAAATGAAAAAGGCTACAGGTGCGTTGCTACCTTTTTATAGAAGAGGAAACAAACGTGTATTCGGCTCACCTGATGGTAAGTGACTATAGCCGCCTATGTACAACTGGAACACCAGAGGAATTGCAGATACGTTGCCGGCCTTTTGGAAAGGAGTACGCTCTTTTATTGAACCTCTGAAAACTAAGATGAAATAGTCCATTATCTGTAATAATATTCGATCTCTATAACCTTCAGAACAGAACACAGGAGTGCAAACGTTGCTGCTTGGCGGCAGAAATACTGAGAAGTTGGTACCTATCCAGACGAATTCTTAGACTTAAAATGAATCTTACCAATCAGTAATGTAAAAATATGTAAAATGTAAAAATATTTAGCTTTATTTTACTCATTATAAGCCAGTGCTAGACCAAAATCCTGGAGGTAAGTGGTCACGAAGCCCTAGATGGTTAATCGCACTGTCTTAGAGTAATAAATGCATACAAAGGTAAGTGTTGGCCCTCAGGGGTGACACTCTCCATTTTGATCCTTAATCGAGGATAGATGTAGATGTCGCTGGGCTAGTATTCACTTAAATATCAGGTGGACTGTGTACCTGTGTGTTACCTTAAAAAAACGTTTTTCTTGTCCAAATTACTAAAACTACGTACTAATTACTAAATCAGTAACAAAAATAACAATGATGAAAATATTAGATATATGAATTAGAGCAAACGTAATAAATGTCTACAATAAATAAAGAGGAGGTTCGTTAGTAACTTACTATTTGAAATGTATAGTGTTAGGTTCCACACAACGAACACAAAGTTTTAATTGGCCTACAAATAACATCGCGTTTCGTGCTCCTAGTTACGTGATATCATTTCACGTATTGTAACTATCCTGTTAATTTTATTTTCAAGTCTTTTAAAAATAATTTTATAATGTTTGGATATTTGAGAGAAAAAATCGTTTGAGTAATTCACGTTCGGTGTAAAAGATATGGATATACTGTATTTTTTTTAAATATTTTAAGCTATTACTTGACTACTTGAGATAGTACCTCTTACCTAATGGTAAGTGATGATGCAGCTTCAGATGATAATGCGACTGACTTTTATACTCTTGCCTAAAGCCACATTGTAACCGGATAAAAAGATAGTTACTGGCAAATTATTCCACTCCGTTGTCGCACGCATTCTCAACGAATAAGCAAATTATTTCGTTCGAATTTCGAGCGTTTTTCCTTCCACCATTGTCTCCACATATTGGACTCGGAAAGTCTGTTGCACAGGTGAAGAGACCCGACTTCGGCAAAGCTACTTAGGTGTGAGTCAAACTAAGACGCAGAGAGCGCCATTGAGTATAGCGTCCCACCAAACAACCATCGCAGAGACGCAATGCTGCAGAACGCAACAAGCATCAATACGACTATCGTCGTGCTTACACCATCCTAAGATTCCCCATACGTCCCAGCAGACATCATCACCCGCATACCTTCATTGACCTGAACCACAAGAACGCGTCGAATCAGGGTCAGCACACCCGCAGATTCATCACAGGACGCAATACCGCAAGAAGCAACTATCTATAACTAATATAAAGCATCAATGCATTTATCATACAGATGGTGCTCCCTCACAACACACCCACATGATCCATATCGACTTTGGTAACAAAATTTTGTATTGTTGTATACAACAATACAAAATTTACCCACAAACGGTATGGGTGGGCGATGTCCACGGGAAAACCGTATTGCTACAACAAAGCCGCTTACCATCTGCACTAAGATGATATGTCTAGGAGACATCGGTTGGCGAGTCCAAGTTTACCTCGGTCTCAGCACCGGCAGCTCCTCCATACAAGCCCTCTATACATCTCCATAACTTAAGAAAATTTTCTATTACACATGCCCGCCACACACCCTTAGACTAGATTTGGACAATTTTCAACCAATTTTACGGGGTTCTTAATATATTTATTTATTTTGAAAGACAATTTTGCTTTTAATTTACTTTAATACTTAATGTCTGACATGTATTTTTTTAACTTTATGCTTATTAATGTATTTTTATTTTTTAATATGTATTTTTTACGATTATTTTTTTTTATTTTTGTCCCCTTATATTGAAATTTAATTATTAATTATTATTAATAATGATGGGCCGTCACATCACGTTAAACTATCGTCCGTAAACCGACTTTACAGATAACAACTTTTTGTTTATTTTAATCTATCAATAAATACTACTAATTTGAAATAAAATTTCGGTACTAAAAAAATTTTGAACGAAAATAGTAAATTAAAAACTACGAAATTAAAATAATACGTACCCAATTAGTATCGTAGTAATTGAAAGATCAATTTCGTAATATGTTAATGTAAGTAAAATAAAAAAGTTGTAAAATGTCAGTGCTATAAGCTTCTATTCCGTTCACCTGTTTTTTTTTTGTTCAAAAAGAATATTAACAATGCTATAAACATTACTAATATTCCCCTTAACCACTCGTGGTAAGCTTAAATTGCTTGTGTTACGAGTGGTTCACGCCAGTAGTCGAATGGCGGATTCGAACACACGACCTTTAAACCAGTTACACCCTATGTTTTCCAGACGGTAAAAAAATCATGCAGTATAATATAGTTTATATATATATATAGCAGTCTATCAAAAAACGGGATGGTGCCATCAGGGATTTGGAGACCAAAAACCAAGACCTAGTTAACAAAAATAAAAATCTAGAACTGAGAGTATCTGCGATGGAACAAGAGATAAATAATTACGAACAAAAGAGTCTAGCATCTACTCTAGAAATAGCTGGTTTACCTGATATTCCTCCAAAAGATATACCAGAAGTACTTGAAATGATAGCTGTTAAACTCGAATTAAACAAAGATGATATCCAATCCTCGTCACGACTACCCGGATCAGAAAATAAACCTCGCCCGATTTTCGTCGAAATGAAGAGTAAAACTATTCGTAGCCGATGGATTGAAGTCAGCAAAAAAAGAACGCTCACAGCTGGAGCTCTAGTACCCAACATCCCCCACGATTCCGTCGAAAACCGTGTATACTTCAGGGAATCACTTACGAAATTAAATAAAACACTATTGTATACAGCCAAATCCCAACTAGGTAAATCTTTTCAGTTCATATGGTGTAAAGATGGGAAAGTATGTGATCGAAAAACGAGCAATAGTAGAATCTTATATATCCGATCTATTTATGACATTAACCGCTTACAAAAACAACCGGAAAGCTCCATGATTCTAAATTAGTCACTCACTTTCAAATCACAGCTTTCGTAGTTAAAAACAGTTGTAATAGAATGTCAGAACAAATAAATCAATTAACAAATTGTACTTCAACAAACTCGTTTTTCAAACAGCTACCTAGCAACTGTCATTTAATTATTTCGAAATTACAACAAGTCATTCATAACTGCACGTTCCCTGTAGACATAATAGTTGTAACAGAGGCTGGTATTTCCAATAATATTGTAAATCTATATAACTTGACGGGTTATAACATCTACACACTACTACGGTCTAATAAAAGAGGGGGTGGCATTATTATATACATTAAAAATCACCTTAAATTCACCTTAATACAACAACAAACCTAAACATTTGAAAACATAATAGGTACTATAAAACTTAACTCAAATCAAGATATAATTTTGTGTGCAGTATATAGACCGCCAAAAACAAATAGGTATATTTTTGTAAAGGAGTTGAGCAAATGCATGTCCACGTTTAACGAAAAAAGAAATCTAATCTTAATAGGTGATACAAATATTGACCTGAAAAGTGCCTCATCACTTAAAGACTCATACCTGTAAATGCTCAGCGAGTATGGATTAATATGTGGAATATCTGATTATACTAGGATAGAAAAAAATCTAAATCTTATCACAAAGTCCTGCATTGACCACATATTTGCACGTCTCCCCACATTAAATCCGTACGCCGCGGCGTTAGACATTACACCGGCAGATCACCAAGCAATTATACTCGCTTGCATGGGCGATTCAGTTAGTGTTGACACACGGGAGGTTTTTAAACAAGCCATTGATTATGATATACTTTACAAAGAATTAAAAAATGTTAAATGGCTTCAAACAAACTCTACGAAATCACCTGTTGAGATCTTTAACTTCATTAAACGATCTTTTCAAAGTGCTAAAAAAGCAGCGACAAGTATTATTAAACATAAGTTTAACAAACATAATATTAATAATCAATATAAACTACTATGGATCGATGATAACGTCAATCGATTATGCGAAAAACGTAACAAACTTTTCCGTTCTTGGAAACGAAATCCACTCGATTCAAAATTAAGATTAGAATACAATACAATAAGAAATAAAGTTCATAAAGTATTAGAGAATAAACGAAATAGATACTATATTAAAAACATTCAACAGAATTTCAAAAATACAAGAAAAGTTTATCAAATAATCAACAAAATGCTTGGGCGTGTAACATCGTCAGTGGATGCGGCAGTTTTAAAAGCATTTAAAGGGCAGACGATCAAAAATATTGTAAATAACTTTGCTATAGGATTTGATAAAGCTGTGAAAAACATAATCCAAAGCTGTAATTTGAATTTGTTAAGTCCCAGTAAGTATTCTCGGCCAAATAATTCTAGTATATACTTTTAGAAAGCAACCCGTGACAAGGTTGATAAAATGATCAAAAAACTTAGCTCTAATAAGGCACCAGGCTAAGATAATATTGGGGTTTCTGATATAAAATGTATGGACACAGAAGGGGCCACGGCCATTGCCAACCTAATCAATACAAGTGTTGAAACTGGCATTTATCCCGACGAACTAAAGATAGGATGTGTTAGACCAATATACAAGAAAGGAAGACGGGGTGATTTCCTGAACTATCGACCAATCACTTTATTATCTTCGATAGATAAAATAGGAGAAAAGTATGTGTGTGAACAAATTTATAAATTCTACAATACGCACGATGTAATATATCAAAATCAGTATGGTTTTCAAGCTGGGAAGGGTACAAATGATCTCTTGATGAAGTTAACAGATAAAATTAACGAGTATCTTAATAACAAAAAACATGTACTCGTCCTATTTATAGACTTTTCACGGGCATTCGATACTCTTAATCATAAACAAATTATCACTAAGTTGGACGATTGTGGAAAACGGGGACCTCTTCTGAGATGGTGTACAAATTATCTTAAAAATAGGAAATTCTATGTGAGAATAAATGACACACGCAGCGACCCGGTGACTGTAACTGAAGGCACAGCACAGGGATCTGTGCTTGGCCCCCTCCATTTTCTATCATATGTAAACGACATGCGCTTTTACAAAAATCACTGTTCATGCTACCAGTCTGCATATGACACATGTTTGCTAGTCGCCGATAAAGACCCTGATATAGCATGTGAATTGTTACAGTCTGACTTTATTATGCTTGCAAAATGGTGTCATGACGCCGGATTGGTTCTGAACTCCACCAAAACCAAGCTGTTACACATAAAGTCTCCTTATATCAAGTGTACTTTATCCAAGCACATAGTTGCTCACAATCATAGTTGCCTTCACTCTTCTTGTAAAAACACATGTAGTTGCCCCTCTATAGATCTGGTCAATACCCAGACATATCTCGGAATGCAGATCGATAGTAAGTTTACTTGGCATAACCACATCGAGTATGTTTGTAGCAAATTAAGACAATTCTTAGCTAACATTATAATACTGAAGAACAGAATTCCGTTCCCAGTTAAGATGATGTTATATAACTCTCTAGCAGAATCGTATATACAGTATGGTTTAGGTAGCTATGGTCGTACATATAATACTTATTTAAACAAAATATATAACCTCCAGATAAGAATCCTTAAAAACATTGTAACAGAAAAAATTCGACATCAATTTCATAATGATGATAGTATACTCTTCAAGCACTGTAATATATTACCAGTTCATACGAAAGTCAAATATTTACTACTAGAAAAACACTTTTTTAATGAAAACTTAATATTAGAAATCAAGCACCCCGTGTGTACGCGCGCCGAAAACTGCCGCAAGCTGCAGACGAGCCGTGCAAACAACATGTACGGGGAACGAACGGCAGGTTACATTGTTCAAGACTTATAAACAACCTACCCCCAGAATTCCGCGACAAATTAAATATAAAAAACATTAAAAGAAAACTTAAACTGTACTTTTTGGATAACTTATAATGGTACTATTTAAAACAGCGCTTATGCGTTTGCTCGGGTCCTATTAGGCTGTAAATGCTTTCTCTTTTTATTTTCTTACAAACGTAGTTAATTATTAATTATACTTTAATATAATGTCGACTCAGGTCGCGTCAGCACAAACCTTAGTGGTTTTTTGTATGCGACTTTTTAGCATAGTTTTTTTCTTTCTTGTAATGATTTGTAATATGGTAAATAATAAATAAAATAAATAAATAAATACATGTGCCATATAAATTTGCTTTGTTACTCTTTCCTCATTCATTCTTTCTACGTGACCAAACCACCAAAGCATTCCTTTCTTAATCCTGGTCACAACATCATCTTGCATACCACATTTATCTCTTATCACGCAATTTCTCACCCTGTCATTCAGATTCAACCCTAGCATATTCTTTAAAGATCGCATTTCTACAGCATTTATTCTACTTTCGTGCTTCTTCTGCCACACCCAGCTTTCACTACCATACATTAAAGTAGGGACTAACACAGCATTATGAATAACCATACGTGCCTGCTTTGACACATTCTGGTTCTTCATAATAGAGTGTAGTGCCCCATTTACTCTATTCCCTGCATTTACTCGTCGTTCTATATCCCTATCATATCTACCATCCCTGCTAAATACACATCCCAAATACACAAACTCATCCACTTGCTCAATTAACTCTCCTTCTATTCTTATTTCACATACCGTTTTGCTTTCTTATCTTTCAAAAACCATCACTTTCGTCTTACTTGCGTTCACTTTCATTCCCCTTCTTTTAATTCCCAGTTCATTAATGTAACCATCATTTGCAACTCAGCCGCCGATGACGCAAATATGACTTGATCATCGGCATACAAAAGGCATTTGACGGTTAACTCCCCCATTCTCAACCCACATTCTTCATCTTTCTAAGTTTGCAAACACCGGTCCACAAATAGGTTGAACAGCCAAGGGGAAGCTACACAGCCCTGTCTGACACCTTTTTGAATGCCAAACCAGTCCGAGTAGACCCCATTGATCCTGACACGAGCACTAGAGTCCCTATAAAGAGACCTCAATGTCTGTATCAAACCAGCGCTCAACCCATATGAGTTCAGTGTTGCCATAACACATTCCTGTCAACTCTGTCATAAGCCTTTTCCAAGTCCATGAATGCACAAAAAACTTTCTGGTTTTTGGCCAAAAACTTCTCCGCAATCATGCGC
Source organism: Parnassius smintheus behrii (assembly GCA_036936625.1). Lineage (NCBI taxonomy): Eukaryota > Metazoa > Arthropoda > Insecta > Lepidoptera > Papilionidae > Parnassius > Parnassius smintheus. The sequence continues at coordinate 19,321,851 of JAUPFT010000010.1, read as the reverse complement.
ATGGAAAAGACTTGATCTGTGCACACCATTCCCTTTCTAAAACCCGCTTGCACATCCCAAATTTTTCCATCAGTTTCTTTCATAACTCTTTCAATTAACACCTTAGCATACAGTTTACCCACACTACTAAGCAAGCTGATACCGCGGTAGTTTTTGCAGTACTGCTGTGATCTTTTTCCTTTATATATTGGTACTATAACTGCTTTACACCAGTCATCCGGTACCCGTTTTGATTCCCAACATAAATTAAACAAGGTGTACAGCAGGCCTGCCACCACTCCCTCTCCAGCCCTTAGCATCTCGAGTGATACTCTATCATATCCAGCTGCCTTACCTGCTTTCATGCTTTTCATTGCTTTCACTATTTCATCTACACTTATCTCCCCCTTTTTACTTCTTTCGGAATTTCTAGTTCATTTAATTCAGACGACTCCTCACTCATAAACACGCTTTCAAAGTATTCCTTCCATCTGTTTAAATTCGAAACTTCATCATTCAGAATACATCCATTCTCTCTCTTATAGCATTTATTATAGGCTGTTTTGTATTTCCCCTGGCAGTTCTTACGAGTTTTCAGAACATTTTTATGTTAGCCTGGAAATTATCAGATATCCTTCTATCATTCTTATCCGTTATTTCTTCCTTTTTTCCTTTCAACAACTTCTTTTACTCTCTTATTTAGACGTCTAAATTCTGCCTTTTTTTCTTTCAATCTTATCATTCATGCCAGAAGAATTACCAGCTTTGTTTGCTAGTAAATCTAACCATGCATTCTTCTTTGATTCAACTAATCATATATATATATATATATATATATATATATATATATATATATATATATATATATATATATATATATATATATATATATATATATGATGGTTTAAAGCCTTGCTACTACTAGAGTCTATTTACGTGGTAGAGCCACCCTGCAGTTTTAATATGGTTAAAAACTAAATTAATTAATAAACCGGGGTAGAACCGCGCTCTCACTGAACACCAGCGTAAAATAACAGCTTATGTTCCTGTGTTTCGTATGGTGAGTGTGGAGAAACGCAAACCCTTTTTAGTGCTTTAGGAACCCATTTTAGTCCTCAAGGGTGACAGCAATTCTGTATTTTAATCTTAACTAAAGATAAATGTAGATTCCTATGGGCCACTATCTTTTTACCATCAGGTGGACTGTGTGTTAGTTTGTTACCCTTATTCTATGAAAAAATAAATATTTTATGAGTATATTTATTAACTTTGAAATTATTTAAAGTATTTTTCTTTCCATAAATAATTCTAAATGCGAAGATTAGAAGTGAAAACAAGACAAAGATAATATTATTTACCCCTACGACCAAAACAGTCGTGAGCTGCTTTCACTAAAGTTATCGCTTAAGCAAACAACTGCTTGTACTGAAAATGGAAGTAAGGATAAGGAAGGAACGTTATTACGGGTTTAGAAAATTTTCCTGCGTAGTAGTGTAAGTTTAGTTAAAGTTTTTTTGAAAATCAATTCGTAGTTAATATTTCTATTGTTTTTTCTTTTTTTAAATTGCTGCTATCATTTTGTTTCTTTCCTACCACCCAAAACTGTTACTGTATCCTACCACCACATTATTTATGTTCCAATTTTGCCTAGAGTATTATTCCTAAATGTAAAGTAAGGGAACCAGTAGAGTTATAGGTTGAGTATCCTTTCAACTTAGTCCTCAGGGGGGATGACGAATCAGTGATCTTCATATTTTTCAGAGACAAAATAAAACATGGTAAGGAACATAAAAATGGCCAAGTGACCTAAAGATGTAGCATATCCACTTTGGTTATGCCTAGCTCTAGACAAAAAGGAACGGAAAAATACTGGAAGAATTCTTTGTTTTCAGTACACGTTAGTAACAAGCAGTAAGGCTAAAAATACAGAACCGTTCTACCAGCCGACCTCAACTACAGCGACTACATACAAATGCTATTTTATTCTATCACATGTAAATATATCCTGTATTTTAGTACCAAAAATCTACGCTCAAATGTGAACACATTCACGCGATCTAATTTACACGTAGTCGTCTAAGCGCTTATGCGATAAGATAAGCAAGCACTAACGTGCTGTGCTAGAGATAGGTAAACACTTCGAAGTTTAAACAAACACGAAAATTACTTAGAAGTATAAAAGCAGTTTTAAATACCAAATAGTGTCACGTTTATATAACGGTAATGTGGTCACGGTGTAAGAGAATTCAACACCAAATTTCTTTCGTCGGGTATCGTAAAAAGCGACTATGCAAATACCCATAATCAATTAAATACGCAGACTGGCAAGGGACAGCAGAGTCAAGAGTGTGAGACGTCTGGTACTGCGAAGGTCGATTCGCCTGATAAGCGTGACGATTAGGGTAAATCTTCTCTTTACGATGCTTTCCTTAGGCTTTTACAGGCCAATGAAGAAAATAGATTTAATTTATATCTTTTCCAATAAACGTGAATGCGTTATTTTTATACAGTTAAAATTTTGTTTCCAAAACAAAAATTACTCTCGTCATTGTGGGAAATTGCTACAACTGAATAGCTGATGATGAGTAATTAATGACCACGATTGGTATTTTGCCATCTTTATTTTTCCTTTCTTAATTTTGGTTTAACGATATATGTGGTAATTTATTTTTTTAGTTATTTGGATGCAAATATAATAAAAGTCATGATTTGGTCCTGAAAGTCAAAGTTACGGTCTATATACGTCCCACTGCTAAGCACAGGCCTCTTTAAATTTCTGAGAGGGTATTAGGGCAAAGATGTGTTCGCTGCTCTGCCCCAATGTGTGTTGGAAAATTCACAAACATGTCTACGAAAATATTTTTTTCTTATTTCACAGACGTGCAGGTTTCTCTACGATGTTTCCCTTGACCACTGAGCACGTGGTATATCAGCACTTAAAATTGAAATTGACAGTGTAATTTGTTCCAGCGGGGATCAAACCCGGGTTGCTTACGTATTGCGCTTATTCCTTAAGCTACCACGGCCAGTGAATGTAATTCCTTAATTAGATATACAATTTACATCAGTTGATACTATGATTTAGGTAATTAAGTCCACAGCAGCGCCGCTCCTTTTAATGAATGATGGTTGACTTCCGTCCAATATTCCCATAATATTAATTTCAGTGGGCTTCAAACTCTGTTCAAACACTACTCGCTTACCAAGAAATTTACAGCGAGCGATTAGGTATTTCACGGAAAATGTTATTCGCCTTATGTTTATTAAATCATAGCTGTGCAAATACATGTATATATTTGGACAAGACAATCATTGTTTTTGATAAATTAATAAATACCCTTGTTTTTTCATGGCCACATAGTAACATGATAAGGTTCAGAAAGGAAATATATTAAAAATGTTTTTAAATCAGCGCGAGTTAGAAGTTTATTTTACATGCCGAATTTTTTATGTAAGAAAATGTGGAGTACCTTTACCGACGAGCATGTATGCGTAGGTGTATGGATGTGAAGGAGGCGAGAGAGGTGTGTCAGGATCGTGCCAAATGGAAGTCTGTAGTCTCTGCCTACCCCTCTGGGTGACAGGCGTGAGTGTTTATGTGATATGTTATGTTATGAAAAAAAAGGATATACCTACTTGTATTATATTCATTTAGTTCAAACTGAATAATCAAAAAAATATTGTTTAATTTATTCCATATCGTAATAGAATGACTATGACTATATATATTTTTACATTAGTCAAACTTTTGTTACTTAAAACATATTATTATAACATTCACTATTCTAGTGTCAGCGTGGTGGCCACTTGTATTCCTGAAGGTTTAAATTATTATTCTTTTATTACGAGGGATAAAAAGTTTAACCGTGCACTGAACTGGAGTGGATAGATAAGGATGTGACGCATTAGTGCAGGCGAGCGAGCCCCGACTAAGAAAACAGTTATAAGCCTACGAGATCGTTCAATATAGTTTGTCAAGAACTATTATGAGTAAAATTCTAAACTCATCAAAATGTTTTTAATAAATTGAAAGTTTGATTCTAAAACATTACTATTATACTAATTAATGCATTAATATTTAATAAATTGAATATAAAATCCTATTCCTCAGTGTTTTAATTTCAGGTTGTATTGAAATTACATATAAACTTATATATATATATATATATATATATATATATATATATATATATATATATATATATATATATATATATATATATATATATATTATTAATTGATTTATTTAATTGAGAAATTTAGTTGATTTATACCATAAATCTTAATAAAATGTTTGGTTAGTATAAGATACAAATAAATTTTGAAATAAAAATACGATTGCATCTAAATCTAATTTTGAAATGGCAATTCATCGTTATAATTATCATTACAAGCCTTCACAAGTCCACAGCTGAGCATAGGCCTCCCCCATGAAACACCATCAAATACGGCCCTGGGCAACCTGCCTCCAGACTTGACAATTATTCCAATTATGACAATTGAAATAGAACTAAAGTTATTTTCTAAATTGATTGGATGATATCGAGTAATATATTATAGATAGAAAAATAAGTTAAAGAAAAATAGTTAAGTTTATCTTCATCCTCCTTCTCATAATCTGTCGGTCATAGTCCACGACTGGACATGAGACTCTTCACTAGTAAGATAGATTTTCAAAATTTATATAATTAGTGTGTGGACTTAGATTAACATACTAGACGTCAAGCACTCTCGATGGATCCACACATGGCTATTTGTATTTGTGATTGCATGTTCGCCGTATTTGGCAAAATATTCAACGTACGAGCAAATAAGAAATATTCCTACAACCGTCTACACATGGGGCCAAATACAAAAAAAATTAAACATGTTTGCTAGAAGGAAGAAGTTTTATCTACAAAATGGACGTTGCACTTGCTGCTTGATTTTATTATTTGATTGCATGTTACTATTATATTTTTTGCGTAAAAAAATACAAAGCGATGAAAAACGATCAAGAGCAAGACGATGGTGGGTGTAGGCTGTGTATAAAAATCTAACCAAGTAATTTGTTTATTTCATTTATGGAACGACTTCTGCATGACACACTTATTATATTAACAGAAATTCTAATAAATAAGAACATAAATCTAATAAGTATATACATAATAAACGTTATTTATTTTCCAGGGAATCTATGGAGACCAGGTTTCAAGAAATGTTAACGGAACCCTCTAACGTGTACGTGCAGTCGTTTGGTCGGGAACAACTGGGGCTTGCGCCCCAATTTGGTCCTATGGCTGTACAGCAGCATAGTGAGGCCGATTCTCACCTACGCCTCTATTGTCTGGTGTAACAAGGCCAACCAAAAGACGACTGCTGACAGACTAAATAGTCTACAAAGGACTGCCTGCTTAATGGCAACTGGAGCTATGCGATCATCGCCTGGAGCGGCCCTTAACGCATTTCTATGCCTAACGCCCTTTGATCTCTATCTAGACAAGGAGGCGAGGGCTAGTTTGTATAGGATTAACACCCAGGGTGGTCTGAGCTTGCTCTTCTACAGATTGACATCCATGCTCAACTCAATTAAGGAATCACCGGTCTTATGCATGATCTCAGATATCATGCGTCCACTACACACGTTTGATAAAAAGTATATAGTGGAATTACCCTCCAGAGGAGACTGGCTGAATGGCCAGGTTATCTGTGAGGTCGGTAGCCTCATATGTTACACCACTGGGTCTAAAATGGGCCTCGACGTAGGTTTTGGAATTTACGGGGAACGCCCCAAATTCAAACTTAGTATGAATTTCCAGGCAGAAATTTTCGCCATAATTTGGTGCGCGGAAATCAATCTGCAAATACACTACGTCAACCATAAAATTTACATAAACTCTGATAGTCAAGCAGCACTGCTAGCGCTGAGATCAAACTTAGTGAACTCAAAGCTAGTTGGAGACTGCGTGAATCGTTTAAACGGCCTGGGATGTAACAACAGGCGTTTTAAGAGGGGTTCCGGGTCACGAGGGTATTGTAGGCAAGGAATTTGCCGGAAAACTTGCACGGGAGGGCTCAAAGTGCACACAATTTGAACCTAAGCCATTTTGTGGAATCTCAAGAAGCCAAGCCCGATTGACCCTTGAAACTCTTTATCACAAAAAATCACTTAAGATCTGGTCTGACACAGCAGGTTTAAAACATTCTTAAACCTTAATCCGGGCTTTTGATCGTAAATTTGCTTCAGAAGCCCTGAGATTAAGTAAAAATAAATTGCGCATTCTGGCAAGAGCCCTAACTGTACACTGTTATCTTAAAAAGCACATGTCCATTCTGGGACTAAGCAACTCAAGGATATGTCGGTTCTGTTCCATAACGGCAGAAACGCCTCTACACATCCTAACTGATTGCGGACCCTTAATGCGCAAACGTAACACTCATCTGGGAAACTATCAACTCCGCCCAGAAGAAGTGAAATTGCTCACGGCTAAGCAACTCCTTCAATTCATTGAAGACATAGAGCTTAGCCGTGAACTACGAGTATAGCCGTAGCAGCGATCACAATAGATCTTTTAGGTCGCAATGATACTGGTCTCTTTACCTAGAACTGCACAGCTGCTCGCATATAAAAAAAACCCTCTAACAAGTTTGATAGTTTCTTTCTAATATTTTATGCATATTTTATTTTTGGTTACATAAAGTTTATCCCATCATTTCTAAAAAGGATACAAAATGGTGAGGATATATACGCGATTCCTTGCATCAGAAGACAGTTATAGAAACCTTCACTATACCTTCAAGATATAAAGTCAACCAATCTCAAGAATTATAATGGATTTACCTACCGTATGTATTCTTGTGTGATGGAACATTTGCCTTATAAAACAATATCATGAAACCATATCCAGTAAATCATCAAGAAGGCACCAAAGAAAAAAATTCCAACAAAAAGATTTCATCAGCCCATGTTGTCATTGAAATTGTATGTATTTATTTTTATATCTGCTGTTTTTAGAGTGCTAAGTTCGCCTATGCTATTAGGGAACCAGAATCGGCAAGCCAAGTAGTCATGACGTTTATAGTTCTAGACAATTTTTTGAGAAGATGTAAACTGTCTAGAACTGTATACAATCCATCTAGTACATTCGACCTTTATGATGGAGATGACTTAATAGTACCAGGATCATGGAGGGCCGATATTCCCAACGACTTAGCACTGCATGATATTGGTAATATACTCGTAAATATATTAAGGCACGCTTAGAGCGCAATCAAAAAAAGTTTTTAAAATCTCTAAATTTCAGGTGCCACGGCACTGCACACACATTTATGTTTTATAGTGATAATTGTCGTAAATTTAATCTTCTCACGTTAGCGTTCCGCCGTGAGATCTTAGATATGGGTTTTTGTTCGATATTTTACGCGCTCAACTTGATTGCCCTGCTCTGCTTTCACAAATATCCTTTAAAGTGCCCCGACGTTGGACTAGACATACACCTTTATTGGGTGTTCCCTTACATCATACTCATTTTGGCAAGAATTGTGTCCTCACCAGAGTGGTTAGAATTTTTAACAGTAAATTTTCTCACATTGACCCATTTATCCATTCAAAAAATTTATTTAAGCGAAAGGTAGTACAGGCTTTGACAGGAGTAGACAATTAACCATTATTGTTTGTGTTGGTAGCCTCTGTTGTAGTTTTGTAAATCCGCAGTAACATCTTTAGTTATATGTTTTCAATTCAAAAAGAATTTAATAAAATGTATGAACGTGAATGTGTACATGAGTATATTGTATGTATGCATATTTATTTAAATGTTAGTATATGTATATACTTGTCTAATTATAATATGGTTATATGTATATGTGTATATTTGTGTGTTTACATGTGTTAATATTATCCTATTGAAGCATAAATAATTTTCTATGTCAGCCATTACAAACAATTTAAATTAAGTATTGTTTTTGATTAAAGATTTTGTAATTTTTTTTCAACTTCTCTTACTTCTGATTTATGCTAAATTGTGAAAAGTGGATGACTATTATTATTGGCCCTATGTAAAACAAATTGTATAAAAAAAATTTCACAGAGTAAAGGCTGTTGTTATCTCTAATGAATAAGTAAATAAATAAATAAATATTCTTAGAATATCTCCAAGGAATCCAGTCAAATTCAGAAACTACTTTGTAAATTACTTTTATAATATATGAAACTGATTGATCTGTAAACTTACCTATCTGTTATTATTTGAAAATAAAAGTAACAAAAAATGTTTTATTACGTACCGCAGTGTCTATAGTACTTTTGCAGATATAAGCGGAATTCAAAAAACTATCCAATGCAAATGCAAATTACCTTAGTTGGTACACATCGGCTGCACCTGATCCGGATCATTCGCTTTTCTTTATTTTGGTTTTGTAACCTTGATAAGCAGACATAAGCGACTCTCTCTTTTTTTAATCTTGCAGGGTACATGGTACACCTAAATTCGTTTACTCGTTGCCGGTTTTTACGCCCCTCATTCCATGGTCCCAAATCCGTTCATTTAGTTAAGTGTTCTAGAAACTTTACAACGGTTTATGTGTCCCAATTAATTTTTCGTATGTATGTCTCCTTTGATGTGCCTTGAAAAACTGACAGACGTGCGGTAAGCCGTATTTGTTATTGGCTATATTTGCCAAGTAGGTAAATACGGCAATAAGTTTGCAAAAGAACTCTCCAAACATGGAATTTATTTGCTAAATACAGCAAATACTCAAATATAAACAGCCATATGTGGAGCCACCATAAGACATGACATGAATGTGTAAATATTGTACTATCGTCACTTATAGGAAGCTTCTAGACTTACACTTAGACATATCTAATGAAACCAACGGGTAATGTACTCTCATATGTAGCCACTACAGAGTGAAAAATAGTTCCTTCATTACGGTCCTTCATAAGATACGAACATAGACCACCCAAATAACGCCACAGAGCACGGACCGACGCCACTGCATCCATCCATTTCCTGCATTTGTTACTGGATCGTTAACCATTTGTTAGAATATCGTCCTATACTTCATTTGCCGATACGAACTGTTTAAACTTATTTGACAGAAGATGAAAATATCCCAAAAAAAACTTAAGTTTAATAAAAATGGTTTTGAATTTACGTGTTGTTAACATTTTTGGGTGAGTGGGTTTCATTGGCGATGTTAATCATCCACCAGTAAAACAAAAGTACTCATACCACAACAATCACAATAAATATACATTATATCACAATTTCTGTAGCTCCTGCACAGAACAATCGCGTATTATATTTTAATGTTTTATTTGTAATGATATTTGTTTTTATATGATTTTATTTATTTATTTATTTGAACCAACAAAGATCATAGGGTAATACTACATCCATTCAATTTAATTTTAATACTTAAATTATAATTTAAAATATTATATATTTATAAATAATAATAAAACAATTGAAATAATTTTTCATTCGATATCAGTTAAGTTTTTAAAAAGACACAAGTCTTGCTACCATCGACAACGGTGAGTCACGATTAGATTCGATGGCTAAGGACTCAACAGGTATTTTATAACGCTACAAGTATTTAGTTCTTCTTAATTTCATTTTTACTGAAGGCGTTTATTAAAGACATAACTCTTGACAAAGCATCGTAAATAACTCTATTGCATGGGCATCTACGCTGGACTGTCGCCAAACTTGTAAATTAAGGCGCATTTCTCTCTTAAGAGTGACGGGTTGTTTTGTTAACTTATAGCGAAGAAATTAAATTCTGACTGAAATACTACTAAAACAGATAAAATCCCCTGTTTTCTTTGGGTCATTTTCGATTTAACGTAATTCATTCTCAGGGTTCCGTAACGTAAAATGAAAAAAAACCTCATTTGTCTTTCCGTAGATCAACACCCTTGTTAGCCGATTTCAAAAAAGAAGAAGGTTTTCTAGTCGACTTTATGTTCTTTTTAACCTCCACGAAAAAGAGTGTGTTATATTTTTAACGTGTGTATCTATGTGTCCATCTGAGGTTCGTTCCTCCCAAGCGGATGAATACCTAATTTCAGGTAGGCACTGAATTGTAGTTTACATTTCAAATGTTTTAATATTAATGGAAATATGGTGATTACGACGGTATGGGCGACATTTCAGCCACTTTGGACGCGTAGTTGTTCTGTGACGGTCGTTTGAGTGTTTTTGTGAAAATGGAAAATATTGAAAATCAAGCTATCATAAATTTTTTGTTTTTAAAAGGCAATACGCTTTCGCAAATTTAAATTGAATTGAATTCTGTGTTTTGGGATTCTGCGTTATCATGTACCACAATGAAATTTAGGGGAGCTGAATTTAAACGCGGCCGTGAGAGCTTCGGAGACGATGAACTTTCGGGACGTCTAGAAATTGCAACTACGGACGATAACATCGCTAAAGTTCACCTAAATGGTGCTAGACGGCCACAGAATTAAAGTTAGGGAGAAAGCAGAGGCTATGTTAATGTACAAATCAAGATTTAGGCATGCGAAAGCTGTCAGCGCGCTAGGTGTCGCGTTTGTTAACATTATAACACTAAAATCGTATTCAAATAAACATTTCCGACGGTCTGTTGGCGCAGTTTATCAGTATATATTATAAAAAAATCCGAGTATTGGCACCGATTATTTACTGTAAATGAAACTTGAATACACCATTATACGACAGAAACAAAAACACAGTCAAACGGAAGACTACAAAACGAGAACCGACTCCAAAAAAGCATAAGCTGTTTTTTCGGCTGAAAAAGTGATGGCGACTGTTTTTGGGATAGTCTATTAGTTATCTTAATCGATTATCCTCAAAAATAATTCCAAACATCATTACAGGAGCATACTACGCACCATTACTTGACAAACTGAAGGCCGAAATTAGAGAAAAATGGCCATATTTGAAGAAAAAGAAAATTCTGGTTCACCATAACAACAAGACGTCTCATACTTCCGCAGCTGCCGAGGCGAAAATCCACGAACTACGGTTTAAAGTGCTAGAACATCCGCCTTGCTTACTATAGCTATCCCCAAGCGACTTCTTTTTGTTCATCATCATCATTATTACAGCTCTTCACAAGTCCACTTCTGAACATAGGCCAAGTAATGCCACAAAGCACGGTCCTGAGCCACCTGTATTCATCGACTTCCTGCATGTCTTACCAGGTCATCATTCCATCTAGTGGGGGGTCGGCCTACACTACGCCTACCAGTACGAGGATGCCACTCGAAAAGCTTTTTTCCCCATCGGTTATCAGTTCTTCGAGCTATATAATAATTCTTTATAATACTTTATTGAACACAGAAATTAATATACAATTCATAGATACCCTGACTCCTAAACTAGGTTACCTTGTATGTTAGGAGGCAGTTAAATGGCCAGCCCTTTGCCACTTCAGCTTATTAATCCGTTGGGCTATGTTGGTCAATCTAGTATCCTTATTTCTGAATTTACATATAGCCCTCTCCATAGCTTGCTGATCGATCTTTAGCGTCCTCATACGGACAGTAGTGAAGGACCACGTCTAAGATCTGTAAGTCATTACTGGCAACAAGCACTGGTTCTACAGTCTAGTTTTCAGAGTTTGAGGTATATCTGACGAGACGATGTGTCGTAATTTCCCCTAACGCTGCCCAGCCAAGTTGAATCCGTCGATTGACCTCTCGGTCGAAGTTGGACTTACCTAGTCGGACTATATGTCCCAGGTAAACACTAAACTCAACAACTTCGAGCATAGTGCTCCCAACAACTACGGGCATAGGTGTGAAATGGACATTAAACATAGTCTTTGTTTTGTCCAGGTTTATCTTAAGACCTATCAATTATGCTCAATGACCTCAATAGTGTCTACCATTGAGGTCATTGAGCATAATGCACAGATCTTCTAGCAAGTCTACTATAATAACTTTACTGTCGGCAAATCAAAGGTGAGTAATGTACTCGCCATTAATGTTAATGCCGTACCCTTTTCAGCTTGAAAACGTCTTCCAAAACAGCGGTAAAGAGTTTTGGTGATATAAGGTCACTCTGTCTTACACCTCTCTGCGGTTGGATAGGTTTCGAACTCTGGTTCTGTACTCGGATAGCCATCGTAGTCCCACTGTATAAATACTTCAGCACTTCGATATACCGATATTCAACTTGGCACCTCTGAATCTCATTTTTTGTTGAACTGTCGAGGCTTGATCAGGTTCACTTTCTGTGGGAACGCTTCCTTTTTTTGCCGCAGTTTTTTTTTGTACAGTTTCTGCTATCAGGAAGATGCTGATGCACATCTTCTGCTTGTTCCCCTCTGTTACCTTTTTCGACACTCACTTGAAGATATGGGGTAGTGGATATTCTTATCCGTCACCACACGGCCTTTTTTGCCCTCTTTTTGTTCCCTTATCTAAAAATTGCGCACGGAGGACAAATATTTTCGTCAAACGAGGAAGACCTTCGTTAACAATTATTTTGTAGAGAAAAACGTCGAGTACTATGGACCTACGTATGGACGTGTTAGAGGATGAGAGCATAGCTGTGAAAAATAAAAATAAATTTAAGACACAATATCTCATGTCAATTTTTGAGGTCGAAAACTTTTCAGAGGTGTGTATTGAGAGTATAGTTTGCTAAATTATTTTCTTGGATCGTTTGTGGGTCCGTCCATTAGTGCGCTTGTGGGCTCGTCTATTTGTTCATTCGTAGATTGTCTGATTAACTGCTTACCTTAATGTTTTAATCCAGTTTAATGTTTTTTTAGATCTTGGGGTCAATAAAAAATACAAAACAACATCGATTTTCATAAAAAAGCACTAATTAATACTAATCGCGTAGCGAACAAATTTGTGAACACATCTAGTTTTACTTTAAAATTGGTTGAATGGTTATTATTTAAAACATTTGGGAAACAGCTTGTAAGCTATCACCTCAATCGCCGATAATATGATGTGACCCTAATATCATTTATGCTATTGTAAACCTTTTTATAAAGTATTCTTTGATGTAAAATTTTTAACTTTGTTATATTAGTGTTTACCTATGTAAATGATTGATATACATAAGTAAACGGCAATATTTCTTTGTTTCTGTAAAGTCTTAATAGTATCCCACAAACTAGACTCATATACCCATTAACGGTTTCACATCTCGAGTGTAACTCAAATACGCTAAGTTGGAATCAAGTTCAGTTGTGTTTATTTTTATAGAATAAAAGTGACAAACAAATATACAGTGCAACTGATGGTAAATGGATGCTGAGGCCTATAGACATCCTTAGTTGAGAATGAAAATGAATAACATCTTGTCACCACCGAGGTCTAAGATGGAACGCCACGTTTCCAGTAAAAAGTGTCTCAGGTACTTTGCACTCATCATACAAAACACCGCAGCACTAAGCCGCAATTTTACGCTGGTATTCTGTGAGAGCATGGTCCTACCAACACAGCCGTGGTAGCTCAGATGGTTAACGCTCGCCGTAAACGCGAGTAACCCGGGTTCGATCCCCGCCGGCAATCGGCGACCAACCAACCAATGAAATTGTTAATTGCAATTTTAAGTGCTGATTTACCACGTGCTCGGCGGTGAAGAAAAACATCGTGAGGAAACCTGCATGTCTGAAGCATAAGAGAAAAAAAATACTTCGAAGATATGTGAAGTTCGCCAACACGCATTGGGGCAGCGGGGTGGACACTTCCTTGCCCTAAAACCCTCTCAGAAATGAGGGGAGGCCTGTGTCCAGCAGTGGGACGTATATAGGCTGTAACTTTACTTTTTTACTTTACTTATGGTCCTACCCCGATCGAGCCGACTCATTCGTGCTACAACCATAATAGACGTTCATCGTGGCTGTACAACATATTATGTGTGGCTCAAATATACATTTCCTTCATATAGTGTATTTGGATTATTCACTGTATTGGTCTCTTTAGCCCATGAGCGGTGTGGTAAAAAGTATAATTATTTTTAAGGTGGGATTTAAATCTGTTAAACGTTTCAATTATGGCAAATATCGACCCTACTCGTATGTGACGATCTATGAGGCAGGCCTATATTCAGCAGTATACTTTCGATAGGTTGTAACTGACATGCGCATCGGTTAAGCAGGGTCTTTGACAATTTTCTTAATCCCCGACCAACGCAGAAGTAATAAAAACACATACAATTTTTAAAATAAAATTGTATTTATGTGTTATTTAATTTTTGTGGTCAGGCTTTCTATAGGAAATGGTAATTTCAATACGATTCAGAACTGATTATAATAACGCACTTTCTGGAAACCACAGGGTTTTTTTACATGTTGTATACATTGCATTAGAAGATTGTTTTAAATAATAAGTTAATTTTTGAACTGTTTCTATAGAGATCATAACGTAATTATATAAACCTCATATAGAATACGGCAGCATCCAGGCCTATGCATATCAATGACGAATCGATAATGGCATTTGTCGGCAAATAGTTCTCTTCTAAGTAGTTATAAGGATTTGTCTGAGTTTTTCCCCATAAAATTGCCTTGGTTATTTAATAATATCGTATTTGTGCGTTTAGAAATGCATCTAGCATTATCTCCTGTGTTTTTCTGCTTTTTTATTGAAAGGTCTAATAAAAGGTTTAAAACTAAATAATTAAATCGATCACGTTCATGCACCGAATATAAGAAGATTTTTCATTGGAAGTGGAGACAATTTCTTAAACATTTTTCCTTAAAAAATAGTCATAATTTTATATATTTAGATTTTTCTTAGAGATACGGTGAAAGACTGCAATGTGGAAGTAGAAAACATACATACATATACATAAACACTCACGCCTCTCACCCAGAGGGGTAGGCAGAGACTACGGACTTCCATTTGGCACGATCCTGACATACCTCTTTCGCCTCCTTTACATCCATATATCTACGCATACATGCTCGTCGGTTAAGGGCACTTCTAACGTGGCCCCTTTTCAAAATATCGCCAATTTGGTCGATAAACTTTTTTCTAGGGCGTCCCTTCCCGACTCGGCCGTTCACATCTGCCATATAAATTTGCTTTGTCACTCTTTCCTCATTCATTTTTTCTACATGACCAAACCACCGAAGCATTCCTTTCTTAATCCTGGTCACAACATCATCTTGCATATTTTATTTTACTTTCGTGCTTCTTCTGCCACACCCAGCTTTCACTACCATACATTAAAGTAGGAACTAACACAGCATTATGAATTACCATACGTGCCTTTTTTGACACATTCTGGTTCTTCATAATAGGGTATAGTGCCAAATTCACTCTATTCCCTGCATTTACTCGTCGTTCTATATCCCTATCATATCTACCATTTCTGCTAAATAGACATCCCAAATACACAAACTCATCCACTTGCTCAATTAACTCTCCTTCTATTCTAATTTCACATACCGTTTTGCTCTCTTCTCTTTCAAAAACCATCACTTTCGTCTTACTTGCGTTCACTTTCATTCCCCTTCTTTTAATTCCCAGTTCATTAATGTAACCATCGTTTGCAACTCAGCCGCCGATGACGCAAATATGACTTGATCATCGGCATACAAAAGGCATTTGACGGTTAACTCGCCCATTCTGAACCCACATTCTTCATCTTTCAAAGTTTGCAAACACCTGTCCATAAATAGGTTGAACAGCCAAGGGGAAGCTACACAGCCCTGTCTGACACCTTTTTGAATGCCAAACCAGTCCGAGTAGACCCCATTGATCCTGACACAAGCACTAGAGTCCTTATAAAGAGACCTTAATGGCTGTATCAAACCAGCGCTCAACCCATATGAGTTTAGTGTTTGCCATAACACATTCTGTGAATTACTTTTTCGATACGGAACATTTTATACAAGCTTGATAAAATATTTTTTGATAAATGATGCATGTCGACCTCCCAACGTGACCAAAGAAAAAATTACGTTTACTAGGCCATTATTTTCTTTGCTCTTTATTATTTATTATTTTTTTGATATATGAACGGTATAAATTTGTCCTTTGTAAAATTTTGTAATACATAAACAAATGAACTTAGAATTTTTTTTGGAATTCTTAATTTATTTTTTGTCAAAAAATAAATAAAGAATTTTACTACTTCTTTATAGTTTTGTAATTTTAATATATTTTACCTAAAAAACTGTCTTTAAAAAATTACATTTGTATTTAATGTAGAAATATTTCTCAAAAATGTACGTAATGAGTATACTGCAATGAAATTTTTCTGAACACATACAAATAAACGCAGACTTTTTTTACCAGAGTGTAGTATATTCTTGCTCCAGCTATATTATTATTTTAGCATGGCTCAAGAAAAAAACCTTTAACTACCAACGTAAAATAACGGCTTAATACTACTGTGTTTCGTATTTTGAGTGTAGAGAAACGGAGACCCTTTTTACTGAAATTCCATGCTAGTTCTTAAGAGTGAAACGCATTTGAATTTCGATCCATAATCAACGATAGATCATAGCGTCTACGAACCATCAGTTGAACTTTGTGCTAGCTTGTCATCCTTCTTCTATATAAACAACTTCTATCACAATATACAGAAAAATTAAAAGGTAGAATCAGGTGATATAATTTTTAGAAATTAAATATACAAAGAAATTAATAATACACCAAGGAAAAATACAAACAATAAAAAACACAAATATTTTGGGAAAAACTTAAATTTATCTTATTCTTACATAGCTATTTCTTCCAAACAACCAAGAAAACTAATTAAATAAAAGTAAGGGAAACGTTAGAGAAATATTATCGGGTAGGATGCACTACAATAAGAAGGGATACCACCTTATGCACTAATAAGACAACATGCAATAGATCAATAACCATAAATAACAGGAGGGTGAAAGAGGGGTTAGAGAGACGTAAAGTGTTCCTTAACTTGTTTCTTGTAGACATTGTAAGTTTAATCGACTGGGGTAAGAAGATCCAAAGAACTCTTAGAACAGAGAATAAGTTATTATAAAATGTAGAGATATGCACAGGATATTGAAGGGAAAGATTTTTCTTGGACCGTAAAAAAATACTGCGACTGCGGTAGGAATATATCAAATATAAGACGCAGTAGTGAGAAGAAAGAATAAGAGTATTCCGACGAAAACGTATGAGAAGTCACGTAGTAGAACTCAAGTGAGTTTATTGCGGTAGTGCGAGACACGGTCATCATTACGAAGCCAAGTTAGGAATCCATGCTAGACTTGATTAAAAAATATAGTTAATTCTTTTTTTGACAATGATTTGGATTTCCACCCATCTATTCACAACAGCCTATACATGTCTATACTGCTGCTATACTGCTATTTCAGTTTCTCTCTGTCGCCTCTTACGACACCCACAGAACGAAATGGGATACTGCATGTTCTTATACCGCTACAGCGGAGGTGCTATAGTATTGGTTAAAAACCACCACATTCATAAAGAAATCCCTTCGTTAAAACGATTAAATTCCGCATTACATAATAAAATAGAAATTTTATTGGGAAAATTTCTATTTTAAATGTATTGGGAAAATTTATGATACGAAGCAATTCTGATAAAACTAAAGATTCTTTTTGTATGGATTCTTTACTATGATTAATACCGATATTGTATTAAGCACTCACAAAACGGTTCATTGTTTTCTATCTTTGATTTTTTCGTATAAACATTTAGCATGTATTTACTAAAGCCTTACGTAACAGGTAATAGAATCTGCATAAAGATAATGTAACGCTCTCCCCCTCTCTATATAAAAAATTTATAATATTAAAAATAACCCCTTTTCAATAACATTATATATATGAGACCAGGATTAATAAAATATGTTTTGATCTTTCTAAATGATCTTTCAAAAGGTTTATTAATAGGCCGTTTTTAATATTTGGGCGTGATCGTCTTAGTTAGGACCCTTATTTACGTTGTGTTTGTTTAGTAACTTAGTTCTTTTAGGTGTCTTTTGGAAGAATGAATATTCACACACTCATCATCCCCATCCGAAAGATAGACGACGCATCGCTATGCGCTACGACGCCGCCCACAAACGGTATGGGTGTGCGATGTCCACGGGAAAGCCGTATTGCTACAACAAACCCGCTTACCACCGACACTAAGATGATATGTCTAGGACACATCGGTTAGCGAGTCCAAGTTTACCTCGGACCAATTGCTCGTGAAGCAGCACACACGCCACCATAATATTCCTTTTCAAGTCCCTAATAAGGACTAGTCATTTTGCTACAGTACTAGGAGCAGTCAGTCACCCGACCACCCCATACAATGCTTATGCATCAAGGAGACCTCCTATAATATTGCTTTTGTATCATAGACCTTACTTTCATAAGTCATGTATATATAGGATTCGAACCCATGACCCTACTATTGTAATGCATATTAATCATAGAGACCTTCTACAGTATTGCTTTTGAATCATAGACCTTACTTTCATAAGTCATTCATATATAGGATTCGAACCCACAACCCTACTATTGTAATGCATATTAATCACAGAGTCCTTCTATAGTATTGCTTTTGAATCATAGACCTTACTTTCATAAGTCATTCATATATAGGGTTCGAACCCACGACTCTACTATTGTAATGCAAATTCATCATGGAGACCTTCTATAGTATTGCTTTTGTATCATAGACCTTACTTTCATAAGTCATTCACATATAGGGTTCGAACCCACGACCCTACTATTGTAATGCAAATTCATCATGGAGACCTTCTATAGTATTGCTTTTGTATCATTGAGTTTAATATCATAAGTCCCTAATATAGGACTAGTCATTGTGCTACAGTACTTCAGGCAGTCGGGCTTCCGACCACCCCATATATATGTACAACTGCAGGAATGTATCTCCGGCAGCTCATCCATACAAGACATCTATGCATGAACACCTTCAATAACTTAGGAAAATTTTCTTGTATACGTGAACTCCTTCCACAACTTAGGAAATTCCTTTTATACATGAACACCTCCCACGACTTAAACAATTTTAACAAATTTTCTAATTATCTTATAAACGTTATTTAACTTAATTTTATAATATTTTTTGACTTGTATTTCTATTATTTATCTTATTTTAAATATTTTTTTCAAGTTTTTTTTAAATAAATTTATTTATTACGAAAAACAATAATTTTGCCTTTAATTTACTATGTTACTGGGATAATGTCTGAAATATATTAACTTTATGTTTATTAATTTAACTTAATTGCTTAATATATATCTTTTAAGACTATTTTTGATGCCCCTTTATATTGAATTTAATTATTAATAATAATATTGGGCCGTCACAATAACAAATGGCAAATAAAGTACTCATATTTTCAGTATATTTATTTAGACTTATTCATATTGTAACGAATCCCCCCTCTATATAAAAATTTTATATTATTAAAAATATCCCCTTTTAAATAACATTATATATATGAGACCAGGATTAATAAAATATGTTTTGATCTTCCTAAATGATCTTTCAAAAGGTTTATTAATAGGCCGTTTTTAATATTTTGGCGTGATCGACTTAGTTAGGACCCTTATTTACGTTGTGTTTGTTTAGTAACTTAGTTCTTTTAGGTGTCGTTTGGAAGAATGAATATTCACTAGAGCAATTGAAAGCTGTTGGTAGTGCCTTATAAGCTAAGTGAACCCCGTTCGCGAAGACAGGGCTCGAAAAAGGTTAAGAACGTAAAACGTCCCTATTCCACTTGTATCAGGTTTACTTTATTAATTTATTATTATTTATCCCTTCCCGCTTGGTAAAGGCTCACAATATATTTATACAAAATACCCGATACAAGGGCTTCGCTCTCCTACATTTATTAAAAAAAATGTAGGGGAGGTACACGGCCCCACACACGCCGTGCACGGTGAGTGCCAACCATTTTGATGCACTCCCCCCGAAGGGAACGCTAATTCGGGAACTGGACCGTAGTCCACAGCAAAATAACTGGCGAACCAGTAAAAGAGGCTTGGCCCCTTGTTAGTGCGTAAGCACAAACATCGACCGAAGTCGCGCATGTCAATGCGTGTAAACGCCATACAGAATACGAACGAATCCAGCCACAGTGAATGTACGTCACACGTTTTAGGCAGATAGGCACACTGGCCTTAAACCCTCCGTGAGCGCCACCACCTGCCAGACCGCCGCTCCTGCAGACGTGATGTAAGTGTATGGCATCACCACCAATTGCATGATCAGCACGGCTACTAGCCGCAGAGCGTGTCATGAGTCTACCGCTCACCTCAAGGGAATGGGGTCCCACGTTGTGCGGCTTTCGGCCGCAGCCTTGAGAGTCTCCTCAGATCCTCCCGCCAGCTACCACCCGCATGAGGTCGACACATATGCTCCACCAACCAATACAACGGCAGATATAGCCAAAAGGCAGTTATAAGATAAGAGTAATAATTCGCCATCAGAAAGGGTTTGTGTCACTGACGTTGAGTAAATGCATTTTCGATCATGTTTGTCTCACCCACCAACAAGTTGCCTTCAATCATTCAAAGGTGGGAAAGTTACAGAGATATAATATTATGTTGTTATATAAAACATCGTGGAGGGCAGACAGTCTGCAGCCCCGCAATGAAGGGACCCGACTTGGTCAAAGCTACTTAGGTGTGAGTCAAACCAAGACGCAGAGAGCGCCATTGAGAATAGCGTCCCACCAAACAACCATCGCAGAGACGCAATGTTGCAGAACGCAACAAGCATCAATACGACTATCGTCGGGCTTACACCATTCCAAGGTCCCCCATACATTCCAGCAGACATCACCACCCGTATACCTCCATCGACCAGAACCACAAGAGAGCGTCGAATCAGGCGCAGCACACCCGCAGATCCATCACAAGACGCAATACCGCAAGTAGCAGTAAGCATCAATGCAACTATCATACGGATGGCGCCCCCTCACAACACATCCACATGATCCCTATCGACTTTGGTAACAAAGTTGGTATTGTTGTTATATAAAAAAAAATATCACCAACGTATCATAGTAGCACGCTACTAAGACGCCAATGAACAAAACTCCACGTATCATAGCGCTAATGCACTAAGACATGAAGCTGAGTATGCCTGTTACACTTAAAAGTGCTACCAAACACACTCATCATCCCCATCCGAAAGATAGACGACACATCGCTATGCGCAACGACGTCGCCCACAAACGGTATGGGTGTGCGATGTCCACGGGAAAGCCGTATTGCTACAACAAACCCGCTTACCACCGACACTAAGATGATATTTCTAGGACACATCGGTTAGCGAGTCCAAGTTTACCTCGGACCAATTGCTCGTGAAGCAGCACACACGCCACCATAATATTCCTTTTTCAAGTCCCTAATAAGGACTAGTCATTTGGCTACAGTACTAGGAGCAGTCAGTCACCCGACCACCCCATACAATGCTTATGCATCAAGGAGACCTCCTATAAAATTGCTTTTGTATCATAGACCTTACTTTCATAAGTCATGTATATATAGGATTCGAACCCATGACCCTACTATTGTAATGCATATTAATCATAGAGACCTTCTATAGTATTGCTTTTGAATCACAGACCTTACTTTCATAAATCATTCATATATAGGATTCGAACCCACGACCCTACTATTGTAATGCATATTAATCACAGAGACCTTCTATAGTATTGCTTTTGAATCATAGACCTTACTTTCATAGTCATTCATATATAGGGTTCGAACCCACGACACTACTATTGTAATGCGTATTAATCACAGAGACCTTCTATAGTATTGCTTTTGAATCATAGACCTTACTTTCATAAGTCATTCATATATAGGGTTCGAACCCACGACCCTACTATTGTAATGCATATTAATCACAGAGACCTTCTATGGTATTGCTTTTGAATCATAGACCTTACTTTCATAAGTCATTCATATATAGGGTTTGAACCCACGACCCTACTATTGTAATGCAAATTTATCATGGAGACCTTCTATAGTATTGCTTTTGTATCATTGAGTTTAATATCGCAAGTCCCTAATATAGGACTAGACATTGTGCTACAGTACTTCAGGCAGTCGGGCTCCCGACTACCCCATATATATGTAGAACTGCACGAATGTATCTCCGGAAGCTCATCCATACAAGACATCTATACATGAACACCTTCAATAACTTAGGAAAATTTTCTTTTATACGTGAACTCCTTCAACAACTTAGGAAATTTCTTTTATACGTGAACTCCCGCAATAACTTAGGAAAATTTTCTTTTATACATGAACACCTCCCATGACAAACAATTTTTAACAAATTTTCTAATTACCTTATAAACGTTATTTAACTTAATTTTATAATATTTTTTGACTTGTATTTCTATAGATATACTAAAAATGGGCCAAATTAAGAGTACCCTTAACCGACGAGCATGTATGCGTAGGTATATGAATGTGGAAGAGGCGAGAAAGGTATGTCAGGATCGTGCTAAATGGAAGTCTGTAGTCTCTGCCTACCCCTCTGGGTGACAGGCGTGAGTGTTTATGTATGTATTATGTATGTTGTATTTCTATTATTTATCTTATTTTAAATATTTTTTTCAAGTTTTTAAATAAATTTATTTATTACGAAAAAACAATAATTTTGCCTATAATTTACTATGTTATTGGGATAATGTCTGAAATATATTAACTTTATGTTTATTAATTTGACTTAATTGCTTAATATATATCTTTTAAGACTATTTTTGACGCCCCTTTATATTGAATTTAATTATTAATAATAATATTGGGCCGTCACAATATGTAAGATGAATAACGAGAACCAGAGGCCCTTTTTACCTTAGCCTTAACGACACGTTTGGCAGACATCAGACATCTCGCAGAGTCAAAGCACCTGTCACTCAGTCTGGGTATTTTACGATAGTCGTTAACAAGATTATACCGCTATCTCCAAAACGGAATCTAATTGAACTTTATGGCTTTTCCTATACTTAGTTGCTCTTACACTAGCTAGACACCTACGGTACAAAATGGAGTGATGATTTCTCTTATGCCGATTCAACATGGTGAATAAAGTACTTCCCATCATCAGTTTGTTACATTTTATTTCAGCGCTGTTCATTTGCAGGTAATGTTGGCAATTGGAAAAAAAGGTGATATTTTGACACAATGTTGTTATACTACAATACTCTTTAAATGAACAAACAATCTATCTACTTTTGTTATATTTTTAAGCAATTTCTACATTTATAAATATCGCTATTAAAGTAATCAACCTTTAACTTTTGCAAGTCACACTACTGTGAAGCCAAAGCCGAAGCTGTATTCGTTATATAAGCATTTTATTTCTTTAATTTAGAATTACGTTGGGGAGAAAATAAAAAAAAAACGTTTGAAATATATCATTCGTGAAATTGTTTCTAATACATTCGTGACTGCTGAAGACAATGGCATTTTTTAATTATTTTTGGTTGCTATCAGTAAAATGGTACTGACCATTCCCGGTTTCGTGTCATTGTGTCGCCTCTTGGACACCAGGGATGATAGCTGCCTTCTTGGTATGAAGATGGTAGCAGGTGTTCATAGGCTGTCAGTAGCAACTTATATTAAGGTGGGCTGTAAGTTTATTTCCCACTACGGTTTTATAAAACAAGTTATATCCTGTTTAACTGCATAACCGCAATATACAGTATTTGAAAAATCATTGTAAATATTTTAAATAAAAAAATATTTTCTACGTCACCTTTCAATATATAAATAAACATATCGAATAAAAATTAGTGTAAAAAGTGTTTTTTTTCTACTTACCCAATTATTATTACACGCTCAATTGGAAAACTGCTTAAGTGTAAATAATTTATAATATGTTCCTTTTTGATTGGCTTTATATCGTATATTTTCATAAATAATTTAATTTATTACATTTGTTTACTAGCATTTTTATTCCAAGAGTACGACAAAACACTGTCCTGAGTTGACTTCATACATCGAATTTCTGAGTGCTTGCTAGATAAACACGTCAACTAGTTAGGGGCCATCGGATACCCCGATTAAAAGTACGAGGCTGCCACTCGATAACCATACATCTATCCTCGATTAACAAATGCGTTGTCACTCCAGAGTACTTAGATAGAATGCCTCGTTCGTCTCAGGTTCTCTACACTCACCGTACGGCACACATCAGCATTGAGCTGCTATTTCGCGCTCCGGTTTGACGGAGCCATTTGGGCTACAACCATAGTGTAACTGCAGCATGGCTCTACCGCGTACACATTTAAAAATAATTATCAAAATCGAATAGAACATACTAATATCTATTTAATGATTTTTCTGACCTCACTTTTTCAGACAGGCAAATAAAATAACATACAATAAAATAGGGCCAACAAATATAACTTATAAATATAATAATTCTTGTAAAAGATAAAATATGATTCAAAGTTTTCATACAAGCGTCTGCTACGATAATATATAATCCTAATACGGTAGCCAATAAAAAGTTTTAACGTGCATTGTCTGGACAATCAATAAAATATTACGAATCTGAACCTAATAAATAGGGAAGAAATATTGGATAAATACAAAATGAAACTTAGTAATTACCACAGACTTAGAATATGCTGCAGTATATTTACATTCTGTTTGGTATATATAGACTAGACTAGACATTGAGTTCGAAACGTTGAGTGCTGTCAAAGCTACGAGTCTGTAAATTGAGTGACAGTCCTTTTGAGTCGGAAGAGTTATGCGGGTACACGCAGCCGGTAACCTCGTTGCGGTGTTCGAGCACATATTGGATCGTTCTGAGACTGATGGACCGAAAGCCACGTATTCGTTTGGCTTACATTCCGATTATATTTGTTAACACATGATTTTGTTTAATAATTATGACCTAACTTATAATCTTTGACTATAACCTATTAATTATCTCTATACCTGTTCCTTTCTATTGTCATTTATTAAAAAGAGAGAGAGAGAGAGAGAGAGAGAGTAACTACAACATTTTTAAGTTGACGTTGATATTTATGAATAAGATTATTAGACGTTAATGTTCATTCAAATTAAGGTTGATACTGAAGATTAACGTCTAATAGTATCTATAGATAGATATAGATCCTTAACATAATACACCTTTAGCCTTGCTCTAAGCTACCTAAAGATGTCTATATAGGCTGCGGTTTCCATTTAAGATGATATACATGATAGGTAGGTGATGATTACAAACTTGTTTTTAAAAAAACGACCTAGCGTTGTTATATTGCCAAATTTAACAATATTATATATTTTGAGGAAAATATTAAATAGTTATTATTTTATGATCAAGTAATAAGTTAAGCCTTTCATGGATTTGCAGTTTAAAAATAAATAATATGCGCTATTCAAATTAATAAAATGCTGTAGAACAAAACCGCTAAATGCTACAGTAGCGTGTAGTGACGGTGTAAGAATATCCCCAACATATATCATCCCGTGGGTGTCGTAAGAGGCGACAGAGGGAATCTGAAACAGGTAATGGAGAGCAGTGTCTTCCAGATAAAAAACTGCGGATGCGATCATACCTGCCAAGTGTTGCAACTTTGTCAAAATCCCCTTATACTTAACCTTATGACGCCATCATAACATATTAATATTCAGTTTTCAGTTAAAATATAGGTAATACACTTTTGAATAAAATTTAAAAGCTAGTATACATTATCATGATTTTTTAAAATTAATTACAAAATAATAAAATCATAAATATGCCAACGCCGGATGTATGAAGAAGCTATATAAGAAGTTTTAAGAAGTTTTCATTTCTGACGTGCAGTTCTGTTACGACTGACAGTATTTGTGCAACGTGCCTAAAGACTTCAAAATCAAACAATTTTGAAAACTTTAAAAAATCATGTTATATAAAAAGTATAGAATGTAGTGAGGGTTTATGCTATGTGCAGTGGTCTTGTTGTGTAAGCTTTGATGTTAATTATAGGTTTAAGCCCACAACATTAACGTTTCGCGCGTGTAAACTGTTCAAAACCGCGGCCTGATGAAACACGATACTAGCGGAATATGCTCATTATCTTTCAATTTCACGGCGTAATTAGAAATTCAGTAGAAGAACAAAATGTTTTCCTTTAATAGGCACAAGCATATTTTAGTATAATCGCCTTTATATAGTGCAGTATTAAAGTGAGTCCGAACTATTTCCCAAGTTTGATGCAAATTAAAGTTATGAATTTTGAATTCATTAGTATTTAAGAAATTGGCATCATGTTATCCATATTGCATATATAAGATATAGGAGAAAGATCATATAAAAATTAGAAGAATTATAGTAGTAGAAGTGAAGTATTCCTCTGTTTTCTCCCTGGATAAATCCTCCAAGGAGACATTTGTGCAGAACATGCACAAGCAAGCACAGGTAAGCACTCTGTATTCTCTTATTCTCATATTCCGAAGGAACAGCAATCTGACAAGACGATTAAAAATCAGACGCAGTAGGACCAACGGCTTTAAGTGCTTTTCGAGGCACTGGAGTGAACTTCCTGGCTCCGAGCTGCTAGCGAAAATTTCTTGACAGAAATCTCAATTAATTGATTTTGACTAGATCAACAAGACCGTTTCAGGGGTGTAATCTTTGATATCCTCGTTTATCTACCCTACGCGTTGAGAGTAGGCAAATATACTGTGGCAGTCATTGTGCCATAATAGCGTAAAATAAATCTCCTATTTTCCTTCCACGACCAAAATTGTTAGAGCCCAAGGAGTGGCCAATGCTTCTTGTTATACTACGAGCCTTTTTCAATACATCGGTCGTTCAAAATTCTTACACTTATAACCACTTACTGTTAGGAGATGATAACACCGCCGCGCTTTCTAGCTTGCGCATTCTTGCAAAGACCACTATCATGTCGATGCACTTAAAAACTATGTTAATTTTAAAAAGTTACTTGACTTTAACCCCTCAGTCCCTTTAAAATTCCCATGCAGTCGCATGCGTCCATCAAATCCCGAGCTGTCCCACCCACCCACAGCTCTTCAAACCATTAAAAGTTATATTTAGAGACTACTTTTCTTTAAAGAAGTTTGGCGTTGTAAAATCTATACAAAATTTTCTTTATAAAGGTCAGGTTTTACTTCATTACAAAAAGACTACTGATAATAAAAATATATGATAATAAAAACAAAACATACCAAGTAAATGTCGACAGCCTGAAAATAACAATTATTTCAATATATATATATATATATATATATATATATATATATATATATATATATATATATATATATATATATATATATATATATATATTACTCGAAATTATTTACGTAAAAAGATAAATTAAATTCACACAAAAGCTTTTATTACAATTTTATAATAAAACACTGTACTAAACACTAATAACACACCATGAAAAATTCAAAAATCAACACAATAACATTCACGCGAAAATGGCATACGAAATGAACGTAGATTATAAATAAATATCCATAGTATAACTGTTTTTATTGCACCGGAGTATAGAAAATTTTATGCTTATTCTATAATGCCAAACTTCTTCATAAAATATAGTCTCTAAATATAAGTTTTTTTTTTTTGGTTTAAATTGCTCTGGGTGTGCGAGGTTGAACCCGACCGCTTGAATTTTGATGGAATAGCGCCGCGGTCGAATTCGACCGCTTAGAGAAATGCACAGAACAAGCTTTATCGTATTATGGATTGTCATGGATATCTGGCTGCCGATGTATAGTCTAGACGTTGACTAGACTACAACGCGGATTAACGTAAGATAAAATGGACGTATGATTAGATTTAAAATATAATCCCATTTCATTCCTTTGTTATAGATTGACAAATTTCTAAATGTTATTAAAACTAAAAAAAAAACCTTTTAGTAGAAGATATACCTCTAAGCTATCCTAAATTAAGAAATGAAAGGTTCTCATGACTAACTATTATTGCTATAAAATTCAATTTGTTACAAGAGTTTTAAGTTATATAGCAGTATAATTATAAAACAAGATTCTGCTTCTTCATAGTCAGCACCTTTTATTTGACGTAGGCTTCTCGCGTTGTAAGAAGAAACTCCGCAACTATCTTCTTTTAAAGGCCAATGATACAATATTATCTTACAATCAAAATGTACTACTACATTTATAACTGTTATATATGTAGAATACTAGTAACACTATTAACATTACTAACACTCCTGTTAACCACTCTAAGTAATCTTGAAATATTTGTGTTAGGAGTGGTGCTCTACAATAGTCAATTGGCGGATTCAAACCCACACGACTTTCTAAGATTACAGTTCGCAACCTACTTAAAACTATTATTTCGTTCCACATAATGCCGGGTGTGCTTACGCAATGTAAAAAATATGTATATATTCCATTGTTTACCATTAAAACATTCCTAGGTATTGTATGACGTAGATTATATATATACAGAATGGTTGAAAACAAACTCCTTATCTTTAATTGATTATAGGATAATAATTTCTTATATTTACGCGAACATTACACATTGATTAAAACTACTTTTACGGATTTTTTTTAAATAAACGCGATAAAATCCGTAAAAGTAGTTTTAATCAATGATTTTAAGATTTTAATTTTTTACATTATTTTGTGAAACCACTTAGCAAATAAAACTGTATAATGTGAGTTACAAAAACATTTGAAACATTCAGAATTCGATAGTGCCTGCATTTTCTACCAGTTTTGCAAACGTCTTGGAATATCTGCTACGAACTTTTGTAGCAAGTGTTAAGGTACATTTGTTAGCCCTTGCTGAATTTTTACTTCCAGGTCATCAAGAGTGCGAGGTTTTGAGCGATAGACTTCATCATTTGCCCAACCCCACAGGAAAAATCGCCAGGCGTGAGGTCCGGGCTACGAGCAGGCTATTCGTGTGGTCCGCGACGACCTAACAAATAACATTCGATGCAAAGTGTGGTGGAGCTCCATCTTGCATAAATATCATATTTTCAAAGTTATCAAACGTTGACAAAGCTGGCCAAACTCTGTTTTCGAGCATGTTGAGAAAGCGCCCTCCATTCATTGTTTCCTTCAAAAGAAAAGGGCCAATCACTTGACATGGTGTCATACCACACCAAAATGTTACCTTGGAAAGGCATTGTATGATTGCAATGAGGAGATCAGGTTAATTATTAAATGTGAACAAATAAAACATACTATTTTATTGAAAATCAACACTAACTACAGTCGAATTTGACTAAAAATTGTTCATAAAAAGGAGGTGGGGGTACCACAACTGCAAGGATTTCAGGGTGCTTATATATTTTTTGGCGGTAAAAATTCACCACGAAGGCTCTGGCGTGAGTTGCACTGTGTTTCGCTCGCGCCACAGCCTTATAATCTAACTCAACTGACTGAATATCTGGGTGCTCGAATATTTCCGTTACGTTACGTTAGTTTTAGTCATGTCTTGACTGGAGACGTCATTTTCATAAATTAATATTAAGACAAACCGTGAATTGCACTCGCGCTATTCCGTTACCTCTTATTCAATACATTGCCGGTTAAACAATCGATGTTGTATACAATGTCTAGGTAAAGTATGAAATAAATAATATTTTATACATTGCCTGTATGTTTCCGGTATTTCATAGAATACCGAGTAATTCTGTACAATACCAGATTATATGGATTAGCGTTAACATATACATATATTAACATACACATATATTTGGATTGCTACATTTCATCTCTGTCCTCAGATGTGTCAACGCGTGTTCATATTGATTCCTAATTGAGGATAGATTTAGATGTTATATGGACTACAGCATCCACTTCCTATTAGTAGCACTGTGTGCTCATTTTGTTTCCCTTATTATACAAGAAATGACTCACATACAAGGCCTAAAAAAGCCTTATGAAAATGGGAGTCAATTCTTTTATTTTGTACGGTAATGAATAATTTGTCTCGTCTGCAATTTATTTAGCTTCCCCGCATCATAACATCCACTTAAGGTTCAGCATGGATCACGGATATGATCGTAATTCTACCCATCTTCGCTGACAAGCGAGGCGGAGGTGTCTTAGATCGAAGAAACTGTACTCTAAAAGAGTTAACCAACTTGAGAGCCGTTATGTAGACTTGTGAGTTGCGGCGAGAGTGAATATTAATGGTAAACTCGTGGACTGCTTGTTTAGTGTAGTATACTTGCCCTCGTCGGTAACTAATAGTTCATTAGACGGATTTTTTGACAACTGCAATATTGTATTGCAATCATGTAGTAACAACATAATAATATTGGGCGATTTGAATTTGAATTTTGTAGACAGGGTTACCGATGAAACCAATTCTGTGAGCAAGTTAACCCCTAACAGTTATAGCTGTAATCTGGGATTTCAGTCCATTGATTTTTTGTCTTTAAACAATTTATCCCAATTTAATGCTGCGAAAAGCGCTAATAACAGAACCCTTGACCTTGCTTTAAGTAATCTTAAGGATATAAGTGTTGCCGAATGTCCATATCCAAAAAGTAAAACTGATCGTCATCATCCTACTATATAGATAAATGTAAATATGTCAGTACCGTAGTAATGAGTCAAAACTATTACCGCAAAGTATTATTATTACTGGATGTGGTACTTTGATTGGTTAGTTTGATTTCTTTTTGTTTTAGATTATATGTTGTTTAGTTTTTTTTCTTATAATGATGTTTACACCTGTAAAGACATATCCTTTATCTCAAAATATAATATTTTGATTGAAAATATGATATTTTGATTGTACTGTAACAGAACCACAGTCGGTCTGTCGCATCCGAAGCTGGAAGCTCCGGGAAACGGATACTAGGGACAAATATCGCACGAGGGTAGCCGAAAAACTTGACACCATCGATGGCAGGAAAGAATGTGAGGAGAGAACATGGCAGAACCTTAGGGATGGAATGGTAAGTGCAGCGGAAGAAGTATGTGGAGCGACAAAAAGAGGTAGTAGTAAAAGAAGAGATGCATGGAGGAATGATGAAGTGAGAGAAGCTGTACAAAAGAAGAAAAAAGCATGGTTAGACTACTTGGCCTCCAGTAACGATGAGCATATCAGAGAGAAGATGAAAGAAAGATATAAGCTGCAGAAAGTTCATGAGAAAACATTGATTGAGGAAGTGTACGTACGTAAGTGTAGTACGTGAAAGGTGTAGAATAGAAGCGGACGAGAGGTTGTCGCACAACTTTAGGGAAAACTCCAAACTTTTCTGGAAAGAGGTTGGAAGGTCCCGGAGTGGTGTGACAGCCTTAAGAATGAACAAAGTGCTTTCGAGAACCAATGACGTCCTCTCAGAAAAATCGGACCTCATGCAGCGATGGAGTGAATTTTATAGAGAAATGTATGCGTGTCATGATCTTAGTGAAGGATCCGGGGGTGACGTCGTGACTGGCACGCCAGACACGGACCTCGATGACACTGAGGTCATCGGCATGAAAGAGATTGAACGTGCGATTCGAAGTTTGAAATGTGGTAAGGCTGCGGGACTAGACAGAGTTACTGCTGAAATGATCAAGTACGGTGGGCCTCGCGTCTGGGACAGCTTTCATCTGCTGTGCAATTTGTGCAGGCGGACGGGAGATGTCCCGGATGATTGGCGATCCGCGGTCATTGTGCCTTTATATAAAGGTTAAATTTCACATTTTGACTGTGGGTGCTATCGGGCGATCAGCTTGACCAGTTTAGCAAGTAAAGTTTACTCGAAGGTTTTGACACGTAGGATGCAAGAGAAATCGGAAAGATTCTTATGGGAGGCACAATGCGGATTTAGACCTGGAAGAGGATGCACGGATCAAATGTTTTCTCTCCGCATGATCACGGAAAAGCTTCTGAGTATTAACCAGAGGATTTTCTGTGCTTTTGTATATCTGAAGAAAGCATTTGATAAGGTTATAAGGAAGAAAATGTGGGAACTGTTGCCGGAATATGGTGTGGATGGTCGATTGTTAAGGGCTGTGCAGTCACTTTACTATGACTGTAAAACCTGTGTGTGGGTAGGGCATGACCTGTCACCTATGTTTAGCGTCCAAGCGGGCTTAAAACAGGGTTGTGTCATGTCTTCCTGGCTGTTCATACTGTATCTCGACAGCTGTTTACAGAAGCTGAAAAATAGCTGTTTGGGTGTGAAATTGGGTGACATTAAAGTAAATTGTCTGCTGTATGCTGATGATGCAGTGCTTATTGCACCATCAGAAGCAGAACTGCAGGCATTAGTCACGTGTATGAATGAGGAATGTGAAATTAAAGGTCTCCGTTTGAATGCTAATAAAACTAAGGTTCTGGTATTTGAAAAGGACAAAGAGAGAACGAAATGTGAAATATGGGTAAATCAGGAATGTCTAGAACAGGTAAATGAAATTGTATACTTGGGGAGTGCTTTCAGCCGGGATGGAAGATGTGATTTAGATGTGGATAGGCGTGTCGCTGCGGGAAACAAAGTCAATGGTGCCCTGAATGCATTAATAAAAAGGCAAGGCGTGGTGAAGAGTGCACGCCTTGCAATACATAACGCAGTGTTGGTACCGACTTTGTTATATGGCAGCGAAACCTGGGTATGCCAGAAGCAGCATAAAAGCAAGTTGAATGCAGTGGAGATGCGATCTCTTCGTAAAATGTGTGGCGTTAGCATAGCCGACCGGAAGCGAAACTAAGAGATTCGCAATATGGCAGGATTGAAAGATGACCTCATCACAAAAATTGATAGGGGCGTACTCCAATGGTTTGGGTACGTTGAACGAATGAGTGAAAACCGAATGGTGAAGAAAATATATAGAGCGAAAGTAAATAGTAAAAGGTGTCGAGGTAGACCGAGACTTACTTTCGAAGACCATGTGAGCAAATTGCTCGAAGAGGGGAGGGTCAAGAGTACTCGGATACCTAGACGTGCATGTATGAAGAAGTTAATGAACCCGAAAGAAGCGAAAGAGTTATGTAAGGATCGTGACACTTGGCGATCCGTTCTCTCTGGCTACCTCGTTAGGGATTGTGCGTGAAGATAAGTAAGTAGGTAAGTAAGTTGATTGTAACAATGTATATTGATACTGTGGATGGTGTATCCATCTAAATAAATAAACAAATAAATAAATAAATTAGATACCTAAAAGTGTCAAAATTAATATGACTAGCTACTTCTACTACAAAGAGTTTAGTATAGATGGAATTATTAAAAGTGCGATATTTAATAATTTAACATTTTTAAAATGGTAAGTGAGTTTTCTGCATTACCTCGGTAAACATACAATTTTTCCTGCTTGCTTGTTTGTATTAAAACTTTGGAATACAACGCTGGTAAAATAGCTGTTTGCCGATCAAAAACTTTTTCACAGAGATTTAAAAAAATTGCAGTTTCGTGCAATTAGAAACTTTGTTGTTAGTGAAATACTCGTTTCGTTAGATTTTCATAATACGAGCGTATCCTGGTTTATAATGTATGCACTATTACGTAAACTTTTTTGTTGTTTTTTTTTTAGTATTTAACATGTTATGAGTTCTTCCATAAATTCTATATATACCTTAAAAAGGCTTTTTTTAAAGAATTAGGTTGATAAATTGACACACAGACCAGATAAGTGAATTTTACGTGACGAGAAGGCGTGTCATAATCGTTGAATCTGTCGACTGACCTCTTGTTTGATGTTAGACTATCCTCGTGGGACAATTTTTCCTATATAAACATACTCATCAACAACTTCAAACGTAGTATATACCCTACCAGCTAATGTGTATAGGTGTGACGTAGACGTTACACGTGATCTTTTCCTTGTCAATTTAAAACGTATCTGTGGCGATACACTAATGAGCTGATTAATCTACGATCCCTATAATATACTTTATTTGTTAAGAATCGAATTTCAATTCATTTTAGTATTTCCCTTACAGTCAAATAAATTACAGTGCTGAAACAGGCATTATTATAGATTGCGTCATAGGGGGAATATTTGCCATAGTTGCCACGCTTCGAAAGCGGATTGGCAACCACATTTTTTTATTTCTTATCTTTATTAGGAATACGCTGCTGCCATCTCGTGATTTGTGGTCCTCTGTTGCTATGGGGTAGTGGGTATTCTTACACCGCCACTACACTGGAAACACATTTCAGTATTTACGACCTATTTAAGATGGTCGTTATAAGAAAGTAAATGTTTTTTAGGGTTCCGTAGTCATTTTTAATAATAATAGAACTTCAATTATAAATATTAATTATTACCAGAAAATATTTATTTATAACATAATTTTTTAAGTCACCGAGAATAGTTAAACAGATAGACGCCTTAGCATCAATACCCAAATTATACGTATTGAATTTACTTAATTTCAGGTATCATTATAGAAAATACAAGAAATTTTCTTGTGAATTGATAGTAATTATATATTGAACAATGAGCGTTTAATTACTGTAGGATGTTCATCATTTATTCAATAATGATATATGGCACGACATTTTGTTCGAACTTTTAAATATGTAATAATGTTCCCCTTGTTGTGGTCCAATATCGAATACAAAGTTACGATTCCAATAATAATTTGTTAAAGTCCACTTAGCGTCAGTATGTAATTTGTTTAATTTGGTAGGTAGCAAAGAATAAAACCCTTTCTAAAAGTCCGACACCTGCAACATCTCTGTTGTTAAGAATGTTTGTAAGCGGCGATAGTACATATTTGTACCATCAGATTAAGCCAGACGCTCGTTAGACACCTGATCCATATAAAATAAGTAAATTCCACCGAAATAAGTAAGCGTTAATGTCCTCTGATTCTTTTTTAGGATTCCGAATTTTTTTTTCTAAATAATAAAATTTGACACCGAATTAAAAACTATAGCAAATTTCTCCTACAGTGGGAGAGTAGACCTTTAAGGGCTGATTATGAAGGAGAATAAGGATAGACAATTTTATATTTCCTTTTCTCGGTTTTGAAAATAACACCAATGGTGTACTATTGTAAATTGTACTGATTAAGCCGTAAAGGAGACAATTTTTTTATGAAGAAAAAGTCCACCACAAATTTTAAGGATTCTTATTCACCATAAATGCTAAGAATTCCATTCGTATTGTTGAAAATCAGAAGGGCATTTTGAATGACAATAAATAATTATATAATAGAGTTGTCTTCTATGTATATGCATACAATTTTTTATCTCTGCCTACGGGCAATTCTGCAAGCTTTCAACCAATTTGTTCATTTATGCGTTGATACATTTATCGTTTACATTTAAACAGTATTGTATAGCCAAAAACACAAGTCCATTTATGATTTTTTAGGAATCAAAAGGATATTTATAACAATAATAGGTATACGGTAGAACTATGCTATCAATGTCAGTAAACTATATTTCCATATTTTTGTCAGCATTTTGTTATCTCAGGCTGTATGTTAAATAAAAAAGTAATTATTATAAACTATACAGCACAGCACAATAGCTCCAGTTGATCAAATACAGAAGCAGTAGTAATAGATTAACATCAACAATATTTGACTATGTAAAATTTGACTCAAATTTTATTTTCACTGCTTTCATGTAGGAGAAAAAGATATTATTTTTACATTAAGTACGTGAACGTAGATGATAAAAAAATATTCCTTTCTGCAGAGTTACACAACATGAACAGAGTTATACAACACAACTGTCTAAGCATAATAGAAGCATCTGATTCTATCACAGGGTATGGTCCAAAAACATCAAGGATATAACCATTACACTATATTATTATGCAAAGTTATATACTATATAATATATTATTATTAAACATTATATTTGCTTCTGCTGCAATTAATTACTATATTTCTTACACAAACATAAATGTACCATCTATA
Organism: Parnassius smintheus behrii; assembly: GCA_036936625.1. Taxonomy (NCBI): domain Eukaryota; kingdom Metazoa; phylum Arthropoda; class Insecta; order Lepidoptera; family Papilionidae; genus Parnassius; species Parnassius smintheus. The sequence goes on along the minus strand of JAUPFT010000010.1, from coordinate 19,286,117 downwards.
TTGTGTATCTACTACGGCTGGTAGCCGCGCTAATGACCAAAATGATGTGATTGGGGTCTTGGGTTCGATTCCTGGGTCGAGCCTCGACCTTTTTTCTATTTATTTATTTTATGTACACACATTAAGGTACAGAAGCAGTCTTACAGTAATTATGTACAAAGGTTCTACTTATTCCAAATTCGCTGAAATATCTTCCAGTAGACCCATAAAGGAAATTATATTTAAATTGCAAACTTAGTGCAAACAATAGTACTACTAAAAAATAAATAATATACACAATGTTACGTAAATTATATAAAATAAAACAATAAATATAAATAAAATAAATCAATAAATAATAATAATAATAAATACTATAGTTACATATGATATATATATATAAACTAAAACTAATATAATAGAATAATATATATATATATATATATATATATATATATATATATATATGTATATGTAGAGTAGTTATCTCTAAGACGTTTCTTGAATACCAACAAAGTTTTGGAATTTTAGTATATAGTATATTGCTGCGGAGGCAAAGCAAACATGGCTAACGCTCTGTCCCGGCGAAAATGTCCCACTGGAAGTTAACCAACAAAAACAGTGGGATATTCCGTTGGTACGGAGTGTCCAGAAAAATTTATTTCAAAATTTCCATATTCAACTAGATCAGGCTCGCCTTCTAGCTGTTTCGACTAAGGAATCTAGCCACTGGTTACATGCTCTACCATCAAGTAATCTCGGCACATTGCTTGATGGGGAAAGCTTGCGCATCGCCGTAGGAATCCGGCTAGGAGTGTCACGTCACGGTTCTTTGAACGAAACCATCCGAAGTTGTCTCTATAAATATCCCCTCGGTTTTAGAGCCTTGCGGGATATTTAGAGACGATGGCAAGAGACCCGACGGTATGACTTTGGTCCCTTGGGAGAGAGGTAAAGCCCTAGTGTGGGATGCTACTTGCGGTGACACTTTGGCGGCCTCTCATCTCAAGGGTACCTCTTTTAGAGCCGGGGGGGCATCAGAAGCAGCCGATTTTAGTAAATGGCGCAAATATGAGTCTTTAAGAAATGACTACATATTTGTGCCATTTGCTGTAGAGACTATCGGTCCGTGGGGTCCACGTGCAATGAAGTTTCTAAAGGAACTGTATCCACGACTGATCGTCGCTGCTGGTGATAAGAGGGCTGGTTCTTTCCTCGCTCAAAGGCTAAGTAAAATTTCTAGTGGGCTCAAAGACGATTATCTCCTTTTGTTTGATTTCTAACATATATATATATATATATATATATATATATATATATATATATATATATATATATATATATATATATATATATTGTTTTTTGTTACCCTTAGTACAGAATATTATATTATTTCAAGATTTTAAAAGCTCATCACTATGTTTTTCAGTTTTATGAATGGTTTAATGTATAAAAAATGACTATTTACAAAATATTTATAGAATTGTGTTAAAAGTGGTCATATTGTAAAAATAAATCGGATCTTTTCTGTTAAATGGAAATTTCCTGCTACAGGAATAGTTTTTAATTTAAATAGCTACTGAAAGCTGTCAAAAGGTCTTTTACAGAGCTATTTAAATGTACTAAGAAAATTTCTGTTATAAATTGTACTGTATCGTTATAACTATGACATTTTAAAATGTTGAATATATGCTTAGTGATAATCGATATAATTGAGCTATAAAATTTTATCAGTCTTTCATCACAGCTGCTTAAACTTATCTTCTATATTTTCTTTCTAAGCCTGTAATAGTGCACTTCAGAATACCTACATAGAGATTAACATAAAATTATTGCAACCTATCGTAGACCATCAGAACTTGTCTGATAGTCACTTATTACAAAACCCACGGGAAGGTATAGGTATAGACAGATTCTCTAACACCACTCCCACACTGCAACTATCCAGAAAAAAATCAAAAACAATCCTAATGACGTGGTAATTTGGCAATCAAGTAATTAGACGAAGTTGGTGCGACATCACAAAATTACTCAGTCGCAAAAGATAATTTGTCTTGAGTATCATTTGTCTTGTTTCTTGATCAGACTCATGCTAAAGACAGATCGGAGGGAACGACAAAACAGCCCTTCATATAATGATTACTAACTTTTGTCATCGAATCACCATTAATAGCAGACTTCACATTTAAGAAAACTATATTTAATTTAAATTAGTTTCTAATAATTTATTTAAAGACATATAATTTACGATGAAATATATTTTACGTAATATAAACAACAGGTGGTATTAATAGAGTATGAATAAAACTATTTTTATGGATTTTATAACGTTTATTTCTACTTTGTTTTAATTCGCGACTTTTCAGGATCCTTGCAGCACCCACGCTTACGGGGGACTGATATGTTCGAAGTCCCAATATCACAGTTAAACAAAGCTTATCTAAAAAGATTAATGAAAACCACATTCAAATTAGTTCAACCATTGTGGAGACTAACGTGTACAATTGAACAGATAAAAATCTTTTTACAATGATATTTTTCATGAGTTCATATTTTTCATTTAATTTTTCGTTATTTAATTTTTAAAGCTTTATTATCTAATGCAGTCGTTAAAAATAATTTCCAACAGACTAAAAGAAACTCAATCAATTTTACCATACGAAAACGTGTGAAAATTGGCTGCTTGCAATTCACGTAACCTAAAATGTAAACGAATACTTACAACCTGCAGAGTTTGCAGATAGAAATTGCAATAGTATACAGATTAATAGCATCAATCTATTGTGTTCTCTATCAAGTGTTGTGTTTTTCAAATTCACATTCTACACTATTTCGATTATCGTTTTAGGCTTTTCTTCATACTTAACAAAATAGTGTCATAAGTAAATTTTTTTATTAAAACTCTTCATCATTATTGTTATTTCAGCCGAAATAACTGTTGCACATAGGCGTCTGTTGTTAAACAAATATTATGTATGAATAATAATTTCAATGTTATCGATTTTCCGAATATTTAACTCGAATAATGGTGATATATTTTTTAAGGGGTTTGAAACGATGTCACATCTTGATAACAATTTTGTTTAATTTATGTTTAAATAAGCATATCAACTTTTGAGTAGCTGATTAAGTACTCGAAATCTTCTTCTACACCAGCCTCTAAAAATCACTTCTAGACGTGGCTGTCTTACATTGTAAGTAGTTAGTTGTAGTTACATTTAATTGATCGTTATTAACAGTAGAAGGATTGACGATCTCAATACCAGACCACTCGCACTTTCAACGCTGGTATTTTAAGCCAGATCTGTCACAAGCGACTACGACACTCACGAGGCCAAACGGAGTGATGGAATTTTTACATAAACATAAAACACAACACACAACATAAAAGACGTAAAACAGTTTCAAAGGCATAAATGATGGCCTTGATACCGGAAACGCGGAACAGAATTCTCAAAAGTCTCCAATTTGAATTTTCGTATAATATCGTCGAGTAATAAGAAAAATTATCTATATATCTTAAAACAAATAACGAGGAGACTTACGTTCAACAATAGACTTGTGAAGGGCTGTAATGATGATGATGATGATGATGGAAACGAATAAAATCAACCTGAGCAGGGATATAATCCTAGGGAATAAATAACTGAATACATTTTATTATAACTATAAAATATATGTCTGTCATATTAGTAAAATTAAAAGCTTTAGCCTATATATGTGGTACACCTAGATATAGGCCTACTCTTATTCCCGAGAGGTTTTTATGACATGGAATTAATTTCCGCCGCGTTGTCTTCAAAATATTTTCTTAATTTCTCAGACATACAGGTTTTCTGACGATGTTTTCCTTGGACGCCGAACACGCGGTAAATCAGCACTTAAAATTGCAATAATTATCAATTTCATTGCCGATGCAAATTAAGCACGGTTTTCTTTTTTTACAGTATAAAATTTACAGTGAGCACTTAGCCCCTGAGCTACTACGACGTAGGCATGTTAGTATTTAGCATTAATTTACAACATAAAAATTTTTTTACGACACTCGATGTGTAACAACGTATCGTATTGCGTAATCGTTATTCAGCGATATTTGTGAATAAGCTAATATATTGTATATTACAATTTTTTATAAAAATTTACATTTAAAAGGATACTGACATAATATTTTGTCATGTATTTGTCATTTATTCTGTTAACATATTTATTAAGCAAATAAATAAATTAATTAATTAATAAAATCACAAAAACTATTACCTAACAATTATTACTTGTTGATTGCCGAACATTCTCTATAAACATTATATTTTCCTTTGGATTTTCTCTTTTGGAAAGAGAAAGGTACTTTAAATAGTGAGCAAGTGGTAAGGCGAACAATAAATCCTTCCCGGAGGCTGTATTGTCATTTCCTGCCGCACCCTACAGTTAGTAACGTGAAATATTTACAAAGTCTTTCTTTAATATAAGGTAGTATAGAGCAACCCCATGGTGTGAAGAATATTACTTCAACAGTAGTTTTATCCAGCAGGATTTATTTTCGGATATTTTCTGCGTTACACTTTTTTATATTTTGTTCATTGTTTTATTTTTATGCCACAGATTTCACTTATTTTGCTGAAAATTGTCTTCCTTACATTTATCAGCTTATGTTACACTGTTTGCCAAGAGCCTCTTTGTTAATTTTATTGATTTTCCATAATCACCACGTGTTTGTTAGCAGATTTCAATCACAGTATTAGACGTAGCGCGTATTTTACTCTGATCTCCGTCACTAAACTGATTAATTACGTTCGGCATATACCAGATGGTTATACCACCATCTATCGGCGACTATGAAATCTTTCACTCATGCATCGAAATGGGATGATGACACTTACACTCTTACCCTACAAAACCACACCATTTTTGGCTATTTTAGGCTTTGGAACAATAAAGAGCTGTAAAAATTATGTATTGAAACTTACAGTCAATAAAATAATATTTATTTGAAAACCATACACGATAGTAGTTGAGAACCAATTAAGGTAAAACCAATTAATGAAGCCAGTAAACCTTGCAAACCACAATTAACTATCATACTTACGTTTTACTCATTTATAACATTTCCTCACTAACTAAAATTTTATCAAATCACAACATAAAGTCAATAACTCTTCACAACTGCTGCTCACAACAGCTCCAGTTTTAGGATGGATTTGACTTAGCCGTCACTCTTAATAGGTGGATTGATAATTGCAGTAGCAGACGTCTGGCACCATTGACGTTGGCCTGAATCTATTTGAATATTAATACATATATACATAGGTTGTATTGCCCTCTCGACATCCAAGAATAATTCTTTCTTCCGTCAACATCCACCCGAAAAAACGATATGGTAAATTCCCTTACATCTAACTCCAAAATGCGACATTCGTAAAATATTTTTGTTCGAGGTAATAATAGTAATGAAAATAAAAAAATAAGATAAAAGTTATGAACTTCTAAATTCATTAATAAAAATTTTGTTTCTTTATTATAGTGTTTTGTGATGACAAGAAAGACCCGAAAATTCAACAAGACTGTTTCGATGGCCGCCATCGATCGTTGACCCCGAGTTTCCCTTAGGCGCGATAATAATTAAGGAAGGGTCTTGTATTTATTAGGAGTACAGACCAGCAGGAAATGACGAAGTTGGGGTTGAAAGCGGCCGTACCAACCCTTATTGTTTATTAACATTTTTAATTGTATGCTTAAGACGATAACGCCACGTGAAGAAAATACTTGAGTATCATAAAAATAAAACCTGCTTAATGCATTTTGTTTAGAAATATTGATTTGTAATATTAGGTGTGAAAAATAGAATAATCAAGTGAAAGGTGTAATATTTTAACACGTAATAAGTTAATACCATCTACAAAATAGTTAAAAGTGTGGATGTTTGTCATTCAATCACTCTCAAACGGTTGGAAAATTTTTAATGTAATCTCCATCTGTCGAGTCAACATTGTTACTGTTGCGCAGCTAAGTTGACATCTGGCACTAGGGCCATCTAGTGTCGGGTATTGAGGTGTTACCAATTGTTTCGAGCTTGAGGTTCGTGACAATAAAAATTGCTGATAAAATTACCTAAATTAACACTTTAATTTTCTTAACATAAATTAAAACTTAAAACACCAATAATTAATCACACTGATTCACTTTATTTCGCTCCGAAGCTTCGCTTGTCTCACCGAATTCAATACTTCCCCGATCGCACCTTGCAGCGCCTATGATATTAGCACCGAAAATTCAGAACATTCAAGTAAATACGCGCGCCAATCGACTAAGCATCGAAAGTTCGAGTGTCGGGCTTCTAGAAGCTTAGTTCTCCGTTTCGACAACAGATGGCGCTGTCGGTTGAAAGATTAGTGATGTCATTTTCCGGAAAGCTCTCTCCTTGCTCTGTTACCCGACATTAGATGGCGCTAGTGCCAGATGTCAACTTAGCCACGCAACACTGCCCCCTCCTAAGACATGCTCGTCCCGAGCATTATCAGCCCCATTATAACGCGCCAGGCGATCCACATGGGCGATCTTAGGAGTCCCTCTTGCGCCTTTCTGTAACGGCTCTGCAATGTCAAGGGCTGTCCTATCCCATGGTGAACCAAAATTGTACATTTTCGATTCTCCTCTACTACGTGTCTGAGGTGCCCTCACAGCCGCACAACTTGTACATTTGCGACACCAATCCTCGACATCGTCACGAAAATGGACCCAGTAAAACTGTTCTCGGATCTTCAGTAGAGTTCGTTTAACTCCCAGATGGATTCCTGAACAACCATTATGTTGCAGCTGTAGAACAATCGGCACTTTAGCTTTAGGGACAACCATTTCAAACGACAGTTGTCTCCTCGAACATTGTCCCATTTACGGCACAGGACTCCATCCTGAATCAGCAAGCTGTCCCATTGGGCCCAGTAGCTTCTAGTGGTCGAACTCATCGCTGAGACGTCGCTCCACTTAGGCTTGGTAGCACGGGCCTTCATCAATTCCAGAATCGGCTTGTAGTCCGGATCTTCTTGCTGTGCGTGTCGTAGGCTGTCCTTCCACTCTTTGCTGAGGTGGTCTGTCCTGAGCATCCTCACGGATACCACTTCCTTACTCTCTTGCATAGTACAATGTTTCCAATCGTCAAGACAAGGTCTTCTTGACAATGCATCTGCATTGCCATGAGATTTCCCGCTGCGATGTCTGATAGTAAAGTCGTATCCCGGCTGCTGCTGGGCGGTGATGTCAGCCGAACTTCCCTTCTGAGATCGTTCACCTTCCCTTTCTAGGGTTCGCTTAGGGCAGCTGGATCGAAGATGGTCCTTTACCCCACAGCCATAGCACCTAGAGCTGTATCTTTTGCTGCGGTCACGGACTGTAGCTGCTGCAACCTCCCTGACGCGATGGGAACGATGATCCTGCCGCACGGCTCCCACCTCCAGTGCATGGGCCAAGGCGTCCTTAAGCGTCTCGTGGTGCCCCAGCCTCACAGCAGCTCTGACTTCAAGGTCGCGGATGCCGTCGATAAATGTCTGCACCAGGTTCCCTTCAATGAGCGCAGGTACAGACCGGTATCCCACTTCTGACTCCAGTTTTAATTCGTGTAAAGAAAATTAAAGTGTTAATTTAGGTAATTTTATTGGCAATTTTTATTGTCACGAACCTCAAGCTCGTAACAATTGGTGTCAGAAGTGGGATAAAATCATGCCGATTTTACCTAATGAGGAAACGGAGGGTGTTCGTACCCGAAGTCAACGCCAGCAGGAGACGGACCAAAGAAGATTTGGTGGTGCAACGCCGCAGACGTCGGAGGGCCAGTCGCCGGCTGCAGGCCCGTCAGTAGCTCCTACATCTGCAGCACTCGACTTAGGTGCTCTGATGGAGATGCTGCAGGAGCAGGCTCGCCGACAGGAGGAACAGGTCTGTCAGTTGAAAGAACAGCTGCAGAGCGGACAAGAGGAACAGGTCCGTCGTTTAGAAGAGCAGTTGCGACGCGCACAGGAGGAACAGGCCCGCCGACAGGAGGAACAGGCCCGCCGACAGGAGGAACAGGCCCGCCGACAGGAGAAACAGGCTCGCCGACAGGAGGAACAGGCCCGTCGGTTGGAAGATCAGCAGGCGAAACAGGCTCGTCGGTCGGAAGAGCAGATGCTCCTTATGAAGGACCTTCACGCTACCTTCGGGAAAGAGATAAGGGAGGTGAAGGATAGGGTTGCTCAACATGACAACCACCTGTCGGAAGCTGAAACTCCAATCGAAGAACATGAAACCCGAATCAACCATGTGAACAATCGGGTTGACAACGTGATGGCTGACTTGAAGAAAACGCTGAACGACCTCAAACTTGGGGATGGAACTACGGGAACTGTAGTAATAGTAGTAGCTAGAGCACCTTCGCTACGTGAATTCAAAGTGCCGCCATTCGACGGGACTTCTTCCTGGTCAGCCTACAAAATCCAGTTCGAGGCCGTCATGGAGGCAAACGGCTGGAATAAAAGCCAGGCCATGACTGCACTCACCTTAAGCCTGCGCGACCAAGCCTTAACTGTGTTGGAAGCTCTCAGTAAGGAAGTGACCTACGAGCAGCTCCTTGAGGCATTGGAGGCGAGATATGGTGACGCTCACCTGGAACACGTCTTTCGCGAGCAGCTTAAAGATCGCGTGCAACGCAGCAACGAAAACCTTCAGCTGTGGGCGCTTGAGGTGGAGAAGATATTTCGGAAAGCATACCGGTCTGTACCTGCGCTCATTGAAGGGAACCTGGTAAAGACATTCATCGACGGCATCCGCGACCTGGAAGTCAGAGCTGCTGAGAGGCTCGGGCACCACGAGACGCTTAAGGACGCCCTGGCCCACGCACTGGAGGTAGAAGCCGTGTGGAAGTATCATCGTTCCCATCGCGTCAGGGAGGTTGCAGCAGTTCCGGTTCGCGACCACAATAAAGGATACAGCCCTAGGTGCTATGGTAGTGGAGAAAGGGGCCATCTTCAATCCAGCTGTCCTAAGCGAACCCTAGAAAGGAAAGGTGAACGATTTCAGAAGGGAAGTGCGGTTAACATCACCGCCCAGCAGCAGCCGGGATACGACTTTACTATCAGACAGCGCAGCGGGAAATCTCATGGCAATGCAGATGCATTGTCAAGAAGACCTTGTCTTGACGATTGAAAACATTGTACTATTGAAGACAGTAAGGAAGTGGTATCCGTGAGGATGCTCAGGACAGACCACTTCAGCAACAAGTGGAAGGACAGCCTACGACATGCACAGCAGGAAGATCCGGACATCAAGCTGATTCTGGAATGCATGAAGGCCCGTGCTACCAAGCCTAAGTGGAGCGACGTCTCAGCGATGAGTTCAACCACGAAAAGCTATTGGGCCCAACGGGACAGCTTGTTGATTCAGGATGGAGTCCTGTGCCATAAATGGGACAATGGTCGAGGAGACAGCTGTCGTTTGCAAATGGTTGTCCCTAAAGCTAAAGTGCCGAATGTTCTACAGCTGTGCCATAATGGTCATTCAAGAGTCCATCTGGGAGTTAAACGAACTCTACTGAAGGTCCGAGAACAGTTTTCATCATCATCATTACAGCCCTTCACAAGTCCACTGCTGAACATAGGCCTCCCCCAAGTAATGCCACAAAGCACGGTCCTGAGCCACCTGCATCCATCGACTTCCTGCATATCTTACCAGGTCGTCACTCCATCTAGTGGGGGGTCGCCCTACACTACGCCTACCGGTACGAGGCTGCCACTAGAGAACCTTTCTTCCCCATCGGTTATCGGTTCTTCGAGCTATATGGCCGGCCCATTGCCACTTCAGTTTACTAATCCGTTGGGCTATGTCGGTCACTCTGGTTTTATTGCGGATATCCTCATTTCTGAGTCTATCACGCAGAGAAACTCCGAGCATAGCCCTCTCCATAGCTCGCTGAGCGACCTTGGCGTCCTCATACGGCCAGCAGTGAAGGACCACGTCTCAGATCCGTAAGTCATCACGCACTGGTTGTACAATCTAGTTTTTAGAGATTGAGGTATACCTGACGAGAAGATATGTCGTAATTTCCCGAACGCTGCCCAGCCGAGTTGAATCCGTCGATTGACCTCTCGGTCGAAGTTGGACTTACTTAGTCGGACTATTTGTCCCAGGTAAACGTACTCGTCAACAACTTCGAGCAAAGTGCTCCCAACAACTACCGGCATAGGTGTGACATGGACATTAAACATGATCTTTGTTTTGTCCATGTTCATCTTAAGACCTATCCGTTGGGAGGCACTATTGAGGTCATTGAGCATAGTGCTTAAGTCCTCCAGCGATTCTGCCATAAGGACTATATCGTCGGCAAATCGAAGGTGAGTGATGTACTCGCCATTGATGTTAATACCGTATCCTTTCCAGTCCAGTAGCTTGAAAACGTCTTCCAAAGCAGCGTTGAAGAGTTTCGGGGATATAACGTCACCCTGTCTTACACCTCTCTGCAGTTGGATAGGTTTCGAGCTCTGGTTCTGTACTCGGATAGCCATCGTAGCCCTACTGTACAAACACTTCAGCACTTCGATATACCGACAGTCAACTTGGCACCGCTGAAGGGACTGCAGCACCGCCCAATTTTCGACGGAATCAAAGGCTTTCTCATAGTCCACATACGCCAGGCAAAGTGGCAAATTGTACTCTTCAGTCTTCTGTACAATCTGCCGCAGGGTATGTATGTGGTCTATGGTACTGAAGCCTTTTCGGAAACCGGCTTGTTCGGGAGGCTGGAAGTCGTCGAGTCTGCGTGCGAGACGATTTTACTACGAGAACAGTTTTACTGGGTCCATTATCGTGAAGATGTCGAGGATTGGTGTCGTACATGTACAAGTTGTGCGGCTGTGAGGGGACCTCAGACACGTAGTAGAGGAGCATCGAAATTGTACAATGTTGGTGCACCATGGGATAGGACAGCCCTTGACATAGCAGAGCCGTTACAGAAAGGTGCAAGAGGGACTCCTAAGATCGCCCGTGTGGATCGCCTGGCGCGTTATTATGGGGCCGATAATGCTCAGGACGAGCATGTCTTAGGAGGGGGCAGTGTTGCGCGGCTAAGTTGACATCTGGCACTAGCGCCATCTAGTGTCGGGTAACAGAGCGAGGAGAGAGCTTTCCAGAAAATGACATCACTAATCTTTCAACCGACAGCGCTATCTGTTGTCGAAACGGAGAACTAAGCTTCTAGTAGCCCGACACTCGAACTTTCGATGCTTAGTCGATTGGCGCGCGTATTTACTTGAATGTTCTGGATTTTTCGGTGCTAAGGTGTATTTATAGGCGCTGCAAGGTGCGATCGGGGAAGTATTGAATTCGGCGAGACAAGCGAAGCTTCGGAGCGAAATAAAGTGAATTAGTGTGATTAAATATTAGTGTTTTAAGTTTTAACTTGTGTAAAGAAAATTAAAGTGTTAATTTAGGTAATTTTATCGGCAATTTTTATTGTCACGAACCTCAAGCTCGTAACATTACTTATATAGGTATAGGCCTAAAAACCGGGTGGCAGGCAGCAGATAGTTTCTAATTTATAACGATACCCTGCCGAAATAAAAAAAAAACTGTATAAACAATATAGAATAAAATAGAACATTTTTATGCAATATAGATTAATAACAACACTTAATAACTTCATTACAGGTTTGTAAGTCACCAGTCCGTAAAAGTCTGTATCTTAAGATAACCATTTTTGGACGGGGCTTATAAGATAATATTTAGCCATGTATATTATGTTGTACATTCTGCTTAAAAAATATTGTCTAAATAAATTGCAAAGCAGTTATAAGACAATTTAAAACCATTTAGTACAACTAGGCTGTAAAGTTAGCCTGCCGGCTGTTACACGGGATGAAGCAGCAGTCTTCAGCAGATTTGACAGCATATATACATATAAACAGACATAACTCAAAATGCACGCGGCAACTTACGAAATTTTCAAAGGCTCAAAAGTCTTTGTCAGAGATCTGTCTGCCAAAAAGAGCCAAATGTCGATTCTGAAGACCGAATGCGGCAGCATTATTTTCGGGACGCCTGTGATTTTGTCTGAGATTGATTGTGAGACATGTCATCGTCGGATCACACGCAAGTGTGAGTAACGATTCAAGAGCAAGTCCTATACGACGCTATTCCGATATGATATCAAAGATGCCTGTCTGAGCTCAATTTGAATGGCTCTCCAGCACTTTAAAAACGGCAAAGCTTCTGAAAGCGGGTGCAAAACCGATACTTACAGTCCATCAGAAGCTTATCAATTCCGTCCTGCATCGGGACACTACTTTGGAGTAGGGATTGTGGTTTCTTCCGAAAAAGATCGATTTTTAAATCGATTTGAACATCAAAGTACAGATTACAAATGTTACTTATTTTTTATTTCTTTAATCCATTAAGAAGAGACGAAAAAACTGAGCAAACAACAGTTTTGCGAGATTTTGAATAGAAAAACAGTCATTCTTTACCAGTTTACGTATATTCAACTGATTGTAAATCATTTTATAGTTCTTATAAAAACAGAAAAAGATTCGATCTTGATTTTATGGGGTGAAATATAGATTCACTGGATCGATTCAGTAGTATATATCGATTTAAAAACCGATACGTTCTTGCAGCGGTTTGTAAAAAAATGATAATCCTATACTATTAAACGAGCAATTCTTGTATATATGTATATATATATATATATATATATATATATATATATATATATATATATATATATATATATATAATCGGGATCTCGGAAACGGCTCCAACGATTTTCATAAAATTTAGTGTCCAGGGAGTTTCGGGGATAATAAATCGATCTAGCTAAGATTTATTTTTAGAAAATGTCTTTTTGTCCGTGTTTTTAGGCAATTAAAAACTGCTACAATATAGTTAGAATAAGAAGGTAAATTTTGACAGTTTGGTAATGATTATAAATAGCTTATTGGTATAATGGGCGGTCACAAAATCGTAAAACCCCGGTTCGAGCCCAGACCGACCGACCGACTTTTTTATTTTTTTTTTCAAGTTTCTTTCTTTTTTGAGAAAATATATTTTTTTCGAGCCCTTTTTTTAGTATTTTTTAAAAACACGAAAATTTAAATTAAAATAATTGCACTCATGATTTTTTATTCAAATAACCAGTTCAGTTTTTTCTGTTATGTCGCTAAGATCAAAAAATATTATTTATAATTCATCAGTATGTAATTTGTATCTAAATATAATTTCCAAAACACACGAATTAAAAAAATCGAGCGAAAAATACCGAGCAAAGCTCGGTCAACCGGGTACTACCAAATAATCTTTATAACGACTAAAATATAAAACTGCGATTGCTAACCCGTTTGCCAAGTATGCCAACTATGGAAAATAGCCTTCGCGATATATGAAGCAATCTATCGCGAAGGCCTATGTTCAGCAGTGAATTTGAAAGGCTGTAACGGTAATGGTAACCGATCATAACAATGTACGTGGTATAGGAGACATAACGTATTTTTAAACAATTACAGTATCAAATAGAGAAAATAGTAGATTCAGAAAATAATAGTAGTTGATTCCCCAGAACGGCCGTCGTGACGGCTGTTCCCTTACGTTTGGCAGCCCACTACTCCGAAAAGTCATTGCGACGGCTGTTTACATTTGTACTACAGTCGACTCATTGTTTATCATTATAATGTAGTCCAACGCCGTTCGGCTGAAGAGATGAAACCATGTGAGCAGATTATTATGACGCCGATGGGCCGTCTCCGGCTTCGGTCGGGTGCCGTCGGAAAGTCAAACACAGCGTCGTGGGCGTTTGGCTACCTTCAGTGCCGTATAGATGTGATCAGCTTATCTGCAAACCACCCGTTTTTCTGTTGGCCGACGATGTCACGTTGCGTCTTCTGAACCGATACGTTGAGAATTGGATTAGCAACACCCGTATTTCGTAGACATAAAGGTTTTTCTGACAGGCTTAAGACGATTTCGTGTCGAAAAATGTGGGGACTAACCCTGTTTTTTTTGTCATGACTAATAAATAAGTTCGTTACATATTATGAGGGTATATATATGTGGTGATATTTCAAGAATTTGAGACGAAACACTCACTTTTATACTGCTTCTTTTATTTTCATTAAATCACAAAAAATACATTACATCTTACTATCTTGATTACAATGACATTTCTCTCGTGACATCTTACAATTTTATTTTCAGTTCAATAATCCAAGGAGGTCAATATTCTACAACAAACAATAAAAACAAACTACTCATTGCTAAATTATCCCACACGTCCGTCCTGATCATTCATCTGACCCAGATGAATCGTCTTCCGGCGAAATCCACGGCTTCATGAGATCAGCTGAGGTGGTTGTATTAATCGGGCCTTCGCTGATACCAATCTTCTTTACAACATAACGATCGTTTGAATTGCATTTAACAACTTCATAGGGTCCTAAGTACTTAGGACATAATTTACTCCCTTGTGAGAACTGTGTCTTTTTTATGGCTACCAAATCTCCAATATTAAAGGGTATTGCTGCCCTTCGCTTTTTATTATAGCTTTTTATGTTTTCTTCTTGTACTTTCTGTATAGAGTCTTTGGCCTTCTTTCTAAGTTCTTCTCTTTTCTCGTTAAAATTCTGTATGCTTTCTTCTTCTATTAATTTCTGAATGAAGTTCATCATCTTTATCTCTCATTTTAGTGCCAAAAAGCAGTTCAAATGGTGTCATTCTTATACTTCTTTGGTATGTTCTATTCAAACATCGTTGTACTTTGGACACACGGCGATACCATTTAGTCGGGTCATCAGCACTTAGTTTGCTCAACACGGCTATGATAATCTGATGGATGCGCTCAACTTGGCCGTTTCCTCTGGGTTGTCCGGTGGCAATTGTATAGTGTGTTATATTCTCACTCTTACAATACTCCTGGAAGTCTCTTGAAGTAAAAGCAGCGTTTCGATCAGTAAAAATTCTTTCAGGTGCTCCAAAGGTTTGTTGTTGTAGTCTTAGTTTCTCTAAAGTCTCTTCCGTGGTTAAAGTCTTAACAGGATAAATCCATGTAAATTTCGTATAAGCATCCACGACGGTAAGGATGTATTTGTAACTCTTGTGAGTCGAAGTCATTGGTCCTAGATGATCCACATGGTATGTCGACAGTGGGACATTACCTTTGTCTATCGGGTGTAGGAATCCTTCTTTTTTACCTCTTTTGTGCGACATGAGAATGCATTCAATACAATTACTTATGACTTTTTTATTTTCTCAGTTAAATTTTCAATGAAATATTCCCTATTAATCAGTTCTTCAGTTTTTAAAATTTCAAAATGTCCTTTTTCGTGATTTTTCCTGATTATCTCATACTGCATTTTCTTAGGCACAACAATCAATTTACTGCCATCTTTCTCTTTATATAGTATTTCGTTCTGTATGATATAATCCTTGTATTTTTCTGTTTCTAAAATTCTCTTAATCAGTCTCACATAGTCGTCTTCATTCTGTGCTTTCTTTAAACGAGCTGTAGTTTCAGTAAGTATCATACAGATAGAATATCTGCTCATTGCGTCGGCGTGTCCCATTCGTGTGATGAGAGATGAGAGAGAGAGAGAGAGGTCCTACAGACCAGGACTGTGTTCGATCTTGTAGTCGTATTCTTCTAGAAGCAGGGCCCAACGAGCGACTCTAGGTGGTGAGTCCTTTTTTTGTAGTGTCATAGTAAGAGCAGAGCAATCTGTAACTATTTTAAATTTTATCCCAAGAAGGTAAACTCGGAACTTCTTTATGGCAGCAACAATAGCTAAAATTTCTAAGTAATAACTATGGTATTTTCTTTCAGCTGGAGTTGTTTTTTTACTCATATAGTGCACGGGGTGAAATTGATTGTCTTTAGGGCTTCTTTGTAGAAGAACAGCTCCATAACCGTCAGTACTTGCGTCGGTGTGTAATTCTGTCTCTAAATCTGGATTGAATATTCGGAGAACTGGTGAGTTACACAATATTTGTTTCAATTCTATAAAAGCTTTCTCACACCTTTCACCAAAATTGAATACAGCATCTTTCTTTAACAAATCCGTCATCGGTTTTGCAATCAGGGAATAGTTTTTTATAAACTTTCTGAAATACCCTGTCAGCCCAAGGAAAGACTGCACAGTTTTTATATTGTTTGGTTTCTTGAAATTCGCTACAGCTTTAATCTTTTCTGGAGACGGTCTTACTTCGTTGTCACAAATAATGTATCCAAGATATTGGATTTCCCTCTTTAAAAAATGGCATTTCTTCCAATTAAACTCTAGACCGAATTCTTCGCTTCTTTTAAATACTTTCTCTAGCTTACTTATTCCTTCTTCTTCTGTTATCGAGGGTATGATTAAATCATCAAGGTACACTAGCAGTGTCCCATCGGTAATTAAATAGCTGAAGATATCGTTAATAAATCTTTGAAACACAGATGGCGCTGTACATAATCCATAAGGCATTCTTTGAAATTCGTACTGGCCTTGGGGTGTTACGAATGAAGTGTACTTTTGACTATCTTTGTGTACTTTCACATGTAAAAAGCCATTCTTCAGATCAAGGGACGTGAACATTTTGGCCTCCTTCAACTTGTCTATCTGGTCTTCTATTATAGGTAGGGGAAATCTTTCTTTAATTACCTTTTTATTTAATCGTCGATAATCTATACACATTCTACGTGACCCATCTTTTTTATCAGCCAGAACTACAGGACAGGCGAAATCAGATTTGCTAGGTTTGATTATTCCTTTGTCTAACCATTCTTTTAGTTGCATATTCACGGCATTCATTTCTAAGGGTGACAAACGTCGGGGATTCTGAAAAACTGGTTCTTCATCGGTAAGTATTATTTTCAATTCAACGTTACTTTCTTTCTTCTTTTCATTAGGTCTGTACTCTTCACACATCTTACGAATCTTTTCCGCGTATTTAGAATCTCCTATATCATATTCTTGTTCATTATCCTTTTCCTCCATTAAAAGTGTAAGATGCATAATCTTTTGTATAAAGACACCTTCAGGAGTGAAACACACTTCGAAATCTTTAAGGATAGGATTTCCAATCAGTAAAGTTACCGGTATCTCGTTGTCTTTTACAACATGAAACTTGACATCTGTGTAGTAATTGTCAATTTGAACATTGGCTGTAAACATTCCTTCAGTAAGAATTTGTTTTTCAGCTATTCCTGTTATACACGTTGATTCTGTTTTATAATCTTTAATTCCCTCTTTAACCTTCTCGAATTCTGATTTTGTTATGAGGTTAATATCACTTCCAGTATCTATTAAGGTAACAAATTCTTTACCATTAATCTTTATCTTTTTGTAGGGTACTTTCTCTTCTTCACTTTTATTTCTAATTTTCAGCATCTTCTTAGGTTTGCTTATACATTCAGTTGATTTGTGACCAAGTTCATTGCATTTAAAGCATTTGACTCCCTTTGGACAGGTGGGCGATTGATGATCCAGTTCGCCACAGTTGTAACATCTTTTTACACGAGTCATCTTACGGGTTGAATGATGCCCATGTGATTGGCCAGACTGTGCCGATTTGTTAGGCACCTTCGTTCTAAAAGCACTGTAGATTTCTAACTTCCTGCGAAAATCCTTTATGTCTGTAGCGCCATATAAAATAACTTTATTGGTCTCTAGATCACGAATACCATCAATGACATACTCAATCAGCGCAGCGTCTTCAACCTTGCCATGAAGTGCTAATTCTTTCATAGACAGGAAATATTGTTGGTAAGTTTCATCGTTCTTCATCTTACGCGATGCAAGTTTCTTATGTATGATTGCGCTATTAATCTTGGGACCAAATTCTTCCTTAAGTGACTTTTTCAAACTCACGTAGTCCTTTACTCTTCCCAAAGATCGTAAAAATAGCTTGGCAGTACCGTCTAAAAGTCTCTTTGCATAGACCAGCTTCTCGACTTTAGTCCACTTCATAATTTCGGCAGTATCTTCAAATTCATCAATAAATGTCTCAATAGGATAGGTGTCATCTCCGGTAAAAATGTTCATTGACTTCTCCAAGTCTTTAAATGAAATCTGTATATCTAACTCCTGCCCTTCATCTTCACTTTCTTTTACATCTTTCTTCGGCGGCATTGTGGTTGTCAAACTATTATTAGTCTTTCTTTTTCTAGTCGTGCAAAATGACAGCTTATTTGAACTCATTAAGTTTTCAGTCCTTAAAATAAATTTTCATATCCAAATTCCAAAACGTTGTAATAAATCTTCGAATCTTTAGTCTTCGTCTCGCCTCAAATTTTGGGCGATCCCGGACGAGCCCCCAAAGTTGTGGTGATATTTCAAGAATTTGAGACGAAACACTCACTTTTATACTGCTTCTTTTATTTTCATTAAATCACAAAAAAATACATTACATCTTACTATCTTGATTACAATGACATTTTTCTGAAGTGACATCTTACAATTTTATTTTCAGTTCAATAATCCAAGGAGGTCAATATTCTACAACAAACAATAAAAACAAACTACTCATTGCTAAATTATCCCACATATATATATATATATATATATATATATATATATATATATATATATATATATATATATATATATATATATATATATATATCGGTATCAAAAAATGTTTTTGTAATACAATAAGAAGTATTTGCCAATGTTTTTTTTCCTTAATTATTTCCCGCCGTAACAAACTTTGTCCACTTTCGTTGGTTGCACTATAGTCTGTGGTTTGTTCATTATCTAATAATTTTTTTAACTTCGAATCCCGTACGCATAATGTTAAATTGGTTTACGTATCACAAAAAAAAGAAACTGCTGTAAATACAAACGCTTGTTTACTATACCGCATTATATTCAAATAAAACTAGAGCGCACGGTGTTTCAAGTGTCACGCGTTCCAACCTCAAATCGAAATCCTTTATTAGAAGGAAAATGTGTCAAGTGTTTTTTCAACTAAGCATTCTCTTTCTTCTGCAGTTTTAAGTTGTGAAGTGATATATTCAGAGAAATTCTGAATGTTAAGATTTAAAGCTTATGTTACGTTGAAATAATACAACTATCATTACAATTCACTTTTGTCATGAAAAAGTATGAATCCACATTTTTTTTATTCATTATGAAATTTAAGGTTTTTTTTAGTGAATTATGTCGGCTAAAATACGATCGACACATTTTGGCTCGATAGAAAAAGATCACAAAGCTTCCTCAAAACCTACAATTTTAGGTACGTCCACTAAGTGAAAAAGCTGTTTCATTCGAAGGTAATTAAATCAATTTCAATTAAATCCAGGCTATGTGTTCACCAGTAAATACAAAAAAAGAGTAAATATAATTTTAAAAAGAAATATCAAATAAATATTGTGCGAATAAATACCGACCAAACAGCCGCCAGTCGCATCTATAAAGCGTGAAAAATCTGCTTTTGGCGCTCACTTCACCTTAACGAAAGTGCAGTGGGCAAACGCCGGAAGTGCCACGTGCTCAAATCTTGCACTAAACATGTATGCATGTGTTAACTAGGTGGTGAAAATTATTTTCTGTCCAAGAGTCCATCTGAGCAGATTTTGGGCTTTTTCTGTTAAGCGTTGAGTAACATAGAATGAATTGGAAAGTTTGGTGAGTAGACCCTCAAAATTTTGTGATTTTGGAGACACATTCAATGTGTATCGAACTTGAGTACGTCGTTTTCGCTTAAAGGGCTCTGCTTTCGTGTGAAAGGTCATCCATTTAGCTTTACTATGAGTGGGGAGGGCGATTGCTACCACATGTGTCATACTTGTGAACAGGTGCTGCTAGTGAGAGCTGGTCTGCTCGGATTCGCTACACGCTGATAAGCTCCAAATTTTCTATCTATTTTTGAGTACTTCATAGAATAGCATAATTAATTACAACATAGAACATACTTCATGTACATGGGTCATGGGTCTGTTAACTTTTTGCTGAGTTTCTTTCGCTGTTTCTACTCTGGTCAGGGCAACCTCATTCAGAGACGGTAGAACACATTTGAGCAATTTATTTTTTATGTTGAAAGAATAAAAATTGTATTTTATTTTATTTCTTCCGTCAAATAGTAATGCATGCACTGCT